>JANRFK010001158.1:35557975-35582939 GCA_030068395.1 Apalone spinifera
GCCGCTTTTGCAGATTCAGACTAACACGGCTACCCCTCTGATACTTAAAATCAATATTGAAAACCACTCCTGTGTAAAAATTCTCAGATATAGTTAGTGCCCACAACTGCTTGGAAGAGTGGTGAAAAGAGGCACATGGTTGTGTATTGGCCCTGGTTCTCAATATTAGCATTGCTTCATTTGAGGCAGGAACACCTGGAGTCTTTGTGCTTTCCATATTGGGAGACAATCAAAAGCCTGCAAATATGTTAGAAGTTTGGAAGCTGCTGTAATTTACAGCCTGTTTCAGATGACACTCTAATAACCTGGAAAGGAGAGAATATTAGTAGAGCTGCAAACTCTAGACACCCTTTCCTTTCTCATCCCTGATATATGCCCCTTTGTATCAAACAGATAGAACAAGGAAGGCAGAAAGCTTGAACTCCAGCTCCACTTCTACTAGAGCAGTGTTTCTTAAACTTTTTAAGACCGAGGAACACCAAACAATAATTTTTTTTATGAGGATTTTTTTCGTTGAGCAAAAAAAAAAAGGTCGCCTGCCCCTTTAAGGGTGGCCATTTTGAACTCTGTTCTCCGCGGCACAACTGCCAAGGCCTCCAACTGCCTTGGAACACAGTTTAAGAAACACTGTACTAGAGAGTGGGAGTACACTGAACAGTGGGATATTACCAGTAGGCCATTTTTTCCCTTTTAAGGGCCTCTTCATGTTTTCAGAACAAGGTAAATCATCTTTCGGGAACTCAGGATTGGGCCAATTGGATTAATCTGGCCCTGGAAAAATCACTGTTTTGAAGCAAGAGGACAAAACCCTAGAAACTTCAATATGAGCAGTAATTGTGAGTGCCATAGAAAAATTAAAGTCATCTTACTGAAGCAGAGATAAGCTCTTTAAAACTGCAGTGGGTCTGGTTCAATATATTCATAATTGCATTGCTTAATGCTTTTCTAAAAGTCCTCTGGAGGAAGAGGTTGGGGTGCTATTGTATGTCAGATCTGACTCACTGTTACGGTTAAAAGTTAGCAGCTGTAATTAGTGCAGAATTTTGAAAATGCTGTGTTGTAGTTGTCAGGTGTAACAGCTTTTAATTATCTTATTTTTTCTTAAAATGATCAGCTTTGCAGGAGTTGAATATGCTTTTATCATTTTTAGTTTGGAAATGAGCTGACACATTTAATATAATTTAGACATATTGTTATTGCAAAAACCAGTTGAATTCTCTGAACCTTTTTTCCCAAAATCCTCTGAACACAGCAGACGGCCACAGTGCTTAGAGGGATTTTACCATCATCCAATTAAAAAAAACCCACCCCATTCTCTTTAATACCATTCTACCTGCCCTTAAAATGCATAAGACTAATTACACCAGTCTGTAAAGACTTGAATGGCTGATAGACCTACACCTGGCTTTCTGTCTCCATTTCACCAAATAGTGAAGTTATAAAAGACCTATCTCTATGCAAATAATATGTTGTATTTGGTGTTGAGTTTAACAGGAGCAATTACTTCTGAGAAGTCTTATAAAAGACTTGCTAAACACAAAGAAAGCTGGGTGTCCTTCTAAATTTATCCGGAAAAAAAATCTGCTAACCTGCTTTAAAAGCTAGTAGGACAATAAATTACCAACATCTGGAAACAAAGGTTCTCCATCCCCCTTGCACTTTTTTTAATGTAATTATTTGCTGCTTTCTGGGAATAACACAAGTAGGCCCTGATATTGCAAATCCTTTTGCACATGAATAACTTTATTAATGATGAGTCTCACTGCTGTCAATCAGTCAACAGGACTGTTTGTAGGAATAAAGTTACTCCCATATATAAATCTTTGCAGGAGAAGGCACTGCAAAGACATAGCAATGCAAACTAAAGAATTCTACAAATTAATGCATGTGTTATATAAGAAAATGAGAGGTTGGAAACCTTAGAAGTTTGCATAGAAGACTGCTTAAACTGTAAAAAAGAAAAGTGGTTCTGGTTACCTGGCCTCCTACTTGATTTTGAAGGATTATCTTGTTCAGATTATTTAATAAAAGGCCAAATTTGTGCTGAAATCACTAAGATATGTTATGTATTATCTAGGAGCTTTTCTATAAGAAGTGTCTCCTAGGCCCTTTCAAACCAAGCAGTCATGTCTGTGGTTCTTTATTCTTCTAATATATAGTTGAGGCAGATCTTGGTGTTACCAAGAGATGAGAAATTGCTTAGAATGTTTTATAAAAATAATTCCCTTTCACAGATAGATCCCAGAATATCTCAAAAAGCAACCTGGATCCAGGAATTTCAGATATTAAACCTGGACTGCAGATCTTAAACTTGTCTTCTCTGGATGTTTCCACTACATGTGGAAAACATGCCTTTCTCTTATACACACTTTTCATTGCGGGTCAGATTGACCTCTGAAGCAAGATTCATGATGGAGAAAGGCATTGTTGGCATAACAACCTATAGTAATTGTTGAAGCAAAAACGCTCCTTTCTGTTTAGGCAGCTAACAAACAGCTTTATTAATTAATAAAGCACAGCATGAGCCAAACGTGGTCCCAGCAAAGCCAGGCCCAGTAAGGCTGGCTAATACAATCAATCCTAGTATCTTTATACCCTTAGCGAAACAGTCCGACGTCAGGGCATCCAATTACAGAAATCCTCAATTAAACTTGGAAAAACAAAGCCTTATTAGCAAGATGGCGGACAGGTATGAGGGAGTACATCTCCTGTCCCAACCAGCCCAATTAACACATACCAATAGCCCATCTGTCTTGGCCTGGCACATGGGGTGATAGAAAGTTCACTCTGGTCAACATGCAAAGGCAAAAAGCTGAAATGGTTTCTGCTATACAGGATGGCTTCTAGCTAAACATGAAATGGTTTCTACAAATTATCTTTTTTTACTACCCACTTTTTTACTACCCACTTTTTGGTGGGTCTCCTTCTTTTCCAAATTTAGATCTACTGCTTAAAAGAGATTTCCTGTATATTTGCCCTTCTTCTTTATAGCCACACTAGCAGACTTGCCCGATGTTGTCTGAGTCTTCTGGACAGGGCCTTAAGAATGTGGAGGTGGGAAGTGCAGCAGGCTGAGGGCTAGAGGCCTATTCTCTCCCCCTGCCCTTCCCACCCACCAGGGGCCTGTTCTTTTTCCCTGCAACCCCCTACTCCCCAGCCACTAGGGCCCTTCCGCCCCCCCCCCCCCCCCCCACCAGTGCTACAACCAAGGGCCAGGAGGATGGCAGAAGCTTGGGACGGAAGGGGGGGGAGTATTTACTCGGTCTGCTGGCAGGCACAATGGCAGAGTCCCAGCCCTACTGGCCATTCCCTTGGTGGTATGGCTGACCCCAGTGGACACTCTACCTACAGTACTCCCCCATAGGTTTGCTGCCCCAGTGCCCACTCTTTAATAAGTCCCTCCAAATAGCAGCGTCTCCCTTTGCATGTTATGGAAAACAGTCCTTTTTCTGGGGCTTATAGTTCTCCTGACACAACCAAACCCCGACCTTGCTTTAAACTGGGAGAAGAGGAAGCTGCATACCACATTTGGTTGTCCTAGCTTTTTCCAGTTAGGAGAAGTTCTTGAACAAATGGTCTTGAAGGCAGACAGAGAGACAGACATGTTCTGATAGATATAGATATAGACATAGGTTTTATTTCCATATCAATTTTGTATGAGTTCTGTGTAAGATTTAAATTTCGAAATTGAATATAAGAGCCTAGTAGCCAAGAGATTAGGGTTTCCTCGATTTAAATAGATTTAAATAGAGATTTAAAGCTGGAGACCTAGTACTTGTGTTAGATTGTGCATGCCGATGTGAGCACGGAGTTCACAGTCTGGTTTTAAAGGGATGGGGTCTGTGAAGTAGTTTGACTGTTTTGTAGAATATTTAAATATGAAATCTTTCAATTTTTAAATAATTAGCCGATAACTCAGAGTCTGGCTTTCCTACAGAGTGAAAATTTTGTATCGTGATTCACTGGAGAGCAATTTGGTAAGCTCTGATTTTTACCGAGGGTCTGATTCTCAGCCATTGATTGTTGTGCTTGAGATCGCTTTGAGATAGTGGTGGCATTCTTATTTATATGAAAGTAGTATGTCATTGAAATGGAACAGTCATCTTTCTGGACAGTTCTCTGTACCCTTTGAAGTCAATCGGAGTTTTGCTACTTCTTTTAAAGGATGAGAATTAGGCCCTGGGATAGCAAGAAAATTAGAAGAAGGTTTTCTTGCTGGAACGGCAATGCCAAATATATGGTATTTACATTCTTAAAATAATATCCTATGTTTTGAGCTCATTTGATTTAATAGCAAATTAAATGTGGCCATGGGCAATGGGAAGTCTATTTGTAGAAAAATAGTGCCATTTATTTTCTTTAGGCTGTGGGTTGAAACTATCCATATTGAGACATTTTAATAGTGATTTGATTGCTTTGCAAAAGCTCATTTTTTAAAACTGGAAGTTACTTATTTATTTTACATTTTACAGTTGCATTTGTTTTTATTTATTTATTGGGTGTTATGAGTGTTCTTGATATGTACAAAATAAAAAAAGGTCACAATCCCACTCTAAGGGAAAGGCTACTGTTTAATCATGATAACATACAAGGTATAGTTGTATATGCATTGCTACATATTTACATTTTAAGATCATTTTGACTACATACAATGTAAGTATTTTTATATGTATAGAACATTTTATTTTTTAGACCATGATAGAGTATTTGTTGCTTTTAGGCACTAGGTGGCCTGCTTTCTAAAACACAGTGCTAAAGGTTTCCACATTTGGAAACAGACTGTGGAAGGAAAAAATATATATGTCTTTAACTTATGTGTTATGGAGAATGCCAAATTAAAAGCTGCTCACCTAAGAACTAACTGATGTTCTTAGGTTATAGATCTAGTGAATATAACTGATGGTCTTAGGTTATAGATCTAGCCTAAAAAGTTAGACTGAACCATCTACGTTATTAGGGGTATGAAAAATTACACTCCTGAGCGATGTAGTTGAGCTGATCTAACCTTCCATGTAGATACTACTTCTTGGGGACATAGATTATCTTTGTCAATAGGAAGGGCTTTCCTGGCAGCATAAGTTGGTGCCTATGCTGAAGTGCTACAGTGGCCCAGCTATGCTGCTGTGTAGCATCTCAAGAATAGACAGAGTCAGCTATTACTGTCTTCCTCACCAGTACCAGCACATTGTCCAAATCTCTGTCTAGTCTTTGGTTAGGTGAAGGAAGTTCAAATCTGGCAAGTACAACTTATGCTTTTGGTACATTGTGCTATCTTGGATAAGGTTAAGGGTGGATAGAAAGCTGGCTAGCTCGTCAGGCCCAAGGGGTAGTGATCAACAGCTCAGTGTCTGGTTGGTAGTCGGTATCATGTGGAGTGTCCCAACGGTCAGTTCTGTGGCTGATTTTGTTCAACATCTTTATTAATGACCTGGAGGAAGGGATGGATTGCACTCTCAGTAAGTTTACAGATGACACCAAGGTAGGGGGAGAGGGAAGGTAGTGATAGGGTCCAGAGTGATCTATTCAAATTGGAGGATTGGGCCAAAAGAAATTTGATGAGGTTCAACAAGGACAAGTGCAGAGTTTTTGCACTTAAGATGGAAGAATCCCAAGCTAAACAGCAGTTCTGCAGAAAAGGACCAAGGATTACAGTGGATGACAATCTGAATATGAGTCAACAGTGTGCCCTTGTAGCCAAAAAGGCTAACGGCATATTGTGGTGCATTAATAGGGGCATTGTCAGCAGATCTAGAGATGTAATTATTCCCTTTTATTCAGCACTAATGAGGATGCCTATGGAGTATTGTGTCCAATTCTGGGCCCCCGATTACAGAAAGGATGTGGTTACACTGGAGGGAGTCCAGCAAAAGGCAACAAAAATGATTAGGGGGTTGGAATGCATGACTTATGAGGATAGGCTGAGGGACTTGGGCATATTCAGTCTACAGAGGAGAAGAGTGAGGAGAGATAAGATAGCTAGCTACTTTAAGGGAGTTCCAGAAAGGATAGTGAGAGCCTGTTCTCAATGGTGACAGATGACAGAATGAGGAGGAACGCTTTCCAGTTGCCATGGGGAAGATCTAGGTTTGTTATTAAGAAATATTTTTTCACTAGGAGGGTGGTGAAGCACTGGAATGAGTTACCTAGGGAGATGTTAGAATCTCCATCCCTAGAGGTTTTAAAATTCCAGCTTGACAGAGCCCTAACTGGGATGATTTAGTTGGGATTGGTCTTGCTTTGGGCAGCAGGTTGGATTCGATGACCTCCTGAGGTCTCTTCCAACCTTACAGTTCTCTGATTGGATGGAGGGTCATATATGATAACCAAGGATTAAGTACCTTACAAGGACAATAGTGGTTGCTTTTTACATCAGAATGAGCAAGTGAGGTCATTTTTGAAGTTTCGTGTCTTACTTTTTTCTGAGAAATGAAAGAAGTTTGATGAGCGAACCACTTAAAAAAGTGAATTGTGTGTGGAAAAGTTCTATGTGAGCCAGAGACTGAAATCCTCTTTATTTAGACTTGGTGCAAAACATTCTTCTTCATTGTGCTTTGCAGTTTTCTGAAGGAAACTTTTATAGGGGAAAAGATTAGGCATCTATCTTGGTTTTACGATGTTATCTTGCTCATGATGGCAGGTTTTCTGATATAGACTTCTAATTATTGGGAATTTTACTGATACCACTCAGTTATGCACGAGCCAGTTCCAAGCTGTTGTCAGGTGAAGCAGATGATGTGATATTCTCATCTCTCTTTTAAAATTATGTTTTTTTAAAGGAACTATTTACAAATGGACCTAGGCAACAGAGGTTGGAACCAGAAAGGAAATTTTCCAAAGTTCATATGTGTTTGGGTACTTCATTGCTACTCAGATAGGAACCTTTTAAAAGAATAAAAAAATCCAATATCTGGAATCTTTTCATGGAAGTTTGACCTTGGCTTGTTGATTGACTTTTTTTTTGTTAAATAACAGCTTATTCAGTGTCACACAACTTAATTAAATAAACTGTACTATAATAGTTAACCCCAGTTAAAGCATAGAGTATACGTTAAATACTTCTGTTCCCACTTTGTTTTAAGGCGCATTCTTTTGGAGCTTATGGTGATAACATGCTTAAGGGACAAAGATGTCTGGAATTAGAGGTGAATGAAATAGAAATTCAAAGCTCAGAAAAGAGAGGAGAGGAAGAAAAGAACTAGTGGAGAGAAGCACATTAATATTTTTAACATCTTTTCTGAAGTCCCTCTAGCATGTAGTAATAATGGCCTTGAATAATTAATTTCTTCACTGTTCCTTATGCCATTGTTTGAAATTGATATGATTGGAGTCATAGCACCAGAAATATATCCTAATGACTATACTGTAGGCAATTTAAATGGCAAAAATCTTCAGAAAAGAAAAATAGAACCTCAAATGTTCAGTAGGAGATGAAATAACTGCTCAGTAATGAGCCTTATGGGTGTGAAATGCAGCTTTGTGAGTTGTTGTCATCTGGCTGGACATATTTTGCTATTCATCTGTGGGCTAGGATTCTCGATGAGGTATGTACTGTGTACACAAATATTTTTGAACAATCATCCACAGTAAGAGTCAACTTGGGAAATCCATGTAATGGAATGGGCTATTGTCATTGCCTCTATCTTTTTAGTTTGTTTACACTATGACCTCCTGAATCACTCCTGTTAGAAGGACACTTCTTTTGTGTCAGTGAGTTTTATGTTTGCCTCAAGCAAGAGTGAGATCACATTGTAAATACAGTGATTATAATTAAAGTGACAGAACCTATAGATGGGTCACTACAGAAAATTCCTAAACATGCTAACTCTGATGAGGTTTGGCTCCTTTGTTTTAACCCAGTAATAGCACAGCTCATTAGTGTTTGCTGAAGCAAAGGACTGGAAACTATATGCTGTATTAGTTAAAGGACAGGTCAGTTAAATTGTCTGAATACTCATCAGGACTAAATAGAGATTTAGGCTATTGTGGAACTTTTGCCTACTTTTTGGCATCTGTTCAATGAAAGATGAATTGCAATGCAAGATTAATGAGATACATGAAAGGTTCATTTCAGATGTAGCCATCAAATCAAGGTATGTGAGGTAATATCTATTATTGAACCATCTTCTGAAGTTGGTGAGAGAGACAAGACTATTCTGGGACCAGCATGGCTACAACAACACTACAAAGAACTATCACTGATGACATTCTAAAATATTAGCAGTCAAAGGAGAACACAGACCTTGATACTGTTGACCAGAAGCCATGTGAAAAAGACATACATCTGAACCTGGAGACTAAGCATAACCTGCATTCCAGAGTAAACTGCTTTGTACATCACCTCATACACACTAATTCTAACCAAATCTACTTACAGTCCTTGTGATAAAGAACATGGAATTGAACAGAGCTAGATAGCACATGGTGAGTTTTAATTGCTTGTCTACATTTGCCCCAATATGTCTGAAATCATGTGTACCATAACAGTTCCTATCCAGTCAGTGAATTCAGTTGTGATCAGCGTGTGGGGGGATGGAGGCTTGCTGTGCAATGTGGGAGGTGGCCTGCCTTAATGTTCCCGGAAGGTGTGGGGCCTTGAGTGGAAGGGGTGGGACTGGGGCAGCCAACCCCCTGAGCTGCCTACAGTGGGCTGCACGGGACTTCAGCAGCAATTTTAAGTGCCTGGGGCTTTTGAATCACTAGGCTCACGGGCAGTTGCCCTCTTTGTCCTCCCATTTGCCCACCCTGAACCCCCATTGGTGGGCCTGGTTGTGATAAGCAGTTTTCCCAGGATAAAAAGGACCTTATCACGAAGATATTAAATCTGGTGCTTATTTGTTTTGATCCTAATAAAAAGTCAAGTCTACAAGCGGATGCATTTCAGAATGGATTTGGTGCAGCTCTGCTCCAGGAAGAAAGATTTTTGTATTACATACCAATGCTGCTCACACCAACAGAG
This sequence comes from Apalone spinifera, assembly GCA_030068395.1. NCBI lineage: Eukaryota > Metazoa > Chordata > Testudines > Trionychidae > Apalone > Apalone spinifera. The sequence continues at coordinate 35,566,932 of JANRFK010001158.1, forward strand.
GAATATTGTGTAAAAATAGATAGGGAACTATAAGCACTTGAATTTGGCTGCAAGTGATTTCATCAGTGTGTGTATGTTTGCCATGTTCCAGTTGAGTCTGAACATAAACTGCTTGAATCAATTTTAAAGAAATCATGCTCTGCAGCATCCCTCAGATTATAGAAAGTGATTCTCCATTTGAAGTGATACAACATCCACATTGTGCATCGTCTAGAAAAAGATATACTGTACATCATGACACTCTGTCAAAAGAAAAATATCTGTGATATGTGACACGCTGTCAACAAAATCCATCACCAATACCAATTTTAGCATTCGTGAAGCAGTGGCCATGCAAGTTCACATGGTACTGTGGAGTCTCCCCATAAGTAATCAACAAATGAGAGACATTCAGAAGGGAAGCGAAAAGGATGAGAAGAGAGAAATGAAAGTTTTGAAAAAAGGTGATATATGGTGGGTAGCCAGCCATAAAAAAGAAATGTCATCACAGGATATTGGACTAACAGAAATGAACTCTCTGTCTTGGATGTCATAATCTTTGAAGGGGAGAGAATAGGTATTGCATGTGCATTCTGTAAGATACAGTAAACAAGGGTGATCATATTCCCCAAAATGGAAAGGAACGCTATCTGGGGCAAGCCCGAGGCCCTCCTTCCCACTCCCGCTCAGGCTGTCCCAAGCCCTGTGCCTCCTGCATGGGGCTGGCTTGAATCCCCCCCCTACTCCTCAAGCTCAAGCTACTCTTCCCTTGCCCAGGGCTTTCACAACTTGTAACAATACCAGTACACGTTCCTCCATGCCCCACTAGGGGGGCACATCCCTTTTTTGGCAAAATGGGACAAATGCTAGTTGTGCCAAAATAATTGAGATGACCCAGACAGAGCTTAAAAAAGGAACCCGTCCTGACCAAAACGGGACATGTGGTCACTAGCACTGGGCACATGGATATGTAGGAAGGAAAACAGTCTGTCATACTCTTCGTGGTGGGCTTACATGTATTAGCATATTGACAAAATGTTTGGGAATGCAAAAGAACAATGATGCCTTGTGAAATTCCCATAAAACATACCATTCCCAAATGGCCATAGCTTCTTTCAGTTTTGGAGCTTGCTAATCCCTTGTCATGGGGAAGTTTGTGGCTGTTTTGAGCACACAGTCTTTCTCTTCTCCCTAATGAGCAGATGATCTACTGTGGCAGCCTTCCACTGGCTCCAGCTGCTATAACTGTGAATTGAATGCAGTGTGATATTTCCGATCAGGAGCCTGGCTGAGTCTGAGATACGCTGTGCCTGAGTCTGAGCCTGTGCTCACTTAAACCTGATGAGTCATCCTTGACCTGGAGAGTGAAGTCAGGCAATTACCTGCAGATCCTGTGACTGGCCCCACAGCATTCAGCCAACGATCAGGCAGTCCACAGGGGAGGACCACCCCTGCGATACCATTTTCCCAATATAGGTATAAGGTCCCTAAGGGAAGCGGTCTCTCTGGACTGTTCAGTATCTGCTTGCCCAGAAATATTCCCATTACCTGTATTTTCCACAGATCACAATTGCTTTAGGTCTTGTTCCTGCTGTAACTATTTGTAAACTAGCCAGCCTGTATTCCAGCTGCATCTGTTCATGCCCCATCTGGCCACTTGGAGACTGACATATAGCCCATTCCATACTGGAGATTAGACAGACTGCTACTCTAAAACATCAAGTCATCACTATTAAACACTACAGGTATGTCTGGTATGGGCAGTAAAAAACCAACATGGCACCAAGTCTCAGAGCCTGGATAATTGACTTTGGCTCATATGGCATGGGCTGCAAAGCTAAAAATCACGGTGTGATGTTTGTATTTGGGCTGGAGCCTGCGTCTGAGATCCTCCCCTCTCCCCCCCTCCCCCCCACAAGTCTCTTATGGCAGTGTAGACTTATCTTAAAGGTCTGATTTTTTCAGAAGTGCTAAGCACCTAAAACTCCATATGAAATTAGTGGGAGCTGTGGATGGTAGGTTATAAAACATTGTTTCAGTGTAAAGACTGTAAATGGTTATTCTTTGCTGTGTTCCCTTAGTCAAAATCAATATGACCAATTCTTATATAGGTGATTGCTGTAGCAGTCAATTGTATCAGTAGTGTTCTCGTATTTTGGGAAGGGAGATATAACTGTGCTAATGACATTTGCATTGATCTTGTTAGTTTATTTACACTGTGTCCTCCAAAACTACTCCTGGCTAGGAAGAAAAACATTCTCTACGTTAGCAGATGTTAGATTTTCAGGCACAACAAGCATGTGGGAATAAGAGGGTCCTGCTAGTGTGTTTTCATGACACATATCATTACAATGCAGGCTCATAGACTAGTCTGGAAAATAACTTTAGTCATTACTCAGTTGACTGGAAAAAGCCAGCATCACAGAAATATGAACTGCAAGAAATCACACATGATGTAATTTGAGGAGACAATTAAGACCCAGTTTTAAAGAGACTGTACCTCCCAGGATTACTTTAAAAAATAGTGTAGGGTGATTTTGCAGTTTTATTTGTACTATTTTCTTTTCTCTTTATGGTGTTACTTTAAAATAAATATATTATTGAATAATGAAGTCTCTTCATTTAAATCTAAACCCAGCCTTTTCTCCTGGGTTTGGAGTGTAGCTCGGACATGACTTTAAGATAAAATAAAGGAAGAAAAACACATATCTATTTGAAATTGTAATCTGGCTATTTTTCACATTACTCTTTTAAGATTATTCATTGTTTAATTCTCACTTTTGAGAACTAATATTCCATTTTTTTCCACAAGTGCTCTGTACAGTGCTTCAGTAAAGATAAAACCCATTCATATTCTGAGAGGAAAATGTTCAAGATGATTTTAAAGGCTTTTTATGAAGGCAGAAGACACAGAGGTCTCAGTTATAGATCTCTGATATTCAGATCTGTGCTATTCTCATCATCCTACTGTTATCAATGTTGTGATGTCATTTTCATGCAGAATAATTAAACACTTTGAAGCTACTCATTCTACCATACTCCGTCATAAGAAAAAATTCATTAGGCAGGGAGGACTGGGGAATAAGATATGGAGTCTTTTACCACTAGCATGCCAGTATGAATCTAGCTCAGGTCAGTAGTACACTGAAGTCACTATTAATTGGCTGTTCAGTGGCCTGAGTTGATGGTCCGAGTATAATTCCTGGTGAAAGTGTTGTTTTGTCAACATGACAAAACCTTTCTCTTATTTGACATGGTGATGGAGTAGACAAACCCCAAAGCCTACCAGACTCTCCAAGCAGATTAAAAGGAATTGGAGAAGCGGATTAAAAGGAGTTCAGAAAATCTTTTTGGTATTTAGTGCTAAAACTCATAGACTTTGAATTTCCCCTAAAGATGAATGGCAGGTAGGATGGGAGGACACTAATTTCCAAATAAACACCTAATTGAAGAGCCATACAAAGAACCAAGTGGCTTTTGACTTTCATGGAAAATATGGTCCACTTAGAACTGCATTCACGTATCACTTATTCACAATCCTATTTTTGACTGTGGAAATGAAATTCAGACTTTGGAATACCTTGTCCTAAGTGATCATCCTGGTGGAATTTCTGCCATCTGCAGATCCACTCTGCATTACGTGAAACAACCAAGTAGATCACCAACCTAGACTTGGGCATTTAATTTTCTAAGCCATACAGAAGAGATGGGTTTTGGATTAGGAGCTAGACATTTTTATTAATTCAAATTTTGGACATGATCCTCCACTCTCCTGCAGCAGTTTTAATCCTTTTTTTCTTCCATTAATCACAGAAATAAAACTACAGAGTAAATAAAAAGAAATTTGTTATATAAAGTTTTCCATACTACAATAAGTAGACTATTTCTTTTACTAATGAGAGGATGTCTTGAAAATTCACTCAATAATTAATTCTCCTTTCAGAAGTTAGTAGATCTTTACTAACTATGAGTGCGTAGATATTACCTTTTTGAAAGTACAAGCTGATTGCATGTAAATGAAAAGGCCATTGGCCATGGTTTGCCATTGTACTTGGTTTTAAGTTGACATCATGCAACATGAGGAAACATCCTTTCCAGGAATGAGAGTGTGAACTAACTAATTATTATTTATTGTTTGTATTACAGTAGCATATAGAGGTCAGGGCTCCATTGTGCTTGACACTGTATTGATATTTGAGAGAAACAGGCAAATCCCAGAAGAGCTTACAATCTAAATACTACATCTACACTAGCAGATAGGGATGTGACTCTGTTGCTCATTCTTGTGCTAGCTCGCAATGAGCTTGTGTGACTGTAAATAACAGTGTAGCAGCTGTGGTGGCACAGCTTAGCCATGCAGAGTAGACACCTGCGGGGTTGAGGTGGGTTTGTACTTGGCACAGCTGAGCGATGACTTTGCGGCTGCCACTATCCATGCTACCATGGCTACACTGCTATTTATACACATGCTAGCTTGGTGAGAACTTGTCTGTGTGTGTGTTAACATGTGTGGGGGAATGACACTGACACCTCATAGTGTAGGTGTAGCCTAATTGTCAGACAATAGAAAACAGGTGGCTAAAAATGGACAGATGGGTTGGATCACAAAGAAACAGTGAAATGATATCGGTCAGCATGTAAAACAAGTGGTCACAGTAGACCAGATGCCTAACATGTCAAGATTTTTGTAAGCATTGTAAGTTTTAAGGAGGGATTTGAAAGATGATGAGGTGGCTTAGTATAACAATTAAGTTACATTCATGAATATGTAGGTATTCTTTTTACTAATACATTACTTAATTTTGCAATCTTTGCTTATATTTTGAACAATTCACAGTGTTTTAAATAAACAAAAACATGTATAGTTCCTTTAGGTCAGTTCCAATGCCCATTTAAGTGAATGTGAGACTTCCCACTGTCCTCAGAGGACATTTGATCAGATTCTCTGTGCAGACTAATGGGGTCTCTTTGGACTACCTGCCATTTTCGTGATGAAAAAGGGTGATCGAATTGGGACTTATATTAACAAAAGGATACCCATATAGCTCAGCTAGTACTGTTAATTAAAAAGCTGATTAGTAAATGGCTGCAAATTTGTGAGAGGGGAATTAATAAGAAAAGGCTTCCATTAACTTCATTGAAGCACAATCAAGCACTGTGTAACTTTTCCTCTTCTCATTAGTAAAAGAACACTGTCAATATAGTATAAGTATAGTATAATGTTTAATATAGTATAAGTAACTTTGTATAACAAACTGTGTTTTCCATGTTCTTCTGTGGTTTATTTCTGTGATTAATAGGAAAAAATATAACTTTTTGGTCAGGGTACATGTTTTTTCTAAAACCACACAATAGCGCAGCTGCTATAGCTAATAATACTTTTATATATGCACAGCACCTTTCATCCTGCAAGATCCCTAAAGTGCTCCATAGAGTGTAAGCATAGGGGTTGCTTCTCACACCATTGAAATAATCTACAAGCAATACTGTATTTAAGTGGTTTTGTGAAAGTGAGTGAAGAATAATGTATCCAACTGCAACTACAAGAATTTAAGTAGGGCAGATTGTGAGTACCTGGAATTTGGGCAGGATATTGTTACTAACATATCTATTCATATGAAAAGTGCCATGGCATGTTTAATAAAATGTGCAAAATGATCAGCTTCTAGCTTTATATCCATTGAAAAAAAAATGCACACACAACCAGTGCACTGCATGGCATCATTTCTTTGTTACTGAGTATTATTGTTGTTATTCCACTTTTGTTAGAGGAATCTGCTGTATAATTAAATGGCCCCATTGCACTGCAACAGATTTTGTATTTCAGTAGAACTAATAGAACAAAATTTCACAAAACGTTTCACTAATGACAGCATTTGTACACATTCAGAAAGAAATTAGGAGACTGATTCTACAGGCTCTTATTCATGGGTATTGTACTTGTATTCAACAGGACTACTCATGGAGTGAGTAGATTTTCCTTTAAATGCTTGCAAGATTGGGTTCAAACTACAAAGTATACAGTGTATTCTGTGAGCACCATATGTAAATATGTTAGGACAAGTGTGAAGAGTGGAAAATTGGTCACATTTTTTAGAAGAATCACTAAGCACTGGGAAGTGAGAGACTCAGAGTGTAGAGCTGAATTTTTATAGGAGTGAGTTTTTTAGTAGTCATGAGCCAAGGAGAAGGGAGACAGTTTATGTATTAGGCCCTTGACAAATACTTACTAGTTTGAGTTATCTTTTCAATTAAGTTACATTTAAGCCCATGTAAAAACTGGCAGAGGAATATTTAGAATTTGGAAATGATTCCTTTTCAAGCAAACATTTCAAGCTCTTACCTAAAATATCCCCAACAAACTGGGTTGCTGTTAAACTGTCCTGTTTGACTGTTTGTGCACTTTGTACGCTTGTTTTTAAGGGGAAATGGATTGAGTGTGAAATGTATTTTTTTTCTGAGAAAATGCTCACAAAGGTTAATGTAAAATTGTCTGAACTATTTTACTTCTCATGAAATATACAATACAATAAAATAAAAGGACACAATATTAGAATCCAACATTGGATACCTGTGGTTGGGTAGGTAGTTCCGTTGTTATTAAAGGAAGTATTTGCATGAGTAAGGACTACTTTTGTGTTTAAGGTTTATAGGGTGGGGCCCATGATTCACCAGTTTGACAAAATTGCAAGTAGGGTAGGAAATGGCACAAAATATATTAAATCTAAAATAGTCTTAAGGAGATTGGAAAAAGAAGCAAATATTAAAGTCTATTTTTCTAACTGTTTTATAACTGTAATCTCCTAATCCTATTTTAGATAGCCACATTGCTCATTTGTACGTGTATCTAGTTAAGGTTCACAAATCTTTTCTTCCTTGATTTTCAGTTTTGTTCCCTATTTTGAGGTTGATTATGTTAGCTTCTGGCAGGTTATCCTGCAAGGTAGTGAGGTATGTAAAGGGATAGATGTTATCCTGGGGATAGGCAGAAATAAGATTAATTGGAAATAGACACAATTTAAAAGGAGAGGATTAAAAAAAGGATGCAGCTAGCAAACTTCTTAAAGCTCTGATTAGGAGGCTGGAAATTGAAATCTAATGCACAAATCCTAAGACTTCATCCCAGGAGAGCAGATCTTCTGTCCTTTTTCTTGTTGGGAAGGAACACTATACAATGAGTTAGAATTTACCAGATTTTGTGGTTTCAGCTAGAATTACAGAATATAAATATAAAGAATATCTAATTATTGTCTTAACAAGATTTTCAAACAGAATGACAAAGATATAGGCAGAACTTTTTCTGCATGAAGCTTTTGGGGAAAAGAGTCAGCAGCAGGAATGAAGGACAAGCAGCACCACAGAGCTGGTTCTGGGGGAACCAGCTTTTAAGCCAGCTCCCCCCTAGCACTGGCTCCTGTTTCCCCCCTTGCTGCCTCTGTATCAGAGGCAGCAAGGGGGGGGATGCATGTAGTCGACAAGAATAACTGAAAAGCCTAGGCTTATCAGTTCATAGTATAGTTGACTACACGTTGACATTGCTAATTATCAGGAGGCAGCTGGAGCCTGAAAGCATAGCCATAGAGCATTGAGGGGGAAACCCTCTGAATGGCTTGCCCAGCTCCTAGGCACAAAGGGAAGTCGGCTATTTCTATGGCAACCGTTTCTCTTCCAGAAGTTGAGTTTTCACATGGGATTGAGACATGTAAGAAGAGTAAAGGTAGAGCTGAGGGATGCACCTTAGTTTTTACCCCACCTGTTGCCACTGCCTCCCCCCCCCCAGGCTTTGGGGCAATCAAGATAATACATCTAGATCTGTAGAGGTGCCCCTTCTGCTGAGAGCAGGGGTGCCTTAGGAGGGAAGCAGTGGTCAGGATGCCTGGTGCCACACTCAATATGGTCGAGGATTTTTCGAGCATCATCTGTGTGCAAGCAAAAGTTCACTATCCAAGTGACTCTGGCTTCTGAAGTATTTCTTGGGAAATGTTGGATTGCAGGTCCCACATCATTTGCCACCTCAACCAGTATAACAATGAGGGAAAAAAGTTGGGAAGGAAACATTGCAGATTTTTGTCTTGCCCGTAACCTCCTCCCACCGGAGACCCAACCAAGCCCATTGATTGTAATTATTATACTAATTTGAAAAATATTATCTTGAAGAAAAAGTGGTTCTGGAGCATTTGAGGGTTTTTTTTTATGTTTTTGTGATTGGAAATTGTAATGGGGTGTATATACCTTGATTTCTCTTCTCCCCTACCAAACATTTGCAAGGTTAACCTCCCTCTCCCTCACTTCAAAGGGCTTCAGAAGACTAGCTGTCCCCTGGAGATTGCGTTAGAGCTGCCAGTTGTGGAGAGGAACAAACAGCTAGTCCACAGTATAGTGGGGATGTAAATGTAAATGGAAGTGCAAATGCTTTGTAAGGAGACTCCCACTCACAATCTGGATCTTCAAATATAAAGGAGCTCGTTCCAGGCCAGAAGGCAGTATTTGGACTTCTAAAAGTGAATAATCTGACAGGGCTGTGGGTTATAGCTCTCCATTAAGGAGAGGCCTCAGCCATGGTGAGCTATTATGCCAGTAAGACTGGGGCTTGCTGTTGGAAGTTCTTGCCCAGCTAAAGTCTAACCCACTATTCCAGACATATAGTTTCTACTTCAGCAGCCTGCTGTGCTGTCCATCAGGTAATCATAATTCTGAGAAGTCCTTTGAATGTGTTCCTATTCACAAAGAAATGGGAAATCTATATCTAAGGAATTAGTCTGCACTTTTTGTTAGTAGGTCATAACCAAATATCAAAATACATCATAGGCAGCTGTGTTCCTTCAGTTCTCTCTCACCTTTCCCAAATCACGGCTAATAGGAATGTGAAAATAAAGAATGCAATCTAAGACACTGGGCCCCAATGCTCAAGCATTGCCTAAAATACATTAGCACTATTCACCAAATATACATGTCATGTACCATCTGGGTCAAGTTTTCCATAAATTGATCATTATCATCATTAAGAATTGAGGGACAAAACAGCACTGTTTCACAACACACAAATATTTGCCCCACACAGGACAGAATAATCCAAATTTCAGTCTTAACTAATAAGAGCTATTAATCAAAGGGACTTGGGTATGATAGACCCCAAATCTGCCTAATTTCAAATGAAATCCTGCCAACATCTGTATAAAATACACACAAGTCAAAGAAATGGACATGAAATCCCATAGTCCACCATCAGAATACTGTCTCATCAGCATTTATTAGATTCTGCAAACCAGCTATTCATTCTTGGAGCCACAATATGTTTTGTGCATGACACCGCCTAATGTGCACAATTGGAACATATCTGGTTTTTGGACCAGTGATACGTCCAGCAAAGGATTGTTTCCACACTGAAAACAAGAAAAGTTGCCATTTCTGTAAAGAAGTGACAGGATACTTTCACCCAGACTTTTATCTAGCAGGTAGGTAATAGCCAGTTAAGTAAAATAATTTGTGCTCCTAAACAATATCCCCATTACCAGATTCAGAAATTTCTAGTGAATTATTTAGTGGATACTAACACATCTGTTTTCTATACATTCGATTATTAGTATTACCTGGATGCAATGTGCTAATGCAAAATGCATTAGTTATAATATAGACAATCCTGACTCTACTCATTGCTAAGGTATGGAGACAAATTGATGGTATGTAATCATACTTTCATTTTTAAGTAGGTCTACAACTCAGGTATGTTCATTTTGTATTTTGGCATCTGATTCTCTTGTCATGTGCATATAGAAGAAAAAAATCACCACGTGATGCAAAAATGTATTTTCAGATTAGATGTGACATAATTTCCTAGCATTCGTCCGGTGCTACTTTCTGACTGTGCAATTCACTGCACATTGTTTTTCATGTGTTTTAATTGTTACTACAGTGTCATTTCTTACCACTGAGCTGTAGCATTTAGCTCCATTATAGATTTTTTTTCTATGTACTGCAGTGCTTCTATCTAAGTAAATTGAAATAGACATCTCATCAGCAGGGAGATCTTCACCTTTTCCTCCATGCTTTCGGTTCTCATTCCATATATCTAATATTCAACCCTGGTGCAAACCTGTTTCATTGCTAATAGCAATGCCCTCTATTTCCCAGTGTTACCAGTTTATATGAAAAGTTAATGCAGCATGTGATTACAATTTTCCGAAATAAGTGACAGTCATACCATTTTAAAAATATTTTTCTCAGCATTTTCCCAAACTTGGAGCTATAGATTCAGCGGGAAGAGGATTTCTGCTATATGTTGATTAATGTGGAACAATAAAAAGCATGGTGGGGACCCGCTGTGTCAGCCTACCAGATGCATATGGATAGAGCATAGTTGATTACAGACTAGCATTGCCCATTTGTGACATGTTCATGACTATTTCATTTTTATATCTTATCAATAAGACTTGCAATTCCTCAGACGCTACCGCCACACACATTAGTTTCAGGTCAGTTTTAATATTTTAAACATTATCATTTAGCAAAAGAAACTCAGTGTTGTTTTCCAAGTTTTGACTGTGTGAATTTAGCAACTACTAGACATCACTCTTGTTTCTTTCCCTGCCATGAGTAAATGGGAGGAGTTGTTATCCTCTTCCTACAGGAAAAGGTGTGAGGCCAACCAAAACCCAGAAACGCAGTGCTCCTGGAGGAGCGAAGGCTTTGGAATCACTTAAATACATACCTAAACTTAATCCATCCGAAGAATCCCAAGTATTTCTCTTGTTCCTCCGAATTTCCATTGGAATGGTGACTGGTGTTTTTCAATGGTGATAAGCATTTAGGGCCTTATTCTACCTTGGTGGTGTAAATTAGGAGTAATATAGCCCCAGTGAAATCAATGGAGATACACAGGTGGGAAGTTTGTGAAATGCAGATCAGGTTCTTTGGGCATTAAATTTCTACCTCTGGGCATGAAATGTCTTCAGATCTGTTTTTCTGAGAAAGGGAGGTCATTCTAACAAAGCATATCTATGGAATACACTATAAACTGGGTGAATGCTCATGGATATTAATGGTTACAAAAAAGATTATGGCCTGGAATTGTGACAGAGTGAGAATTATGCAGAAATATAACCTTCAAATAAGTAGAGTGAGTAAATAGTTGAGAATGTATGAATTTAGTTTGCTTCTTAGTTCTAAAAGAATTTTTTTCAGCCACTTAGGGGACCACTTTTCCAGATTTCCAACTGTCATTTGAAATAAGAAATGCAGGTGAAGGCTGTATATTTAATTTATGAAATGAATGAACAATATAAATAATTGTTTTTACATAAGTTATTAATTTCTAGTGAAAAACAGCCACTTACAATGTAGCAATTGATATCCATGGAATAAAGCTGATAAACCTGTGTTTTTAATGTCAGCATTGAACAGAAGGAGTCAGAGATACAAAGTCTTGAGCACATGGTATGACACTGTGACACAACATCTTATAAGGTTTAGAGTAAAAAGAACTGATTGTGGGAACTGAGGTAGATACAATTGGTTCGTACTGATTAGAAGTTAAACTACATTCAGGTCATACTGCTGAATGACAGAAAGTGCATATCACCAGCCATTTGTAGATACCATTAGTGGGTGTTCTGCCATAAGAAAGATTGGTTTGACACTGTTTTGAACTTGTCCTGCTGAAGAGTTCAGCGCTACAAACTTTACCAACAAACTTCTACATAATATTCCTGTATTATATGAAACCCTGCATCCAGTGGTAGCGACTGGCCTTTCTTGGTAGATTGACATCACTTTAAACTGTGGCTAGCTAGTGCCTAAGTAAAGATTTCATCTAATTTAATATATAATGCAAGTTAAGTCTGAACACAGACATTGATAGATAATGTTACTTAGCCCTCTTAATATGGTATGTAGCTTCATTACTGCATCAGTACCATGAATTCTATGAATTAAGGGCTCCTACTCTTCCCACGGTGCATAATGGGAACTTTGGTATTGCCTTCAAGGGGAGCCGATTAAGGCCGAACTTCAAAGGAGCTCAGATTTGGATCTGCTCTAAAATCAAGTTCCAGTGATGCTTTCTAATTTTTATATTCTGCATTGCAGCTCAGTGAGCATACGGTATCCATAACTATTAGAGATGTGAAAACAACAGCTATTAAAGTGAAGCTCAATTATAATATGGCTTAAATTATAGCATGAGGGTTCAATGTATTGGATAACTGTATTTGTTTTAGTTCACACATGAGAGTGCATGTGCATGAGCAAATGTGTAACTTCCTTTTTCTCCCCTCTGCGCTCTCATATAGGGTATTTGCCATCACAGCTCTGGTGACGGGCACTGCCATAAGTGTAGCACTCTGCCAAGTAATCTTTGCAGCATCTCAGAAGCTAAGGTTACCTTGTGTGAAACACTTTTGTTTTTCATTTTTAATTGCTAAAATGCCCATGGGGCTGGTGAAGGGTGCTGTGTTAGCAACCACTGACCAGAAGTCCCTTGTTTAGTCATGGTACTAGCAGAGTATTAACAGCAGTAGTATGTGCTTTGCCATTGGCTCTCAACCATCTAGAACTCACCTCACAGTGACTGTGCTTTGTCTCCCCATCCCCACGTTGTTTTTTTATTCTTCTCGTCCCTTTATCTTATCACATTATCAGTTTATCTTCACCATTTTAGTATCAGTCATTGCTCCACTTCTGCAAGTGCCTTTAATAATTTCTGCTTAACTCAGTTTCCCATTTCTCCAGTCTTCTTCTTTGTCCTGCTATTCTTAGTTTCTGGTTTTCCCATTTATAGAGTTTTATACATATGGTGGGAAAATATGCACATGAGCCAATGAACTATTCCACGTATAATATTCTATTAGAGATATTCTGATTTCTTGAACGTCTTGCAAGTGTTTTGTTGTGTTTTGTTGCTAGACAACACCTCCCCCTCCTCTTTTCTTTCTGTTGCCGTTGCCATAGCACCCCCATCAGTCCAAGCACAAATGACAGACAGAGAACAGCCATCACTATATAAATAGGTTGTTTTTAAGTGCAGTTCCTGCCCATGGCTTGAGCTGCTTGCTTCATATATCTGAACAGGGAATTTGAATTCTGTAACTTTTGCCCCTCAAAGCACCATGACTTCACTGATACTGATTGGTTCAGAAGAGGAAAAAAAAGATAACATTCAGAATACTCCCTGTTTTCACAGCTAAAGAATTGTAAACCAGTGTCAGTCACTTTTTCATCCTGCAGGATAACAGCTTTCCATGAAAAATTCAAAGCCCAGGCGTGTGTGTACTTGATTAGTTTATAATAAAAACCAGAAGCAGGTGAGTATAGGGTGGAGGGTCTAAAAGTGACTTTAAAGAGGTGGAATTTACGTCCATAGGCAAAATACCAAAGTATGTACAAGCACCGCTGTGATTTACCTTACAACCATTTTACATTCATGTAACTCTACTGGGCCTGATTTTTCACTAACTTGCAGAAAGCTGGTTGGAAATTTTGTGGTGGCAGTTACCTGTTGAAAAATGCTCATCAAAATCAGAATGTTTTGCTGAAAGATGGTGCTTTTGACAAAATTTAACAAATAAATGTGAAATTATTCCAAATCAAAATGTGTTACTTTGTTTTGACTTCATTTTGTTTTGACAAATGTATAATTAAACTTAATATGTATGTATATATATTACAACATTTTGAAATTGTTTAAATAAAATGTGGGATAAGGTTGTTTTGATGTTGTCAAATCAAAATTTTAAGGATTTTTTGTTCCACTTTAAAAAAATGTTTTGACTCTTCATCCCAATTTTGAAATGTCAGAATTTTCCATTTTGAGTAGATGGAAATTGCATTTTCTGATCAGCTCTTCCTTGTACCTTGTTTAGTTATTTATACATTATTTACACACGGAATATCAATCACTCCCAAATCAACATGGTGCTCTTTTATACCTCTTGCACTAGTGAAAATGATCGCACAAAGAGAATCTGACTTATTGACTGCAGCAGAATTAGTCTTAGTTTGGGAGAAGGGAGAAGAGAATCCGATCTAATGAGTCTATTGTGCATGTCTCACACTCAAAGTATTATTCATCAACAGTTATCAATGCATGTCATGGTTTATGAGGTTACCATAAGTATATTAAATTGTTAATGAAAACGATGTATGTAACATGTAATTTAAATTGAAAAATAATAACAGCATTTAAGAGTCTCCAAATTTAGGTTGAAACTCCAGTATTAGATTACTGCATTTCAACTTGTGGTGTAAGATATAATAATTTATATTGTGTTTAGAACTGCAGTATGGCTAGGTGAGTTAAGGACAGGGTAACAGTTTTACCTTAATAATTATAAGGTTGTTCAGTATAATCTATACATACAGAGGTCTGTAGTATGTGTGTATATATGTATACATTTTATTATATTTATTATAATTACCTGCATTTTTTTAGCCTCATGGTTTCACAAGCAATCTTACCACAGGGAATGTAATTCACAGGAAGTTAATCCTTGAGTTAGTTCTGTAATCCCTTTGCTCACAAATGAACCAATAAGGTTAAAAATACTACCCCACAGATACCAGTTCTGTGTATGTTTACTGTAGTTTTTGGTGTTTATAGTGCTCTCCCATACACACAAAATATTTAAAGAATAGAATGCCATTCTGAGGCCTTGCCAGTAGTTTAAATGCTACTTTTTATTCAATATGGCCAGCATATATTTTCCCTTACTGTTGTGGAAGGAAATGTTATAAACGTGTTATTCCAACAACAGTGAAAATAAAATTAAAAAGCCCTCATCTATTTCTTAAAATATTTTTTTTTTGCATTTCTCTGTGTGTGTTTCCTTTAACAGAATTTGAAGATTTTTGGTGGTAGTTTGTCATGAATATAACAGGTATACAAATAGTACATTGTTGAGATGATGATGATTGGTATCATCACAATCCTGCCATCACATGCACATACTATAATATTGTTATTGATCATTGGTAGCTTTTCTTAATTACATTATTAAAGTGTGTTAATATTTCCTAATAATGGATATTTAAAATGCTGCAGATAATATAGTACCGTGCAACATGAATTTAATATTCAGTTTTGCAAATCTTTACTCATTGAGTTACCCCAAAGCAGTTAATAGGGATGCATCTTCCATGCAGAGCATTTTGGGCTGAAATTTATAGAATGGCATCAGATATAACAGAAGGAGAATAAAATGAGGAGAGCAAGGAAAGAAAGACCTACCCCCCCCCCCCTCTCTCTCTGAATATATGCTTTTGAACATTAAGAAGAGATGCAGTTGAGTTAGTAAGGTGGGTGTAGTGGGTTGGATCATTAGTTGTTGTAAAGTGAAGTAATTCCATTGACTTCACAAGTTAATTTTAAATTGATGCCAGCTGAGTGTCTGGCCCATGGAAGCCTGTCCCAGATGTCAGAGGTCAAGAGCTGCAGAGAAGCAGACTCTTCTACCAGCAGGGGCAAGATTGTGTAAATTGATGTAGTGTCACATTTTATTCCACAACTGGAGATGCCCACATTTTATAATTTTCCTGTATCTTACTCTACTGAGGGATTCATCCATACTGAAACTAAAGATAGTCATTTTCCCTCCCCCACAAGTCTGGGGCTTTCAGGCATCTGGGTTTGTATGTATTGTAGCTCACAACACAGTGGAGTGATACTGACTGGTCTTCTCCTTCTCCCTGAAACACATACATACCCTGTTCTAGT
Organism: Apalone spinifera; assembly: GCA_030068395.1. Lineage (NCBI taxonomy): Eukaryota > Metazoa > Chordata > Testudines > Trionychidae > Apalone > Apalone spinifera. Next base: position 35,582,617 of record JANRFK010001158.1, read on the forward strand.
ATTAATCCTATGTACTAGGTTTCACTGAATATCAGAGTATTTGAGAGAGGAACACTGGCAACTTGTGTAGAATCAGCTCTGATCTGATTTAGAATTACTTTAATATATTATAGTGAAAAATGCCCTGTTGCTGATTTTCCAGCACAGTAAAGGTTGTCACTTGTCAACTTCAGGGGGTGAGATCAACCACTAAAAACACTGCTTAACCTACCAAGGGAAAAAAAATCACAACTCCCATTGAAGGCAATGGCAAGTATCCAGTAGGGACATTATGGCTACGTCTACACAGGCCCCCTTTTCTGGAAAAGGGATGCAAATGAGAG
>JANRFK010001158.1:35584186-35602627 GCA_030068395.1 Apalone spinifera
CATTTGCCTCTCTTGCTACGCGTCGGGATGGTTTCCTTCTGTGCCTTCAATAAGTCCTAACTTGATGCCCTGCCGGCACTGGTTCTGGCCAGCCTTACCTTCGGTTCAGGGTCCATTCAATGTGTACATGCTATTTCGAATTAGCAAAATGCTAATTTGAATTAGTTTTTAGGTCTAGATGCACTAACTTGAATTAGCTTAGTTTGAATTAACTAATAATTCGAATTAAGTTAGTTCGAATTAGTGCTGTAGTGTAGACATACCCTATGTGATAAGGCTCTCAGCATTTATAGGACTGAACCCTTTAGGAGCTCATCTTCTGGGTCAGTAAATAGTAGCTCTTAGGTCATGACAACTGGTCTTAGATTTGTGCCCCCGTAAAAGCTTTAAACATTTGCAGTAGGAAGAGGAGCACTAAGTACCACAGACCATTTGTGTATTTTTTTTTTCAATGTGCTTTTGGGACCTGATACAAAGTCTCCTGAGATGAGTAATTCCATTGTCTCCAATAGTTTGTGGACCAAATACTTTCTTGATTCTGAAGAGGACTGATTGCTTTGTGTTGTGGTAGTAGTTCTTCAGACATCATTTTGATGAGTTTTCCTTGCCAGTATGAACTGCTCTATTAGATGACAGAACATTTTAATGCTTAGAGCTGTCGTTCAGTTTTATTTGTGCAAAACTCAGAGGTAGATTAAGAGAAGTGGAGTTTGTATTCCAGCTCTGTGGTCTGTAAGGGTCCATATGTAGAAGTGAGGCAGCCCACCCCAGGAAGTGTTGGACTGCTGATGCCTGCTTGCAAACCAGCTGCTGGGGTGGGCTGAGGCTGACTTGGCTGCCTGACAAGGGAACAAGATCAAGGAGCTGGGTGTGGGAGAAGGGGGAAGGCGAGTGTGGCTGAGGGAGGGCTGGTAGGGAAGATTTGTTTTGGGGAGCAGAGAGTGGGAACAATATACTCTCATGGGGACCCTTGTATTTTTGGAGGATCCATTCTTCAGATTCTGAAATCAGCATTTATAAAGTGGAAACATAAGAAAGCAGATATAAAGGATTATCTGCTTTATTGCTGTTTGTTTTATGTAACAATGTTCACAGTAACAAATAGCATTTCATTGACCTAGTTTTGTAACAATTCTCAAATCGCTCGGCTTTTGCATTTCCACCATTTGGCTGACATACTGTTTTAGTGCTTTTTAATAATCTTTGCCTTTCTTCCCTCTTTCCCAGCTATTCTTGGTGTTCTTCAGGAGGACTCATTAGCCATTCTGGAGATGGACTTGCTGTCTGGAACCTACCTCTTGGCAGTCTTATTAGCCTGCATTGTATTTCAGTCTGGTGCCCAAGAGAAGAATTATACTGTGAGGGAAGAACTGCCAGAAAATGTCCTGATTGGCAATTTGCTAAAGGATCTGAACTTGACACTGGACCCGGATGTGCCCCTTTCATCACCTCTTCAGTTCAAGCTTGTGTATAAGACTGGGGATGTGCCATTAGTCCGGGTGGAGGAAAACACTGGTGAAATATTCACGACTGCCAACCGCATAGACCGGGAGAAGCTGTGCTCTGGCATTTTTAGCGAGAACCGGTGCTTTTATGAGGTGGAGGTTGCAGTTTTACCTGATGAAGTCTTCAGACTGGTCAAGATCAGGTTCTTGATAGAGGATATCAATGACAATGCTCCCCTCTTTCCCTCAACAGTCATTAACATCTCCATCCCTGAGAACACAGCCATTAATTCCCGCTACTCTGTCCCATCTGCCATTGATCCGGACATTGGTGTGAATGGCATTCAGCATTATGAACTTCTTAAGGTGAGTGTCTTTTATTCTTCCACAGTACTGTGTATCTTTGTGTTACTACCAGTCCACAAACTTTGTTGGTCTCCACATAATTCACTAATGTGCAGAATTACCATCTCCTGCCATCCTAGAGATGCACCGTATTTGTCCAGACATGTTAAGAACATGTCCCTATTTGATTACAATACAGCACATCATGTTATCATTTTGTGCAGATCTGTGTATGTGTGTGTGCTCAGTTTTACGTGATAAATAATATGATGTGCATGCATGTCTGTGTTAACTGTCCACCAACCTTTTAAGGACTATATGATTTTTATACATCTGATCAAAAGTGTTCTCTGGCCACTAAGGTGTTTCTTCACCAACCACAATATGACAGACATGTTTACAACAGCCTGTGATGAACTAAATTCTTCATAGTGCTTGCAAATGAGATTTAAGCAGTGGAAAATCAGCCAGAAGAGTTTTTTTCTTTTACAAAAACAATTCATCAACTCTGTTATATTAGTGTAAATCTTAAATAACTCATTTGCTGTCAATGGAGTTACTCTAAATTTACTCCTGTGCTACGTAGATTGAAGTTTGAGCCATGAATGACTCAAGAAAACTTTCAAGATTATAGGTAGGATCCTTGGCTGATGGCAATTGTGCTATAATTTACCTCAGCTAAAAATCTGTCACAGGAAACAAAATGTGTACCATTGAGGTTTCCAAACTCATAGCAATTTTATTTGTCAAGAAGGAAGTTTCTTCTGGTTTTGGTAATATACTCACACACACATGAAATTCAGAGATGGATTAAGAGAAATACAATTTGTATCCCAGATCTGAGGGGTACATATGCTAGCATGTGCTTTGTGTATATGATCAACAGGCCAGGAAGTCAGGCGTTTGAAAGAACAACAGAGACCCATTAAAATCGGTATAAAAAGACTGCTGTGGATGAACACTTCCAGTGTAGGAAAGGCTAGTCCCTCCTCTGAACTGACTTGATCAGATTGTTTATCTCATGACTGGGTAGGCCTATGGAGGTTAAGTTATTCAGACAGGCCATTTAATAATGGCCATTTGCTTCTAACAAACAGGGCACTTGACATTACACATCAGAAAGTACAGGAAAATATCAACTTTTCTCTCCTCTGGCAATGAGAGGGAATGGGCTAAAATGCAGGCAGAAGTAGAATAGGGAATGAAATGATAAAATATAAGCATGTGGAAATGGATGGGGAAGGTTTGTGGTCACTGCAAGAGACAATTGCAGACAGACAGTTGTTTGACATAGGGTAATGTGGCTCTCAAGTGAAGGTTTCCCTATATGGGTATCCTTTACTGGAGAGTTCATAACAAAAACTAGTTAAATTCTAAAGCCTATTGGAATAGCATGTTAGAGACTGAAAATGTCCCTTCTCCCTGAAGGACTTGGGCATATCTCTGCACAGTTCACTAGACAGTCTCTTCTCTACAGCAAGCTTTCTGATTTACTGGCTGCCTCCTGCAAGAATGCATAATGGATAAAGGCTATTGCATCATTTGGCTGGCTTGATAGCTAACAAACAGTGAAACTGGTACTTGCCAGCAATTTAATAGAAATAAAATACTGCTTAATTTTAGCTTTTTAAAGTAGCTTTCAGCCTGAATTACTTGTGGGGAGTGGATACCAGCTAATGAAAAAGGATGAAATTATCAGGTGCCTTTATGGAAAGCTTTTAAAAAGCAGCAGCATTCCTTTTATGTTTCTCACACACTTAGGATCTGTGATGCACAGGCAGAAAAGGGGCATATCTGTGGTCTTATGGACGTACACTGTGTAAGTCCTGACTGCTCATTAAAAATAATGGGAAGGCTTCACAAAGCAATAGCCTTGGGCATGCAGAAGCACAAGGCATTGGAGGTGTTAACAGAGTAATCTTTTGACTTTAAAAAAGTCATCACAGGTCTAGCATATTTTGGGAGGAAAGTGTTACTGTGATTCATTTGTGATCTTCATTTGTTAACTTTGGTTTTAGGTAGATTTACATTAAATAGGTCATGTAAAATGATTTATTTAAAATGATCCTCAGTGTTGCAGTATTGGGTGGAATTCTATTCATCTTAACTTTTTTAAAAAGAAAGATAGATAAGGGCTGCAAAAAGTAAAGCAGAATGAGTTGAGGTTAGCTAAAGGGAACAAGAAGGGTTTTTACAACCATGTCATGGGGGAAAAGGAAATACTGGAGAGGTAGTAGGCCCATTAATAAATGAGGAGGGAATGACATTAATGGTGATTCTAAAATGGCTGAGCTACTGAATTGCCTTTGTTATAAAAACCTAGCCTTTAGCAAGAAAAATAAAACAGAGGGTTTGGAGAATTCAGAAAGAATAAAAAATGGGTAAATAAAGAAATCAGCCAGTACAGTTACTATGCACTGTGAAGTTTTTAAGGGAAGTAACTCACAACATTACTGGACTACTGGCAGTTATTTTTTAAAAAGTAATGAAAGTGCAATTTAAATGCATAAGCATACATAGGTCACCCTGCATTGTTTCTTGGTCCTCGCCAGGGTTTTCTCTGGGGCAAACGTCATATCTGTTTTTAAAAAAGAAAAAGAGCAGCTCTATTGATTAGTGTTTAATTGACCAAATTCTGCCCCCAGCTACCCAGTATTACCTTCAGTGTAGATGCCTGTTATGTTTAAGAAATTGAGATCAGAATTATGCCCAATAAATTGAACTTTAAACCTAGTTGAATAATAGAAGCACTCTTAAGAGGAAAAAATATCTAGTGATAACAGAACCATGAACAAAAAGCAGAAATCCTTTTACACTATAAGCAATATTGGCCTAGCAGTTCCAAAATCAGTGTCAGATCCCACTGTTTTAGTGAGTCTTTTGCCTGAATAAGGGCTGTGAAATAAGACCTGTGAATATTTATTTTGATCATACTGAAGTGAGAATAATTGGACATTTGGGCCCCTTTATACTGCACAAGCAGTAGTCTGTAACATTCCTTCCCTCTCTACCCGTAATGCAACATCTAACTCAGAAACTGTATCAGCATCTGAAGCCAGGGTTGAAGCCAGGGCTTACTTGCTCTCTTGTTCTTCTACGCTGCTGACAGCTGGGGCAGTCAGAGTACAAGTTAGAGTAGCTTTGAGGCTGCTTTTAATTGAGGTGAAGGAATCCCTCAAATAGAAAAGCTGGGAGGTTGATACACATGGAACTTGAAGGGATATTGAGAGAGCCTCTGGTGTGTGCAATGGACTCAGTTTATAGAAGCAACAAAGTAACTGTGTAGTAAATATACCACAACAAATTGGGTATGCTGTTCCAGATTTATAGTTGCAATTCATTTGCAACATCAAAAGCTGTATAGTACTTCCAGGGCTACTAACCCTTTATTGACAGTTCACTTTTTAAATAATTTTAGCTAAGTCTTACTTGCTCCCTGCTTTCAGGCAGAGTTTATTGGTAGTATTTGCAGAAGATTATTGCTACATAAATATTTATATATGAAACAACATAAATATCACACTCTGAATTGCTAAGGTCTTAATAGCCAGGTTTTCAAATACTGTAGTCTTAATTCTAGAAATATGATGACTTTCAGATGATTTTTTAGCAGTACCTCCTTTCCCCAATATTTATTCAGTTAAAATCATTCAATATCTGTGATTACCTTTAATATACACTAATGATTAGCATTACTCCAGTCCAGGTAAAAAGCTGTCATAATTGTTGCATTCTAATTCATTAGAACATTGCAAAATATATTATTAATCAGTTCCAAAGTAATTTTAAAATAAGACCATGCTAAGTGCATTTTGGGGAAAACAAAGCAGATCATTATTTGAGTCTGTTGCCTATTATTCAAAATCTATGTAGTTAGCATCTTGGTAACTAATTATCTAATTTTAAACAAGATTAGTTTTCGCAGGTAAGTTATTTGGACCAGTTCCTGCAGTGAGGTTCACACAATCACAGAAATATGCTTAAATGGAACTCAGTGCAGAACTGAGGACATTACTTGTATTTTCCTAATGCAGGATTTAATTTGTCTAAAGTTGTACACAGAAACTTAATAGAGATTTCTTTTCAGAGCGCTTATACTGACCATCTGAGGCTACCATCCGATCCTGTCCACTTTTTCTAGGTTTCTAGGATGTGTCTCAGTAGGAAGGAACTTCCAATAAGTAGCTGAGTGATTCATTGTAAAACATATTCAAACTTTGTAACTGACTCGTTGCTTCTACTGTACAGTGTTTGAAGTGTCTGAACTCTAACAGGCAGGCAGTTCCATCTATTCTGTGTGTTACTACCTGTGGTGCTAGCTTCGAGAAGACTGTCGGGAGGACAGATGGGAAAAGTACTGGCTGAGTTTCAGAAAAAGATGTTTTTACATTTGCATAAAGGATCAGAATCTAGCAGAACAAATGGCATCTAGATAGATTTCAATAAATCACACACACAGTTATCCTGCCTAAGAGACTATTTTCAGATTGTAAAGAATTTTCACCAGTCTAGTAAGTGCTGTAGCAATTGTGATTGAGTAGGTGGGACAGGAATATATTACTAATTACAACAGATACGTTTCCAATAGGTTGCACTATTTTAGAATTGCCTCACATTAGCAGCACATAATAAGTTAGGTCCCCCCCTTTTTCTAAGACAGTTCTAAGAAAATATGCAGATATGAAAGACATTTACTGCTGTTAGGCAAAGGAATTTGCTATTCTCATTTAGTCATAGATTGTTGCAAGTATGCACGGTACTTTCATAGATTCATAGATTCCAGGGCCAGAAGGGGCCATTGTAGTAATCTAGGGTGATCTCCGCATAACACTGGCCATAGAACTTTCCCAAAATAATTTCTAGAGCAGATATTTTAGAAAAAACATTCCACCTTGATTTAAAAATTGCCAGTGATTGACAGACCTTGGTAAATTGTTCCAGGAATTAATGACTATCATTGTGAAAAAAATTAAACCTTATTTACAGTCTGTATTTGTCTAGCTTCAACTTCTAGCCATTGGATTATGTTCTACTTTTCTCTGCTAGATTGAAGAGCTCATTATGAAATATCTGTTCCCCATGTAGATACTTAGACTTTAATCATCATCCCTTAGTCTTCTCTTTGCAAAGCGAAATAGATTGAGCCCCTTGAGTCTATCACTCTAAGGCATGTTTTCTAATCCTTTAACTATTCTTGTGATTCTTTTCTGAATTCTCTCCAATTTAACAACTTCCTTCTTGAGTTGTGAACACCAGAACAGGACACAGTATTCCAGGAGTGGCTGCACCACAGCCCAATAGGTAAAACAGCCTCTCTACTTCAATTCAAGATTCCCCTGTCTATGCATCCAGGATTGTATTATCTTCTTTGGTCGTAGCATCACATTGGGAGCTCAAGTTCAGCTGATTATCTCCCTCCCAACAAATCTTTTTCAGAGTTTCACATTCTGTAAGTATGACCTGTGTTCCTTGTTCCTAGATTTATCTATTTATATTTTGCTGTATTAAAATGCATATCGTTTGCTTTTGCCTAATTTACTAATGATCCAGATTCCTCTGTATCAAGGATCTGTCCTTTTCTTTGACAGGCCCCCAATTTTTGTCTAACCTGCAGACTTATCAGTGATGGTTTTGTGTTTTCTTCCAAAGTATTGATAAAAATGTTAAATAATGTGGGCCCAAGAGCTGATCCCCGGTGGCACCCTACTGGAAACACACCTGGTCAATGGGGATATTCTGTTTTGACACCTACCAGTTGGCCAATTTTTAATCCATTTAATGTGTGCCAATATCATTCTAGTTTTTTTTATCAAAATATCATATCAAGGAAAACACTTTAGAGTATACTTAAGTATACACCTTAAGTATACTGCATCATCCCAACTACTACTTTTATCAGTGAAATGTGTAATCTTATACAAAATATCAAGTTCGGGTGACAGGATCTGTTTTCCACAAGTCCATGTTGATTTGCATAAATTACATTACCCTTTGGAATGTTTGTATTTTTTGAGGCCCACATCAGCAGTTCTGTTATGTTGCTTGGGTTTGTTGTCAGGCTAATAGGCCTGTATGAATCATCCTACTTATCCTTTTTAAAAGTTGGCATAACATTAGTTTTATTTGCCTCCTGGAATTTCCCCAGGGCCCAAAACTTACTGAAAATCAACATTAACTGTCGAGTGAGCTCCTCACTTATCTGGACCTACTGATTTTACAGTGTTTAACAATAGTAGCTTTTCTTCAACATCCTTCAGCAATACCAGTGGAATGGAAAGAGCATTATCATCACAGAATGCAATTATATAATCTGATTTCCCCCCAAATATGGAACAGAAATATTTATGGAACATGCCTGCCTTTTCTATATTATTATTGTTATTGATAATTTGACAATTTCCATCTAATATTATTGTCAGGGTTCTTTTTTTTTCACAAGATGTTTTTAAAGACTCTTTCTTATTGGCCGTGTCTTTACTGGTCATAGGTTTGTCCTTGTAGCCCTTTGCTTCCCTTACCAATTTTCAACAACTCCTAACTTCTGACTTGCATTCATTCATGTTCCATTTACATAGCTTTTAAAAAAATGTTTTTGTAGCTGCCTTCTCTTTCCCTCTAACCAGATTGTTTATAATCAGCACATACTTCTTCCTTCTTTTTGAGCATCTAAATAGGTGTTCTTAATGATACCATATTATCATTCAGATTTTTCCTATTAAATTTTTCTCGGCTGATTTGTCTCAGTATGTGAAACCAGCCCTGTTCAAGCACCAACAATACATATTACTAATCTGGACTTTATTTGCATGTGCATTATAAATATGATCAAATCATAGTCCCTTGTGTCTAAGCTACCATCATTTCTTAGTTCTGTGATCAGTTCCTCTATATCTGTCAGGACACACAAGTGCTGGGAATGGGACTGTTTTCCAGAACATGAAAAGAGAGGGGACAGCCTGTGCGGAGGATGCTATACTGCAGAGCGACAACTGGGGATAGCCACGCCTGTAAGACAGTGACCAGCTGGGGAGAGTGCTTTGCCTGTTGCCATCCAACACAGTGGCCCCCCTCTACCAAAGAGTGCTGGGGGACAATAGGGTTGAGGGGGCCCACTGAAGACCAGAGCAAGCCTCCAGAGCTTCTTCCCCTGGACCAGCTACAGGGCTGGAAGGGGCAGCTGCAGGCCCGGGCCAGCCTCTGGCGCTTTGGCCTCCTCCCTGCCTTGGCTGCAGTAGGGGAGGAGTAGGTGGATGCTGGGGTCAGACCCTCCCTCCCAAGGCTTATCCCCACCAACTGCAGGTAGAGCAGGAAAAGCCCCTGATCCCGTTTAGTGGCTGGTGTGGGGTAGAGTGCGGCAAGTGTTGGGGTGGGAGCAGAATAAGAGCAGGAGGAAGGGTTGTAAGTTGTCTCGGTCTTCTCCATGGGTGGTTGGTGAAGGTAGGGCTGCGGGAAGCAAGCAAGCCCTAGTTCTACTTCAGCCCCTTCTGCTGAGGCCACAGGGGGAGTGGAGGAGGGTGGGTGGGTGTGCATACCCCCCACCACTATGGGGAGAGGAGAAGGGCAGAGAGAAGGAGCATGCAGAGGGTGGGCGGAGCATGGGGAGCAAGGAGGGTACATGGCTCCAGCCTCCTGGCCCCAGAGCATGAAGAGGGAGGATGGCACATGTCCCTAGCCTCCCCACCCCTAGAGCATGGGAAGGGCAGAGGGCATGTGACCCCAGCTTCCCAAGCCCCAGAGCACTGGGAGGGAAGGTGCTGGGGGCAGCAATACTCTGCCTCCAGTAGGTGTTCTGGGGCTGGCATGTGGGTGGGGCCAGGCTGACTGTTCGGGAATGCTGTGACTTCCCCTAGCTAGGATTCCAGCTGCCCATGGCCATGGCACAAGGAAAAGAATCAGAAATGAGGGTGATGTAGTCAAAGCAGCCAGACTGCAAAATGTATTATGAAGTGTTAAAAAGGGGTGATTCCCCAGTAGAGAAATGTTCTTTCTGCTATTTTTTTTCCACGTTTGAACCAGGGATGTGAATGTGTAGCTGAGTACATGGTTATCCAATTAGCCTGTGCTCATTGGTTAATCCTCTCGGTTACATGCATTCCTCCACCCCTCTCACAGGTGGTTGGTGAAGGCAGGGCTGGGGGAAGCAAAACCTCAGCCCTACCACCAGCCCTTCCTCTTCTGCTCAGGCCCCGTCCCTTCCACACACCCCACTGGGCAGCAGTGCAAGCGAGCAGGCTAGAGTTGGTACGCGCAAGGACCTGTCTTTCAAGGTGTATCCCTGCACATGCTGGCTCCTATGGAGCCGCCTTCCTCCCTCCCCCCCTCCCCCGCACCCATACAGAGACAGCAGCTGGGGCCAGGGGAAATGGGAGTACTGTACCTCCCTGTCCCCCTGCGTGTAAACATGTACCCACTGAAAATTTCAGTGAGTACACCTTTACTCAAATGTATTTTAACATCTGTAGTTTGAACTTCCTTTGTCTTTTCTTCCTGTGTGATAACTCTCTTTACTGCTTACATGCAAATTAAGCAGCGCACACATTCCTTTGTTAAGGACAGACTTGTTTGCCAAATTCTGCCTTGGCAGGGCTATGGGGTTTGGAAAATATGTTGATAATACCAGACAGAGGAACCTTTAAAGTGTTGCCATACATTTTATCAGGACAATATTGACCAGGAAATTATATGTTTTCAAATGATATCTTACAAGGCATCATTGTACAAAGGTTATTACAGTAGCGGGTAGAGTGTGAATACAGAGGTATATGCTGTCACCTATGCTTTCAGACTGGATTAGTTGAGGGTGTGGGTTGGAGATGGGATGCTGCTTTTGCTGAGGTAGGAACTCATCCACTTTATATAGAAGTCAGTGGGTAAGTCAGTTGGTTGTTTCTAGTCCGTCATTGCCACAGTTCCCTCAAGTGCCTGGGAGGACGGACAAGTTCTCCAATTTTCTGGGAAAGAATCATAGAGCATCTCACTTCACTGCAGCATAAGAACTTTGGGATATGCTCCCACAAATCGACGTGATACACATAGGTGAGTGCAGCAGCACAGACAAAACAGCGTTTGCAACGTGGCTGCGCACACTTGGTCTAGGCTAACCTGGATACTCAGGTGCTAATCTCCCAAGTTAACTCTGCAGTTAGGATGTACCATATTTCTCTGCCTTCTCTGAAGACTGGTAAGAATATTATTCTTGGGAAAATGCTCAGGTACGGCCTCAGTGTGATGCAGCCTGACTGGTCCTTGGAAATGATCATTTGTTGTTAATTTGTTCTTTTCTCTGTAATACCAGTCCCAGCGGCAGTGTGTAGCAGGTTCTCTAGGGTTGATTTGCAAGAGTAATTTGTAATTAGGGATTTTGAAGACAAGCTGAATATATAGTCTTGCTTATTATCTGCTTGTCATAGGCTCAGGCCATCACTTCTGAGGCCACATCATTACATATCTCTCTTCAGTTTCAATGTAACCATTGTCTCCACAGTTCATGGGGGACTAGTGAGCTTGTGAAGTTAATAAATCACTTGCTCTAGGGGGAGCCCCTACAATCTAACTGAAATTCCAAAGTAAATTGAGGTTGCATCTGCTCACTTCTTCCTGGGGCAGGTCTGTGGAATATGACAACCAGATTCACAAGCGCTGAATAACTCAGTCTCCTAGTAGAATTTGGACTTGATATTTTTGTATCATGACCCACACAGCTCCTGGCTGTGTCTGTATCATGACCCACACAGCTCACATAGTATCTCTGCTCACGTCTCTGCACTGCTCCCCATTCACTTCTGGGTGGAGTTGGTGATAAGGCTCTGAATGGCTGGAAACTAGCTATTTGAGAGATCATTTCTCACCAAATATCATGTTAAGGAAGATGAAAGTATCTGGAAAACTTTTATTGCTTGTTCTTTGAGGGAACGCTACAAAGTGAGCATTAGCGCTCACTCTGCTCAGAGTTTCCATCTGGGAATTCAGTCCTCTGGGCTGCTTGTCATGGCCTGACTCTTGGGGATAATGGTAATGCTTGTTTACTTTGTCTGCAATTTGTCTGACTGTTTTTGCTTTGTTTATTCAAGAAGCCTGTGCAGTGTGTGTGTGTGTGTGTGTGTGTGTGTGTGTGTGAGAGAGTTTATGCATGTAGAGCTTCTGCAACGTGGCACCTACAAATGGCAATAGGTGCTGTAATAAACAGTATAATAAAAATAATACTGGAAATGGATCTCTTTGTAGCTGTGACTGGTATCTCATGTTGATTGAGGAAGCAGGAGTTGTACTAAGTTCCATCAGCTACCCACACAGGAGGTTCTGTAGACCATGTCTACACTGAGAGATAAGGGTGAATTTGTGAAGGTCGACTTTTTAGAACACAATTTTGTAAAGCTGAAGGTGCATGTGAACCAAATAGAGCAAGATTCAGGGCCTGCTTAACTCATAAGCAAAATGAGTTTGGGAAGGTTGCTCTGCTGGGTCCCTTCTGGACATTAGTAACAGTCTCATGATAAACCTGCCTTGCTCTTAGCAGGAGGGCTGCAAGTGAACTAGCGAGGGGAGCTTTATAGAAATGTGGTGCATCTGAGTCAATTAAGAATTGAAATGAAGGAACAATGGAAGAGAAGATTACTTGGTAAAACTGTATTGGGAGTTTTATATGTTAAGTATTATATTCCTCTCCTGAAAGTCTCTTATGCTAGAGATTTACCCTAACTTAGATTGATTGAAGAAATCCGGACTGAGATCACTAAAGCAATTAAATTCTCTCATGATGGATTGTATATTAATCTTTTTTAAAAGAAAGGCTTCCCCTTCCATATGTAAAGATATCAGCCCTGATTTTGAGCTATTGCGCAGAAGATGGGAGGGGCACCAAAGGTACCCCTCAGATTCTCTAGCTGGGTCAGGACTAGTGTAAGCTAGAGCAGACCAGGGCAATAAAGAGGCTGTTATGAGAATAGCTGTAGTGAAGCCAAAACTCAAGACACTTTCTCTCCTGAGATCATGCCTCCCACATGCTAAAGAAGAAGTCATAACGTCACCTGTAGTCTAGGGGATACCCGGATAGCCAATGCAGCTGACATTATTTCCCCTTTATATCAGTGGAAGAAGAGGCGATAGGGCCTGAGCAGAATCCAGACTCATGGTCATGCCATCAAAACCATGTGTCATGTCAGACAGATGCAGTTAATCAGTATTTGTTCCTGTAATTCAATCAGCGATGCATTTCCCAAAGGAATCTCTCCTCAGCATAATGTAGTCATGTAAAGGAGCATCAGGTTGTGCTCTCCATTCCTCACAGTGATTTTCAGAGCATTTACTCTGTGTGAAATACGTGCATTACAGAGGTATAGTAACATTTCTGACTTCATTTCATTTTCTGTTTTAAAGAGAAATTGTTGGAGCTGTTTGAAAGCTATCTCCAAGTAGGACGCTGGCCCAAAGTTTGAAAGTAGCGCTCACATTTCCAGATGGATTAATTTGAATGCCTATTACAAAGTCAGTTATTTGTTTGTAATCCATCATCATTTCTTGGGAAGAAGTCATACTATGCTTCTGCAAGAAGAAACCCCCTTAAATTATGGTTTTAATTCTGCTCCACTAAAGTCAAGAGATATTTTGCCTGTTTTGAAGGGAGCAGGTCTGAAGGAGCTATATGCCAATCAGACCTTTCTTGGGAAATAACAGGAAAATTAGATTGTCTCTTATTGCTAGAGTTTTCTATTCTTCTCATACACCGACATCACTGTTCTTGCACTTACCCAAAGGAAGTGGATAAACTCCCCTAGACAGACACCAGGCTCTTTGAGAGGTGTCAGTGTATGCTGAATAACAGTCCATCCACTCTCTGGGCAGCAGAGGTTCTATAGGATAGGTGGGTTTGGTGAACTTGGTTTTGATTCTGGGTGCAAACATTACCTGCTGCTGTAAATTGGCTCTGAGCATATCTTTATAGATTAGATTTCCCTGTCTGCTGGCACGTCTCACCAACTGTGCCACCCCTGAAGATGCAGACCTTCACCTCCATGATTTTCCCAGTCTTTGGAAATGCTCTGGCAACTAGATCTTGTTTGAGCCAGCAGACCAGCCCCTCATCTGACTGCTGCCTTTGCAAATCAAGAATGGGAAGAACTGTGTTTATTTTATACTAGTTGAAAGTAGCAAAGACCTTGTCTGTAGCTATGCCACAGTGAAAGGCAGGCCAAAGCCACACATGGCAGTGAAAGATTCTGGTAGAGACCAGGTAGGATATTTCCCCTACAGTGCTGGTGTGTTTTTACTCTAGTTGCCTAAGCAATGCCTCACTATCTACACTGGTATTTATTAGTGGTTTGAAGATTTAACTGGTAAGCCTCCCCCTTCATGGATGAGGCAGAAAGGGGGCTGCTCTAGCTTCTGTCCACGGTGGTTCAGGCACCCTACAGACAGGGGTTGCTCTGGCATCTGGAGCAGCCTCTGTCCATAGCAGACCTCTCGCAGGCAAGGGACTGCTTTGGCATCCAGACCAGCCCCCGCCTGCAGTGGAGAGGAGCTGCAGGCAAGGGCTGCTCCTGCTGGGCTGGAACAGTTCCGACCTGTGTTGGGGGGACCGCTCCAGCCTGGCTGGATTGAAGAGTCCCCCCTCCCGACCTCTCTTTAATGGGTTAACAGGTTAATATGTTTAACCAGTTAACCAATTAAATGGGATTTTATGTCCCTAGTATTGATACCATAGTAGGGGGCCATATGCTGCATGCTGCCGTAAACACGGACAATAGCCTAAGGAATTAACTTTTTATGTCTGATGCCAGGATTACAGAGCAATAGTGGATTTGTAGTTAAATCTAACTTTACTGTATGTGAGTTATGAAATCACTCTTTATGAGCAGAGCTAGCAGCTCTGATTCAAATTGATTGGGCAATGGAAAATAACAACAGTGAGAGAAAGCAGGGGAGGGGGACATACAAAATTAATTTTTATGGCCTGAAGGAGGCTATTTTTTTCACTTTATGCCATCACTGTGCAGACACATACACTGTTGTGAATATTGGAGCTAGAGATAGAAGGAGGAAGGCTAGTGTCACTGCAAAAACAGCCCACGAGGACACACACCAAGCTAATGGAGGAACTTTATTCCAACTGGAAAATAAATTGAATTTGCTCTACAGAGTTGTATGCCTGATCTGATACTGTGTCCCCAAACTCTGCTGCTTTAATCTGTAGTTTGTTGTCTGTTTTCCTTCTTTTCACTTCTTCGAAAAGGAGGTGGAACAGTGCCTCTCACTTATGCTCTCAAACCAGGCTCGAAGGAGCAGATATGCTGCAACTAATCTGACTACATTGAAATTCATGGGGATGAGCTCTTTTACTCTGGTGCCAGCAGCATGAGGGAGGACAATGAAGAGGTATACTGGCCCTTTAAGTAGGTCACAGAAAGCCTGGGGTTGTTGTTATCAATGTCCACCTTCTGTGAAAAAACTGTCAACACTGAGCTCATTCCCTTTATAAACAGGCCTTTATTAATATTGCCAGGCCTTATTGAAAATTACAGAGTTTGACACTAATAGGATTAGTTAACTTCTGACTTCATTACTCTAGTGTTATCAAAGGCCCCTGGTAAGTATACAGTAACCCACTAATACCTAAGTATTATGCACCTTCTGAATCTGTTATTAACAATCCCTCCTGGAGCCCATAGTGTGTAGAGGATGGATAACTGTATTGTAGAAGATGCCTATTCAGACTCCAGAGAATTAGCTCACAGAGCTGTAAATAAGGATGAACATACTCTGCTGGCATCAGCAGGCTAAGGAATTTTTTTTAGCAGAGCCAACTGCAACAGAATCTTTTTTTAATTTTAAGTCAGATTCATTAGGGGAAAGGGTTATTGACCAACAATATTTCAAGATTAATTGCTGCCCAAATAATAATAAAGTGCATATATAATGTTATGACTGTCAATATTCTGTGCTACTCAGGTATTTAAACATGGCCTGAGGGATAGTGGTTGTCAGATCCAATCCAAAATTCAAGATGTAGGTTTTTTGTGTGCTTACATTTTTAAAATCTCATCCATATTCTAAATAATATGGAACTGCAGTTCATGAAAATACAGACCATGAATCTAAAGCTCTCTAGCCCTAGAGTTTAGAAGCTCCAGTAATCCGGGTTTCTGCTAGGGTAGAGGGAGCTTTATTTTTCTCCTTTAGGGCAAAATTCATTGCACCTGCAAAGGGGACAGAGAAAGGGCAGTTTCCACCTCCCCTGTTCAGGGTCCTTCCCCAGACAGGCTAGGACAACCATTGGATCTGCCCTGTTGCAGTAACCCATGCTGGGTCCTCATGTGAGTACAGAATTGTCAGTGCACAAGACCAACCTGGTTTTGCCTTCTTGCTCTTCTGGCAATTCCTGTCCTCTGTGAAATGCCCCCCATGCTGGCGGCTGCAGAGGAAGCAATGCAGAGTTTGCCTGTTTATGGATGTAAAATCCCATTTAATCAGTTAGCTGGTTAAACATTAGGTTAGCCTAATGTTTAATCTGTTAACTGACCAAGCGGGATCTGTGTGGGAGACCGCTCCAGCCTGGCTGGAGCAGCCTTGATTCCAGCCCTGTGCCTCTTTTGGAAGAAAAGCAGAAAAAAATACGCAAATTGCAGTTTGCAATTTGTGTATCTTTTTTTCTTACTTTTCCCTGCAGTGTAGACATAGCCCCGGTTGCATATGGCTTTGGCTACTGATTTTTTTAAAGGAAAGTTTCAACCTTGTATTGAAAATCACTGACTAGTAATTTGACTCAGTACTGTTTCTAATTCTCAGTTATGTCCCAGAGCTGCATTTACTTTTCAGGGAAACTATCACATCGCTTGTTTCTGCCCCTTCATGTTTCTGGGTGTGAAGGAGGCAGAGAAAAGCCAAAGGCAAAAGGAAAGATCAGTGTCCCTGTTTCACCCACTTGTTCTGTGTTTGCTTTGGCACTATGTTGCTTCCTCCTCACAGTGTGTGTGTGTGTGTGTGTGTGTGGTGGGTCATCTCAGCCCACCTTTTACTTATAGGAAAGGAGCTAGGCAGGACTGTAACGGCTGGGCCTATGAACAGCCAGTTTTCCATTCCCTCTCTTCAGGAGGAGATCAGTGCTAGAAGGCCACTCTAATAATAAAATTATATATAAATATAATGTATCCATTCTACATATGGTTGGCATATGATATGCCATATTGTATGGCATATGGTATGGATGACATGTGGCATAGTTAGTTTGGTTCTTTTTTTCAACTTTGATGATTACCATTTGATCTGACAAATGCTCTTCTGCTATCATCGTGGTATTCATACTGGCTTTAAGGAGGAAGAATATTTACTTTTTTGATTTCTGGATCATTTTTCTGATCAAGTCTCAGTACAGAAAGAGGTGAAACAAAACACAGACTAGTATCATTTCTGGAATATTTTTTATTCATGCTGAACACAGAGGTACCCAGGGAAATCCATTATAGGCTTGTGCTGTGAATAAATAATGTCAGATAACAGAAGAAGATCATGGTCATTACAGAAAGGGTGATGTCCCAGAAACAAAAATCCAGTTCTTACTGGTGACTATGGGGAGTCCACTTACATATACCCTTCAAAGAGCAAGAGTTCATGTAAGATATGTAATTCTGTTATTCCTTTCACACCTCACCTGTCACATGTGCTGGCCATGATCAATGTCCCAGTGTGTATTTCCTGAACCCATAACTGGCGCATGAAGAGAATCATAGAATCATAGAATATTAGAACTGGAAGGGACCTCGAGAGTTCATCGAGTCAAGTCTCCTGTCCTTCACAACAAGACCCAATACCATCTAGATCATTCCTGAGAGATGTCTGTCTAACTTGCTCTTAGCTATCCCCAGAGATGGAGATTCCACAAGCTCCCTAGGCAACTTATTCCAGTGTTTAATCACTCTGACAGTTAGGAAGTTTTTCCTAATGTCCAACCTAAACCTCTGCTGCAGTTTAAGCCCATTGCTTTTTGTCCTATTCTCAGAAGCCAAGGAGAACAAGTTTTCTCCTTCCTCCTTGTGACACTCTTTTACATACCTGAAAACTGCTATCATGTCCCCTCTCAGTCATCTTCTTTCCAAATTAAACAAGCCTAATTATTTCAGAGAGAGAGACAGGGAGAGAGGGAGGGACAGGCATCCCTTAGCTGGAACACAATTATTTTTTGAAGTTCCAAAGCACTGTTCCATCTATGAAAAATGACAGACTCATTAGAGTCCATGTATCTGAGAGTATGTCTACACTTCAAACACAATAATGGTGCAACTGTGTCACTTAGCAATTCATTGTAGACATTAATTATTAACTGTTCCAGTGGGAAGAAGTCTTAAGACAACATAGGTCCATCTCCTCAACAGGTGTTAGCTAGGTCAATGGAAGAATTCTTCCGACTATTCCGTGCTGGGTACACCAGGAATTAGATTGGTATAGCTATGTCTAAATCCATACCTCTGACAAATACTGATGTAAATTCCTACCATAGGACAGCCTTGATAGAGTTTTCATAATTAAAGCAGGAAGAACAAAACCAGCCCTTCTCCAGAGAGAAAATGGTCTTCTCTTGTTCCATCTCTGCTAATACCAAGGCTGTCTCTACACTGGACCCCTTTTCCGGAAAAGGGATGCAGATGAGACAAGTCGGAAT
>JANRFK010001158.1:35607505-35620766 GCA_030068395.1 Apalone spinifera
CCCCCGCCAGCCCTGCCTCCCGCACCCCTTCCTCCGGTCATCTCCCTCCCTCCCCCATAATCAAGTGTGTCCGGTATTTTGGGGGGGAGGGGTCTACCTAGTAATCCTAGTGGTAGATGCTTGAAATGCTGGAGAGGTTTTAGCTGGGGCCTGTGTAGGTAATGGGCAGTGGCATTCTGTTGGCTTTCTTTGTTAGGTCTGTCCTGTAGTAGGTGATTTCTAGATACCTGCCTGGCTGAATCAATCTGATCCTTCACATCCCCCCCAGTAGCTATTATAGTTTAAGTATATTTGATAGTGATCCTATGGGTGCTTGAGGGATTGCAGCAAATATGGTTGAAACATTTTAGAAACCCTGCTTGGTGACATTTGTACAAAATAGAGCATCACATGGAAATAGTGATGTTTTGCTTCTCATAAGTACTGAGCATCCACGAATCTTATTGAACTGATTAGGAGCTGCCTGCAGTCAGCATCTCTGGAAATCATCCAATAATTTTCCAAATTCCTCTCGGGTAACTCCAACCACTCACTTGACCAGCTCCACCTTAGGAAGGCTCAAATATTTACCTCAAGCATGGCTCCATGATGATGGTAGCATCTCAGAAAAGTTGGCTCCTAAGCATGTGGAGCAGACATGATAATGAATGTTTCCCCTTCAGCCCCTCTTTTTGTGAGGAAGGGGTGTAAATTATTGATAATTTGGAGTGCACAGTAGAGAGGGTTATTTGAGCCCTCTACATCAACTTCATCAGGCTCCTCACTTACGCCTCTGCTGGATGTTTTTTCCCTCTCCACTCTTTGCAGTTGGGCCAGTGGTATTTTATGCACAGATTCACTCACCAGTTAAGTGGTTGTTTTTCAGAAGTCTGCACGTACAATCTGTCTAGGGGTTCCTTGTCTGTTGTCTTTGGCTATTAAACATCCCTTACTCACAGCTGGCCTTTCTCCCCCCTCAAGACCTTCCCCAAGCTTTCCCCATAGCACCTCCAACATCTTCACTCTGTAGGTCAAAGGTCCTTTCCAGGTCTGGGGGAAAGGATGGTTCAGCAATCCGCAACACACAGAAAGAAAGGGTGTTGCAGCTAGGGATTAACAAGCCGTTTAGACCAGCTCAGGCCTATGGGTCTGTGAATGATTTCCAGATCAGCCCTGAGAAACCTTTGCTAGTAAGCTCTCTGTGCAAATTAAGCAGCAGACACAGTCCACCAGGGTATCTTCACCAAGTTTATTATTGTTTATGCTCAAGAAATATCACAACATAACATGTAAGTATCTGTGTGGAGCTGTCCTCCCAACCTGAACCATAACTCAGCCTTTTTTGTGTTGTCTGCTTTCTTCTCAGAGCTACCCAGCCGGTGAGCTGATCACCGCATCAGACTCCCCACAGGTGGAAGTTATCTCTTCTCCCCTTATAAACCTACACTACCTAAGTCCTTTCTAGTCTAAGCATACCTTCTGCCCTGGGTATTTTAAGTAACCAGGATGCTGGCTTCCAAAAGACTCAGATTATTGCTGCTAACTGCATCTGGGGATGTCCCTCCCCAGAGTGTGATCCAGCTGTTAATGTTGCCAGTGGAATAGTTCTTGCTTTCAATAGGGAACACTACTTTACTCAGGTACCTCTGTAACTACTGTGAAGTCTTAGATGACCAAATGCCTCTCACCCAGTTCAGCTATCTCTACAGATATCAGTTTTGTGGTATGTGGCTGCAGGATTTGATTTGCAGTTTACCTGTTTTTCTGCTGAAAGGTAGTTTTCATTTCTGTCTCCAGAGGAATCAATGACAACAGGCATATGGGAGGTAACAATTATTTCCTCAGGGAGCATCCATGCTACTTCAAGATCCTCATTAGAGAATCTTTGTTAGATTCTAGTCTTTGAAGACAAGGTGTTAGTTACTGTTCTTTCTAGAGCAGGGCAAATGATATAGCATTAACTGTCAGGAACACCAAGCACTGAATCATGGTTGTGGACTGTGAATGTGGATAAGAAGCCATCTCCTTACAACACACCAAGCACAGCGTCTTATTCTGCGTATGGACTGCTGAGTTGACAGTCCCTGAAACTGGGTTAATAATCCTGCTGCAGCAGGTTTTTTGATCTTTTAGCTGATTGGTTAGTGCTACTTGATAAAGCAAACTAGAGGAACAGTAGATTTGAGATTTTTTTTTTAGCCTCTTTCTAAAACCGAGTGAAGAGGTAGGACCAAAATTCCTTTCTCTTAACCTCGATTTCAGGATAAAAATCACCAAGGTAAGTGTGGACTGTATGGATCAGGAGAACAGCAATGGTTCCTGATCTTACTGTTGTGTACCTCTAATAGGGATGGAAAATTTAAAAAAAAATGAAATTCAGTCAGTTACATGGGTAAATGCTCCACGGGCTGTCGGCCCTGTGAACTCCTGGAACTTCTTGGCTCTGCTGGCTCTGTGGATGCTCAGTGGCTCTTGGAGCTGCTGGCCTTGTGGATTCCTGGCGGTGACCCAGAGTTTAAAAAAAGGAATAAGGGATCTTACGGAAAATACTTTATTTTCCTCAAGAGCCGAGTCTAGACTGGCGCTTTTTTCCGTCAAAGCTCCGAGACGGAAAAAAGCGGCAGCCATGTTCATGCAAATGAAGCAGGGGAGATTTAAATCCCCGCTTCATTTGCAATTGCGATACGTCTAATTTGCATCCCTTTTTTGGAAAAGGGATGCAGTCTAGACGTAGCCCATGGCTATGTCTACACTGTGCCCGTTTTGCGCAAGAAATATGCAAATGAGGCTAAGCGTGGAATATCTCCAAGCCTCATGTGCATAATTAATGAGGCTCCATTTTTGTACAAAAGCCTCTTGTGCAAAAACGGAGCCTCATTAATTATGGAAATGAGGCTTGGCAATATTCCACAATTAGCCTCATTTGCATATTTCTTGCGCAAAATAGGCACAGTGTAGACACCTAAGGGTATGTCTATACTGCACCGTATGTTGAAATAAGATACTTAATTGGAGCTATGCAAATTGCATTTATTATTTTGATGTTATTTCAAAATAGCTTGTTTTGAAATTTGGTGCTGACTACACAGCACTTATTTTGAAATAAATTGTTATTCTGAAATGTCCCTTACTCCTCGTGAAGGTTTAGAGGGACATCGGAACACCAAGACCATTATATTTTGAAATAACAGGTGCGCTCAAAAGATGCGGAATAGTTATTTCGGGATACCTCCAGTATTCCAAAATAGCACTGTGGTGTAGACATTAGGGATGTAAAGTTATGTCTATGTCACCCAGGATGTAGTTTTGCAGTGTGCTGGCTGAACACTTGCTGGTCTTATGGTTCTCTTGGGAGCGTCTGTGAAATTCATCCAGAGGACAGATCGGGTACCAAAATTTACAGCCGCAGTTGTCATTATGTGACCAGTACACAAGCCACTCCTCTCAACTCCTGGCACTTCTGAGTCAATGCTTAGGTTCATTCAGTAGCTAGTACAGGGAAACTTGTATTATGTTGGGACCTTGTGTAATGTTCCTGTGGATAGTAGATTTCTTTCTGTAGGGCTTTCTGTCTTCAGTACTTTCAGTGAGCCTTAAATTTGCCGGGGGGTTATATAACAGCAAAGGGTGGAATCCTTTTGCAAGTGTTAATTTCTTTCCTTTCTCCTTCATCCTGACTCTTTTCAGTTAAATGTAATTTCTTCCAATTTTTTAAAAAAATACATAATTTTGGAGATGCAGGCCTGTTTTACAGATATTTAGGTAATTGATTTGTATGGTTTTCTAATTTCAAGTTATTCAGATGAAAAATAATAGTTCATGGTTGTGTTATTTTGTCTGCAGTTTACCATCCTCTGTCCAAGGGAGGATACTTTTTCGTCCTGCTTCTGTCACTTTTTGTTCTCTGAAGTACCAAAGGGGAAGTGCTGAGTTGAGGGAGGTGCAGAGCTGCTCTCTTCTTGAGAAGTAATATAGTGCAATTCAAGGAAAAAACTGTTTTGCTAAATAAGATTGTACCTGACACGATCTGGAGAGATAGCAACCCCACTCAAGAGATTAGCCATGGACAGTCACAGTCAGAAGCACAGTTCCCAGACTTTATTGTAGAGGGGAAAATACATCAGTCTTGTATCCTTACAGCCCGGGGTGGTAATATGTCTAAATAAATAAAACCCACTAATGGGGTGGTGGCTTGGGCTCAATGAGTCACAAGTCAATGTGATTGCAAACTGTGTTTTTTGTTGGTTGACGGAAGGGTCCATAGGGTGGCTCTAGTATCACAACTGTAAAACTGTCAGGTCCCATTATTCTAACCCTTCAAGGGGCCCAGCTAAACACTGTAGGAGAAAGCCTTTCTTCCAGGCCTGGGGAGTTCAGTGAGTCATGATGAGGGGCAAATCAGTATATCTTTCTACATCCAGGATTTTCACACTAGCTGTCATGGAGCAGTAATGTATGACTTAGCATGTCCTTGTGTGGGAAAGCTGATAGACCTAAGCTGCAAGGGACAAATCTGTCAAGTGGAGATCTTCAATTGATCTATCTTACATGAATGTAATCTTTTGCTGGTGTCCAGGCAGTTCACTATGTTAGTTATCACAGCTATGATGATGCTTTCTGAGTACAATGGAATTTGGACTTCGTTTCAAGAACCCTCTTGAAATTGAATATACAGATGATAGTTAAAATCCAAATTTTATTCCATGTAAACCTAGTAAAGTTGAATTAAAATATTGGAATTCAGCAGTAGAATCGGACAGTTTTTCCTCAACCTTTTTTTGATAAAGTACCCCTTTAAAAAAAATTATAAGTACCCCCAGTACTTACAGTTTTCAGACACACAACTTTTTTTCTACCATTGGAACACATTTGTTTAAACAACTTAATCATAGCCGGGTGGGCAATGACATTTTTGGGTGTAAAAAGTACAAAAATAATAAAGCGCCGTAAAACTTAAAACAAAAATTCAAATTTCTCCAAATTTCAGTTGTTGACATACCTCCCTGACTTTTCTTGAGTACCCTAAGGGTACTTGTACCACTGCTTGAGAAACACTAGAGTAGGCAAAGCATCCAATAACTGTCTTTTGTTCTGTGTTTATAAAAAAAAAATCTAGCACTATGTGATCTGATCCATAAGTAGGGCTCCTGTATGCAACAGTAATATGAATAATATTAACACATTCTTATTGTCCACACCTATAAATCACAGTAAATAGGGTTGCCAGGTATCCGGTAAAAAAAATTAAGAAAATACCGGACATGTGCAATGTCTGGTATTTTCTGGTTTTCTGGCTGGGTGCTCGACAGAAGCCTGGTGGGAGCGGGGGAAGTGGCTGGGAGCCTCTGGTTGCGTGTCACGTAGGAGTGACGCCTTGGGGAGGAAGAGAAGCCCTGTCCATGCTCCTGAGTGCAGTTCAAGTGTGTTGTGGAGCCGTAGCTGGACTTGCTCGTGCTTCGCCGGTACCGTGCGCAGGACAGGCAGCACCCTGGGATCTGCATGTGCCCGGGTCAGTCCCACTCCCCACCAGTCGATTCTCTCCCTCCTCCCCCAGCCAGCCCCACTCCCCCTGACCCTCTCCCGGCCAGGCCTGTTTCCTGCTGGCCGGTTCTCATCCTCCCGATCTCCCTCAGCCAGCCCCGCTTCCCCCGATCTCCCCCGGCCAGCCCTGCTGCCCATGACCCCCCCCCCCACTAACCCTGCTTTCTGCTGCCCGCCCCCCCCAATCTCCCCCAGCCAGCCCCACTGCCCCTGACACACACCCCCCAACCCTTCCCCCACACCTCTTCCTCCTGGCCAGCCCCGCTCCCCTCCCCCTCGCCATCAAGTATGTCCGGTATTTTTTCCTGAAGCTACCTGGTAACCCTAACAGTGAAAGTTTTACAGAAATCAGGTTCCCTCTTTTCACTTTTTAGTTTGCACATTGATTCCACCTACATTCCAAACACTGGGTGAATGAAGCATTAAGGTTGAAAAGGCAAACACTCAGATTGAATTGATTCTGAAATGTTAGCAACTGATTGTTTAAAATGTGTATTGAATTATTGGGGCCTTTTGTATGATGCCTTTTAATATCTACATTAAAATCACATTTTAGCAAGTAAAATAGCAATCAAATGCAACCTGAATTGTAGGAAATTAATAGAAAAATGTACAATCTCCCTTTCAAAATTACTGAAAATTTATATTTAGTTTTTACCTGACTCCCCCCCCCCCAAATTTGGCAATTAGTGTCAGTGAGATCTGTGAAACGTGCTGAGATTGAAGTTTCTAGCTTTAACAATCTTTGAGTTACCTGAGAGTACAACATCTAATAATGTATGGCAGAAAAAGTATTTTTCTCCTGCTCCCGTTCTCAAAAAATGACTCAAACTTTCCAAATAAGCTTACTCTGTCACTGCTTTTGTTCTTGAGGGCTATAAGCTATGGATGGACAAACTGTGGCTCATGAACCATATGTAGCTCCTGTCAGATGGGGGGTGGGAAGGGCTTGGGACCTCCATCTTGCAATGGATTATGGGGTAAGGGCTTCTGCACAGAAGAAACGAGGGTCTCAGTGCTTCTTCCTAACAGGAAGCAAGCTTCATCTCTGCCAGGCGCACCTGCTGGGGCTCAGGGCTCCAGTAGGTTCAGGGCTGAAACCCTGCCTCCTGGCAGGCACCTCCTGTGGTACTGAAACCCCAACCCTGCAATGTATGCCCCAGCTCTCAGACTTCTAAAGATTAGCATACGTGGTTCAGAGGGTGAGGCGCTTCTGAGATAAGCAAATCACAAATGGTGGTAGCTTGAAACATGAGTTCATCTTCACGGATAGAGGAAGCTGCAAGAGGCTTTTATTTTTATTGATTAATTTATTTATGGCTGAGTAGAAAATTCTCAGTCTGCATCTTCACTTTTTTACAGATCTTTGTAGTACTCATTCAGAATGAGTTTGTCTATGGAGAATGGTGGGTTTGCAGTTGTCTTTCAAATGACTGGATGTGGACAAAGCAACAAAAAATAATTCGGAAAATGTTAGGCAGTAAGAACAATCAATAATAAGTAAACTTTGTAAAGGGAATTATTAGCCAGACAGTCTACAGAGAAGAGACTGACTTCAAAATCTGTAGGGAAATGCTCTTTGTAAGTAAAATGCTCTTTAAGTCTTATGGGACATTCCCCCATACTGGGCCATCTCCCACTGAAGTGAATGGACTGGAAAGACTCCATTTGACTTTAGTTGAGATGGGACAGGGCTTTTAGTTTGTGCATGTTAGCAGTTATCCATGTAAATTATCCAAAGTAATTTAACAAAGTAATCTTTAATGTCTTATTGTCTCCTCTATCATAAATACAAGCAAAGCCATTGATACTGATTGGATATTAACACAGAGTACTAGAAGACTTACCTGGCATTGCTTGGGTCCTTCAGGACAAGGGAGGTGTGTGTGGGGGGGGATAAGGGTCAGAGTTGGGGGGATAGGAGGGACTCAGGTCAGGAGCTGGGAGTTTGGGAAGACATAGACGTCAGGGTTGGGGAATGAGGAGAAGTGTGGGGACTCAGGACAGAGGCTAGGTGTGGCCAATGGCTGCTCCCTGCCACTTGCCTGGAGTGTTTGGGGCCATGCAGACTTCCACCTGGCCACTCCCTGGGGCTGTCCAGGGCTAGTGGGTGGCACATGGGCCACCCACTGGCTGTTCCCCATGTCAGCTAGGGACCACTCAGCCCACCTACCAACTGCTCCCTGGAGCTGGCCTGGGGCTGCACAGCCCGCTCGCCAGCTGCTCCCCAGAATGGCCCATGGCAGTGGGGGCTATGCCAATTACTGCTGGCACCTATCCAGGGCTAGCCTGGAGTGCTAAGGGCTGTGCAGCAAGCCTGCTGGCTGCTTCCTGCGACAGGCCCAGGGTGGCAGGGTCTGCACAGCCAGCATACCTGCGCTCGGGCAGGTGTCGCTGCTTCCTGGGGCTGGCCCTGAGAAGCTGAGTCTAGGCTGGCCAGCTGGCGGCTGCTCCCTGGGAATGAGGCCCTTGCTGTCCCCCTGTGGTCATTCTGAGTATAACTGTCCCTGGTCCTTGCTGCCTCCCTGTGCTCAATAGCTCTCCCTGACATCACAGCTCTGCCTTTCCATTTGATAAGAATCAATCACATTCCATGTACATCTCGTTATCATGGCAGAACCAAAACCTGACCTTACTTTGGGGTATGAGAAGAAGAAGCTGCATACCAAATTTGGTGGCCCTAGCTCTTAATGTTAAGGAGGAGTTCTTGAACAGATTCACAGGAAGATAGACGGACACACAGAAAGACAGACACACAAATGCACAAACTCTCTCAAATATATAGTAGATACTTGCCACAGTAATTTATATGAGTACTGCTTCTTATTTGGAAAATTCATGAGTAAGAATTTCAGATTTGGGGCCTGAAAATAAAGGTCTTGTAAGACTTGCATCATTCCTTTCTGCATCTCTTAGGGCTGTATTTTTTAAACTTACAAATTCATCATGCACTTAAGATTGAAGTTTTAATTGTTCGCTATTGGGCAATATAGCTGATTTTTTTTTTTTGCATGGTGGGGTTGAGGCTGGAAGGGGTTACTTAGTGCCTATTTAAATGGATTTTAAAGATCAAACAAAATTATACATCATCATGAAACCATCTCTGTTGTACACGTGCTATAATCCAATTAGGTATTTCACATCTCCTCCCTGGCCCTAAACTTTTGTTTATGGATGCTAGAACTGTTAGCAGTAATTGCCACATTTCAACCCAGAGGTGCTTACATTTCAATGGTGGGTGTTCTGAATTAGATCCATCTGTGTATTGTATATATTTTGTGGTTTGTAAAAGATGTTCTGTAAATCCATGCATAATAAATATTACAGTTTTACATTTATTTCCTGATGACAATCAAAAGTTGTAAAAATACAGTGTTTGAGAGATGAATACTTTCAAAGTAGTTTTGTGAAATCAAGTTTAAATTCCTGTTGATTCATTATAGACATGATGCTGCATTGATCAGTGCATACACCTCATATTTTATAAATAATATTTTAATAGCTATTTAATCTGTAAAGCAGAATAATTCTTCTATTTAAATCAGAGTTGCTGATTAAAAAGCTAATACATATCTGAAGCCAAAATTTGCTGACAAAATATACTCGTGAAAAACATCATATGCATATTACTTTAATGCAGTAGTTCTCAAAATTTAGCAGCTCAAAGACCAGTATTCCCTGTAAACTGAGAGCTTGGGCAGCCACCCCGGGGGAGCTCTAGGTTGGATATTAGGAAAAGCTATTTCCTAACAGGTGGGTATTGAAGCACTGGAATGGGTTACCAGGGAGGTGGTGGAATCTCCATCCCTAAAGGTCCCAGTCAGACAAAGCCCTGGCTGGGATGATTTAGTTGGGGTTGGTTCTGCTTTGGGCAGTGGACTGGACTCGACCTCCTGAGATCTCTTCCAGCCCTAGGAGTCTATGATTCTATGAGAGATTAAAATGCTGTCCAGCTGACTAGTAGAGCGCCTACAGCCAGCAGCATCTCTCAGTGCACAGAGCAAAATTTATTCCACACATAGATGGAAAAAATTAGAGGGAAGATTGCCAAGGATCCCCAATTTAATTTAAATATTTTTGCAGACTCCCTAGAAAATTCTAATTTTCCCCAGATGTGTTCAACCCCTGTTCAGCTCCAGGCCCTTCCCCCACTTTACCCTTTTCCTCCAAGGCCCAACTCTTGCCCCACCTCTTTTGGCTCCACCTCTGTCTCCTCCTCTTTCTTGCCTCTTTCTTCCCCTACCCCTGGGCACACTGCATTCCTGAGACAGGCGGGAGTCACGGGGATGGAGGGGATGGAGTTGATCAGTAGGCTCAATGGCCTGGGACCTGACTTGCAGATGCTCTGGAATATCCTCAATGACCTCCAGGGTCCAGGGAGCTCAATTTGAGAACTGATGCCTTCATGCATAGGGAGCTATAAAGATATAACAGCTCCGTGAAGTGCCAGTGTTCATATGAAGAAAGAATTTAGCTTTTCTGCTTTGTGAAATGAACATGAACTGTTATCAGATAATCACTCTCAGGTAACTGTATGTCTATTTTTGCTTTACAGGCCCCAATCATCAACAGGTTTCTCATATGCGGATGTATCTTTACCGTTCTCTAAACTTTGCATTGCTTCCATGAATTAGTGAAAGTTCATTCATCTATAATTGTGGTGCTTTACCACAATGAATTATTGACAGGTTTTTTTTATACTGGTAAAAGCTTTGCTATATTGTGCTGCATTGAATTAGTGGTTTTTTCCTCTCTGATAACTGTGAGGTGTTGAGCAACCCCATGCAGTTATCAGTCGCTGTTTCAGGAATAAGCATCTGATTTTGCCTTACCACTTGTAGTTATCAGTTGTTCCTTAAATGGATAACTGCTTAATGTGGTTCTTCCCTCAGTAGTATTTATAGTTATTTCATTCATAACTGCCTATCTTTTGCTTCTCTCAGAGTTATCAAAGGCAATAGCGATAAAGTGGGCTTCGGCTTACAGAGTACAACCTTGACTTGCAGCTGTCTAGGAGTGATCTATAGGATCATGTGCTGAATTGCTCTGTAACGTGCTTGTCTGATTTCCCTCCCTCCCTCTCTCTGTTTCTCTCTCTCTGTCACTTTCCTTTGCTGACTGATCATGAAAATTGTTCATCACTTCCAGCTGCTTTGTGTCAATCCTGGACACCCAGAAAGTGTAACTCAGTAGCCAAGTATGGTCTGTAGATATCTGGCTGTTGACAGCAGCTGCTCTTTTCCTGAAATTGGAAGGAAACTGCTAATGAGCAGTTTTCTGGGAACTGCTTAATGAGACTTTCCGGGAAGTCTCTGAGTCAGAAACTAGTACAACAAATTCTTGTTGTCCACATGTTGTATTTTTATAACAAACCTCTCTAGTTCGGCTGTGATGGGGTGCGGTCACAGACAACCCCTTGGGGGTGCCTCCCGGGGTGCTGACATGGCCACTGCCACTCACCTTCCCGCTCTCCGGGGCTCCTCACTGCCCGGTCCTGCTGGCCAGCTCCACTGGTCTCCCCCAGCCAAGCCCCGAGCTGAGGTCCCTGCCCCCCCCCGAGAAGCAGTGCAGATACTAAACCACTTCAGATGCAAGGAGAGTGCAGTTTAGGGCCCAGCCTCCTGAGATTGCACTCCCCAGATGGGATCAAACCCAAATGAATTAGGTAAGCCCCCTTTAACAATGAAAGGGGGAATGTGC
The DNA here is from genome assembly GCA_030068395.1 of Apalone spinifera. Lineage (NCBI taxonomy): Eukaryota > Metazoa > Chordata > Testudines > Trionychidae > Apalone > Apalone spinifera. The sequence continues at coordinate 35,618,726 of JANRFK010001158.1, forward strand.
ACACTGGTTGTCCCCCTCTTCCCCCCCCTCCCCCCCGGAAACAATTATTTACACTGGGTTTGATAGAAAATAGAAATGATTTTATTAAGTGGAAGCAGTAAGATTTAAGTAGTAATAAGTGAGAACAGGCAGAGCAAAGTAGGGTATAAATCAAAGGAAACAAAAACGCTTTGCTAATTCTACACTGAAACCTCAGTACAAACTCTTCAAGCTCACCGAAAAACCTCTTTTCCAGCTGCCACTCTAAACCAGGGCTCTCTTCCCCACCCTGGGGTCTTCAGCTCCTTTCCTTCCAGGTGCAGCCCAGCCAAAAGACCAAGGCCTCTACTTTCCTGTTCTTTTTGTTAAGGAGTTGAGGCCACATCCTGCCAACCACTGGTCAGATTGAAGGACAAAAGAGATAGTTTAACAGTTGAGGGTAACACCCTTCATGTCTCTCATTCACACATTTGAAACTCACAAAGTATTCCCCATCCATGTGTCTAATTTTAAACACACAAACGATACATACATCAAAATAAGATAAACAGAACCAGCAGATCATGACATAAAGGGTGTGTTTAGACACCCTTTGAGTTTACTAGACATAGCAAAATGAAGTGGCGATTTAAATAATCACCGCTTGATTTACATCAAAATGGCCGCCACGCTGTGCCTACGATCAGCTGATCCGGCACAGCGGGCAGTCTAGACGCTCTGCGGTTGACAAGGGAAGCCTTTGTCGACTGCTCCAGTAAACCTCGTTTCATGAGGCATACCGTCGACGAAGCCATGTAGTCTAGACACACCCAAAGATTGATGGGTTACACGAAATAATTCGCTCAAAGCACCTTTGAGTTATGTATATTCATGTCCATAAGTGCATTTCATAAAGCATGGGGGGGGGGCGTCACACCGGCACTCTCTGGTTCTGCGGTATCCTGCATGATTTTAGTTAGCTGGATGTCCAGTTTTCATGGGTGTGGCCAAGTTTCCTACGATTCCATAAAATGTGTTTACAGCTGCCAGTCCCGGCTCCCAGTGTTCTGCGCTATTATTTATCCCTAACTGTCTACGTCTACACTACAAGTTTTCTCTGCAAAAAGTATGCTAATGAGGGACTCATTTCCATGAATTGCACTATCATTTGCATATTTTCTGCTGATCTGTTTTTGCGTTGGGGTTTTTGCACAAAAATAAGGAGTATGGACATTTTCTTTTTGTGCAAAAACCCCTTTTCCAGCAAGATCGGTAAACTTCCTTTTTGGGGCATAAGGATCTTGTGAGAACAGGGTTTTTTGTGCAGAAAGAAAACATCCACACTGCTTGTTTTTGTGCAAAAACCCCAACGGAAAAATGGATCGGAGGAAAATATGCAAATGAGGTTGTGACTCATGCAAATAAGTCCCTCATTAGCATATTTTGCCACGAAAACTCGTAGTGTAGACGTAGCCACTGTCTTCTATGAACCCCTTAAGCAGTGGAAGTGTTGCTAGATAATATTGAGCTCTCATGGTTTGGCAAATTCTCTTTTTTGGCACCAGTCAGGTTCCGAGGGTGCTGGATTGGAGAGGTTCATCCTGCATTAATGTATTGACGTATCCTTGACTCATGTTAAATTACTAGCTTAGCTCATTATCAAAGATAAGACTCCCTTTATAACATATTAGATATGCAGAATGTATAGTATTAGGATAGGTTTATTTGTTTTTGGGACACAGCAGTTCCACTGTTGGCAACTTTAGATGTTCCAGAGTGGTAAATTAATATTCATTTTAAAATTGGCATTTAAGAATTTCATGTCACCCATTAATGGTGATTACATACAAGGGCAGAGTTTCCAGAGGACATGGGAGGGAGCAGCCTTGCTTTTTATCCTGTTCTCTGGAGTATCAGGGAGTGAGGGGAAAGTCCTCGCATTCTGTGCATGCCTCTCACACCTGGTTGGAGAGCTCTCTTCACCAGGCAAGTATGAGAAGTATGCACAGAATGCAGGGACTTTCCCCTCACTCCCTGATAGTCCTGGAGTGCACAGCTGCTGTTCCTTTCCTCCCCCCCCCCC
>JANRFK010001158.1:35620776-35632924 GCA_030068395.1 Apalone spinifera
CATCCTCCAAAACTCCATCCTTGATTACATATGCTTTCCATACTACACGATTGGCTTTGCCTCTGTTCTCTGGCACAATCTATTTATGAGGTTCTAAGCCAGCTCTGGGCTGTGGTCTTCATTGGCCATTGTATTTGCATGTTCTGGTGATCTTCAAATAACTGCATTTTTTCAGTTTTCTCTTGAGTTTCTGATCATTCTTTCATCACTAGTTCACATGATAGAACAATTAAGTTTGGGATTCTTTGCTATTCTTCAGCAGCAGTGATCAATAGTAAGGATGTTAAAATGTGGATAATCAGCTAATCAAGTGGTCAATGGACTTTCCATCGACTACTCGATTAGTTGATGGGAGGTGCTTGTTCCTTTCGCTGTGGCTCTACAGTTTAAATGTGGTAGGAGCCCACATTTAAACTGCAGAGTCACAACAGGGTTGGTTCCCCAGGGCAGTGCAACCTGGGACTAAGCAGTCCCCACTCGCGCCCCACAGGAAGCTAACCCCTGCTGCAGCTCTGCCTTTTAAATGTAATAAGAGCTGCCACCTCTTACTACATTTAAAAGGCAGAGACGCATTGGGGGTTGTGGAGATGGTGCTAGGGAGAACAGCCGGGTTCCTCTCTGTACCAGCACCTGCTCCTTCCACCTTGCTGCTAATAGAGGGGGGAAGCGACTAGTCGAGTATTGACTTGACTACTCAACTAGTTGCTTACATCTCTAATCAATAGTATATCCAACAATCATTTTATTTACATTGCTTTAAAATAAGTGTTACCACTACCAGTGTGTTTTCTGTAACACTACGTTTGATCTCAGGTGTCATTGGGATGTTAATGATCCATGAGTTAAGACAAAAAATATTGGATCTTGTTAAAGGCAATAATAATTCTTCATAATACACCGTATCACTGTAAAATCTTTCAGCCAAGGATTTCCAAGCCCTTTACAAATATTAAACAGTTCATCCCATTCCTGGAGACATTACTGTCTACCTTTTGCACTTGCAGTAACTGAAACTGTGTAGCCCATTTTTTCCCAAAAATGTTCTCACTATTTGGATGACACTAATGGTGGGTGCCTAGCATGTTATTTTCTGAGGTGTTGAGCAACCACTATTCCCACAGATACATCACAAATTAATTAACATCTGAAAATTTTAGTCTAAATGACTTTCCCAATCAAGAAGACTGTGTCAGAAACTAGCACCAAGTTATCCTGACTCTATTTTTTCACTACAAGGCTGTATTTCCTCACTAAAAATCATTGGGAAGAGGATCTTGTCTTTTGAAACATTATAGAAGAGCCAATGCTCAAAAGATGCCCAGAAGATCATGCCTAATTCTAACCTCTTTCCCCTCTGTTAAGGGGCCAGATCAGCTCGATTCCTGAATTAAACATATTCTTACTGTTTCTTGCTTGTTCACCTAATTGTGAAGGAACAGAGCAATTCAGAAACTTAAAGAAAGAGATCAAAAGAAATGGAAAAAAATATAATGGTAATGTAAGGATCTGATCAAACTTGTTCTATAGTGTTCAATTCTCCATCTCCCCCCCCCCCCCCCCCCCCCCCCCCCCCCCCCCAGCTGAAACTCTTGGAGTATTTCTTGTACTTTTTTTTCTTTCTTTCTTCACTATTTTTAATCCCTTTCCCCACCCTGAGCTAGATAGAAAGCCATCTCTTATTATAACTTCTATTACAGTGGAGGGATTTTTCATTAAAATCTCTTATAGTTACAGGTGGGGTCACATTTTTTATTTTTTTTTATTTAAAAATTCCCAATCTAATTGGGTGTATGTCACATCACCCGCAGGGAGTGTACCTGCCAGCTCTTGTCCTTGGGGAGAGGTATATGTTAATGATATCATCTTTTATCTTCTGAAGATGATAAAAAGTGCTCTTCTTTTATGAATGTTCACAACCCTGGGGTTCCCGCTGAAGAATGTCATATTTGTTTCCCCATTTTTGTCTTAGCTTTCATTTTCTGCTGGAAAGCCCTCTGTGCTAATTGGTATCCCAAGAGCATACAAAAAATCTCTATGATGTGCAAAAAATAAAAAATGGAAAACTATTGGATGGTAATCCTTTCCCTCTAGTGTTAATTTCCTGTAATGTACACTTTGAATGTTTTTGCATTTGGTAATGCTAGCAAAAATGCCATAATAAAGAATTTTTATGAAATTCTGTGGAATTTTTGCAAAAGCTGGAGGTCTGCATTCCCTTTGGCAGCATCCCGGTCTCAGTATCTAGAATGTAGGCTGAGGGGGAGAGTTTTTCGGTCTTACTTAAGGTGAGACCATTCTTCAAGTAGTGAATGATGTGATTAGAAGATTTGTTGGTCTGAAATTTTAGCTTAGCAAAATGCATTCCCCTAAATCAGTGTTTCCCAATTTTATTTGGGCACGGAACCCTTTTGAACTTGAAAGAATTTTGCGGAACCTCTGACTGACTGCGCACGCAGTGCTGAGTAGTGACATCATCGTCCCCACTCTCTGGCTAAGCTGGCATTACACAGGGACACTTATTGTGGCAAACACAAATGAAAATTATTTTCAATAAAGTTCATAAATGAATGAAAATTCCATTCCATTTCAATAATTCAGGTTGTAATGCAATTTTCTCGCGGAACCCCTATTTTCACTCCATGGAGCCCATGGTTCTGCAGAACACCATTTGGGAAACACTGCCCTAAATAATTATCACCAGAAATTTGCAAATATGTATATAGGGGATGTAGGACTTTCAATTGGCCTCAATCAAGGCATCAGTCCATCTATTTGTTTCTTATGTTACTCAACTAAATGGTACTGGTGACAGCTAAGTAGAGTTTTCGGCTCAGTGTCTTCTCACAAAACCATAGATTTTGTCATCCCAGTACCTCCTTGTTTTTAAACAGGACACTTTTTTGTGTTCTGTACTTTTCAGCCTTCTCCCTTTAAAGAGAAGGACTGACCCTTTTATTTACAGATCTTCACTGGTGCTGCTAACAATAGTCCATAAACAGGTTGAACCTCTCGAAATCGGGACTCTGGTCCAGCAACATGCATGGTCTAGCAGGAAGCTCCAGTGGCAAGAGGGCTGGTAGTTCAGAGCCCGACGAGGCTGGGGCTGGGGCCCTGGTAGTGCAGCTGGGACCACAGCAGCCCCAATAATGTGGCTGGAGCTGTATCAGCCCCGGTAGCAAAGCTAAGGCCATGGATGCAGCAGTCTTGGGAGTCCTAGTAGTGGGTCAGAGACATGGCATCCACGGGAGCCCTGATAGTGGGGCGGGGATGTGGCTGTTCAGGTTGCCGGGGCCGCAACAGCACGGCAGCCCAGTGGGATGGTGGCTCAGGCCAGCAATGGGGAGGGGAAGTGGGATGGGGGGCCAGTAGCAGGGAACCTCCTCTGGTTTGGCAAACACCCTCATTTGGGAGCGGTCAGGTCCTAAGGGTGCTGGACCAGAGGGGTCCAACTTGTAGTAATTTGTACATCTGTAATTTTACTTCACGTGTTGTCCAACAAAAGCTGACAAGGGATGACATAGGGCAGCAGAAATACTATTTATGTAATTGGAGACTATCCAAAGATTGTTCGCCTCATCTGGGCTTTAAACCCATGTTTTCCTCTTTTTAATGGTCTTTTGTTCACTGTGCACAAAAATACTGCATGGATGAAAAAGAGAATAAGCTTATAAATGTTGACTAGATAGTTTTGCACTGCACTCACTGTTGCATGTGCCCTTACCAGCCACCAGAAATTAAATGAAGAGGAGGAATGGCAGGATTTCAAAATTCACAAGTTATTTTAGCAAGAGGAGAATTATTTAGCTTTGGAGAAAGCTACAAAATTAAGCATTTTGCAGCTAACACCAAAGCCCACGGAAGTCAAATGCAAGCCTCGATTTTCTTCTAATTTACAGTAGTTTTACACTGATAACTTTGATAGTTACCCCAGGATAAGAGAGAGGAGAATCAGGTAGGAATGTGATAGTGTATACCTTTAAGCTGGCTCCCCATGAGCACTGGCTACTGCCTTCCCCCCTCCCCACTCCCGCACTGCTGTCTCTGAGACAGAGGCAATAGCACAGTTGGTGTGTGTGTGGAGGAGGCGCTCCACAGGAGCCAGTGATTGCAGGGAACTGGCTTACAAGCCGGCTCCCCACACGCACTGCCTCCCGTGAAGCCACTTCCCCACTGTGTGTAAATGTGTAACTGCTGTAAATTTCCGTGTTTACGCGTTTACAAACACTGCCCCCGCAACTAATGCTTTTTAACATCCCTAGAATGAGGTGAATTAAGTTAGGAGTTGTTGGTGTAATTCTGTACTTTCCCCTCCTTTCTTATACCAAGAAATTAACCCTATCAAGAATGGAAAGGAAGTTTACTGTAACTTAACATAGTCCCTATTAGTTATTGAGACAACCAGCATTATTTGTTTGTACAAAATACTGAAAGGTAATTTATATTTTAAGCTCACAGAAATCTAGGGCATAGTTGCTCTTTTTTCCTATTTTTTCATATCTGTTCTCTCTAAAGCAGCCTTGATTTCAACTTTAAGGGCACAACTTTCTTCAGTTGAATTCTAATGGCCAGCTGAGAGAAACAGGATTCTAATTGACCACTGCTAATGAGGCCTTTTCTTTCAGAGTATTTTAAACTTGCTGGGATTCTGAGATCAAATATAAATTGATTTCAACAGTTCTAATTTTAGCCTTTTGCATGAATTTTGGAGCCATTTAAGTGTAATCTTATTGGTTGCAAATTGAAATTAATTCATTGATGATATAAGGTATATTTGTTTTCCTCATCATCTTAGACATTTTATATGTTTGATGATTGCTAGAGTTTTTATGCAATAGTAATTCCAACAAGCAGAACTGAACCTGGGCTTGCTGGCGCTTAATGCATGAGCTGCAATATCTTGAGCTGTAAAGCCAGTAGCTGCTTAGCTAAGGCTGTAGAGGAAAGTCATTCTTTCTCTGTGTAAGTGTTCTAAGTGCCAATACTGGGGACAGTGAACCACACCCAGCAGGTGTGTGGGTTGCAATGTTCATGAGGTAGAAAAAATGCCCGGTAGCATGTTTAGTTTATTATATTCTGTTTCCCTAAAAGTAGCAAAAGGTTACCCTAGAAAATTAAAACAGGTTCTTTCTGTTCAGTTATCAGTTATGTACTTGTTTAGACCCAGTTACATTTCAAGTTTATTATTTTTCCCTACCTTCTGAGCACAGATACAGCAATTGTAGCAACCTCAACTTGATTCAAGTATATCTTTAGTTACCCTTGAGTTCTTTTTTCTAGTATAGATCAGTGAGATCTCTTCTGTGTGTGTGTGTCTTTGCAGAGCAAGAATGTTGCCTTGTAAATTCATAAGGGCGTGAGCACCAAGAGGCACAGTTAAGAAAGTCTGGCATTCTAAAAATATGGGCGTTCACATTCTGGATCTGCCAAAACACAGCTTAAAAATGTGTGACTGTTGAAAAAGGAGCAAACCAATGTTACAGCAATAGGTGTAGTTTGATGTACTTTTTTATTTGTTTGCTTCTCTTCAGGTGGAATTATTATAATGCATGTAACTGCCCCTTGATAGAATATGCTGCCTGGCATGTGGGGTAGGTGATTAATTGGAATGGGATAAAAGCCAGATAACAGTTTATAAAAGTACTACTGTATTAAGGAAGTAAAAACCTTTTTATTATTGTTAAGGTACTGTGTAAAGGAATTGTGAGAACAGTCACGTAGAAGGGAGGAGATTGCCATTCCTTCTCTTACAGAGCTCACTTTTTTTCGGAAAGCTCAGAGGGCAGGGGAGTGACTTGCTATATTTCCAGTGCTTCATATGCCATTAAAATTGAGATTATAATTGCACAAAAATCTGAAAAGTTAACATGATATTTCTAGCAGCAGCCTTAACTTTGCACCTGCAAATGTGTATAATGATATGAATTGAGCTTTCTTTTGTGTCTTATAGAAAGACACATTTCCCTTTGGACACAAGAGTAAGTGGCATCAAACTTGCATGATTTCCCATTTCATTGACACAGCTGGGCCCCTGAATCATCTAATCTAAGGTTTTGTCAACATCAGGGTTCAGAAAAGTTAGATGAAACAGCTAAACCTTTGATACTACTGCTCAGAAGTTAAAGAGCAATAAATCCCTGTGTGAATACTCTCATTCCAAAGCAGGGCAGTCTTAGCTCGCTGTAGCAGACTCCTACAGGATTTATCTCCTGCTATAGGCCACGGGAACAATTCAGGGTTAAGCTATAATGAACTAAGGCCTCTTTACTTTTGAATGAGTATTTCCAGATAGGACTTGAACATGTTTTAATTTATGTGCATAACTTCACAGCTTTAATTGATTCATCTCAACTTTCATAAATGCCCTAGTGTAGACAAACCCTAAAGAGTTGTCTACACCAGTGGTTTTCAACCTTTTTTTTTTCTCACGGCCCAGTTGATGAAAATTGTTGATGCCCAGGACCCAGCATAATTATATCTTTTGACTAGCGTGCAGGCTCCAGGGTGGGGCCAGAGGGATGAGGGGTTGAGGTTGTTGGGTGAAGGCTTTGCCTGGGGCTGTGGGCTCTGGGGTGGGACCAGAGATGAGGAGTTTGGGGTGCAGGCTGGGTGGGGCAGAGGGGTTGAGTTTGTAGGCAGGGACTCTGGGCTGGGACATGGGAGTGAGGTAGTGGTGGCACAGGCTATGGGATGGTGATGGGGATGAGGTGTTTAGGGTGCAGGAGGGCTTCTGGGATTGTGAGAGTTGGCTGCTCACCTCCAACCAGGAGCTTGACCTGGTGCTGACTGCTTCCAGGGCACAGCGCTGTCTGCAGTGCCAGGACAGGCAGGAAGCTGCCTTAGCACCCTTGCTGATCACCCTTGCCGACCCAGGCGACTCGTACTAGGTTGCAACCCTTACTTTTAAAATGACTGGTCTACGCTGCCCCACAGAGCTCATAAAAGGGCTTCACTATAACTCCTCCATATGTATACTACATGTGTAAACTAAAATGTTCCTACTTCACATAAATAGGGTCTCTTGTAATGCCAATGAAGAATCTTTTAGTTCACACTTGCAACACAGCATTTTTGTTCACATTACTACTTCTATCTTTGTGGTCCAGACTGCAGGGCAGTGTAGACATGCCCGGTGTCAACCTGGCATTCAGTACTATATTTTTTAGATTGAATTAGAAGGATTTTTTTTGATGTTAGAGCAGAATTAAAATCAGTGGGTCAAATTTAAGAATAATATGAGTGGGCACAAGTCCATTAGAGTTGTGTCCATTAATGTTAGTATGAATTTGGCTCAGGACATGGAGAAAACAATGTGTTCTTTCTATGAAATAGTGGAGGATAAGAGTGGAAATCTTACTCTTTAGAATTGTATGCAAAGGTATTATTTCCAATCTGGGGTTTTTGCTGTTTTTAATGGGGGTATAAGGCATGGAGAAATGGGATTTTCACTGGGGAAAAAGCATTGGGATAAAGAATTTTTCTCAATAAAGTGATATGTCTGAGAGGATTTTTGTTTTAATTTACCCAAGTAAAAGTAGTCACTGGAGAAGTTAAATTTCTCAAAACAACAAACAAACAAACATTTTGGCATAGGGCTGCTTCTCTTGCTGAGTGAAACAGTTTTTGTTGGGTTCTAGTTAATTTAGAGTGGAAATCTTGGAGCAAAACATGTTTGTTTATAAAAAGATTGAAGTCGGTTACATGAGCCAAGTATGCAGTACTACCCTAGGACAGCAACAGGAAGCCTCCTGAGAATCCAGAGAGCCAGTAGGGAAGTTGCAAGACTACAAGGAGCTACTTAGCAATTCAGCAAAAGCAGCAGACTAACAAATTAATCATTTGAATGTGCAGAGTTCCACCTAGATAAGTCAGTCCCCATTTTCTTAACCATAGAAATGTAAAATAGCTTTCTTTTAGGGATTTATTTAAAGGCTATAACTGTTTGTATAAGGTCTTATACAAAGCTGGTAGAAAATCTTATACTCATTGAAGCTAATATGAGTCTTTTTGTGGTTTTGGATGAGGCCTGCAGTGCTTTAATATTATTTATAATATAAATTTTTGTTGTTTTATATGATCTCCTGTTCTATATGATCTCCTGTTCATACAGTCTGCTGGCTGGACAATGTTAATGGAATGGGGAAAAAAGAGAATATTATCAGATGCTGTGATACATTTTAACCATGTTTAGGATATATTAACACAACTTTCCCCTCCAGTTATCTAGTTAGTTTTGGGACTTTTTCGAGAAAAAAGTGATATTCTGTAAAGATGGAGGGAACTGTAAGACTAGAAGAGACACCTTGGGAATACATGACCCCCGTTGATGTCTACACTGCAGAGTTTTTGCAGAAAAATGGCTGTGTTAATGAAAAAACTCCAGTTACATCCACACTGCAATTGTGTTCTTTCGAAAAATAATCGAAAGAACAGAGAGGTTTTCTCAACATTGGAAAACCTCTTTCTACGAGGAAGATGCCTTTTTCTGAAGAGCTCTTTCGGAAAAAAGCGTGTGCGGATGGGGAAGAAGGAGTTCTTTCGAAAGAAGAGGAAAGAGGAAAAAGCACAGGTGCTCTGGTGGCCACTCCGTCGATAGTAATCACAGCTTAAATGCGAGATAGGGTCCATTCAGTGTGGACGCTATCTTTCAAAAAAGTAGATCGCTTTTTTAATGCACTTTTGCTGTGTGGACGCTCTCTTTCGGAGGAAGTTTTTTTGGAAGGTCTCTTCCGGAAACGCTTCTTCTGAAAGAAGCCTGCAGACTAGACATAGTCCAAGTTCCCTGCTTCTTTTGCGTAGCTATACCATGCATCATTCATAATACTGACTTATGCATTGTGTTTGTGGATATCTGCGGTATTGGCCCCATAATTACTCAGGTACTTTGCTTCGTAATCTATTGATTCCATTGTCTGGAATAGCTCCTACAGTTAAGAACTTTAAATTATAGCAACCTTTTCACTGTGACCAGAAAATATTATATTTAAAAACAGATAAAATAAAAAAAAATCAATTTTGTCTACTTTAAAATCAGCAGAGAAAGATCAAGGATTTAAGCACTTTTAAAGGGTATTGCTAGCGCGTACTCAGAAAGGCACCTAAGAATTTGCTAGATTCTGAGAGACAAGTTGGGTTAGATATCAGAAGCAGCAGCACGAGGCAGCAGCTGGCTCCCATGGAGTGGAGCTGGCAGGTGGCAGATCCCAGAATGCTGGCTGGCCATAAGCCCTCAGGTCCTTGGGCGGCCCGTCAAGTTACAATCTAACACTGTATGCTGCATATAACAGAAATATTTGTGGATGAGAATCTGCTTTGTGATCTGAATTTTAAATAGGTTAACTCCTTTCAGAAACAGGATATTAGTTTCGGTTAAACAGAATTGTGTATTCCCAAGTAGAGATGTTAAGGACTAGTCAACTATCCGATAAGCATTTATCGAATAGTCAACAGGATAGTTGACTAGTTGCTTACCCCCCTCTTGCTGCCTCTATCAGATAGCAACCTTCCCAATACACTTTAGAAAAGAAACAGGTGTATTAATACTAGGGTACTTCAAATAGGCGTTTCAAAGGGGCAGTGCTGCACAGCTGATCCTGGGCTCCGTGAGGTGCTGCCCCTTTGTAACGCTGCCACCATGTTTCAAAGCGGCAGTGACACCCTATCGATTAATTGAATAGTCAATACAAAATGCATTGACTATTCCGTTAGTGAATTAAACAATACTTAACATTCCTATTCCCAATTAAATTGTAAATTGATTTTCACCAGTTAAGAGTGTAAACCACACACCCTGCATGGTTCACTGTCTCATGTAGTGGCACTTAGACCACTTATGGTGAGAAATAAGAACTAGGGAGCTCCACAGCCTAAGCTGAGAGCGAGCTGGCTTTATAGCTCAAGCTGTAGAGGCTCAAGAGGTCTCTAGTTCAAATTCTCCTGGTGGTGGTTATACATACTTACCTGCTTTTTAAAATGCCTAATATTAATACACCCGTTTCTTTTCTAAACTGTACAATATTGGGAAGGTTGCCAGCTTTAACTCTTTGTGGTAATTCCAAGATTCCTCAATGTACTGGATAAGCTAAAGTTCAGAGCCTATTGGAAAAACTTTTTATTTTTTATTCTTACTGATATACATCAGTTAAATTTTGTTTGCCTTATGCTGCTTACAATCCTAAGTAGTTTAAAATCTATCTGGAATATCTCATAAACATCAGCAGTTTTATTAACTGATACAATTATTTTCATCAGAGAATTACACCAATTAGCTGTTTTCAAAAATCATAAATATATTTATTATATAACTCTGATCTTAATGCTAATTCTCTGAGCACACTACTATCTACTTTTCTTCATGCTGGTGAGTGGCTATTCCCTGTTACTGTGCTTCATAGCGTATGCTGCCAGAAGACGTTTATCTTTCTGGATGCTGGGTTTTTTCAAGGAACCACTATGGAACGTCTGTCAGGTTACAATCTGACACTGTATGCTGCACATAACATAAATATTTGTAGATGAGAATCTGCTTTGTGATCTGAATTTTAAATAGATGAACTCCTTTCAGAAACAGGATATTAGTTTCAGTTAAACATAATTGTCTATTTCCAATTAAATGGTGAGAAAAGATTTTATCATTTTTGTAGGTATAAGTAACTTAATGTTTAAGTATTAGAAATCTGACATCCTGAACTGACAGTGGCCTTCCCCCCTCCCTCCCCGTTATCTAATGTTGTAGTTAAACAAGTATAAAAAAGTGATTTATTAGGGCAGGAAAATTCCAAGGCATTTGTGGCATTTGTGACCTAGAAAGTAGTGAGAGGAGGAACATGCTGGCTAGTTTTGTATAATAAGTGCTTTGGCCCTGTTTAGGGGCATTACTGAGTGGTGCCAGGGAAGGAAGCAGGAGGTTATGTGATATGTGGCCAGGTGGCTTGTGAGATTCATGTGCACAGGAGCACTATCTCATTGAGTTTGTGTTTTGGTAGTCTGCACACTGGTATCACCTCCGTGGTTGTTTGCAGAGCCTGGCTGAGGTTTAACAAAATTCTATTGTACAACTGAACATGGCACTGGGTGTAAGTTAAAGGTACTATATAAAGACCCCTTGTTTCTTAGTATCAAATGTTTGGGAGTCACATTTGCAAACTGCATTGGGAAACAGCTACTTCCTGAACCTCACTGGATTTAAAACTAAACCTTCTATTTATACTAGCAGCAGCCTAGGCTTGCTAGAGGGAAGAGTTTTCCTCTGGTTTAGATAGAAGGATGTGACAGGGAGCATGTGGGATACAACAAAGCGGTTCTGAGATAACCAAAAAGCACTGCAACATACAGGCCAGGAGAGAGAAATCAAGTAAGAATGACCCAGTTGGCAATCTAGTGAAACAACACTTGTCAAAGAGATGATATCTGACTCTGTGCTTCATGGTTAGACTGTGAAATGAAATGGTGGATTTTGATGCCAATAAAATTGTTACTCTGAAACTTTAGTGCAGCACATAGATCTTTCCAAAATTATTTTTAAAGTACGCTATCAATTGAAAAGAACTTATATTTATAATTTATATTGCATCCTTATATTTATAATAGATAGGAAAACTGTAAAAACTGGCCTTTATGTTAATTCTTGACTTTTTTATTATATGAAAAGTTGATGTTTATAAGTAAGAATTGTAAATGATCATTTCCTTGCTTTTTGAGTACATAATCCAGTAACTTGATCTATTTGTGAACATGTATGTATTTATTTACCCTGCTTGTGTTTAATGGTTTTGTCTCTAATATGGTTCGGTTTTCTGTTGTTGTCCTTGATTTTATATATTAAAATGCCACTGCAGTCACTAGTCTGAGACAGTCTCAATCTCTGTTCAGACTCAGTAGCATTGATTTTAAATTCAAGTTTGAATTCTAATTTAGTACAATTCTGTCCAGCAAGTTTTGAATTCTAGATGTAATAACAGAAAACAGCCCTAGTAGGCTCCTCAACTAAAAGGTTGTTTCCAATACCCATAAGGTAATAAAAATGTTGTAAATTCATGGGCTGGTAATCTGCCTGGAGAAGAACTTCTTGGATCTTTCACAGTATCTCCAGCCCCTGTGAATCATAGACTCATAGACTCATAGACTTTAAGGTCAGAAGGGACCATTTTGA
>JANRFK010001158.1:35633024-35697947 GCA_030068395.1 Apalone spinifera
TAGGTTTGCAAGCCTGCCCGCAAAGATGCTCCTTCCTCTCTTGGTTAAGTAGATTCCATCTCTTCCTAACAGGATCTACACCAGGATCTACACCAGCCTGTTAACTGTGCTACTCACTGTGGACTGAGCCCTCAAAATTTATGAAATCCTCTTTGATCCACAGTTTTGAAACTCAATGCGAGCAAAAAAATCTGTCATCTAGGTCTGATGGACTCTACTGCAGACTCTGCTGGCTTTTCTATTTGTGAAGCCCTCACAAACACAGATGGAGTAGTAGTCAAGGTCCATGAAGTTGCGGTGCAAACTAAAGAACTCAACTCAGCGATGCCTCTGCCATATCCACTCATGACAGATATCACATAGGATGCCTCTCTTGGTGGTTAGAGGTGCCACATTTTCTTTGTGCCAACACATGTTCCATCTCTGGAAATTGGAGACATCTGACATGCCTTCATATGGCTTTCATTTTTTGACCTGCAGGCAAACAGCTGGACATCAGAGGCTACAGACTAGCCATGACACCATTACTAGGGTTTCTTTGTGTAGGTGGAAGCCTCCCAAAACCCCCTCTTGATGCAGTAAAAAAGCTTCCATCTATGAAGACTATGTCAATAGCAAACCCAATACCAAGCTAAAACAAACAAACAAAAAAAAACCCTTTGGGTTGGAAGCAATTCAGCACCAGGATTTTCTCAATTTAATTCTGTATTTCTGAAGTGCCTGGCACTGCTTTTGAACTTGTTAGCTGCTTTTGGGCATTGCCATAATATAAAATATTTAATATCAGTAATAATTAGTCTTACTGCTTCTGAACACTTATGGCTGTACTTTGGTCATGTCCATCTTGATTAAATTTGCCTTGGAAAAATTCTGTGTTCTACTGCTGCTGTAGTAAAAAGACAGTAACAACTAAGTTTTCACCAAGAGCAATACATTCTGGAGGCTTTGTTATACACGTGTGTGACTGATCAGCAAATTGCAACTCAAACTGTGAAAAAAGAAGAACCATTTCCAGAGCATTTTGGGGAGGGGAAATTCTCTTTGCCCCCATGCATTTTTCAATGTATGTCTTTGATTTTCCTTCCATTCATCATCAATATTTTCCTAAAATTTCTTATTTTAAAAATAGGGGCTGGAGATATAGATTTCCCCCTGTATTATTTTGTGTGTGTGTGTGTGTGTGTGTATGTGTGTGTGTGTGTCATTGAAAAATTAAGAGAAAAAGCAACAGAGAGAATAATTAATTATATATAAAATGTTTTCATATCAGGACATGTTTTTTTAAAGTTGGTATTCAGAGATGAAGACAATTAATTTAGTCCTTTCTTTTTTTTCCAAACAGTAGAGAACAAAATAGTTTTTCATTTTATTAAAGAAAGGAAGATGGGGAGAAAGCCCAATATTGTATTTTTAGCTGTCAAAGATAGGATTTAAATAGTACATCAAACATAGAGCCTGGCGCTTGACCACACTATAGTTATTTTTATTTCTGAAAGAAAAGGTTTATTACAACATAATTTGTATTCCCAGGCTAGTGTTTTGTGAATAGTTGGTTTGAACACTTGAGTCCCATAGAGCTTTTGAAGCTGGGGCAATCTAGCAGAGAGCAGTGCAGATGATTTTAAAGAAACAACTAGAAACATTGGAAAAAAGGAGTGTGAATTCTGAGTCATCAGCTGTCAGTATTCAAGTACATTTTTATAACATGTCTATAATTGCTGGTTCCATTAATATGATGTGTATTATTGCTTTGGTTGTTGCTGATGTTCCAAAGTCAAATTATATTTTTTCTCTTATCAACAAATTGTCTTTTTTGTTTGTTTGGTTTTTTTGTGGTGGGATGCTCTCCCAGGTATTTGAGAAGAAGATATTATCTATCTTTTCATTCTGAGATTGCTTTTTCCCTCCATTTTGACCCCACCTGCTCCCTAATGCTTGTTGTAGGAGCCAGGGTGGGCAAAATCAGGCCTGGGGGCTGGATCTGGCCCACCAACCATTTCTCTGCAGCCCACCCAGCTGATTAGCAGGGTAGGCATGCTTCTAGCCAGCAGCATATATTCAGCTTCCCTACCTTGTTTTGTCCTGCAGGATTGCTCCCAGGATTTTCCTGCTAGCTGGGCAGAGCAGGAGGGGGGAGGGAGGATGGAGGGGAGTGCTGAAGTCTGGCTGTTCTTTTGCCCCTGTACTGCATCCCTGCAGAACAGGAGCTGGAGAGAGGCAGATACCCTGGGTATGTCTACACACAATTTTTATTTCAGTAGAAGAATGTAAATAGTGCCGCGCATTTGCATACTTCCTCTGGGTTTTTTTTCCGGAAAACGCTCTTCTGGTATTTACCTGCGTCTACACATGGCTGAATTTTGAAATAAATCCCTATTTATTTCCTCATTGTAGGAGGAGTAAGGAGTCTTTCGAAATAGGGGTTTATTTCGAAATTCGGCTGCGTGGAGACACGGGTAAATACCGGAAGAGCGTCTTCCAGAAAAAACAGAGGAAGTATGTAAATGTGCGGCACTATTTGCATCTTTCTCCCAAAATAAAAATTGTGTGTAGACATATCCCCAGCGGAGCAGCTCCAATGTGAAGCATGGCTGGTAAGTGACTCAGGGGAATGCCTGCCTTAAGCGGCAGTGCATTGCTTCTAAATTTTCAGTGCTTGTTCTTTCTCTCTCTCTCTCTCTCTCTCTCTCTCTCTCTCTCTCTCTCTCTAACATGCACACACACTTCTCCTCACATCCTCCCATCTCTGCAGGGGAGAGACAACAGATCAGGACAGCTTTTCCTGTGTTAAGGAGACAGAGCATAGCTTTTCTCCGAACCTTAGCAGCAGCCAGCACACACCCCCTCTGTGTCACTGTCACACACACATCAGACTCTGCCACACTGTCTCTGTGCCATGTGTGCACACACACTACCACACACACTTTCCCAGTCTCTGTAATCTGTTTCACAAAGTCTCTCTCTCTCGCGCACAGAGTGCCTCTTTCACACTCACCCTTTCTATCTCTCTCTGTAGTTCTCAGCCCCACCCCTTCCACCTAAGGCTCTGCCCTTCCTGGGAGGGGGCCGAGACAACCTGTGACCATGTACCAGAATTAATGAAGTGTCTCCGCCCCTCCCCCCGCCTGCAAAATTATGCCCTCCCGCCAAAAAGTTCCGGGCACCACCCTCCTGTACTGTTGGCTGCCTCAGAGTGAAATTCACCTTTGTGAAGAGGACCACTACAAGGTCTAGAAGATGCCTCTAAAGCCCAATAAAATCCTCGGAATAGTTCTAAAGTAAATATTTGAACTGGCACAGGAATAAATGTCACCCATGTTAATGTTTTGTTGTTGTCACAGATGAATGTAGTTACTCATTACAAAATTTGCTCTGTGTTCGCAAAGGTTTATGTTCCTGAAGTAGATCAGTCCCAAAACCTTCTATAAAACTTTCTATTGACTTTAAATCGATAAATGGACTGTAAAGTGGATAGAAAGCTGGCTAGATCATTGGGCTCAATGGGTAGTAGAGTTGCCAGGTGTCCAGTTTTGAACCGGACACTCCAGTATTTGAGCTTTCTATTCGGGAAACAAATTGAGAAAATATAAATGAGAAAATATAAATGTGTGGTATTTTCTAAATAAGATGTAATGTCGATTGTGATGTAATGTCAAGTGTGTCCAGTATTTTAGTTGAAACCATCTGGCAACTCTTCGTCGGGTAGTGATCAAGTAGTGGTCTGGTTGGTAGTTGGTATCAAGCGGAATGCCCCAAAGGTTAGTTCTGGGGCTAATTTTGTTCAACATCTTTATTAATGACCTGGATGAGGGGATAGCTTACACCCTCAGCAGGTTTGCAGATGACACTAAGCTATGAGGAGAAGTAGGTAGGCTAGAGCTGTGGTACGCAACCATTTCTGTAGTGGCTACTGTTATAGCAAACTAGCCATGCTCAACTGGCCAAATAGCCACATTGTCCAAGCCAAATAGTCACACTCAACTGGCCAAATAGCCACATGTTGCTAGTGGCTAGCATGTAGAACACCATGGCACTAGAGGGCAGGGATAGGTCCAGAGAAACCTACATATACTGGAGGATTGGGCCAAAAGAAATATCATGATACTCAACAAGGACAAGTGCAGGGTCCTGCACTTGGGACAGAAGAATCCGAAGCAGTGTTACAGGCTGGGAACCAATAGGCTAAGCAGCAGTTCTACAGAGAAGAACCTGGGGATTCCAGTGGATGAGAACCTGGATATGAGTCAACAGTGTGCCCTTGTAGTCAAGAAGGGTAATAGCATATTAAGGTGTATTAGTAGGAGCATTTCCAGCAGATCTAGAGAAGTGATTGTTTCCCTTTATTAGGCACTGGTGAGGCCACATCTGGAGTATTGCATCCAATTCTTGGTCCTCCTTTACCAAAAGAATGTGGACACATTGGGGAAAGTCCAGCGGAGGGCAACAAAAATGATTAGGGGACTGGAGAACATGACCTACAAGGGAAATCTGAAGGATTTGAGTTTAGTTAGTCTACAAAAGAGAAGGGTGAGGGTGGATTTGATAGAAGACTTCAGCTACCTGAAAGGGAATTCTAAAGGGAAGCTGCTGTCAGTGGTGACAGCTGACATAAAGAGTTGTAATGGGGGAGGTCTAGGCTAGATATTAGGAGGGTGATTAAGCACTGGAATGGGTTACCTAGGGAGGTGATGGAAGCTCCATCCCTAGAGGTTTTTTAATCCTGGCTTGACAAAGCCCTGGCTGGGATGATTTAGTTGGGATTGGTCCTGCTTTTAGTAGGTAGTTGGACTCAATGACCTCCTGAGATCTCTTCCAACCCTATGATTCTACGATTCTATGTGTTTTGAACTCACAAGGAAATCCAATAGCTATTGCTTATATATAAGCATGTGGGCCTAATCATTCAAGTTGGAACTGTAAACAATGTCTAGAGCAGTGTTTCTTAAACTGTGTTCCTTGGCACAGTTATGTGGCACAGTGTGCTGCAGAGAACAACAGAATTCAAAATGGCTGCCCTTAAAGGGGCAGGCAACTTTTTTTTTCCTTAATAACTTTCTTCCGAACCTTTTTCCCACCAAAAATCCTTGGTGTTCCTCATTAAAAAAATTGTTTGGTGTTCCTTGGTCTTAAAAAGTTTAAGAAAAACTGGCCTAGAGCCTCTTGTAAATATGCTAAATGACTATGTTGAAGGGTAAGGGAACTTAACAAAAATGAACAAAAAAACCTGACTATATTATTGGGTGTGAATCTGTAGAGCTGTTGATTTTTATTTCTTTAAATTATAAAAGGGCTTGTACTAAGGCTATTGTGATGTTTCATGTATAAATGCACATGTAATATAGTTCCTTGACTTTTTGGCAGTCTTTTGCCTTGAAAATAGAGTTTCTTTAGGTGGGTTTCGTTTAGAATGAGGCTTTAAAAGTAATTCTGAAATTTCTGTGGCTCTTATTTTGGAGGCTCTTCCATATTCTGAATGCATCTTAGGATATCAAGCATTAGGAGGATGAGAACTGGATTTGGGGGCCCATATGAACCTTATCCATTGGTATTTATCTTTTCAGTTTCGCTTTCCCCAACTCCTAGTTTCTTCTCCTTCCTATTCTAAGAGTTTTTTGTTGAATGCTAGCTGCAGCTAAATGACTGCAGCTAAATGCACCAATCAATGTTCTAATAGAATCATTGTCCTTTTTTGGCCCTTGCTTTTTTGTGGGTCATAAAAATTCCTTGTGAAAAAAGCCTGAAAATGCAGAATATTGAAGAAGAGATCAGAAGGAATAGATGGAGAAGGAAAGAGACAGGGAATAAACAAAACAATATTCGTCCCAACTGACTTGAGGGGAAGAAGAAAGGAAACAAAGAGCTACATCAATTGCATAGCTTAAGTCGAAATAGCTTATTTTGGAACACAGCACCTATTTTGGAATAGAGCACTCTTCCCCCAACTTCCCTTACTCCTCATCCGATGAGGTTTACAGAAGTTGGAATAAGAAGCAAGTAACAGGCTTGCTATGTAGACGTGCACTACGTTATTTTGGAATAACTTATTCCAAAATAACACTGCTGTGTAGACATGCCTAAAACTACTTTGCATATCTATATAGTGAATCATTGTTCTAATAGACTCTGAAAGATACTTAGATACAACATTCATAATCTGAATAACTGTTTAGAAAAATGTCTGTCTTGCCTGTGGTCTTAACTGCTGAGTAAAGCAGGAATGAAAGTAAAAATTCTTTAGTTCATTTAGTTTATAGAAACACATTGCAGTTTCAGGAAATATCTCATCTTTCTTTTCTCTTTAAAGATCATCCTACAAAGATTCATATCACTGAAATCTGTTTCAGTTTTGCATGTTTTATCCGTAATCAGGTCTGTGTAAATAATATTTACAGTTATATATTGTTATCGTCATCAATTACATTCTCATTTTACTTGAAATTAATATCGTATTTCCATGACTCCTCTCATTCCAGAGAATCTGAACATGTTACACAAACGCTACTTATACACTCATTCAGGGAAAACTGGGTGGGTGCAGAAGAAAAGTAAATATTTGATTTAATTAATGCTTCATTTTCTAATATGTCAATTAATTTTAAATGTACAATTCCTAGGAATTTTTTATATTTTATAGAGGCAGGAGTTGAATCTGGGATCTCTGGATGCCCTATTCCATACAGTTGAAGATTCAACTTCAAAATTTACCAAATTTCACTATAAATATAGGTCATTTTCTGTGTTGACTTTAAAAATCATATTTACCATAGATCTATTTGGCAGAACTGAGAAAGCAATACTCTGTATTCCTGCTATACTGAGCAAATAATAGTTAAAGAGAACACTTAAAAACGACAGGTGACTTTCAAGACCTGCTTTGGAAAAACAGGTTTGAAGTTCAACTTCATATTAGCTTAGGGTAGCTCAGCGAGTCTTACGTCAGCACTGCAGTACATCGAGTCTTTTAGGCACAGTAACAAAGAAAACTGCAAATTGTTCCTTTTCTTTTTTGAAAAGAACTTGGCTAATGTAATAGGCATGCAAAGGGGTTTTTTTCTTTCATTTGTTTCCTTTCTCCCTATTATTTTAGAGCAAAGAGCTTTATAGAATGAATTTATCTATCAGAAATATGTTTCAGATAATAACTTATTTTGTAACCATATTACAATACTTGGCTTACACCTGTAAGAAATATTTTTATTACCTATTAAAATGCATGTATGAGCCGATACAACTCTTTGATTTTTGCTTCTCAAAGGAACAAAAACTGAAGAGAGAGAACTGTATTAATATGCACATTACTGTGAACTGATTGGTTGGCTTTCCCTTCTGGGCAGTGGCTGGAACTAATGTGGTCTTGTGTAAGATCATAATAAGGAAAAAACACTAACAATACATTAGCTGCTGGAAGTCTGGTGTTTCAGTTAACAGACTCATGTTCAATCATTCATTGTGGATTTCACTCGGTTATTGAAAGCCTTATACTGAATGTCAAAAATGATTTCATTCAGATTCACAGTCTTCTCTGGATTCCTGTGCATATGGCCCCAGTGGACAAATTTTTGCACAGTAAAACTAAATGGATATGGGAGTGGAGTCTTAACTCTATAAGCAGGATGGGTGACCTATCCAGCAGCTGGTTTTCATGTAATACGTTGTAGTGCATGAGAGGCTGACATGGGTTGTGCCTCCTGCACAGAGGGAATTGTGGAAAAACACTGGAGGACATTTGAGTGGACCTAAACTATGTCCTGGCAACAGAATGGTCATGTTAGCAGCTGACAAGTTATGCTGTGGCTGAAGCTGACAGGCCAAGCAGCTCAACGGCACGACCACACTTAAGGGTTTTCAAGTGTGGACAGGAGGTGTGTTAGGGTTATTACTTAAGCTATTACTTGAGATAATTGCACGTAAGACATACTCATAGCTGTTCAGGTAGGAGGTGAACTCTGATCCTATGCTGCCTATACAGTCTCTGCTTTAGAGCAGTTCTAAAAGCTGCCTTCTGAAATGTGTTATTTTCAGTCCTGAAAATTAGTCACTAGTCTTCAAAAATAATTATTTTTCAATTCATTTTTAGTACTGAAAAATATATTATGCACAGGCCAAAACACAGACTTGTCTAAAGTCTAAGAGCATGTACTTTAGATATTTCTGTATTTTAAATTTTATATTGCTTAGATGCTGGACTTTTGCTGAGAGGAAGGAAAGTAAACAAAAATATCTTTTTAACAGAACCATCGAGACATCTTATTGGGTATTACTGTCACTTATGCTCATTCTCTTCCTTTATCTTTGGTCATCAAGTCACAAGGAATGTATTTTCAGTAATACCACAAATTGCTAATTAATTATGTTTAGTGCAATGAAGATTTATATATTGTAATTTTCACTACATTTCCCCCCACTATTTATTTCCAAAGTAGTCCTGTCAGAATACAGCAGAAAAAATATTTTATCTTTTTTGGAAATTATGCTCAGATACAGTAGAGATTGGGGGTAATGGGGAGGTCAAGTTGGTTTCCTGATAAATCAAGAACCAGAAATAGATTTTTGATATGTTCTCTGCATTGCCTGATCAACACGGTAAACACCCTTTATTTAATCAGTTTTAAAATCCAATCTCTCTGAAACTATTTTTAGTACTTACTGGCACTAGATGCTTCTTCTGGACAACTGTACCAGATTTACTACTCTGAAATTGCCGTTTTATTTTTTAGTTTCCAATAGGCAGTGAAATGGTATCTTACACATTCACATGTCAAGCACCGTTTGAATTTTAGTAAGGTGGCTCACCTATATCTTCCCCAGAACAATTCACAAAAGAATAATATTTTTTTGGCGAAAGCACATCTTTTTCTTTTCTTTCTAAAATAGAAATGATCCCTTGGGGAGTTCAATGTTCAACACAAACTTTCTCTTTGAGTTTATGCATCCCCACAAAGAACAAAGGTTTTGGAAGGGCTTACCATCATACTTTTTCCAGCAGTTATTACCCTGAGGCCTGCAACCCACCCAAATCTTCTTTGTGAATGGGGAGAGCAGAGTATCATGAACAAATGAAGGGAAAAAGTTCTACTTTATGAGATTATTGTGCATTCAGTAAGTGTGCATAATTGCAAATGTGAATTGGAAGTTTCCTGAATTTGAAATCAAAGTGTTTTTCTTTTAAATGTCATAATTAAAGCAGTGAAAACATTCACTTTAAAGCATAAAAAGGTATATGAAAAAATGCCTTGTATGATATAAGTAAAGAGAATTCATTATTCTGTTTTTTTTATTTTTAGTGTATTTATTTAGGCATGCAAATCTCTAGTTAATCATATGTGTTTACATTACCCATGTAATTAAACAAATATTTTGTCACTATTTTTCCTAAAAGTAAAAAAAAAAAAAAAAAAAATACAACCAAGATGCGAAAGTTTCACATGCTTTGGCTTGCAAGGGCCTCACATAAAAAAAAAAAAAAAAGATATGCAAAGAACTTTGTTGTATGAATACAAAATCAGAGGCTCAATATTTTTGTACCTATATAACTCAGTAAAGTTTTTTGCCTCTTAAAAAAAAATTTGGGAGCATGTGCATATTTCCTTTAGGTATTTATTTAGGGTGAATGGAGGGAATGAAATGAGACAGCAGTATAACTGCCTTTCGATAGTGTTAAGAGCTTTTTGTTTGGTTTTGTTTGTGTGGCTTTATGAGCCAAAGCCACATGTATGTATGTATGTTCTAGCTGCGCTGTCCCAAAATATTAGAGACACAAAATGGGGGTAATGTCTTTTATTGCACTAACTTCTGTTGGTGAGAGAACCAAGATTTTGAGCTTCAGAAAGCTGAGGGAAAGTCTGACATCATCTGTTGTCTCTCTCAGCATCACCATCAGTTTCCATTGAAATGAATGGAAGGGGTAAGGGTGCTAAGCAACATCTCATTTAGGGTCAGGAAGCTCCTCAGAAGCAGCTCACAGTTGCCTGTGTTTTCCTGTGCACAAATGGATGTCAGTCTGAATTGTCTTCTCCCTGACAAGTTAAGCTGGTAACAGTACAGGGAAGGCTGTATTACATGTCCACATTGCTCAAACTCCTCCTCATCCAGTAACTCTAACAACGTGTTTAGAATCTCAAGATAACTTATTCTGGCTGCCAGAGCAGACTGGGCTCTCTTTTTAACTCCTGTGAGAGTGTTACGAATAGCTTTCTACCTGACACTTCCTGAACCACAGTTATGTGTGATAAGTGGCATTGATGAAATGTGTAATCATGTAATTTACAGATGATGGGTTCTTTGGTCCCTGTTAACCTTAACTAGCAAATGCATCAAATCTATAATGGTGTGACAGAATATGCTATCATAAAAAATCAAATTTTCAATAAAATAAATAGAACAGAAATATACCTAATGCAAACCCCAAATCCTTTCTTCTCTGAATAAATCTTAGCACCATTACAAAGGAGGGCAAAAATTGCTGGGACAGGAAATGTTTCTGGAACCATCCTTAAGGCCATGGAAAAATGGAAGCATTTAGAAAATGCTCAGTCATGTTCAATGCCTTAAACTGTCTTTCATGTACTTAGTCTATCTCCTGTTCAGTAGAGTGTATGTGTATATCTCTCAGTAAATGTAATGAAATGTGATGTGGAGGAGAATCCAGTTTTCCAGTTCCCCTACCTACATTTGTTACCTGTCCCTGTTTTGGGGGAAAACTGTCTGTAAAGAAAGATGCTTTTGAGCTTAAGACACTGTACTATAATCAAGAGAGGGCTTCAATTTCTGGATGTGCCCATGGACTCTGCATGATGTTGAACAAGTGATGTTGAACAAGAAGCCTGCAGTGTAGACGTAGCCAAAGTATTGTGAGGATACATCTAGATTGGATTCCATCTGAGCTAAGTTTGCAGAACCACTTGAGTGACCTTCAGATTATTTCATGATGTCATGATATTACATCCTGAACAAATAAAGCAGTGTGCTGATATGACAGTACAGACATCAAAATAGTGGGGTGTGGAGAAATTGTGTTGGAGGGGGAACTGTTCAAAAGGGCAGCCTTAGTTTACCCAGGAGGAAAGAGAGCCTAAAAAATATAAGAGATGAAGTATTGTTACTGTATAAACTACTTTGATATAGGATACCTTGTAATATGGGAAGTTGTAGATCATATACCAAAACTGGAACTCTTTCTTGTTAACCATCACTATGGCACCACTACAACATGAAGGGAGAAAAGAGGCTTGTCAGAGTCTAGATGGGCCATAAAGCTGCTAATGGCACCTTCATGTTAAGATGACTGCACTGACATTTGTCATCATCTGTATAAAGCATACATTTAAGGAAACTACTAGCATATTTTGCTAAACTCATGTACTAAGATTGTATATGAGGGCATGGAAGGCAATTATTCTGTGTGCTTTTCCTGTTCACAATTTAGTCAAAGGACATCAGTTTCCACAAACTCAGAAATTATAAAACAGTTTTATGACTGTAACTGTCAGAACAGTTGAAGCCAAAGAAGATGTAGGAAAATCAAGATTGGGAAGAGTTCTAAAGCAAAAGGACAGGCTGCCCTGAGGTGGTAAGGACCAGCAAGAGCCATTACTCTGTCTTTCTGCAATAACATTCAATTTTGCTTTCCAAGTATTTCGATGCTTGTATATTCCTTCTAAATCTCCTTTTTGTTCAGATTACAGTACTTTGAACCACTTACTGATTCTCTGCTAACTTACGCATTGTATTTCTTACCTTTCTCTCCCTTCAGGAATAATGGTTCCTTATCTGTACTTTGTGCTGAGCCCCTGCCTAGTATAATGCTCTCTATCAATATAATGTAAGTAGTTAGGCTTTGAGTGTATGGGTTTGAAAACTTTGGTTGTGCTTTACAACTAGTAAAGCTATTTTAAGAGCATAAGCTGAGGCTGAGAAATATTTAGACAGTTGAGGCCAAAGTCTATTGGCTAAATTTACAGTCCCCCAAATGAATTTTGCCCTTTGATTTTTCATATGCATACAGTTTAGGCAAAGATCTGAACACATTTCCATATAGATTCTTGTACAAGTATATCCATCAGCTTAGATTTATGGAAATTCAGAACCCCTGATTTCCCCTTTGAGTTTTAGAGTTGAATGTCCAAGCAAAAGTTAATTGAGATGGTTTTGCAAAATTTACACTAATAGAATATGAAACCGAGACTTTGCATAGTATTTACACAACCATGCATTGACCTAGGTTTATTTGAAACCAGATCTCAGTTCTTTAATAGATGTTTTGACAAACCTTGCTTGAGTTTCAAGTTTTTCATGGAAGCCCACAGCAGGCAAATTTTCCATGGATTTCTATTCTTGTTGCATATATTTCACAGGTCTCTAATTTCATTTTCTTATTTTGAGGCCACCTGGCAGTATTTTAGTATGTGAAAACCACACCCCCCTCTGTTGGACACATTTAATAGAACCCAAGTTGCATGCAGTATTGCAGAAGAGAGAGTGGAAAATCAGTGTGCTTTAAATGACAGAGCAGTGTAATGCAACACAATCTTTCAGAATGAATATAAATCTGAATTATACATTGTGACGGCAGACTGGAGACCTGTGTTCCTTTCATTGGAGCTTCAGCATTCATGCTACCCTGGTTCTGAATGTGCAAGTATTTAACTATTATCTATCATAACTCTGTATTTAGAGGGCTTAGCTTTGCTCTGTGAACTCTCACAGTTCACATTCAAAGTATCAAGCTTGAAAGAAAATGCATGCTTTTTAAAAACAAAATCTGAAAACTAATCTGTCCCATTTTGCGGGTTCTGTATAATTTTTCATTGGAAATCTTAAGTGTCTGTGTTACTGTAATCCTTTCTCTTGGCTCATTTTCGACTGCACCTGCTGTGCTATAGTGTTCCATAGGAATTCTCTTGACAGCCAGAAAGCACTGGGACCTACCTTGTATGTTCAGCAGACCTGCAAGTGTTTCCTACTTGGCTATACCTGAACTGTTCATCAGCCAGCAAACAGCTGAGCTATTTGGGGGTTTTCTTAGAGCACTTTAGGACGATTTGGATGCATGATGCTTATATACTGAAGGTTCTCTTATTTAAAGTCTTATTTTTACAAATGACTTATATGTTTACAATTATTTTGTGCCAAGGATTCCGCAAACCATTTTATCCAATTCACAGCCTAAAGCCAGGATTATCTAACCACAGGTGTTTTGTATGGTATGTTCCTGCATTTTAGGAAGGTTAAACTGTCTGGCCCATTTGCTCATTTTATACTTTATCACCACTTTGAATATTTCTTAGATGCATTCTACACAGATTGTGTCATTTGTATGAGCTGCTAAAATGATTTAGGTTCTCACTCTGTTTATACATGCTTACTTTAAAAATATGCATGGTGAGTACATGACCTAACATTAAACATGTCTGCAGAAACAAGTAGTGGGATACAAGCACAGTCTGAACCTCACAGGCTCTACCCTTTATTTCTCTATTTCATGAACAAATATTTTCTTGTGGTCTCAAAAATAATCATGAATAGACTTGATTACCTCTATAAATCCAAAATGCTAAGTATCAGATGGTATTGCACATTTTTATTGTGTTTTTTTTAGCCAAGTTGGAATTTTTTGCTGTATTTATTTATGAAGCCGTTGTGGTCTATCATCTTATCAGCATCCAATAGCGCTGTTATGCTACATATACACTGTTCAGTTATTTCGGAATAAGCTATTCCGGAATAGTTATTCTGAAATAGCTTATTTCAAAATAACACTTCTATACGACAGGGAAGCCTCAAAATTAAACCGAGGCAGGCTTCCATAATGTAGACGTGCTGTCACAATTTAGAGTCCCAGGAGGAATATCTTAGAATGGCCCTGGTGAGGGGCTATTTCGAAATAGCTGAAGTGTAGCGTGTACACGGCCTCTATTTGGATATTAACTATTTCGAAATAAGCATTATTCTTCATAGAATGAGGTTTAGAGAAGTTGAAATAAGCTGTCTGTTATTTTGAAATTATTTCAAAATAACGGAATTGCTCACATTGTTATCTCAAAATAAGTTTGCTGTGTAGACACATGCTTACTGTCAAGCAGTTGGTCATTCAAAAATTTTAATTCCTGAGTAATATTGGCCATGGCAGACCACGTTAATGGTTCCTGCACTGACCCTTGCTTTGATTTTCCAGTTCATCCAATCAGTGATCTGCCAACTAAGAGCCCAATCATGCAAATATTTCCTGCTACACTTAGCTTTAACTCCAGTATCTGAATCTCACAGAGTTCAGTGAGAGAGCTTGTAGTACTGCAGAATCACATATGCCAGAAGGGAAGCATGTTCAGGAATGGGCTCTAGGAGTCCCCTCTTAAGTACGAATGCAATTGCATGTTGTGGCACTGAAAGATCTGTTCTAGTTCACTGTGTTGAGTGTCCCTGTTTGAATAATTGTGTATTTACAAGTCTAGTTCAATGTTACACATTTTAAAAAACTTTCTAATTTTGTATTTACATGGCAGCCCAAAACAGCACCGAAAAGGACATTTGGATCCATTACGAATGATCAGGTAAATATAGCAGGGAATTCTTTCAAAAAACATACTGATTTGTAATTACAGGAACCTTTCAATGCACTATATGACTCCAGTGAAGTGAATGGTCTTATAATTTAAGGAAGCAGAGTTCAAGTTGAAAATCTGGGCTGATATTATTGCGTAAGTGCATGATGCTGTACTGCTCTTTTGAGAGAGAGAGAGAGAGAGAGAGAATATCATGGTCTGAGCCCAGAGCTCCTTAATTCTAATCCTGGCTCTGGCAAGACAAGCCTCTTCTACCTTGAGTAGATGGTCATTACATTGAGATGATTTAACTCCTCTTTAGTTACCCACATGTGTAAAATTGGGATAATACTTCCCTGCTTTAAGAATATTGTTTGTAAAGCATTTTGAAGGTGAAAAATATTTTACATGTGCTAACATTCTATTGTATTTGTATTATGAGCTAAGTTCTGATACCTTTGCTGCTGTTGAGTAGCACCACCAGGAATAATCCCACTGATGCAATGACATCTTGTTGAATAATAGTATCAGAATCTGGCCCTGACCCCTTGAAGTCAATGCCAGTGTTCCCATTAGCTTCAGTGGAGCCAGGCACTTGTTCTGGTAAGAATTAAAGTTGATAGCTCAGCCTGGATTATCATTCTTAACTCTAAATTTCTTTGCTCATGGAAGAGTCAGCCAGAGCCTTATAATTCGTCAACATTACATTTGTCAATGAATGTTTCTTCATTTTGGTGGAGAGCTTTCCATCTTCACGGTAGGCATGTTAAAGTGTGAATAAAATGGCACAGTCCCTACTCTCATTCCTTAGTTTCATTCATTTCAACAGTATGTATCATTAGGTTTGCTTGGATTGTTTTAAAATAATTAATTGTAACTTTAACTGGGTTTACTGTCACTTATGCATTTTGTCCAATTTAAAATATGCCTTTGACCCTATGTATCCTAAGATTTGTGTGCATTTATATTTTTTCTGGGAGTATTAAAGTAATCATTGTAATTACAGAAGACATGTATAGCAGCTGTGTGTGAGTTGTGTCAGCATGGGGCCCTTAGAGATATTTACAAATGTCCCACTGTCAGGGGTGTGGGTGCCTAGAGGGAACCATCGGTTGTTCAGAACAGCTGGCAGTTCTCTCAGAAGGGAGAGGGAGGGGCAAAGACTTCATGCGTTCCCCCACCGACAGACCAGTCAGGTAAACTGAAAAAACAACAGATAGTCTGGTAGCACTTTATAGACTAACAAAACATGTAGTCTTGTTCCCCCGTCCCAATTTTCCCTTCTTCCACCCTCCCTCCCGCCTTCCCTATTGATTTTGGTCCTAGACATCCAACACTCCGGTCATCTGAAGAAGTGGGCTTTGCCCACAAAAGCTCATGATACCATTTACATGTTTTGTTAGTCTATAATGTGCTACCTGACTATTTGTTGTTTTTTCAGTTTACCTGTAGAGACTAACTCAGCTACTCCCCGAAGCTTCAGACCAATCAGGGTCTGTGGGCAGGGAAGCACGGAAGTGTCCTGGTCCCGCTCCTTCCTACTGAGGCCCTGCCCGTTCCAGGGCAGCCCATGGCCACTTCAAAAATTATTGTTCATGCCTTCTTTAGGTCAGATACAAGCTTTGTAAGTTTGAGATCTGGGGAGCATCTGTGGGGGTTTGGGGTATCACTACCACAGGAAGCGTCTGCTGGGTCTTAAGGCTTCATCAGGAGCAGGTCAAAAGCCGTAAGGCCCCCTCACCACTCCTATCCAGTTGCTTCCAGGCAAAGCTCCTGAGCTCTCCCTGACCCCCTTTACACACATACATACAGTCTGGTAGGTGGTGAATGTGGCAAGGCCATACACTAAATACTCAGTGCTCTCAGTTTGGAGATAAAAAAGATGGGAGAGAGGATGGCTATAAGACTCTGCACCCCATATGGAAATATCTGATCTTGTGGCGTTTAATTGAGAATAATAAATTGCCTTTATCATTTAAAATTAACCTATAAGGGTATGGCTATACAGCCTCTGGGGAGGCGGGGCCACTGAAAACAGCTATGTAGATATTGCTTTTATATTCATATTCAGACTGTACATTTCCAAAGCTGTAAGTTCCACACTGGCATTTTCACTGTATCAGCATAAAACCTGCTAACACAAGTCTGGCTACCAAGCTGTGAGAGTCACTTCCAGCAGCTATGTAGACATACCCTAATATCACAGGCTTGCAATTTTCTATGAGTTGCAGTAGATTCGTTTAAAAAGTTAATAGAAGAGTTAATTTCCTATTTTATATGGTATTTTTAGAACAATTTCCATAGAACTCTATTTAATTAATTGCTATTACATTCTATATAGTAGCAGATTTGCATGAAACATTTTGTTAAAATACTGACATCTTCAATAAAGATTCTAATTTGTGTTGGATTTTTGGCTGTTTCCCTAGCAGCTAGTGACAGGGAACTGAAGTTGTATGTTTAAGCCAAAATCATATGCTATAATGAAAAATGTGTCTCTTGTCACATGTGATAGTTAAAGAAAAGCTAAATTGGGTATGTAGTTTTGTGAATTAAAAGTCTGTATATAGTGTTTGTTGTAGTTGCAGGAGCTAATGACAGAATAATCAATGCACATCTGTCAGCTTGTGTGCAAATAAAGAAGTGAAGGAAAGCTGATTTCCCCCCCCCACTCCTGCTGTGTTTTTCTGGAAATCAGTGTTGAAAGAGCAGTTTATCTAATTCAGCATTTTCGCAACAAATAAGAGTCTTAGTCCAAATTAAGCAACTGCTAGCAAGGTTGCCTACAGTAATCCACTCATGATAATCCTATCACTGAGGGAGAAGATTCACTTGTCTTTAATAAAGAGAAGGTCTGTCATGGGGATGCTGCTTTAGAAATTAACTCCTTTGGTTCATGGGATCTAGAACTTGATTCAGATACAATTAGCAGGCTTGGTGTCTACAGTGATCTTCCACTGAAAAAGCAAGATCTACATTTGTCTTCATAACTTTTCCAATCCATCTTTCTGTGATAGGTTGTCACTAGTCATTACTTATTGGGGCTGCAGACACTGTACATGAGGTGAAATTGGATTATTGTATTTGAAATGGGGTTATCGCAGCTTTGCCACAAAAGATGTGGTTGCTGCAGTGGTGACTATAAAAGGTGTACAAAGGCAGTATTAGTGCCATATAGCTACTGAGTTAATTATAGGTAGCAGTGTATTTATGCTTCTTACTAACTGCTCTCAGGCAAGAATCCTCCACATTCGGAACCCCTCTCCTTTTCCAGCCAGCACCTTCAGTACCCTAATTTGCATGATTTGTGGGTAGACAAAGTCCAACTCAAGCCCTTTCTTTTGGTTTTGGGCAGAGAGTGTAGGTTCATTTTTACATCTGGCTAATGTAAATTGTAAATTAACAGTTGTAGTTGTTAATTTTATTGGAGGAATCTAGAGCCACGGAGAGATAATCTTTTGCCATTTTTACATAAATTAAAATGAATATGTAAAACTATAGAAGGCTCAGTTCTTCCATCCTTACTCATCCTTAGTAGAAAGTAGATCCCTGCTCGGTGAGTGGACCCATTAAAGCCAATGAAAATACATATGCAGTAAGTTACTGCTTACTAAGGAAGGGTGGCAGAATCAGCCTAATGAATATTGCAAGAGCTAAGTCAGCAGCATGGTTTCTGACTATAAACATGACAGGCATAATGAGACTTTAATGTTCAAATACAGACGTAAAATCCTTACTGTTCCCTGAAGTCCTATCCTCATTGAGCCCTCATTTTCACCCATGTTACACACCCATCTTCAGTGTCTACTTTATGGCCCCCATCCTGGGGAGATAAACCTATCAGGATTCCCTCTGTAATCTGTCGACCCCATTCTTCATCAGAGAGATTGCTATTGATCATTTCTAATCACTTCCTTCCCCTTAGGGGGACTGTGTGTATTGCTGTCTTTGCACAATTTCCAGCATCTGTTGGCCCAGAAGATAACAATGGACCAACTCCCACATGCAGGATAGGATTACTTTAGACCCATCTCTCCACCTCAGAGTTTGAGGAAAAGCTCTGTTATACAGTGTCCCCACATATAAATGCATTACTTGCTGAAAGAAGGGCATAAAGTGTGCAACAAAACCCTATTACAGGATCTTATTACTCAGAGTGCAAATGTAATCCTATGATATTATTCATAAGAAAAAACACCTTATTTTCACACTTGGAATGTAATTTTCACTGCAAATATGAAATACATTGCAATGAAAAGGGGAATAATGCTTCCTGATTTTCCTTTTATTTCTAATCACGTAACATGTTTCACTTGTGACTGTGCCACCTGAATCATAAATTACTTTGTAATCCCCTTTTTAATATGGCGTGGCTTTTCTTTACTCTGATTGCAAGAGATTGTTCCTTTTCTTGCTTTTCTGCACGGGGGCATAAGCCCCCTTGTTCCTTTTGCTTGCCCTCCCCTAATCTTGGGCTCCAGCCTGTTATTGGGCACAGCCTGAGCTCTGTAGTACGGCCCTTCTATGAACATGTGGCCCGATGTAAGTTAAACTTTGACATCTCCCACCTCCATTGGCCAGATGTAAAACTGGCAATATACCATATATTTTAAGGGATTGCTGTAATTTGACTTGGATGGGAGCTGTAAAAGAAACCTTGATGCTCTGAAACACCATTCTTGCTCAGGTCTTCTTCTAGTGAGGTGAAAATACACACAGCCCCATGTTCAAGACAAGTGCTAAAGGTTTATCCAGCAGGGAATGTATAAATACACATAAAGGCATACATCGGGCCCCTGTATACAGTAAAGATATGTGTCTATTTATAACATATTTCCATAATAAAAATTGTTCCCCCTTCTGTGTCTTCTAGGGCCAAAATGTATTTGGACTGGATATAATTGAAACACCTGAGGGAGATAAATGGCCACAGCTGATTGTTCAGCAGATCCTGGACAGAGAGCAAAAAGACACGTATGTGATGAAGATAAAAGTTGAAGATGGTGGAACACCTCCCAGATCCAGTACAGCCATCCTACAAGTAACAGTTACTGATGTGAATGACAATCGCCCAGTCTTCAAGGAAAATGACATTGAAGTCAGCGTTCCGGAAAATGCTCCAGTGGGCACTTCGGTTTCTCAGCTCCATGCCACTGATGCTGATCTGGGCTCAAATGCTCAGATCCACTTCTTTTTTAGCAATCAGATCTCCAGTCTGGCCAAAAGGCTGTTTGCCTTAGATAATAGCACTGGCCTCATCACGATTAAGGAACCACTGGACAGGGAGGAGTCACCTGTACACAAGTTAACTGTTTTGGCAAGTGATGGCAGCTCAACTCCATCAAGAGCAACGGTGACAGTAAATATCACAGATATTAATGATAATGTTCCATCCATAGACACAAGATACATCATCAATCCAGTGAATGGGACTGTGCTCCTGTCTGAAAAAGCACCACTCAATACAAAAATTGCCCTGATTACTGTAATGGACAAAGATGCTGATCTGAATGGAAAAGTTACTTGCTTCACAGACCATGACGTCCCTTTTAGGTTAAAGCCAGTGTTCGATAATCAGTTTCTATTGGAGACAGCCACATTTCTAGACTATGAGGCTACACGAGAATACGCTATTAAAATAGTGGCCTCTGATTCAGGGAAACCTCCCTTAAATCAGTCTGCAATGCTGCTGATCAAAATCAAAGATGAGAATGACAATGCCCCAGTTTTTACACAGCCTATCATCGGACTTTCCATTCCTGAGAACAATGCTCCTGGTACCCAGCTAACCAAGATCAGTGCAACAGATGCAGACAGTGGACGCAATGCTGAGATCAGCTATATGCTGGGTTCAGACGCACCCCCCATTTTTAACCTGGACCGCCGCACAGGTGTTCTGACAGCAGTGAGGAAGCTGGACAGGGAAAAACAGGATAGGTACTCCTTCACTGTATTGGCCAAGGATAATGGGATGCCACCTTTGCAGACCAATGCTACTGTGACACTGTCAGTTCTGGATCAGAATGACAACAGTCCTGCTTTTACCCACAATGAATATAATTTCTATGTGCCAGAAAACCTGCCCATGTATGGCACAGTGGGACTTATCACAGTTACCGATGCTGACTCTGGAGAAAATGCTGCAGTTACTCTCTCTATATTAAATGGCAGAGATAATTTCATTATTGATCCACTTACTGGTGTAATAAGACCCAATATTACATTTGATAGAGAGCAACAAGGTTCTTACACTTTCCAGGTGAAGGCTGTCGATGGAGGAAGAGTACAACGCTCTTCGACTGCCAAAGTGACCATAAATGTAGTTGACGTGAATGACAACAGGCCTGTTTTTGTTATCCCTTCGTCTAACTACTCCTATGACTTGGTTCCCACAGCCACCAATCCAGGTTCCGTGGTGACTAAAGTCTTTGCAGTTGACAATGATACAGGGATGAATGCGGAGCTCCGCTACAGTATTATAGGTGGGAACTCAAGAGGTTTGTTTACAATCGATCAGTTAACAGGCAACATTACTTTGAAAGAGAAGGTAATCACAGCAGATCATGGCTTACACAGGCTGGTGATAAAAGTCAATGATTTAGGACAGCCAGAGTCTCTCTATACCATTGCACTGGTGCATTTATTTGTGAATGAGACAATCACCAATGGTTCATACGTGCAGGAGCTAGTCCGTAGAAATATGGAAACACCGGTGGGCCAGAATGTTGGGGATGGTGAGATAACCCCACAGACCAATGACTATGTCAAAATCATCATTGCTATAATTGCAGGCACCATGACAGTCATCCTGGTCATTTTTGTCACTGCACTGGTACGATGCCGCCAGACACCCCGACACAAAGTTGTCCAAAAAAGCAAGCAGAGTGGGGAGTGGGTCTCCCCAAACCAGGAGAACCGACAGATCAAGAAAAAGAAGAAGAAGAAGAAGCGCTCTCCTAAAAGCCTCCTTCTCAACTTTGTGACAATTGAAGAATCTAAGCCCGACGATCCTGGCCACGAGCACATAAATGGCACTTTAGACATTCCCGTAGAGCTAGAAGAACAGACTATGGGAAAATATAACTGGGCCACCACACCAACCACTTTTAAGCCTGACAGCCCAGATTTAGCAAAGCATTACAAGTCTGCCTCTCCACAGCCCACCTTTCAAATTAAACCCGAGACCCCGGTGCCCCCTAAGAAGCACCATGTCATTCAGGAACTGCCTCTGGATAACACCTTTGTGGTGGGCTGTGACTCGCTCTCCAAGTGCTCCTCCAGTAGTTCGGACCCTTATAGTGTCTCCGAATGCAGCTGTCAAGGTGGCTTCAAGACCCCAGGCTCCATCCACACCAGACAGGTAATACTAAGTTTCTAGCTGCTAGCTTTCTCTCTTTCTCTGTCTGTACCTCTGAGCTCTGCACAATAACTTTGTCTATAAAGATTAAAAGCCTGAAAGTTCATGCTTGGCTGAAACACTGAAATATAAACAGTTTGTGATTCATCAATGTTAAAGAGAGAAAATTAGAATAAAGTGACTGTTGGCTGTGGGGAAATTTAGCACTGAATGATTATATTAAGTGGATATTCCTGTCTGTAGATGGCAGTATGGTACTTCCTGCATTAACATAGTATTTAGCTGTGCGGCTCTGTAAAACAAAGAGAGGTTGTAGCACTGTCCTTCCTAGTATTGTGTGCTCAGGAATCTAAGTAATCTAGGCCAGGTGGAAAGCAATAAAGCTTTGCAGCATCTGATAAGTGGTTCCTAATGCTAATGGAATCTGGAATTGGAGCCTTCATTTGGACAGACTGTACCTGAAGGTCTCTCGAAAGCAGGCAAGATTTTTTTATTCCTGAGAGATTGACTGCCATTTTCAGACTAGAAACATGCTCTACTATGTGGGCTACTGAGTGGACTGACTGACATAATCAACAATATAAAGCAGCACTGGAGACAGTGGGAAAATCTGCAAAGATCCCAAGCATTGCCCTCATTTTGTCACCTTTATGCCCAAATACAGACACTAGCTGCAATAACATGCAGAGCAGCAGTCATATCAAAGGCCCTCAGATTAACAAAGAGGGCAAATATCATGATAATTAAAAACTGTTTTGCTTTTTCAGACACTAATGGGAATCACATCAGAACTGAATCTAGATTCTGAAATGGTGTATTAATGCATTTGGGATAAGGTTTTGTTATTTATCTGAATTTTTTGTCCATCCTCAGTAGAAGGAAAAGTCCCACACTTTTATTTGAGTTAGTGAAGAGATATCTACCCAGTAAAAGAAGGAAATAAAATATTACTGATGATGAAAAGATGAGGTTCACTTCATTTTTTTTCTTGTACAGGGCCAGATCCACAACTAGGGTACATTTGAGTGGGCTTTAGTAATGCTTTGATGATTCACCCTAGCTGAGGATCAGGCCCACAGGCATTAGACCAAGTATCAGGAACCTTTGGCACATGGCCCATTAAGGTAATCTGCTTGCAAGGCTATGAGGCATTTTATTTGTGTTAACTGTTCACATGCATAACCCCCTGCAGTTCCCAGTGGCCATGGTTCACAATTCCCGGCCAATAGAAGCTGCGTAAAGCAGCAGCTAGAACATCCCTGCAGTGTGCACCACTTCAGGGAGTCCCCATTAGCCAGGAATGGTGATGTGCGGCCACTGGGAGTTGCAGGATGGGGTGGGAGTCTGTGTCTGTGGACAGCCAGCGTAAATAAAATGTCTCATGGCCTGCCACTGGATTACACTGATGGGCCAGCTGCGTGCCAAGGGTTGCACTGGGTTTGACTTATTTTTTGGTAGGCAGTTTTGTTAATGATGTGGTGGAAAATAAAAGGGGGAAGGGACTGAAGAAATGTTCTCATTCAAACTGCATCTGCAGAGCAAGCAAAGACTGCTGTTGCCTTTTTCTTCCTTTCTTTTTACTTTTAGCATAAGTGTGTGAGGTAGACAACATCCCTGCTCTGTACAAAGCATTATATTTGCTGAGAGACACTAACACAAAATAGAATAGATAAGGATTTCTTCCTATTTCTCAAACAGCAGAGACAAAGGGGGGAGTGGTTAGTAGCCTGTTAAAGATTTGAATGTCTTCTATTAAAGTTATTTGAGTCAATTCATTTTCAATTTAAATTAGGCAGTAGAAGAACTCTTTATATTTGTTTGAGTATGTGTATAATGTGTATGTTGATTTTAGTCTGGAAGATGAAGGTTGTTTTCTTAGCACTTATTGAGTCCTGATCCAAAATTTGTTGATGATGATGGGTGTTTTTCTATCAAATTCAGGGGGCTTTGGTTCAGTCTCGGTGAGCCAAAATAATCCACTGTTACCTGCTCAAAGACCCTGCATTTTGTCATCTTTCCTCCAGCTGAGACAGCTATGTCTGTAGCATTCTCTGGAACCATCCAACCATCTGCCAGAGGGGGCTGGTAGAAAATGCAGAGATGGGGGCAAGGGAATGAAGGTCCTCCCTTCACTGTGCTTCTAGCCCCTGTGGACTGACATAAGGGTGCTCCTTCCACCGTCACATGGCACAAAAGCACATTGAAATATTCATCACCCCAAAATTATTTCAGGGCAATATTGTGAATATAATGAGAAATTTGTGCAAGGTGGGATTGGGGAATTGATTTTGCTTAAATCTACAGTCCTCCCTCTTTAGACTTAAACTTTTTGTCCTGGCAAAGAACACAGAGATGAGGAAACTTTAACAACATATCATACAATGGCTTTTACATTCACTTGAAAATAAACATTGAAATTAATACTCTCCTTACTTAAACAAAATGTGAACAATTCTGTCAGGGTGCGTCTACACTTCAGGGTTTTATTTTAAAAAAATGATGTTTTTTCTGAAAAACTTCACCTGTGTCCACACTGCAATCGCTTTCTTTCAAAAGAAAATCGAAAGAACGCAAGGGTTTTTCCAACATTGGTAAACCTCATTCTATGAGGAAGAATGCCTTTTCGAAAGAGCTCTTTCAGAAAAAGGTGTGTGTGGACATGAAAGAGGGAGTTTTTTTGAAAGAAGATGGAAGAAGAAAAAGCACTGGTGGCCATTCTGTCCATAGCAATCACTGCTTACATGTGAGATAACGTCCAGGCAGTGTGGATGCTATCTTTGGAAAAAAGCGCAGCACTTTTTCAATATGCTTTTGCAGTGTGGACGCCCTCTTTCGAAAGAAGTTTTTTTGGAAGATATTTTCCAAAAAAGCTGCTTTCTAAAGAAGCCTGCAGTCTAAATGTATCCCTGGTGAACCTATGTACATATTGAAACAAGAAAGGAATTAAGGGGCCTTTGTGTTGGATTTTACTAAATAAAGGTAATCGTATTTTTAAGAAAAGTAAAAACAACCAAAATAACTGTTGTCCTGCAGTTCTAATGGATAGTTTTAAGCACGCAAATTTGTTCCTAATAATATAAGACACCGAATGGCCTCATCTCCATTTAGTAAAATGAATTGGAGTGAGTGACTGAAGGCAGGATAATTTGAAGTTTTCAGTTAGTTCCGTTAGCTTGAGGGGAGATCAAAAAAACTTTTTTTTAAGCTCCTGATAATACTGCAATACTTCTGTTGTCATGCTATTCACCCTTTTTCCAACCTTGGAGATTAATGACATGTTGGAGATTAATGCAACTTTTGCGTTATGCATGCACTGACTTTGCAGAAAGCTGTAGGGCAGAGCTCAGTCCTGCTGGAGAAGTTACATTAAAAACTCAAGTACTTTAGTGTTGAAAAATAAATAGTGAAGGTCTCCAAATAGAAAAAATATGTGGTTCTTCCTGGCACTAGCTATTATTGCAATGTATCAGTTTACAAACAAAAAGCTTTCTTGAATGATATGGCTGGAGAAGGAACAAAATTATTCATTCAATTTGGACACCCCAAATTTTAAAGGTTGCTGGGATAAATGACTCTCAAGTTAGAACTGCCTTTGATTTTGTTTCTGCACAATCAAGATCTCACTCAGTTATTATGAAACAAAAATACACCCTCAATTTGACCATCTCTATATGAAACATAATTGAGTTATTACTGAATATGTGTCTATGGACCCACCAAAGCTTTAAACTTTGCCGCCTGGTCTATCTACACACAGAAAACCTGTTAAATCCTTATACTATTTGTTCTAAGATGTGCTAAGTATATGTATATTTAGAGAGAAACACGGAAGAGTTTTTGAAAATTTGTCATTAAAAAACTGAAATACCTTGAATGGCCAAAGGGAAAAGGAAATAAGTATCACAACAATCAGCCCAAGGGAAGGAATGAGGATGTTACTGGGGTAGTGTAGAATGGTTGAAGAAGGAAAAAATATGCAATGCCTCTTTTGTGTGTGTAGGGGGAAGAACAATATTCCATATTATTTTTTTAAAAAGTCATTTCACAGTAATTATTTAATCTATCATAGTGGCCACAAATACATGGAAATTTATAGAATAGCAAGTGTTCTTTTGTGAAGTATTAGAAATTAATGTTCTAAAGAAGCTTTTCAAAGTGATAGACTGTGAAGAAACTAATTGCTAGTAATAATGCAGTGTTTTCCAGGGTAGGACAATTAGGGACTCGTAAAGTAAAGGTGACATTGAGTGTCTTCCAAGTATTCAACTTTTTAGTAGTCAACTTTGGTAAGTGTGCTCAGGGGGATATAATTGTTTGCTAGAAAGAAGAACAATTGAGCAAACTCAAAACCTGATCCTTCTGCCATTGAAGTCAATAGGACTTTTGCCATTAAGCTCAGTGGGAGTAAGATAAGACTTTTAATAAAATGTCCTGATAAAGTTGTACCTATATCCTGTTTCTCTCTCTCCCTCTATCTTTCTGCATTTGTCATTCTGTATGCACAATAGGAAGTGAGTAAAAATAGACAGAGAGAGGCAATATGAGTTGGCATTATGTGGTATATGTGTTGGTGTTTGTAGAGCACAATTTTCAAGCTCTATGGCCAAACAGTTGCTTAAAACAGCACCTAGGTGCCTCAAATGGCTATCGGGTCATCAACATGCATATAGGAAGTGTGGACAACTGTAGAACCTGGTGTCTAAAGTGAATATCAAATTTGAAAACTGGCAAAAATGAGACAAAATGCTAAAAAGCTTCTTTAAAACTTGCTGTCTTCTCGAGTGCTGTCCCTCCTCTCCTTGTTCCGTTCCATCTTTTTCACATTCCTGCAAATATTCTTGTCCAAAAGAGCCTCCATGTGACCCTTCTACCAGGCTAAACCCTGGGATCTGGGAAAGGTTGGGCAATCAACACCCCTCCCCACCAGCTAGTCAGTGAGTGCCAGAGACAACCAGGATGAAGGGCTACCTAAAAGCGAGTGCCCTCCCTCTCTCCCATGCTAGAACTGGCCTCTTTTTCTGGCATCCCCATTAGATTTCCCCCACCTGTTGAGGCAGGTGGGTAGCATTTCCTGAAGAACACGCTGTGATTATATTATGGCTCTGTGATTTTTTTCGCTAATGGCACTCCTCACTCCAGGAGGTAAAAATGAGACCATCTGCACTCAGAAAGCAAACGGAAGCACAACTGCACAGGAGAGCAGCAATAGGAAAGTTAAGCGCATTTTTGTAAAAAATGATTATTTATTTTCCAGCAGATGTTTTTAAAGAGAAATGGGTAAATTTATACAATTTATGTAGATTCAGATTAATACATGGAGTGACCTGATTCAAGGTTCAAATTTTACTCATATTTTTAATGATAGAGTCCTAAGTATCATGTGTAGGATCCTACCAAATTCAGCGCCCACTTTGGTCAATTTCACAGTCATGGGATTTAAAAAATGGCAAGTTTCATGATTCATCTATTTAAATGTGAAGTTTCCTGGTGGTGTTATTGTAGAGGTCTTGACTGAAAAAGGAGATGTTGGGGAGCATTGCAAGATTATTGTAGGGGGGATTGTGGCACTGCTGTCCTCGTGATGGTTGTGGGGGGGATGCAGGGTCGGATGCACCCCCCAAGGTGGGAGAGGCCTGTGCTGGCAGCAGGAGTCTTTGCTGCATGTCCCCACCCCCCCACCTCTCATCGACAGTGCTGGCAGGGAAGGTGCAGGGCAGGCAGCTCCCCAGCTCTGCCGCTCCAAGAAGTGTTAGAAAGAGGCAGGGCAGCGAGGGGTGGAGCAAGGGCAGGGCCATGGTGGAACAAGGAGTGGGGAGAAGTGGGGATGGTGCCCCTCCATTTCCCCTGTCTGCTACCTTTCTAGGCTGCTGCAGGCAGCAGTGCTGCCTTCAGAACTGGGCAGTTGGAGAGCAGTGGCTGCAGAGGTCGCTATAACCACAAGTGCTACCAGCAGCGGCACTGAAATAAGGATGGCATTTTTTAGCATTGGTACCCTTATTTCTGCGCTGCTGCATGCAGAGCTGGACCCACTGAAGGCAGCACAGAAGTAAGGGCCCTCTGAAAGTAGCACAGTAACACAGTGACCCTCTTAAAATAAGGGATTCCCGTCAAATCCCTTCTATAGTCACAGCCCCCAATTTGAGAAACTCTGGTTTCTCCCATGAAATTGATATAGTATAGAATAAAAGTACACAAAAGACCAGATTTCATCAGGGGAAGGGTGAGGGTCATGACACCAGATTTCACAGTCCGTGATGCATTTTTTCATGGCTGTGAATTTGGTAGGGCCCTAATCGTGGAGTTGCTGTGGCTTGCAGTATGTGAGTTGAGTTTAATGGTTCTGTCTAGTTCTGTCTGGACCCATGTCCCCAAACACAGAGCAACAAATAAACGCCTCCACCAGAAATGGCACTGCTGTTGTTACAGACCTGAGCGTGTTGGTCAGGGATTGAAGAGGCATGGAGACGGAACTCCTCCGGTCTGGCTCCAAGTTACGAATGAGCCACGTTGATGGAGCAGCATGGGTAAATGTTCAGTACTGCTGCCAGTGGTGTAGTTGCTCTGTTTATAGAGGCCTGCAGTTGCCAGGGCTATCCATCAGAGAGCTCTCATCAGCAGGTATACTCACAGATATAAAGGACAATAGGAATGGTACAGATGTTTTTCATTGACACTTGGTAGTTGGGGACACTATCTGAGATCTTCAAAGAGCCTCAGGGAGTTAGATGTTCTAATCCCATTGAATAAAAACAAATAAAATGGGAGTCAAACCTCTCTGGAAATAAACAGCTTTGGTCACTGCTGGTGGCTTCAGTTTACTTGCAATCATGTCAGTGGTAAATTTAGTTCAGTGTGGTTATGCTTCAAAATGTGACTGTGAAGCTCCATATTTATTTCTCAGTTCTTCTGGGAACCACATTACTTTAGGGTACAAGTAAAAGCACCCTCCTCTTCCTTCCCCCCCCCCACCCTAGAGTTAAACTGGAAAAAGATACACAATTTGCAGTTTTCAAATTGTGTATCTTTTTCCAATGTTCTTTCAGAAGAGGCTTTTCCAAAATTTGGTGCATCTAATTTCAGTGTTTAGCCTGGTATCCAGTCACTGATAACAACCACAGGGGCGACTGGTGCTTAGTGGGGAGGAGTGCAGGGAGGGCCAACCGGAGAAGTGGGGAGTAATTAACATTTTGTGGGGAGTGTAGAGGGGCAGTGAATCTCCTGAGTGGTATCACGAGTCACCTATGCTAATCAGATATTTTAAAGAACGTTCAGGAAACGTTATCCCAAGCAATTATGGGATAATTTGTCTGGGGGAGGTTTGTTTCTGAATCTCAGTGGTTCAAGAAGTGGCTTTCAAGAAGTATTTTGCTTATTTGAAAGTATTTGCTATTGTAATTCTATTTACTCTTGTTGTTTTGATCTTTTCTGGCTTGAACATCATCGCCGGTAATCTTGGCCCAACTTCAGTGTTCTAACTTATATGTGTGGTTAAGGAGCAGT
The DNA here is from genome assembly GCA_030068395.1 of Apalone spinifera. Lineage (NCBI taxonomy): Eukaryota > Metazoa > Chordata > Testudines > Trionychidae > Apalone > Apalone spinifera. The sequence continues at coordinate 35,662,422 of JANRFK010001158.1, forward strand.
TGTGAACATCTTGAGATGTTCTGCACTTGAAGTTTAAAGCAGATTGTGAACCTCTTGCTAATGTACGTAAGAAGTTCTACTGAAGTAAGGCCGAACAAAAGAAGTAATTTTTTCCATGGGACATTTAGCAAAGGTGGTTTTTTTTTATTTCTTGGGGAAATAATTCCATTTTCAAATGAAAATCAAAATGGAAAATCAGACAAAATTTTCAGAGTTTATTTTTTCATGCTCCCCACCTCCCCTGCTCCAGAAAAATAAACAGAAATTTTGGGAATTGGAAAAAGGGATAGAGCCAGGAAACTGAAAAAAACCCTTTTGTGTTAAAAAACTGAAACATTTTGAACGATAGCAATAGCTTTATTTAGTTATTTTTTTAAATTTCACCCTCAATATATGCAGAAAGCATAGCTGTCGAGGAGGGGCCCGTTTACACTTTGCTGCTCATGATCTTACTTTGATTCAGTTCATAACCATAGTACATAATGTAACTCATAATTAGTGAGATCTGATTTAGCATTTACCATGATTTCTCACATTTATTTCATCCCCTGTTCTCTCACAGAACTTTTGACAATCACTGATAGTGATGGGCAGCCTACAGCAATGTCCTTACTAGTCTCTTCTTGGTGAGCTTGTTCCCCTATAGCATTTTCTTGCCCATTGGGACAGTTGATCTGATTAGACATTCACTTCCCCAACATTTTCTAATCCTGATATACTTGATTGGTGGTGCCAGAAGTGGAGCAAAGTTACTAATAGGCGCAAAGTTTTAAATTCTTGTGAATTGTGGCCTAGAAGCATATCAGGTGTCTGCTGAAACCTTGTCCAACACAATTATGTGCATTTGCTCATATTTTGGTGTTCTAGATATAGTAGACATAGCGAGGGATTCCGTTTTTGCTCAGAAAAAATAACGAGGGAACTGATAATTTAGTACTATTTAGTATGCCAGCCATTCCTCTGACTCTGTTCTCAGATTCAGTGCTTGTATGTGAACATACCCAAACATGTGTGCACATATAGATATCCTTTATTAGAAAATTGTTGTAGAAGTAAGTCTACTTCCACAGAACACATAGGTAGTGACCTAGTTGAAATATGACAGGCAAACATTGTGGTATACAGGATGCAGGAAATGATGCAGGAAAGGGCTTTTCTCATGCTGTTTCTCTGTTTGCCAGCTCTGAACGTCATCGCATCTGATGTTATGTACTGAAGTCGTACGTGTACACAATGATGTTAAGCCAGCAAACATGAAAACATGGAAACAGCACGAGAAAGCCCTTTGTCCTGTCTCTGATTGCCGAAGAATTTTATCGTCTGATCTCCAGAGGGGTTTGGAAGTACGCTGAACTGTTCAAGCTGCCCTACGGAAAGGTATCCAGGGCAAGATTTTTTTTTTTTTAAGAAAGAAAGAAAGAAAGAAAGACAAAGAGACTTTAGTACATTGTGCTATAGTGTTCTATAATGTTGTTTTGCAAAGGAAAACAAAGTAATATGACCCATCACTCTGTCTGAATGATGGTTATGATAAGATAAATTTATTGTTTTTCTTATGTTGCTTGTAAACACATTCTTGTTCAAGGACCTTTGTCCTTATTTATTTGTGTTGAAAAAAATGGTTGTGTTTTTTTAATGTCTATAAATATTGAAAAAGGGAGCAATAAATTTTATGCATACATTTAAAAAGAAAGAGAATGTAAAGTTCTTTATACTCCCTCCATTTTTAAAATCACGTACATGTTATCACTTTACTTATATCACCATAAGCCATTTGTGGATTAATTATTATTTATAATTATTGCCATAAGATTTTTAATACTGATATTGCTGCTATGGACCTTAACTACAAATGATCAAACCATTGCTGTTTATTTCTATAAGCTCAATAGGATTAGTGGGAAAATAACTACTTCCTGCTTTCTTATACACAAAACTACTAAAGTAAGCATTCACCTTTAAAGTTACTGGTGAGTGTTCACTTACTCTTAAACTAAACATTATTTTATCTTAGGCTTACTGAAATCTTGATACCATCTTGTACTAGGTGCCATATGCTTAATCTTTTCAAGTACGTTTGTTTAAAACAATTAAAAATGCTTGCTCATAGAATGATAAAGTAGAAAATACCATAAATTTAATTACACCTAAAAATATTGCAGCTTTAGCTAGCAAAAGGGAAAAAGTGCAGGCTGTTGTTGTTGTTGTTTGGAGCTATTTAATTATTTTGGTTAACTTTTTTTTCTAAAGTTAAATTGCTTTACATTATGATTTGTTGTTTAGCACATCTGATTTAGGAAACAGAATTTGCCTAACATGTTCAGTTGCAACTTGGTTACTGGTTCTTGTGTATCAATTGCATCACATCGGAGATTGTAGTGCTTAAAAAGGTGTGTTCATCATTTAACAATTTTTGCGTGTCATATACAATGAAAAAATTCTTAGGAAGCAGAAGGAGTATAAAGAACTCTGTTTTCTGCACTTCTATGGAAACTCATAACATTCGTTCACTAGAATGACATGGGGCATAGTCTTTAATTTCTAACTCAGCTGTATACAATATGTGTCATTTTCTTTAAATGGAAAAAATATTAATTATTCATCAGTTAGACTATCAAACGGAATTCTCAAATGCTACTGTATGTTTGATGTAAAAGTATTTAAAACAGGCTTGTACGTAAATATTTTCATTGCCTCAGTTCTAGGATTGAAGAGTATCTACAATGACGTTCCCTTCACAATTGCTATCTGGCTCTTTTTTTTAAAAATGGCTATTTGGCTATCTTACCTGTAAAATATAATACATTTTAGTAATAATGAAATATGTATTGTAATTTAGCATATTGTATTGCATAAGCATAGAAATGACTGTTGTAGATTAATATTTCATTTGTTATAATGAAATCTTTTTCCTGGGAAAAGATGATTTATTTACAATACAGTTTCATCATTCATATTCACTGTCCTTTTGCAGTACTGATTCTGCAAGTTAAATGAGCAACAAGTTTCAACAGTAACGGTACTTAGTGAGTTTTCTTTCTGCATCACAGTTTAGCCATTTCTTTTGGCTCGTAGCCTGCATTTCACAAAGTAGAAATGGAGGGAAGTCTTTATGTTTTATGTGCTAATATGGATGACAATGGGTATCAGTGAGAGAGTTTGGTCTAACAAATGTGATCAGCACCTTTTCTTATAACTACTTTTTGCCTAAATACCACATACTGTGGATCATTAATAAAGGAAACACCCAAGCACACTGATGGTGTGAAGAACTGCTTCTGTACTCACTACTGCAGTTTAGACAGGTTTCAGAATACTTTTTTTGAATCAATTAGAATCATAGAATTGTGGGGTTGGAAGAGACCTCAGGAAGTCATTGAGTCCAACCCACTGCCAAAAGCAGGACCAACCCCAACTAAATCATCCCAGCCAGGGCTTTGTCAAGCTGGGACTTAAAAACGTCTAGGGATGGAGATTCCATCACCTCCCTAGGTAACCCATTCCAGTACTTCACCAGTCTCCTAGTAAAATAATGTTTCCTGATATCCAACCTAGACCTCTGCCACTGTAACTTAAGATCATTGCTCCTCATTCTGTCATCTGTCACTACTGAGAACAGCCTCTCTCCATCCTCTTTGGAACCTCCCTTCAGGTAATTAAAGGCTGCTATCAAATCCCCCCTCATTTTTCTCTTCTGTAGACTAAATAAGACTTTGGGGGATATTGAAGGTGAAGACCATCCATAGATAAATTACAAAGTTGAAGCATTCAGGTTTGATTAGGATAAGCACCCAAAAGTTAACTTCTTGAGTCTTGCAAATAATGAGTTGAAAATATTATGAGAACAAGCTTTCTCATTAAATTCCTGGCACTTTCATTTTTTATCCTGGGTAGAAAATTGTCAAGACCTAGCTTTTTCCTGGTATTTTGGTGATTATGATGTCAGTTACAAACTGTAATGGGAAGGAAAAACATGATTTTATAACTTTAGAAAGGCTAGGTTTAGACAGTCAGAGAAGGTTCAGTAAACTGTTATTTTTTTCCAGACTAGTAACCTCTCTGTAAATGGAAAAGTTTGGTTAGTAAGTAAAACTCAGATACTCAGCCATATTTAGGCTCTTAAGTCTCATTGAAATCATAAAGATTTTGTGTCTGAATCTCTCTTTATGCTCTACATCATTCCTCAGATGATTCAGGAGGGTGACATCCATCAACCAGTTTTTCCACAAAAAAGCAGATGACACAGCCAATGCATTAGGAAAACAATATTTTAAGAATTTTTTTTAAGTCCCATGCCTGATCACTTTTATTATGGGACGATCCCTTTCATTCTTCCTAGCTATGCATTTAATTTTTTTTTGGGGGGGGGGGGAAAGGAGTGGGTACATCTATGCATTATTATAAAAAAAAGTTCCTTGGCAGACTAACAGAAGACTTGTTCTGAGAGCTCTTTGTCTATTGTGTGGCGTAAGTGGACTCTCAGTCTCACCAATGACTACTTTTCAAATATGTACAGGTTAGTTTAGTTCTTCACTGATCTTAGGAAGTGGAAGGATAATTGTAGTGCCAATCAAGAGGGGAAAAAAACTGTGGATAGGTTCTTTTTGAAACTTTTAATGACGATTTGTATCCTGAACCAGAACTAGACTTACTATCACCAAAACCAGTGTGATTCCCGTGTTGTGTTTACCTATAGAAGTCCTGCTGCTTCCTACCGAATAGAGCCCATAGTCAATTAAGAGCAAAAGTTCTGAACAAGTGCAAGTACTGTAAATCATATAAATTCTGATTTTCTAATGGAAGACTACATATATTTTCTTTTTCAATAGCCTCCTCATATTCATCTTAGTTTAGCTACACTGAAACTAAATCAGAATTTAGATTTTATTGTTTTATTAGATTTTATTATCTCAGCAAACCACATGAAGAAGTATATTTTGTATTCAGTGTGTATGACACTCCTAATTTCATTGCTGGCAGTTGAGTTTGTGTATAGAAGGGATACTAAAATATCGTTATGCTAGTGGCAGTACTGTAACTTGTTCAGCAAATCAGCAACAGAGTAGGTAAGCTTTACTGACTTTAGCCCTACAATATAAATAGCCAAAGATGGCCCTCAAATATACTGCTCTAGAACATTATCAATGCCTGGATGATATATGAATGCATGTCTACCAAAGTTTAGTGCCATTCCTAATCTCAAACAGAAGTTGTTTACCCTGATTTCAAGTCCATAACAATAAAAAAAAGGAAGGGAGAGGTAATATCATTTATTGGACCAACTTCTCTTGGTGAAAGAGACAAGCTTTGGAGTTCATACAGCTCTTCTTCAGGTCTTCATTTTTTTCAAGTTGTCATCTTCTGAAGAGCTCTGTGTAAGCTTGAGAGCATGATTTTTTTCATCAACCAAAGTTGGTCCAATGAAAGACATAATCTCATCCATTTTGGCTTTCTAATATACTGGGACCAACACAGCTACAACATTCCTGCAAATAAGCAAAAGCTAGTACTAGAAATCACACGTGGCATGTAAAATGCATCTTGTGTGAAAGCTACATGTAGATTCTCTGTAATAAGAAAAAATATATTAGATGACGGAGGGAGAAATTGTTGTAGTCCTTCTGAATTTCATTAACCAGAGGACTACTAACACGTAATAAGGTGCTGTCAAAATCTAAACTGGTATGTAATGCAAAATAATTTTAACATATGCTGTAATACAGGACTCTTTATCTTAATCATTTCAGTGTTTTCTGTTTCCTGCATATATTTATGGTACATCCTGGTCTTACGTATTATTTGTAAAATGTTTTTTAACAAAGATTTTTTTAAATATATTTTTTTGCTTTCAAACTGAATTACAAGCACTGTTCCTTTTATGTCTTATTTATCTATTTCCAAAATAAATTGTTTGAAGACTACTTGAATACCCTTTGGAGATGCACTATTTTAAAATTCTACTATCGGTCTATTAACTCTCTTTTATAAAATACATGGACACATAAATACACACAAACGAACACACAAATTCTTTTGACAGAAATTAGGAAGAAAAAAATTATTAAACTCACTTTGCCACAAGTGAAATATTATAAAGTGGGTTAGTGATCTCTAATAAAGAACATTACTCCCAAGACCATATACTCTAGAGTAGCTCCTTTCTGTTTTCTGTCTTTCCTCACAGAAATCTTACCCAATGATTGCTTATTTACTCAGGGTATATTCAAGAATAGTTAATCATCTTCCACTGAGATAGAAAAGTTGTCATTACATGTGGTCTGTGCATATTTAAATTAGGGATGTAAAATCCCGATTAATTTGTTAGCCAGTTAAACATATTGTTTAACCAGTTAACCGTTTAAAGTTGGGTTGCCAGGTGTCGGTTTTGAACTGGACAGTCCAGTATTTGAGGTTTCTGTTCGGGAAACAAATTGAAAAAATATAAATGAGAAAATATAAATGTCTGGTATTTTCTAAGTAAGTGGTAATGTAGATTGTGATGTAATGTCAATGTGTCCAGTATTTTTGTTGAATCCCTCTGGCAACCATAGTTTAAAGTGGGGGAATAGATGGGGACCTCTTCACTGCAGACAGCAGGTGGGGAGGGGGCTGCACCAGCTGGGCTGGAGCCAGAGCAGCCCCATAAAGGGTGAGGTTTACCAGCAAACTGATTAACCAATTAAACAATCACATCCCTAATTGAAACACAATATGTTGTGTATATGATATATTATCTAGTATGTAAGTAAAATTGTGTGACTAGATTTAACATATTTTAGATTGTTATTAGGAATGGCCATAAAACGACTCTGTTTTGCAACACATTTTGGCATTCTGAAAGCAGTTTTGCACAATGGAAGAGAGAGACAAGTTGTTTGTAGCCCAGTGACTAGGGTACTGGCACAGACTCATGTGTCTTTATCTTCGCCGCCGCAGGTCTTCAAGGCACAGTTTTGCATCCAGAGCACTCCTTGTGTGGCAGAACCGGAACTTTAACCCTGTCTCCCCCATGCCCCAGGCCAGTGCTATAACCACCAGGCTATAGAGCGTGTGTATGTTTCTCACTCTGACTCCTTCTCTGAGAAAGCTTACTGAGATGGAGAACTTTGCTTTACCCCTTGTTCTATGTTTGTTCCTGCCATATGACATTAGACTTTGTTCTTGACCTGATTTCTCCAGCCTAGCCACATGTATGCATGAGGGACCTCATCTCAACAGGACTACATGTTGTTTTGACTATCCAGATCGCTCTGATCTATCTGAAGCACCCAACTGAAGATAAGATGCAGGCAAGAAATCCCATTGACATAACTGTGGGATTTAATGACTCCTAGGATGGTTTTACTTCTCTTCCACTTATTGGGATCCATGGACTGTTAATCTCTCTTTTTGCCTCTTTCGCCCCTCCTCCCCTTACCCCCAACATATGAACTCTTGTGGGTTTAAAAAATCACTTACGACAAGCTCAGGTCTCAGACACCAAATAACCACTGACAGAAGTATTTCAGGAAGGTGATGGACATTCAGTGCCTCATTTCTTTAACCCCCTCCCCTTTATATCATGGTTTGAACAACCAGAAATCATATTGGGATAAGAAAAGCTGTCACTTAAACTCCTTGAATAAGCAGGTATCATTTCACTACTTTCAAGTATGCAGTCTTAATGAGAAAAATGTATTCTTTCCTATTTTTACACACCATCTGGGTGAGAATTAATGTAAGCATTATATAAGAACCCCCATCCCAAAAATAACACTGCTTATTTGTCACGGTGAATGTTACCAGCTATTAATAATCAAAATACATAATTAATATCATAAGCTACTTAAATACCAACAAAGCAGATATGAAATAATCTGAAGGTGAAGGTCATTCAGTCTCTCAAGCAACTTCTTAAATAGTAGAAATGAAACTATGACTCTGAATGGTGAATACTTTCTAGAGATGTACATGGTTACCACTGAATGCTACCTTGTGATCACTCTGTGTTTGGCGAGTTTGCCAACATTCAGAACTTAACTGGAATACACTAAAACTCCAATAGTCCGGCATCCAATTGTACGGCATTCCTGATAGTCCAGCATCAAAATGGCAAGAGCCTAGTGAGTGAGCTTCAGCAAAAAACGAGTCACAAGGCAACAGCGGCAGCAGCTGAACCGAGCAAAAAGGGTAAAAAAGGGTTAAAAAAGCTAAAACAGCATAGTATACTGTATACACTATGTACAATAAAAAAGGGTTAAGAACACTTATATACAGTATATAATGTATACAGTATATATATAACCAGCTTATAGTACCTCCTGATAGTCTGGCATATCCGATAATCCGGCACCACCTAGGTCCCAAAGGTTCCGGATTATTGGAAGTCTACTGTACTTCTCTTTGGATTAAAGGAACATTCTTGCCTACATTTAAGTAAGTGGATAGATTTCATTTTGTTTGTGAAAACTTTCAAACAATTCTTGTTGGACTTAACAATCATTCATCTAGCCAGATGGAGGTTCTTGTACTCCTACCTGTGAAGAAGCAAGACTCAAATTTAGAGATAATCCATCCAGAAGAAACATTTAAAGAGAAATAGGTAGAATTTAAAAGTATTATGTCTTCTTGTTCTAATTTAATTGAAAGTAACTGCCCCACAGATATGCAATGCTAGATGACATAGATCAGGTATGGGAAAAATCAGGCCCGGAGGCTGGATCCTATCCACCAAGCATTTCTCTCCAGCTTTTCCAGCTGATTAGCAAAGCATGCATACTTATAGCTGGCAGCAAGTGTTCAGCTGGCCCTCACCCCATCTTTCTCCATCCTGCAGCCAAGCAGGCTGCGCCCAGATTCTCCTGCTGGCTGTGCAGAGGAGGGAGAGGGAAGGAGGTTGGAGGGGAGAAAGGAATGCTGAAGTCAGGCTGTCCTCCTGCCCCCTCCCAGAGCATGGATTGGGGAGAAGATGTTAGCCAATGATCAGGTCAGTGTGTGTGTGTGTGTGTGTGTTACACCCGAGTCTTCAACTCCTGGGACACAAAGTCCTGTCGCAGCGGGCAGCCTAGGGAGGCTGATGGGCACCCCGAGAAGTTTAACGTCCATGTCTTTGACCGCTAGGATCGGGATCCCTTCACGGAGGGCAGCCAACAGGCCAACAGACGCCCCAGAGTTTACAGGAAGAGCTTATTACACCTCAGACTTTGACTGCTAGGATACATGATCCCTTCGCAGCGGGCAGCCTAGGGAAGGCTGAGAGATGCCCCACAGATCTGTCCTCTGGAAGTGACACAATCCAAATGCCCAGCTCCGCCTGTATCTGTCCCTTATGACCGGCTGGAGTTCTTTTAAATTGTGCTTGGTTCTGTTACAGCAACTGAAGGAGTCAGGTTAAAACTTAAACAGTTACAGGTTTATTAAGGAGACTTATAAAGCATGTGGTTACAATGGCTATTGCTCTACTTCTTAATTATTGACAAATTTAGATCTTAAAAATGGTTACAAAGAAAATAAAGATAAAAAAATAGAAATAATGGTACCAAGTGACAGCTTAATCTTTAAAGAGCTATGTATATACTTAAGACAAAGGACACATACAGGTACAATTTTTACCCCTTTCTGTGCCTCTCAACTCCAGCGTATCAGGCCAGGGCCGGTCCCTCAATTCCTAGGAAAGACGAATACGAGGTGGGTGTCCCCGTGGGACCTCGGGAGACCAATCACCTAACCCGACCAGCAGATAGATGGTAGATTGACGCTTAGAGTAAGTGTGCTGCTGGACCCATCTTTATACCCATAGGGGCCCGTATCCTCTTTCTTATCTAAGATGCCAAATTGTGTTGGTTCGTCTTTGTGACGCCAGTTCTTACAAGGGAGTTTCAACTTAATTTACACGTGGAAGAGAGATAACTAAATTGTGAGTACTGGGCATTCTTTACTGGGCGAGAGATGCCTCCCCCTGGACTAGTGTGTGTTCGTATCAATATGGGTTTCAGTCAAGGGCACTCCTCTGCAGCCTCTTGGTCAGCAATTAGCTCGATCACCCTCATAGCTCTGCTTACAGTTGTCCAGGGTCACTGTGAGCTGGCATATCTGGGCCTCTTGTCAAGGCTTCAAAGACAATGCGGATTTTATTGCTCTGTGTGTGCCCTGTGTGCTCCAAGCATCTCAGACAGGGGCAAGCAAAAATGGATGTTAGAGGGGGGGTTCTTGTCTGGCTACAGAAGGAGACACATATCACAGCTGCTCCAGTCTGAAGCATGGATGGTAAGTGACTCAGAGGGGTGCAGAGCAGGACAGATTTCCCATAAAGAGACAGAGCGTGACTTCTCATAGAAACTTACCTAGCAGCAGCCAGTACACACACTCTGTGTCACTGTCACACACACACATCAATCTGTGCCACACACACAGAAAGTCACTGTCACATACACAGTGCTGCACACACTCTATGTCACAAAGTCTGTCTCTCACACACAAAGTGTTTCTCATACCACACACTGTCTTTGTCTCTCTCTGGTGCCCTAAGCTTGCCCCTTTTGTCCAAGGCCACACCCCTTCTGTGGGGCCTACAGCCAGCCAGTGACCACATACCAAAACTCATGAAGTGGCCTTCCTAGGAAATTTATTGCCCACCCCGACATAGATCCTGATTCTGCACCAGAAGTCATTGGAGCTCCATGATGCAAAGGGGGTCAGATTTGGTTAAATGATCGGAGCCTTATTGGGAAGAAAAGTTGAGATAGCAGAAATATCTTGTTACAGTGCACTGTCAGATATTGTTATTCTGAAATGCATGCTCAAACTTTTTGCAGATAAAATACTATGAGGCAGATTTTCATACTTTGCCCACAGCTTTACGCACTCACAACTTTCTCCAAAACTAGTCCTATTATCTCTCTCCACAATGAGTACCATTGAAATCAGTGGGATTTTTTTGGAATAAGAGCTATTCAGCAGGAGTAAGGTTGGCAGAATCTGACACTACATACTCAAGTTATTCTAAATCCAAACATTTTATTATCTGAAGGTGGTGATTAGGAGGATGATTCTAAGATAAGAAGTCTTATGTATCACTTGTCTAATTTGAATGGGATTAATAGAAAGTTATGCGTTCTGGAGAAGAGGTAAAAACAAAGGCAGTCTGACCAAAAGGTGAGGTGAGGTGTTCCTCTTTGCTCCATCCACTAGAGGAGGCAGTTTCACTTGCTAGGGACAACACTGGGAGGGGTTTAACTGAATAAATTAAAAGGTCTTTATCAATTAGTAATTGGTGTGAGTTCATGATTATTTTGCTGCCTGGCATGCTCTATTTTTTTGGTTAAACCTTTATTTCTTGATAAGTAAATAGGTAACTATTTTTTATATTTACCATATTCACAAACATTTTTTAAATAAGCACAACTCCTCAGAAACATACATAAAATGAACAGTATGAATAACAGAAGCATCTTAAGGAATAAAACTGAGTCAAGAGAAGCTTTGTTTATTTCAAAGAAATATAGATTTTTAGATGGTATACAATGAATTTTAGGAATAGAATAAGAATTATGGAGGAATTCTAGGGAGCACTTAGCTACAGTAGAATTTGGTAATGTAGTCAGTGAGAGAAATTAGGCCCCAAACTGTGCTGCTCCTGCAAAAGAGAATGGATGATTTGAAAGAAGAAATGGAGAATTAACGAAGTCTTTCTTGGGCTCTGATACCACAGAGCACCTAACAGACTGCATATTGACAATTCTATTTGCTTCACTCATGAACAAAACAACTCTCTCTAAGCACTAGGATGACTGACATAATGATCTTTAAGCACATGCTTAAGTGCTTTTTGCTGGAATGAGGTTTAATATCTAATCCTTCTCCCACAAAAGTAAATGGCAAAACTTATGTTGGTATTAATGACTCATGATGAGACCCACAGGGTGAAATCCTTGCTCAACTAAACCAGTTGAAGTTTTGCCATTGATGTCAATGGAGACTAGCTTTCATCCATACTCTCCACAGGGTGTGCACCGATCAGAGAATGGTTCCATTAAACACTGATACCTTATTGGAAAAAACACCGTTCTCGCTTTTAAAAAAGCAGGAAGTGGGGCATTGCCATTAGTGTCCATAATTTTTTTTTATTATCCCCATGGAACAAATAGACATAGTTATGAATCATGCCCTATAGGTCCCAAACTGATCAGCAACATGTTGTTTATACAATGAAATGTGTCTTAAACCACTGCTCTGAATTCCTTCCATTTGTGTATGTGTACACATAGTACATTTATTGGACATCTAAATGCTCATCATGTTCAATGGAAGTATTTGCAGATATTGGAGATGTTTTGGCCAAGTAAGAAAGAAATAAAAATCTAAACTTTAACTAAAATGATGTTTGGTTTGAGAATCTAAAATGGTCTAAGCTGAAAATCCTACAGATGTAGCTGTCGATAGAAATATGAGAAACTCAAACAAATATGACTGTGCTGATCCACAGGGATCTTTTTTTTTCTGCAAGAACCAGAAATATAGAGGGTCTCTTTGGTGAACAGGATGCATTTGAGCTAACTGGAGTACAGGTTGGACCTTCCTGATCCAGCACCGTTGGTGACCGGTCCCGGATGAGGGATTTTGGCCAACAAGTGTAAGTTATTTCTGACCCCCTGCTACCGCTCCCACCCCTGGCGCTTGACTGGCTGCATGGTCACAGCCCTGCTGGTCTCCCCCTTCCCATGCCAGCCATGCCAGACAACCCAGCTTGCAGCGCACCAGGCTCCTGGTCTACTGAGCAGCTCAGCTGTGGCACGCTAGGCTCCCAACCCTGCTGGGCAGCCCTGCTGGGGCACACCTGGCTTCTCAGCTGTGGTGATCTAAGCTCCTAGCCCCGCTGGCAGCTCGCTACCAGCAGTGCAAACTCTGCCAGTCTGCAGGGTTCCTAGGCACCAGCCCTCCAATGGGATTCTCTGGTTCTGGAACATCAGGACCACGGATGTTGCCAGACCAGAGAGTCCCAGTTTACAGAGGTTCTACCTGTACATGAATAATCTAATTAGCAAACTTGGCCAGTGAGAGAAGTTCACATGAGCTGTTGTGTTTGGACCTGCTGAAGATGGTGGATTAAAGCAGTAGGAGGAACTTATGCAGAGAGACCTTCGCTGTAATCATAGCTCAAGGCATGAATAAGTGTGTGCATTGGAGCCAGAAAACTGCTGCCTTTCCGAGACTATTCTTCACAAGTTGCAAGTTGGAGAAGACGAGATCTCAAGGCCTAATTCTTCTCAGCTTTAATTCTCTAAGGAGTTGTCCTAACAAATTCAAGCCAAAAAATTCACCTGACCATCCAAGTGCCTTGCATAAATTAATAGTAATGCAGCTTTGGCTGGAGTAAGGCAGTGCCTACTGCTGGCTGCTCAAAACGGAATTCAGTCAGCGTACTAAACAAGAAAGCTGTCATGTTAGTTCCTGACACAAAAGTCAGGTACATGCTGCTGTGTGAGAAAATGCCATGACTTTCATTTGGCATCAGGATGTACAATCCTAAAATGTGCAAAGTCAGAGCTGAAGGGGTAAATGTTCAGTGGGGAGAATGGTGCTCTGCACATATGCTATTATTTTGTTTGACTGTTTTCCATCTAGGAGAAAACTTTTTTAGAGCCAGGAAAAGAAGTAATTGATATTTGAAATAGGCAGGGTTTTTCAGTGCCTTACTTCATTTTATTCTAATGAAGGAAGGATGTTGGGTTGTGGGTTTAAAGCATTGCTTACTTTTTGGTTTTACCCCCATTGCCTGTTAATGGGTGTGTCACTAAGATAGGGGAATAATATTCAATCACACAATAATTATCCAGTATCCATATTGAACATGAAGCCACATTGGAGAGAAGGTATATACACAAATCCTAACAAATTAAAACAAGCTTGTTTAATGATAAACAAATATACTTAATGTAATATTTTAAATTTTCTTAGTTTTTTTGTACTATTTGCCTATTTCAGTTCATTTTGCAGATAATACCAGGACAGGGATGGGCAACTTTTTTGGGGTTTGGGGCTGCTGATTCACAGAAAAATCAGACAAGTGCCACACACAAGTGAGAAGAAAAAAAAATTCAGACCCTCACTGATGTGGCCCCTGACTGAGGAGAAAGACACTCTTCACATTCCCCTCTCACACCAGATCCTGGGCGGGGGAGCAGGCTAGTAAATGTTGTGTGCTCTAGCTCCATGGTGGGGCAGCAGGGTGGCTGAAGCACAGGGCAGACTACCCAATGCTGGGCGGCCCTGAGCTTCAGGGACTGAATCCAGGCAAGTCAGGGGCCGCATCCGGCCCCCGTGCCTGAGGTTCCCCACCCTTGGCCTAGGATATTCCACAAATTCATACTATATCCAAAATGGATTTTGAACAGTTTACTGTTTATTATTGTCATAACAAATAAAGGGGTTTTTGTGCTTACCAAAAAGGTTAATAAGGGCACATAAGCAAGTACCTGGATTAAACATAGTAAACCACAGAAAGTTGTGTCACTTTATGGAAATAGAATTGTTGCAGTGTCCTATGACCCTAACTTCTATGACAAAGGACAGTTGATGAAACACTGTGTAAGCCAACAACCATTTGCTAAGTGAAGGCAAGCAAGCTGCTGCACCCTCAGCCAGAAATTCAGGCCCCTCTGGAGGTCCAGTTTCAAAATGAGTGTCCTGGTGTCATTGATTCTTTTCCTACTATTGGAGCTAGTCAGGAGGATTTTCCTAAGGAATGTATTTGTAGTTTCAAAGAACAGGCAAACTGGTGAATAATTTCCTTCCGTGACTGCTGACTGGTCACAGATAGCCCTGGTCTGCATTATATTTGCGTATATGTAGGAAGCTGATGAGATTGAGGTTAGACAGTAACAGGAATCGGGATGAAGTCTGTCTTGGCTTTGACAAAGGTTTACAACAGAAGCACGACTTCTACTATTGTAATGGTTTGGCCCTAAATCACTATTATCATGGGCACTACCTACCACTACTAAAGCTGTTGCCTGAGGGACAGAAGCTTCTTTTCCCAAAGGAAATAAGAACTTCATTAAAGAAGGAAACTCCATTCACACTTTATAAAGTTTAAAATGATGCCCATTTGTCATCCAGAAACTCAACCTCACTTCACCCTCTCATGGATTGGCAATAGTCAGCTAGTTTGTAGTATATTCCAATCCCTGAAACCTTCAGTAATAGGAGATGTAGTTACTCCTGATGTAAACTAATTACTGCCCTAATCAATAAGGCCTGGTTTACACTAGACCAGGCAGGTTGGCTTAAGGTACACCATCCAGCTATGCAAAATGCATAGTTGGATTCAGCTTACCTTAAGCTGAATCAATACCATGTCTACACTATGGGAGGTCAACAGGAGCACATGCTCTCTTTGGCTTTCCTTACTCCTGACAGAATGAGGAGCACAGGACACTGGCAGAGGCTGCCCTCATATTCGATTTGGAGGTCTACACAAGACCCACTAAATCGAACACTAGATCGACCTCCAAAGGGTCTATTTCCTCTGTAGTATAGATTTGCCCTAAGTGCCAAGCCTAACCTGCTGACCACTTTTTTGAAGCAATGGATTATTATTAGTATTTTGCTGTTGTGGTTTTGTTTTGTTTTGTTTTTTGTTTTTTTTGGGGGGGAGGGGAAGTTTGCATAATACTTTTCATTGTGAAGGTTCTCTAAGGGTATGTCTAAACTACATGGCTCCGTCGACGGAGCCATGTAGATTAGTGTACTCGAAAAAGGGAAATGAAGTGGCGATTTAAATAATCGCCACTTCATTTACATCAAAATGGCTGCCCGCTGTGCCAGTCAGCTGTTTGGCAGCACAGCGCGGTAGTCTGGACGCTCCGCCGTCAACAGGGGAAACCCTTGTTGACCGCCCCGGTAAACCTCATTCCACAAGTCGACAAGGGCTTCCGCGCTATGCTGCCAAACAGCTGATCGGCACAGCGCAGCAGCCCTTTTGATGTAAATTTATTTAAATTGCCGCTTCATTTCCCTATGTCTAGAAAGCTCATCTACATGGCTTCATCGACAGAGCCATGTAGTCTAGACACACCCTAAGTGTTTTAGAAATTAATATATATATATATCACTTCACATGCCACACAAATCCAGCAGTCTTTGGTGGTTGGGGTCAAGCATTGCAGCAGTTTACTAATTCATGGCTATGCAAGTTGTGATTTTCAAGGGAATCTAAGGGAATTATGCACTTAACTCCTATTAATTTTCAATAGGATTTGGGGGGAAGGGAGTTTAACTGTATTGAAAGAGCTCTGCAAATTTTAGGTTATTCCCCAAACTGACCACAGGAATATACCTTCAATGTACTTGGGTTAATGATTGCAGCCCTTGCTATGACTCTAGGGAATATCTGGCATTAAAGTGAACTATAAATCATCTTGGATAGGATAAGTTGAACACCCTCCCCCTGAAAGTGGGTCACAACATCATCAATCTTATTGGAATGAAACAAGCAAGCAAAGAGTGCACCCCAGAAGATCTATGCTCAGCCTTATTTGAGTAGAGTGCTCAGCTAGCCAGCCTTCCAAAGGGAAAAACCCCTACCACAGTGCTAATGAGGCCTGCATGCACCCAGGAATCAAACCACTGTGGGGGAGAGTGGGAGAACCCCAAAGGTTTTACTTTGAAGTTTCCAATGGGAGGGGGGACGTGCTTCAGACTAGAAGAGAAAATAGTTCACTGGCCTGCACCATGAAAAGCGAGGAAGGGTTATTGTTTCCCTTACAACCCACCCTAGCATTAAGTTGAGATCTTACCACAGGAGGGAATATTGCTCTTTTTCCTTCCATATTGCTGGTCTTGTACTGTGCTCTTCAGTACCATCCCATCTCACCAAAGCCTTCATTCCCTTCTCCAACATGTCAGACACACATGTGATACAACATTAATATCCCTTCTCTTGTCCATCATTACTTAGCTGTACTAGTCCTGCATCCAAGATCATAACTGTAAATAAATCCAGCACAGGTTGATACTGCATTAGTATATTTGGGAAAATTATCTGACTGTCTTGTATCAGTAGTATAAACAAAGTAATTTCCCCAGTGTACTGTGTTCTGTTCTGTGATGCCTTCTCATCCAGGAAGATAAACAGTTAAACATTGTACAATTTAAATAGTTCTTTATCTCTTTAAAAGGAGATTTATCTAACCATGAATTTCCAGTTAGCAAAAGAGCATCCAAAAAGGACATGGCATCTCATATTTTAAAAAGGATAACAGAAAAAAAAACTTACTGCTTTTCCTGGAGAGGATTATTTAGCTCATATTCCCATTTATGGAGCTTAATTTTCTGACATTGTATGTCCAAGGAGGGATTTGTCTACCCCTCGTTTTCTACCTCTCTACTAACACTACAGTATATTGTACTGAAAAAAATATCCTGCCCTAAAATGCTATAAAATAAGAGCACACATACGTCATTACAAATGTTTAACATACAGAACTATTTACTAACAGTGGGATTTTCAGAAACACTCAGTATCTAACACCCACTGGTTTCAGTAGAAACTAGCTCCCAAATATCTTTTAAAATTCTGGCCCTAAAAGTCTTATCCTACTCACATGAGCAATATTTATACATGTGACTAATTTAATTTGCTCTAGTAGCTCTAAACACGAGAGATGGAACTCCTCAAGCGAGTAAGTGTCAATCCCCAAATGTGATGTTTTGCACTGTGACTGAAGCTTGGACAACATTCAACTTAAGTCTTTATTGTATAAACATTTGAAATGTTTTCTAATAATTTTATTTATATTGTTTTCCATTTTGATTCTCTTTAATTCTACCAGCCTAAGAGTTGATTAAGGAGAAATTGTCACGATTGCCCTATTCATAGATTGAAGAAATGAAGCAAACCTTTTCAAAAGCTCAACATGAAGATTGGATATTGAAAGCAGATAGAAATGGATCATGCAGTCAATAACAATACTTAGGAGGGCTTAGTTGGGGGGGGCACTCTTTTGAAATGTTTTGTATACAAGATACAAAGCAGCACAATTATCCGCTTTCTTTCAGCAACCGAGAATGATTTATTAGTTACAGTAGTTTGGCTTTGAAACACTAAACATGGATAAGAGAGCACGTGCTCAATTGTTTAAGGGTTCCAACATCTGTACTGACAATCCTCTTACAAAAAGTCATTTTGGAATTAGCAAATGACAACATGAGTTCTGAAATGGATATGAAATCAAAGAGATTAAAAGACAGATTTCATTATTTCAGTGCCCCTTTTTAACACGTTAGCTACTTGAGCTGTTTGTTTGTTCTTATGAGCCCAGATGCTACCAAGACATATGTTCAGTAAATAAACAAACAAACAAACAAATAAATAAATACAATAGAGCAAATCAGATGCTTGTCTGCTGTTCAGATGCTTGGCTAAGACTAAGCTTTATTAAATTTCCATAAAGATGTGAAATCTGTAGAATTTCTCACCGTAATCTTACTGGTGAGGCACACTATTTTATTGAGATAGGAAAGTATGTTTAAAACTTTGTCATGAAAATGGATGCTATTGCAAATTCTTTGTTAGGTGTGTTATCCAAGTATATCAAATCCGTGAACAACACTCATAAAACAGAAGCCATATTTACAATCCATTTAGCAAGATAAGGAACAAAATTGTAAGGCTTTGGTGGGGTTGTTAAGGACACTTTTCAGTCAAAAATTTTTCATTGAAATATTTTGGTTTTCTGACTGTATCTAATTAGAAACTGGTCTAAAATCATGCTTTGTTTAGAAAAACAAACCAATAACCCATCTTTTTGTAGGTGGAGCAGGGAATAGCTACTCTAATGCAGCTCAGGATCTATACCACATGTATACATTGCACTGCTTCCAGTCTTTTAGCAATGACATATTTAGAAGGTGGTTGTTGGTTTGTTGTTTTAGTTGTACCTTACTATCCATATATAGGAAAGACTTGGCAGCAACTGAAGGATAGAGCAAAAATAGGTAGAGATCTCTGAATATGGTCAGATGCCAGGAAATTAATATCAGTGACAATATTTAATTTCTTCAGCAGAACTATTCTAGTGACCCAATGTGGGGATTTGGAGTCCTTTTAAAACAACACCTGAGAGTAATTCTCCAGCACATGATAGAAAATGTGTTTTCATTCTGATTGGGATATTAGATACAATACTTCATAATAAATTAAATGACTACTCCTTTTGCAACGTTTGCACAGATAAATGCTATCACTAGTTTCCCTAGTGTTATGGAATAAGTATGTCTCTGTGCTAAAATCCTGTGAAGAGATAATGAGAATCATATGACATCATTTTCAGAAAACATGGTACAACATGAGTCTTGCAAAAATTGGAATCTATCCATTACTGACAGGCCTCATGGAGTAATTTGTTCCTGTTTCAGTGGAGTGACCCAGCTGGATCAAGGGAAAATATATCTCCCTTTAAAAGAAATCTTTTAAAATCCCTTCATCTGAAG
This sequence comes from Apalone spinifera, assembly GCA_030068395.1. Lineage (NCBI taxonomy): Eukaryota > Metazoa > Chordata > Testudines > Trionychidae > Apalone > Apalone spinifera. Next base: position 35,681,892 of record JANRFK010001158.1, read on the forward strand.
CTTCACTAATGGCACTGCAAAGAGACACATTTGTATAATGACAACGCCCATATCGCAGATGATGAGGTTTCAAGTTCATCTATACATTTTTCATTGAAAATTTCTGTTTGATGGCTCAGAACAATTTTCCAGGATTCAGACAGCTCTAAAAGGGTAAAACCAATATGAAAAGCAGAGTTGTTTGAAATGTCAATACTGTTTTCTCTCACTCCCCTTGCATTGGTATTCCATTTAATTTATAATTGAGAGTTTCTTCTTGGTTGCAGCATATATTATATGGCACCCTACAATGACTTCTCTCTTATCGGAGGTTGAACATATTCCTTTGCATTGCTGATCAGTCTTGCTAGGGCAAGTATGAAGAAACATACTGGATTCTGGAACTGGAATATAGTTAGTTGCCTTATGCTTCCCATAGCAAGAACACAGTAAAATGACTGAATTATCCATCTGCATGGTATTGGACCAAACCAATTAAATCTACCTCTTTTTCAATAGAAATATGTTAATTAACCTAACAATTATAGAATCATAGACTCCTAGGGCTGAAAGAGACCTCAGGAGGCCATCGAATCCAGCCCCCTGTCCAAAGCAGGACCAACCCTATCTAAATCATCGCAGCTAGGGCTCTGTCAAACTGGGACTTAAAAACCTCTAGAGTTGGAGATTCCACCACCTCCCTAGGTAACCCATTCCAGTACTTCACCACCCTCCTAGAGAAAAAGTTTTTCCTAATATCCAACCTTGACCTCCCCCACTGTAACTTGAGACCATTGCTCCTAGTTCAGTCACCTGTCATCACTGAGAACAGCCTTTCTCCTTCCTCTTTAGAACCTCACATCAGGAAGTTGAAGGCTGCTATCAAATCCCCCCTCACCCTTCTCTTCTGCAGAGTAAATAATCCCAAACCACCCAGCCTCTCCTCGTAGGTCATGTGTTGCAGCCCCCTAATCATTTTGGTTGCCCTCCGCTGGACCCGCTCCAATGCGTCCACGTACTTTCTCTAGTGGGGGCCCCAGAACTGGACACAATATTCCAGATGTGGCCTCACCAGAGCCAAATAAAGGGGAATAATCACTTCTCTAGATCTGCTGGCAATGCTCCTCCTAATGCAACCTAATATGCCATTAGCTTTCTTGGCTACAAGGGCACACTGTTGACTCATATCCAGCTTCTCATCCACTGTAATCCCCAAGTCCTTTTCTGTCAAACTGCTACCTAGCCAGTAACAGTGCTTGGGATTCTTCCATCGTAAGTGCAGGACTCTGCTCTTGTCCTAGTTGAACCTCATCAGATTTCTTTTGGCCCAATCCTCCAATTTGTCTAGGTCACTTTGGACCCTATCCCTGCCCTTCAATGTATCTACCTTTCCTCCTTGCTTAGTGAAATTTCTGAGCATGCAATCCATCCCCTCATCCAGGTCATTAATGAAGGTGTTGAAAAAAATGACCCTAGAACCGATTCTTGGGGCACTCTGCTTGTAACTGACCTCCTACCATACATTGAGACGTTGATCACTGCCCATTAGGCCTGACAATCTAGCCAGCTTTCTTGATCACTTTCCACTCTTCCAAGTGCTTCAAAATGGATTCCTTGAGGATCCCCTCCATGATGTTTCCAGGGACTGAGGTAAGGCTAACTGGTCTGTAGTTCCCAGGATTGTCCTTCCCTTTTTTAAAGATGGGCACTACATTTATGCTCTACAGTGCAAGCAGTGGAGCCAACAGCCTCCATGGGTTTCTAGGCATTCTGACAGGGGGCTACTGGAAGGGGTGAGGCCAAGGACAGCCAGCTCTCAGAGCTTCTCGGAGAGTAGTGCCCCTTCCCCCCCCGCCCCAAGACGCACAGCCCTTAGCACTGCCCAGAGTGTGCAGCACAGTGCTCCAGCACAGTGCTCCAGGAGCGATTTAAATGGCCCAGGGCTCTAGCCAATTCTTTTTCTACTGCAGGAGCAGTGCCAGCCAAAGCCCTGGGCCCCTTTGAATCACCGGACCCCAAGGCAATTTCCCCCTTACCCGCTCCCTCCTGTGTAAGGAATGCCAGGGCAGCTGCTACCTGATGCTGTTGCCTGTACTGAGAAGAAAGCTCCAAAGCTCATAGTCCTGCATTAAAATCAATCAAAAATAATAAATTTGGAACAAGGAGAAAGAAAATCTGTATTAAAAGAGAACAGTGACAAAGAGGACATAATTATGTGAACCAAAATATGAAATAATAATGAGGCAGTGTGTTCCCAGTAACTGAGGGAATTATGAAATAAGGCAGAGGCCTCTGTTAGCAATACAGGCACACATTTCAGATGTAACAAGAGAACTTTGATCTCAGGAAAGTATCTAAAGACTGGGCTATAATTATTGTGAGTTAAAATATGAAATAATAATCAGACACTTCCTAATAAATGAAGGAATTAGAGTATGATAATATACTAATCTACTGCATACCTGAAAGAGGCTGTCAGAAGACGATGAGTGAATGGTGTTGATTTTTTTAACTTGACTTAATCCCGATTGACTCCAGAGCACAGCGGAAATGTGGTCTCCAAATGGTTTCTAACTCATCTAATATTTCTGATTTCATACAATAGGTTCAACTAATGAGAGACAAGAAAGGAAAATTCCAGGTCAGGTATCACAAATTATGCTCAAAATGCATAATATAGAACAGTTTGGCTCAGATATTAACAAAATGCACGCATGTGTGTGTGCGTATGCACATGCACATGTAATTTAAAGCTTCTTTTGAGTGATTGTATATCTGAACAAAACTCAAGCAAAAGCAAACCAGTACTGACATAAGTAGGTACTTCAAACAGAAATCAAGCATTGTTTTGAGTATTTGTGTAGTCCAGAGAAACACAGGGCACCTTCCTGCAGCAGTTACAATTCTGTCTCTCCTACTAATGCCTTAGGAGTTTCAGTCCTTTTCTCTACAATAAATCCAGATTACCCTATTCCTCCTACTTCTGTCTGGTGTATTCAGCGCTCTCATGCATCATTAGAGTCCGTTCTGGAAATTTCCTGGTTTATTCAGCACTGGCCAGGTAGAGGGCTTAGACAGGATTTGTGTCATGAAGAAATAACAACTTTTTATATGGGAAATATTTTCTGTCAGTAGTAAAATCAGGAACATTGATGTATAAAATAGAAATGCATTTTAAATGATTTGATCACTCTCTTATTTTTGTTTTTTCTTCCCAAAAAGTATTCCACTATTTAACAGCTCTTGAAATCTCTGTGGCTGAAAGGCCACCTGATGGCAACAGAATTGAGATAGAGCTCGTGAGTGAAGAGTGAGCAATCTTTACCCTTTCGCCCACCCCCCTTATTTTCAGTTAATTGCCGAGTGGTCTATTTAGAATGAATAAATACTGGCTTGAATGTTATATTACAATCAGGAACAAAAAAGCAGGAGCAAATGGAAGAAGAATAAAATAACAAAGATAGACTGATGGTGATGGGAAAATGTGTATGAAACTACAGTAATTGGAATAAATTAGCAAGGGGGGTTATGGAATTTCCATCATTGGATGTTCTTAAGATCAGTTTAGACAATAATTGTCAGGGATGATCTAGATAATACTTAGTCCTGTCTCACTTCAGAGGGCTGAATAAGAAAGCCCTGTGAAGATTCCTTCCAGTCCTACATTTTTATGATTCTAGGGTTGTTGCTTGATCTTTTGTTGTGTATTAATTATATGAATTCATGAATTTCCAGTTATCACTTTGAGGGTTGACAGATTCTTATCCCAGGATCAGGCCCAGTATTTATATTATTGTAGTATAGTTGGGAATCCTGATTGCACAGTTGCAAAACTCACACGATAGGAAATCTTATTTATACTTAACAAGATATATAGGGAATCTACATGTGTATTTGCATATACTCCCAACATTCCTTCTAGAACAAGCTGAAGTGTTATACATCATCTTCCTCAACACCTAGCCAATCATCACCTGTGGCCATCATTATGGCACCTTCTAATGACTACATCTTCCTCTCCTACTGCCCCTTAGGCTGGGATGCCATTTTTATAATGTTACACTGGTGTTACGTTTGATGTGTAATCAGCAGAGAATGTTTTCCCTTTTCTTATTTGTATTTTCTCAACTTACAGGGAAAAGACATTTTGCCATTTGTATGTCAGCATATCATTTATTTCAGTTTATTATCATATATGTTCATTCATTACCATGGCCCCTTTTGTGGTTAGGTACTACATTTATTATTACCATTTTAACTGGTTATTTAGCTCTGGTCTTAACCAGTTATTTTGGATCAGAGGGGTAGCCGTGTTAGTCTGGATCTGCAAAAGTGACAAGGAGTCTTGTCGCACCTTATAGACCAACAGATGTATTGGAGCATAAGCTTTCGTGGGCAAAGACCCACTTTGTTAGATGCATCTGACAAAATGGGTCTTTGCCCATGAAAGCTTATGCTCCAATACATCTGTTAGTCTATAAGGTGCCACAGGACTCCTTGTCGCTTTTGCAGTTATTTTGGGTTTTCCAAGCAGTTGTGCACCTGTTAATCTTGAGGATGTATTTTGAAGCCCCCTATGCCATTAAATCTAGATTTATCTTATCACTATCTGTCTAAGTGAAAAGTTTTGTTTATATGCACGTTGACTTTAGTATCTAGGTGAATGGTCCCAAACACCTGTGTTATTTGGGTAAAAGGTCCCAGACATAAATAAGCTAACTTTGCATTAGCTCAACATACAAGGATGTTTCCCTTATCTTGTAGGTAAACTGCTGAAATATAAATAGAGATGTTAAAATGTGTTTATTTTATAAACATGTAACCGCTGAAATTTTTAGCAGTTACATATTTATAAGAGAAAGGCGAGGGGCGGAGGGTGAGCACAGGGGCGGAGAGTGAGCACAGCTTTTAAGATGGCTCCCCATGCATATTAGCTCTGGTGGAGCTGCCTGTCACTTCTCTCCAGACATTGCTGCCGGGGAAGAGGTAGCCGGTACATATGGGGAGCCATCTTAAAGACAGCTCCCTGTGTGCACCACCTCCTGCGTGCTCTCCTCTCACCCTCCACTGCTGCAACTGAATCGGAGGGGGCACACGGCAGGGGGCACACGGCTCTGTGAGAGTTGGTATGGTGCCCGCCCCTTACTCCGTGCTGCTGCCTCTGATATAGAGGGATATCTCCCTTAATGGGACAGGTGGATGTAGTATTTTATTTCTTTTTCTCCCTTGGTGTTTTCTCCTCTATCTTATACACTTCTAGTGCCTAATTCAGAACTCACTAAAAGAGTGTGAGATGTTGACTTCAATAACAATTGCATTTGTATGTAGTTATTACAGCAGCCTCTGAGTCACTGGGACATCCTTTTGCCTATATTTTAATTCCAAATCCTCTTGCTCATATTTAAAATGAATGCCCGAATACTAAACTTTTCCAGATATCAGTAGGGGGATCTATATTTCTTATTTTCCTATAGATGAAAGTGCAATTGTTGTACTTACTTCATCATAATAAAAAACTCGTTTAATAAACTCCGTGGCAACATTTTTACTTGTGCACATGTACATGTCAACCCAAACTCTGCATATAAATTATAAAGTATTGCATATTTGGGGTTTACTCTTGAACGTCAGATCCACAGTCCATATCATAGTTTGCAAAAATGTCATGGCATAATGCTAATGTGTTTTGCAGTGACTACAGCTCATTAAAGTTTGTCATTTTGTGTAACTGGACAACTTCCTGCCTTTGGTACAGGAGAAACTTTTATAGAAACTGATACATGGTTATTTTCCAAAGGTTAGCTATAATTAGAATAGGCATCCATAGGAAATAAAAGTGAAAACATTAAAACTAAGATAAGTGGTTTATTTTTGTAGTGCTTTGATGAAATCCCCTGTGGCTAGATTGGCTGTAATGTCAAATGTATGATAATGTTGTTTACAAGAGTTTACTGACTTGTTCCCTGTTGCTCCCTGTGAAGTTGATGTGCAGTCTTGAAAGGCAGAACTGGCTGCTTTATACTCTGAAAATCTCTATCAAAGCCATATTAAGCACAGGATACATTTTAAGGCTATCCACGCTGCAGTTAAGATTCATGAAAATGGAGATCCAGTACTTTACATAAAAAATAATATCCAGAAATATTCTAGTATGTGCCAGACTAGACAGATAACCTTTTCTCCTTGTAAAACCAAGCCCAAAATAAACTGTCAGATGAGATCTGCACCCACTTTCTACTGCCCTGTGTCAATCAAACCCTTCATATTGATAAAATGAAGAAAATCAGGGTGAGAACATACAGCCTATTTTTGCCTTATTAAGATGAAGAGATTCTGTCAGAGTTTGATAACATTTCAGATGCAGAGGCTGTTATAAGAACAAAATGCATATCAAATGTGTCTGCAGAAAGACCTCTTTATCAAGATAAAATCCTGATGAAAAATGCCACTTATTCTTTCTTTTCTAGCAGGCAGGTCTAAAAGAACCCAAGTCAAGAATGTAAATCTATAGTTAATGGTGGCATTTAAAGTATCACATATTAACCTGGGAGCCACTCACTTATCTTCCTAATAGAGGAAAAAGTAGATCTAGTTTCTTTGTGTTGAACAGGTATAATATTTGCTATTAATAATTTTAACATTTACCAATAGATGCCTCCATTTTAAGGCCAGATTCTTATAGTCTTATATTCACATTGAGCAGTACCTTACTCAAGTTTTTCTATAGGTCTCATTTTGCAAGTTATCAATGAGCATGACAAAGGGTCTAAGAATCTGGCCTTTGGGAACTGTACTGTTGACCATGATACCATGGTATAGTTATATGTATGTGGAAATACAAACCATTGTACATGTGCAGAAACACAATTGTTGTTCGGTTTGAACACGTTACGTATTTAATTAAGTGATCTTTCTCTGCCACAGCCAAATGCCTTACCTGATTTTTTTTAAATGGGTGGAGAATTTTAAGTTCCCTTTCCTAGATGAGGAGGCTGATATTAACATCTGTCCTTAGCGCCAAACATTTACTTGAGAAAGCATTTGTTCAGCACTAGTAATGTCTACTTTAAAGGCAAAACTAAACTATGATATTTCCCCCTTATATTGCACCAGGCTATAGTTGAGTTCAAATTCAAAAATATATCTTGGGCTAATTGCTCTTGGACTGACACTGTCCTTAAGAGAATAAAAGGAGTTTTGAAATTTGCACATTTGTATTTCATTATTTCATTATTAATCACATTTATTTATTAAAAGTGCAACTCTAGTGGAGAAGAAATCAACTAGAACAGAAATTTCCCAGAGATTAGGATTCATAGGGACATAATGATTCCACATTCCTACCATTTTAGTTGATATGGAATAAACAAAATATTACTACATTGTTAAACGCATTTTTAATGTTTGGTTATTATCTAATTTCATTCTGATATTACAAAACATAGAATGTCTTGAGTTTGTAAGTATTCTTCTTAGAACCAGGCATAGGGAAGAAAGGATGAAGAATAGAAATACTTTTATTACGAAGACTGAAAGTAAGAGAAAGCAATAGCTAAAGCTCTGGTGTATTTTGATTTTGTTTATTTGTTTGTATGTTTTGGTAGGGCTTCACATCTTTTTTATTTCCTTACAGAATTTTCTGACCAATAGGGCATCTGTTTTTGGTTGCATGACATTTCATTTAAAGAACATTCCAAACATGACCACATTAATGACATTTTTTGCATGGTTTGACACATGGTGTAATACCATTGGAATTTAAAATATAAGCAAAAATAATCCTTTATTGGTAGAGGAAAATCTTAAGCCTTGGTACACAATACATATTTTAAATGGTACTTCAGTGTACACAGAGCCCTTCTTCTTATGGAACTTAGGAACTACCAGTGTTCTCTGGACATGAGTAGTAAATACTCCCTTATGGATGTTGCCTCCCAGGAATAGGAGAAAGACAAGAAGTATACTTTTTAATTCATATTCTAACAGGGGGACTACATGAGAAATGATAACTGCAAACAAATTATCTCAACTTAATAGAGGAAGAGAAATCAACATGACTATTTTCAATATTGCACTAGAATTTTGAGGGGAAATCTCTACATACATATACACAAATATAACTGAGGAAGACATTTTGTGACTGAATCATGACATGTGCTGCTGTTATAGACTTAAGGAATTAACAGGAGAATTAACATGTCCTTTTCTGGTTCACAATATATTATGCAAGTGGTGGAAAGGGAAGGCCTGTATGCTTGATATTATTTTATTGGGTACAATGGACAAAGTGTCCAATCACAGATTAAGTTCCCAGCACAGCAATGATCTTATGGAGTCCTGGGCCCTTTTACTTGTACACAAAAATAGTCCATGGTGTATAGATATTTTAGAAGGACAAGGAAAGTTATTTATTCTTTTGGGTCTGGTTTTAATCTTCTTCTGTTTCATTCACCCTCTTTTGGCCACTGCTTTCTTTTTCTCATATCATACCTGATTTGATGATAAAGAAGTACATCAAAATCACATCTTAATTGTGACTTAATCTGAATTAAAGTAGTATGGAATACATTTATATGTAAACAATTTGAAAATTGGAAGGTAGGCTTTTACATAGGTAGAATAGAGCCCTACATCACAGTCAAAGTTTTGGGGAGGAATGGAGGGACTTGAAAAAAAATCCCATATACTGAATTTAAGAGAAAGATAATAGAAATTCTAGAGCCATAACTGTCAGTATCTGAGGCCATTTCTCTATTCTTTCAAATAATAATATTTCACTTATAATTTGAAAAATGCTATATTCTTCATAGTATTTATCGGAGGTTATAATTGTAACTGAGCAGTGAAGAGATTAATTTTCAATAGGTAGAAGAGTTTTATGTGTCCAGATCTTTTCATTCCCATTTATTGGCAATTTTAGGTTACTTTTTACAATTTCTGTATATTATTATTACACAGAGGGTAGGTTTTATAACTTGTTTTAAAATACTAATAAGATTTTCTGTTTAAACATAGCATGGCATATATACATGATCTGATATTTCTCCTCATATTTGTCGCATGAACATATTGTACACAGAACCATTATTTAAGAAATTTGACTATATTTTTGTATGTATTGTAATACAATTATTTCTCTCAACCTGATTCCTCTTCTTTGCTCTTTGCCCCAAGCAGGGTAAAATAAGGATCCCAGTGCATTCATCCCCTGCTCATGTGAGCATTTATCAGCAGAATTCACAAAGAAAGAAAACAAACAGCAACTGAGGAAAATAAGCATCTAGCATATCAAAAAGTGCAGCTTGACTGTTGGCAAACAGAACGCAGGGCATCAGCGCATTATGGCAATGCAGCAGAGTAGAAACCTGGCAATGATTTTCTCAGGAAGCACATCCAGTGCAATCACCGTCTTGTTTGCAAAGTTCATCCATGTCAAATGTATATTTTTGTTTTCTCTGATAGCATCTAGCCTTTGCAGGAAATGTCAGTCACCCTGTTTCTGACAGAAATCAGTACTGAGTTCAATCAATGAGGCATTGGTCAATTTAGTCAATATCTCTGGCACCACATCATTACAAGATAAAGTTCATGGCTTATTGTAAGAGAGGTTAGTGGTAGTTCAGTCTTATCCATTTATTGCTAATTTGCAGTTTACAGCAGAAACATCTGGTAGAAAACAAGAGATCTAATAGAGAATCTTTTTCAGGAAGCTCTATGGCAAATTTACATTTTAATCATTAATCATCAAAGTCTATGTGAGTATTGTTCACTTTAGGTATTTCAAATTGCTCTCATTATGCCTTCAAGCATTCACCAAGGCCAAAGAGTGATAACTCAGCAACAGCATTCTCTCCCCCGCAGTTGAAGGTTGGATGGCAAATAAATGCTGGTGAAAATCAGATGTGAGCCATAGATGGGGAACAGAAATTCCATTGCCTGCTTCACCTTCCACTAACCTTTTGAAAAGCTTTGACACATGAGCACATAGAGGGAAGACTTTGAAACAATAGGTTGCTTTAAATTTAAAGAGCAGCCGCTGTAAAAGCGATGCTCACTTCCTAATTATTATTCTAATTATTTAGTGTGTGGCAGCTAACAAAATTCACAAGGAGCTTTTCAAACACAGAGGAAGATGATCACAGTTCTGAAGAGATACAATGTATATAAACACAGTGGAGTCATTTTCAATCTGGGAAATCCTCTCAGGAGCTATTGCTGCTTCAACATTATTTCACCTTGTGCGCTTTCTCTGCCCTATGAGGGATAGTGTGTAGGATGAGGGCAAAAGCCAATGGCCATATGTTTTTGAAGAAGATGTGATGCCAGGGAAAATGAGAGCAGGGCACATATGTTTCTTCAATATGTGAACACGAAGCTTTATTTTTGGACTTAGGTCAGTGGTGACCGAAAGTTGTTAATGTCAAATAGCTGACATTGTAGTCTGTGTGTTACAAAGTCTGGTGGTCTCTTCAGGTTGCACTGGAGAGATGTCTGTGCCTTATTTCATAAATTAGCACCCCAAATGTACTAATGATACCTTGCTAGTTGTTTCCATAGAGGCTTCGAGGATTGAGTGAGCATGGTAATTGAGCAATCCTCTCACCAACAGAACTGGGTTCCATCAGGTTAGGATTTAGTTGCATTGTGGGACTGCTGCAGTAAAACTTGCATTGATAAATGACTAACTATAGGGCTTGAGGGCTACCAATCTAATGCCTCTTGTGAACAACACACATGTAAATTCAAAAGGAAGAAAGAAAGGAAAATGCACAGCATATTATCTTCTGTGATAAGACGAGAGAAGAGACTTTTTAAATTGCACATTTTTTAAAGCTGGACATAGAGCTTCAGTAATTATTAAGGATTTTTTTTTGGCAAATTCTGGGTACACTGTATAGAAAAGCACATACTGCACCATTAAGCCCAGACCTTGGTCTGTTGCCTTCGGTTTTTAATTGAAAAGAAAAGTCAGACTTATTTTTGGAGCTATGTTACTGTTTGTTTGTTTGGTATTATTACATGGTTTTATTGCAAGAAGAAAAACAAATGAAACCCTTATAAAAATTAGAATTAAATAAGAAAAACTACCAAGGTAAGTGAGTATCATATAAACAGATTTTAACCATATCATTGAATACGTTACATTTGTTCAATGCTTTATATTGTAAGAAAATTAAGAGAGGGAAAAATGCCTCAAGGGAAACAAGCCATGAGAAAGATGATGCTCAGAATATAAGTCTACTGTGTCAGGCACAAAAAGTACCCTACAGAGCCAGATAATTGATGTTAGTTCCATATTTCTCTCTCAACTAGTATATTATAAAAAATAAAGACAAAGGGCCAGATTTGTGAAAAGTTTAGGCTTCTCAGTTAAAACTTATCATTTTTGATCTGCTGCATGTATGTAGAAGGGAAACATTGAATCATCCGTATTGCTAGCACTTATGTTGAGATTTTCAAATCCTGGTTGAAAATCTTACGTTAATGCCCATGTTGGACATACAAGTTGCAGTCAAATGAGTGTAAAAGAGGAATCTCATCCCAAATTAGACAGAGACAGGCCATTGAGGTATTTTTATTTCCATGTCCAATTTTGTTCCACTTCCACCTTTACAACACAATTCGATTAAAAGGTGCAGCTTCCAATGTTAGTATACCCTTCCCTGGAGGTCAATTTTTTGCTATAACTCCTTGTGTATCATGGAAGTATCATGCTGATTTAAATGTGATAGGGCTGGGCTGCTGTAAATTATCCATTTCTTCCATATTACCTTACTTTATTATTCCTTACCACAAAACTTTAGGAATTTATTAGTCTGCTGTCCTTCAGTACACTTTGATTTTATTTATTTAATCAATGGCTAAAGCTTGCTAATTGCTTTACAGAACAGGTAGTTGTTTACAATCCAATTTAATATGCAACAGCATACTAGCATGAACTCAAATAGGAAAGCAAAAATTAATATGGAAGGTAGAGTAATGAAGCAATTTCATTTTGTTTGTTTGTTTGTTAGAAAATGTAGCTGTATTTTAACCACAAAGAAATTAAATGCAGGAGGTAGAAGGGGATTTCTAACTGGATCCTCCCTTAAAGTTGACTGCATTGCAGTAGTCATGTAGTGATAATTGAGCATTCAAATTTACTGTAACCAGTAGTAACAAATGTTGATGGAAAGTAGTCCGAGCTGCTTTTCAGTAATGAATGTTATAAACAGGTGCAAGAGAACCAGACAGAAAGACTAAATTAGTCCAAATAAAAAAAGGCCATGTTGATATGATGCAAATACTATGCTGAAATCATGATTAGTAAGAATTGGAGATGTGGAACCAAAACTGGCATGTTGGATATTAGGCCTAACTAGTTGGCAAAATAATGAGGGGATCGACTATCTTTTTGGGTTCTCAAAGAAAGAGTTTTTGGGAAGAAAAGAGGGAAGAACAAATGGAAGCTTAGTGGAGTAAGCTTCACCATCATGCTTGCCCCATCCCCACCATCTCCTGGGATCCCAAACTTTTGGCATTCTCATTCTGAGTCCAGGCTAGTCCAGAGAGAGGAACCCAGATAACATCACAACCTCTGCCAGCTCCAGCTGAATCCCAGACATCAGCCAGGATGAAATGGGATTAGACTTAAATAGCAAGAACAACTCCTCCAGCCCGTATCAGTTAACTTTTTTTTCTTTTCCACAAGAAAGCCCATTTTTAGACTTTAACAACAGCAATTAGCAACAGTTCATCTCAATTTTTTCCCTTTAACCCAAAGGACAGTTATAATATTTTATACTATCTACACAACTGTTAAACCAGATTTTTCCCTTCTAAAACTTTCTTCAACTGAAGAGAACAGGTGCAAGAAATGTTAAAATGAAAGCCTTATTTAATATTTTACAATTCAAATGTTTGTTTCCCATCATTTCTTTATTTTAATAAAAGGTTGAAAAGGTGTTAATGGAGTGTTTGCCTAAGTCCTAAATGGGCTGTTGTCACTAAATACCAGACTCCAGATCTTATTTAACATAGTTTCATGTTTCACAGTGACTAGATTATGTTAATGACTCCGGGACCTCTAAATTAACACAACAGTCCCCAACTGAACCTGCTTGCATCAGTACTGCTTCCAGTACAGTTACTTGTTAACAAAAAGTCAAATATCATTAAGGTTCAGAAATTAAACAACTAAGCAGAGAAGTTCAGGGTCAAGGGCCATTATATGCTCTCTCACTCACCCTATTGAGTACTGCTGCTGTTTCAAGGTACTGTGCACTTAATTATCAAAGGTGCTGAGCACTCACATCTCCAACTGAAATCAATGGTCAAAGTGTTTCAGCCTATGGATTTCAACCTGCAGAGTGCCAAGAAATTTCCATTTTCCCTATCATTATACGTGCTTAGGCTGAGATTTTCAAATGTATTAATTCTTACCCTATTCCCATTATGGGAGTCTTACTGCAATGGGAATGGAGTTAAGCCAATTCTTAATGCCCTGGATAAGTCCACCCTTAATGTTTGCTTTAGGAAAGTACGCAGTTTGGAGTGAGGATGTTAACACTGAATATGCTTACATTGATAGCTTTCAGTGTGAGATCAGGTGTACATTAAAAATGTAGGTCAACACTGCTATGTTGCCCAGGAGAATGAAAAATCCACACTTCTGAGTGAAGCCAGGTCTACACGTAGGGAGAGGGTTGACTTAAGATACACAACTCCAGCTACGAGAATAGCCTAGCTGGAGTTGATGTACCTTAAGTCGAATTTCCATGGCATACCCATTGTGGGAAGTTGACTTCACTTACTCCTCACAACCCCGGGGAGTATCACGGTCGACAGAGGCACAATCAGCAGTTGACTTAGTGGGTTGTTACTACACCCACTAAATTGAACCTTGGAATATCAATGTCCAGAGCCTTAATCTCGGGGTAAGTGTAGACCTGGCCTGACATAGTTAAGCCAACCTAATCCCTGATGCAAAAGTGCTAGGTCAATAGAAGTATTCTTAGCTACTCCCTCCTGTTGCTACAGTGAGTGTCTATGTACCTAGTATTTACTTCAGGTTCAAGGAACTTAGTATTTCAGCATTCTATTGGGACATATCCTAAACTGGTGTAAATTAAAGAAGCTACATCTATATACACTGGATGAGGAGCTGGCCTAATGTGACATTATTTTAGAACAGACAACTATATGTATGTCTTGACAAAGTGGCCTTAAGCTAAAAGAGTTGTAGCTAAATATTGAAGATGAAACAGGCTTTGCTTTCAGTTTTTTATACATTAAATTATATAGTTTTATCATTTTAGAGTCTTTATTTTAAGCAGTTACAATCATTTTGAGATCCTAAAAATAAAAAGAAAACCACAGAGCGTAAACTTTCATGCATTAAAGTCAAGGTTACTACTGGTTAATTCAATGCTAATTACATGAATTTATATTAAGGCATTTCTCTTGCTGACAGGCTTAAATGCCGTTATAATTAGGTGTAAGACAGGACTGGCTGTTAGAAATTAAGGTTAAATAGGACCTCCCTGGCTGGATAGGACTGGGTCAATTACTAGGTTAAAGGGAGCCCATCATGTCACTTTGGAAAGGGAAGGAGGAGATTATCCTCATAGAAGTTATATTTTGATTGCTATTTCCATAACCTTTAGAAGCATTATTGGGAGTCCTGTGTGTAAAATGAAGAGCGAGCATATTCCAGTGTTCCATTTTGCCAGTGACAGATCCCTTTGGTTTAGGCAGACAGTGATCATTATATGGGACTAAATTCTGCTACCATTAGATAAAGGAAAGCACATTCTATTATAGATTTAAACTGATACACAGGGGGAAATTTGGGCGTAAATTTCTGTAAAGGAATACAGAACTGAAAATGTGGGGAAGGAAGGAAGGGCGGGTAGGTTGGGTGCTTGCTGGGAGGCGTGTAAGGGTAGAGTTTTGGGAGGGGGCAGCAGGCGTGCACTCCAGGACATGGCTTGCTTTTCATCCCATTCCCTGGACTATCAGGGAGTGGGGGAAATACTTGCATTCTCTGCATGCCTCTCACACTGGGCTGGTGAGCTCCCTTCAACAGCCAGGTGCGAGAGACATGCACAGAATGCAAGTACTGTCCCCTCAGTCCAATAGTCCGGGAACAGGATGAAGAGCAAGGCATGTCCTGGTATGTATGGCTGCTGCCCCCTTGGGGCCTTGTGCCGGCAGCAGTGGTTGGGCCCATCCCCATGCTCACTGTCAGCAGGAGTCATGGGAAGTGATGCAATCCAGCCCCAGCCTGCTCCGCTCTGCCATCTCCCAGCTAGGTTGCTCTATTTTACCACAGAAGAAAGTAGAGTGACCTAGTCTCAACCCACTTTGGTCCCCCCCGAACACACCTGGGAGTCAGGGGAGTGGCACAGGCTGAGGCTGGATTGCTTCATTCCCACCAGTGCAGTGAGGGATGGAGGGCCCCGATCCCTGCTGCTGGTGCCAGGCCCACCAATAATCCCCTGGGTCACATCACCTGTGGGACAGGGCTTTGGGGAAGGGGTGCAGTGGGGACAGAAAGGAATTTTCCCTCAGCTTAGATTGACAGTGACCACGGAGGTTTTCCTCTTGCTTTGCAGCATGGG
This sequence comes from Apalone spinifera, assembly GCA_030068395.1. Taxonomy (NCBI): domain Eukaryota; kingdom Metazoa; phylum Chordata; order Testudines; family Trionychidae; genus Apalone; species Apalone spinifera. Next base: position 35,697,473 of record JANRFK010001158.1, read on the forward strand.
GTGAGGAGCACTTGCCGGGATTTACCTTGCTTAAGCAATTCCCTGACATTACAGGGGCCTTGGGAACTGGTGCATTTTGTTCACTTCTATTCTCTTCCTACGTGATAGGGAGGAGGTCAGACTAGATGATCTTAGGGTCCCTTCTGGTCTTAAACTTTGTGACTCTTTGGCACTGTTTGGTACTTTTCTTTACTTAGCAGTCCTCAGTGCAATGGAAGTGCTGGGGACATCTGGAGAACATATCGGGGTGTTACATATACATGGCAGATAAAGGTGCATATAGGGAAGCTTGCACTGGCATCAAGCACATTGGATAGTCCTGTGGGAAAATAACAGAGCAACTTCAATCTCAAAGGCTATCAATTCAGTATCTTTCAGCACAAAATTCACTCAATAAAAGGTATCTTTGTGTTATGATTGTGTTCATCAGGGCCTGATGAAATGCATCCTAGAATACTCAAGGAGCTGATAGAGG
>JANRFK010001158.1:35698047-35715474 GCA_030068395.1 Apalone spinifera
TCGATGACCTCTCGAGGTCCCTTCCAGTCTTAGTATTCTATGATTCTATGATTGATAATATTCTGAAGCTTAGATACTCAGATGAATTAGTAAGTAAAATATCCCCACAGTGCTAAAATTTCTCCATAGAATTGCACAGTGACTGTTTTGCTCTTTAATCTTTTTTCTTACACTTAACATTGAAAATAATAAAATGCAGCTTCTCCTTGTGTCCTCAGAATCCTTAAGATTACTCACATTTTCCCTATGGTATTTTACACACATTCACTCTCTTTCCTTCTCTTTCTCTCTAGCCGAAAGGTGCTGGCCATAATTTAATCTAAGTCTTTTTCTAGCATCAGCCAGAAGAAGTTATCAGACAGCAATGTGCGTTTAGTCACTCCTTATGGTTGGAACATATTGCTACCATGGTATCATTAGTACTGGTGGACTGAGAAACTAGGCTTTAGGTTGAAATTTAGATTTCTCCAATCCAGCAGTTTGTTCTGCTCATTGAGAGGAATATGTATTGTTATATTGCACTTTATATTGTAGATTTAAGAATTTGCCAGGTTTCTAGTAAATTGGTAAGTGTTAGTAATGTGTCATTCAGATACCTGTATGTCTTACATTCTAAGACATACAGGTATCTGAAGACATGTTCGGATGACCGCTTACTTTTTTCACTCCTGGTTCAGTGCTATTTTGAATAAAAGTAAGAGGAAAGGATAGCCTTATCTTGAATTTGTCCTCAGTAGGAGATTATATTTTAACTGTTACAGCTCAACTGATTGGTTATGCAGTATTTGAAAAGGACATGGCAGAAACGTCTTTAATATTAAAAAGTTCTTGTGGTTTTTGCTTAGCTCTTTTGTATTCCTTCTTGGGTTAGTATTTGTGAGTTTGGCTGGGTAACTTTTGTAACATTTCCTCCCTCACTAAGTAGAACTGGTGAGAGTGCATTAGGGCAGGTAGGTATTTAAACATTGTTCCAGATACATTTAGCCAAGATAGGGTGCGAGCTGGTCACTTGACTATGATTTGGTAATATCTGTCTTAGTTTGTTTACATTTGGGGAAGAAGTTTTGTTTTTTTATTCTCACATCAGAAACATTGAAAGATGACTTATACATTCAGAATAGTATTACTGGTTAGGGTTAGCAAGACTTCACTTTCATATTAAATTCTCTATTAATCCCTTTTTTAAAATTACTTACCTCACTAACCAAAATAGCCCCATCTTTAACTATTTTTGGGCTATCAGCAATTATATATGTGTTATATAATCAAATCATCTATTTATCAGCCTGTACTTATCCCACATTTGAAGAATGGTTTCCATATTGTCAAAACGAGGCTAACAAACCAACATCACAGAGCTCATACTGTGCGGGCATCTTGCCAAAAATTAGCTTTTTTGCAACAGCCTTCCAAGTGAAATAGACATACTGGTTCCAAGATTCACATCTTATTTTTCTTAAATATTACAGTATATAGCAAGTTGGGAGTGTTCTTTAGTTCATCCTGCTAACAGTGATGGAGTCCCACAAAAAGAAACGCAGTAATTTCTGTTGTATTACAGGGGAGGTGGTATTCATTAATTACATTAAAAATACTAGGGAGAACTGGAAGCGGAGACTGAGAGGTCTCTGCCCAGGAATTCTAGGAATAAAATAGTTTAGAAAGAGCATAATCTGAGGTTTCCAAGTTTGTTATTTAAGTTACTAGTAAACCAAACCCCTGACGAGAGAGTGAATGGTATACTTATAGTTTGAGAACAGATGGCAACTCTTATCTGCCACACAACTATGAATAGGATACGTTCTCAATCAAAATGCAGAACTTAATTGGTAACCTTGAAAGACAAAGTTGTCAGCTTTGATATCAAACTTTATTTTATTAACAGATGCTACAGTTATCTTAATAATGATCTGAATACAAGATTGTCTCTGGGGAAAAATGGTATGAAAAACTTTACCTAGCTTTATCATGTGGGCAGGGCTAGAATTTGGGCACATCTTACTAACATCCTTATTAGTCTCATATTATAGTCCTGTGTAATAAATGGACTTTGCAAAATGTTAGAGGTATCAATACTGTCTGGCAGCTCTATTACAATCAGTCCAGCCTTGTGACCGATCTTCTGCTAGCAAGTCTGTTCCTTCCTACAGCACTACACTGTGGGATGCTTACCCACATTGCTTTTTTCTGTCTGTCGCCACGAAATGTCAACAATTGGAGGCAGAAAATCCCATTTGACCCATTTTTACTTTAGACAACTTCTGCATATCAATAGCACATTTATCAACAAGCCTTCCCAGTGCAGATATAGCCAAAGCAACTCTAAGCTACTGAGTGTGAGGCCGACTATGGAGAATATTGGCTAGTCAATTCATTGTAGTTTTAGAGGCTAAAACAAAAGACCTGGCTTCTGTGCCAAGCAAAGGTGGTTTTACCTCAGGATAACTAAGGGCATCATCTACACTTGTCATTTAGGGTACGTCTAGACTACATGCCTCTGTCGCCAGTGTTATTTTATGAAGTATTTTTTATTTTGGATTTATTTAGAAAGGGATTGTTAAAATTTGTCCATTTAACTTTTTTTGTAATTTAAAAAAAAATTCCATCAAGGGTACAGGTTGAACTTCTGTGGTCCAGGACTCACAGGTTTGGCAACATCTATGGTATGGCAGGACCACAGAGCTCCAGCCAGAGTTGCTGGACAAGAGAGCTCCCAGAGTAGAGCTGGGACGGGAGCCCCACCAGCCAAGAAGTTAGCCCCACTGTCCAGGGTGGCAGAGCCACTGCCGGCCAGAGCCATGGAGCCCTGACAGCTAAGAGGTGAGCCTCTGTGGATGGGGGTGTGGAGCTATGGACAGCGGAGGACATGGAGCACTGGCAGTCAGAGTAAAGCTCTGCTGGCCCAGGGCAAGAAGTCCCTGTGGCTGGGGGTGCAGAGCTATTGACAGCTAGGAGCAGTGTCTGCCATCCAGGGTCAGGGAACCCCTGGTTGTAGCCCAGAATGGAGACGCATGGGTGGGCCAGAGTCAGGGCGCTGGCTAGGCCAGCAAGCAGAAGGGGAGCCTCGGGAGAGCCAGAGGCCTGACCTCCCCATGTCCAGGAAATTCAGTCCTTCAGGACCACTGAGGTCCGAAGGATACCAGACCTGAGAGATCCAATCTGTATTATTTTCTTCATCCCTATCAACTCTTTAGCATTCACTACGTTTTAACAAAAAAGGGCTATTGTGAGTTTGGTTTCCAATAACATTCTCTTCAAGTTTTCAACCTCAAGCATTGATTTAGCTGTGCCAAAATAGAGCACTACTCCAAATTTCCCCATTTTATCTCTCTTCTATAAGGTTTATTGAGAAGCAATCCTGTTCCAGTTCATCCTGTATATCTAAGTATTTTTGTTCAGTCTCTTTCAGCATTTGCTCAGTTATGTCAGTTTTGAGGACTGTACTTGATTTGGTGATTCTGTCACTTTTCTGTTTGATTTTATGAGACCCAATCCCATTCTAGGCACATCCCATTTTCCTGACGCAACCAAATGTTTTCATTATTTTAAATTATGATCAGAGGAAGCTGTATACTGAATTTGGTGATCCTAGCTCTTACCGTTTCGGAGAAGTTCTTGGTCAAACAGACACATTCTCTAAAATATATAGTAGATTTTCCTGATCTCCATGTTATTTCTGAGAACATTTTATGTCCTATTTTTGGAATGTCAAATTAAAAGAGAGAGCTGCAAGTGGTAATCTAACTTCTTACTGAACAGCCGTTAGATTATTTAGGTAATTGAGAATTTTGTTTTAAATAGGGTTGCCCGGTGTCAGGTTTTCTCCCGGATAGTTCAGTATTTTGGCCTTCCGTCCAGTACAAAAAACCAGAGAATATCGGACATGTAAAATGTCCAGTATTTTCTGTTTTCCTCGGACAAGTGACTGGCAGTGTCTGCGAGGGCAGGGGGAGCGAAGAGCGCAGAAATTTAAAGGCACAGTGGCCTTTTTTTTTTGGCTTAACACGTTTGGTCTCTCCTCCCTCCCTTTTTTTTTCTTTTCTCAACCAATATTTCCCTGCCTGTTCGGCATCTGGCAACCATAGTTTTAAATTATAATGCAAATGAGGCTTCCTGATTAATATATCTGCCACAGAGTTCTAAAATACACATAACCTAACGTTGACTCAAATTTATGCACTTATATCTGACATTGCCTGACCTCAACTTCTTAAAAAACAGTAATTAAAACTAAAACCTTGTGTGTCTTAATTCTGAAAACTGAAGAATAAAACCTACCGGTGAGAACTGTAGACAATCATGTATAATACAAAAACATGAGGGCTTTTTTTTTAGCTATGGACACTGATTTATTCTCTAGCTATTGTAATGCTTTGGACTGAGCCCTTTGTTCTCCCTCACTAGGATTTTGAAACCAGTCCACTCTAGACTGTTTTGTCATTTGCTTCTCTTCTCATCTCCCAGTCAGAAATGTGCTTCTGTCTTTTGATATTTTACCTCATTAAAACTCAGTAGGCAAACAGTTATCTGCACAACTTTCCAGTGGATATTGGAGTGGAGGGCAGGCAGCTAAGGCCTTGCTAGTGACTGCTCTGTTGCAGCTAAACAGGAGGTGGCTGTCTGCTCATCCCATATAAATGCTTGTGGGAAATGGGATCTGCTCACAGACCTAGAAGGGGCAGGGTATGTTTTATCTTTACATGAGACCTTGGAAAACCAAGGCAGGCCCTGCACATTCATGTTGGTTTAGAACTTGATATGTACTAATCCTAAGAGGTGCTCCAAGTCAGCCAGATGTGTTAAACACATGTGATCAAATAAATGAGTTCTTTGCATTAATATTGAGTATCAGGCCATACATTCCAGCCTAACTGTAAACTAGAGCATTATAACTCCAGATCAAAATCAAATCTGGGCTAAACAATCTTTTTTGGACAAATCCTTTTCTCTTTACTTATACAGATATTCTCGTTGATAATGATGGAACACGCTATGTAACTGCGAGGAGCAGAATTTAAACTTTTGTGTAAAAAATACAGAATAAAACTGTTTTTTTATAAATGGCCATGGCTCACATGCCTTACATTCTTTGCTATAAAGCATGTCACCTTTTCATAATTAAGATGAATCTGAAGAGTTCAAATTTAGCTGAGAGAGATTCTCTCAATTCTGGTTTTATCTATCAGTTTATAAAATACAGATGATGGATAGATACTAAACATGCATTTATAATAGGCATAGTGTGACAGCTGGATAGATGTATCTGCCTTTGTTTTACTTTGTGAAGCACACCCTCTGCTCTGCTTCTTTCATATATAATGACAGCATAACATTCAGTTTGCAGCTTCCTACCAAGGAGGACCCCAGCCATACTTAAAATTAGCAGTCTGCATTTAAAAAATAATAATAGTAATAAAAAATCTGACTGAAACCCATTCTGCACACATACGCATCGAAGCTAGAAATTTCACAGAAAAATCAATATATCGTCCCACTATAGTGACATCAGATACACTACTGAATTTATTGAGTACACTCCCTGAATGTTAAGCATAGTAACTGTGCATTGTTTATTGTTTTAAAACTGGGTTCTCTGAGAAGGTGATCAATTTATATTTAGGTAAATCTCCAGCAACTCATCTTAGCTCTCCCTCCTCCACAAGAAAATGATAAAGATGCAGTTGTGTCTAGGTCTCTGTTTCTGCTCTCGGTATTTGCACTGAGTATTGGAAAACTATGTGAAGCATCCACTTCTTTTGGAGGCCTCAGTTTTCATGCGCTCACTTAGACCTTGATTCTCACTTTTATACAAGCATTCCCCATTCCAAGTAAAGACTACAGGAATAGGACATGCTCAATACCTCTGAAAGTCAAATCCTCCAAAGGTGCTGGAACTAGGGAATATTGAGACACTGCTGCACTCTCTGGCTTGAAATGGTTTCCATCATAAACAGGGTTTACAGATTGGTTTCAAAGGCTCTCTGTACCACCACTATACAAATTGTTCCAACGCCCTTCACACACACTGTAAATTATAGTAGAACTTTGGGGCATTATAGCAGAACTTATAGTAGAAACCTAGCTCCGATACAAGAGTCTTTTATAGCCTTTGGGAAGTTATTTACTTTCCATACCTTTTATTTCTCCATTTGTAAAATGGAGAAAATGTATGTGATTGTTGGTTAAAGGCAAAGAGCACACAGCATGACATGGCATAGAGGTGGAAATAAGTCAATCTCTGTGCTTTTTTGATCCTTCAGTCTAAATTAGGGCAGCCTAAGGAATGCTTTAATTGACATAGGCTACCAGAGCTCCACAGTGCAATTACAGCAAGTGGGCATTACTAAAGAAAAGGGGGGAATGCTGGACACACTACCATTCCCCCAGCCTCATGACCTGTGCCAGCTGCAGGAACGTGAAGGGCTTAGGAGCTTGGATGATCATGTCTTCTCCACCTACACTGGAGTCCCCCTCTTTTAGCTGTATAGAATGGCTTTCTAGAACCTACGTTATGCATAGTGGCCAAGGTGGAGTCCGGGATTGGGCCAGTAATCCTCACCTAACTGCTTGTGATATTTTGAAACTCAGTTAATTTCCATATGGCACTTTAAAAATGAAAAGTATCATCTGAGTGCTAAAGGTTTTATTCTCTTCCTTAATTTATATTCAGAAAGATATTTTGGTCATATATCTATTTCCACACAATAGTCCTTCATATTCTACAAGGTCAAAATGCTGGCATGCATAATCATGTATATAAAATTTAGGATGAAGTTTAATAATCACCTAATGTCATCTCAACACTGATTAGCTAAAGTAATAGATTTCACCCTGAAGACTGTATCCCAGGAAATCTGGCTGGTTAGTAGATACAGATAATTAAATAAAACAGAACAAATAGTTTAGCACCATTCTGCACCAGTTTTAAAAATAACCTCATGAGGTTCTGATAATGTTATGAAAGAGAGAGAATAACTGCTAGTTTGATTTTGGTACCTTTCAATTCTGGTCCATTTAGCTCTGATTTATTTGGAACATTCCTTCAGGCAAGAAGACCTGACCATAACAGTCATCCTTGAATTGAAGTTGCCTTTTCAATATTTTCTTAGTTTGGTGCTAACTTAAATATTAATTTTACTTAAGATTTTATGTTACCTAGTTGTTTGAACTCTGTAACTGCATTTCCGTTCATGAGTATTTAGTCTGATTTCTATGTAAGCACATTAAAAAAAAGTGGAGGTAAGGGAGTCTTTTGTAACCATAAATCAATATACTTAAAAGATGCTGCTAGTGTTTGCAAATTTGCAGCTTCTCTGTCTGATTTCCTGTCATGAAGCTATTCCCATTGGCTAGCCCAGGAATCCTGCTCAATTATCATAGCAAAAAAAATTGCTTGGCACAACTTTGTCCCAACAAGCCAAGAATAAGAATTCCCTCTGTAGATCATTTTCATTGCAGAAAATGTGAATGGATTGCAGTTTGGTTCCAAGTTAGAGTTGTGGCAAATGCACACTGTAGTGTTCTAATTTAAATTAGAATCATAAAAAAAGAGTTGCAAACTACTCGGCTGTCTATAAGAATTCTAGAGAGAAGATGAAATACATGAACCTTTTTATCTATATAAATGGAAAGAACAATTTTCATTCAGTACATGGAGCTTTTGTTTATGTACATGGAAAGAACAATTTTCACTCAAGAATATAGCATTCTATGTTGCTTTCTAAAGAATGCATGTTTCCACTCTTACTACCATCTGTTTGCTCTGACTGTAAGTAACATGAGTTTTAACCCTTGACATGTCATGACAATATTCAATTGTGTGGTGTGGTTTAAAACAAAAGGCTAGAGCCACAATGGGTGTAAATTGGAATAACCCGTTTACCTCAATTCAACTACATCTTGAACCTTGCTGATTCAGCAACTTCAGGACCTAACCAGCTGGCCTTCTGCCTCTGGCCCCCTCTACGACCTTTGCCCAGCCAGGCTGTTCCCCCTGCTGCCATTGGCCCCTGCCCCCCGGCTCTGGGCTGCCATGGGCGTTTGGGGTTCTCCAGCCCTGGCACCGTGCTACCATGGTTACCTGGCTCCAAACTGCCACGGGCAGCCAGATTTACCCCGGCTCTGCACTGTTGTGGGCGACCAAGCTTCTTCTTCCTCCAGCACTGCACTGCTTTGGCCTGCTGGGTGTCTCCAGCCCTGCCTCAGCACCTTTGTGGGATTCTGGCCCCACTGCCCTGAGCCGGGAGGGTGGCCCTCTTTCCATTAGGCTCCTGGGCTCTTTGGTCCAGGAGCATTCATGGTCCTTCCAGAGCAGGGATGTTGCTGGACCAGAGAGTACTGGTTTTCAGAGGTTCAACCTGTACTCTGCTATTTATTAGCAGAGGATCTGGCCCACGCTTTTAAAATTAAGGATATAATTTTATTTATTTTTCCTGAAGTGTCAGAAAAAAATTATTAGGCACATAAATGTCACAGTATACCATATTTAAAAAACCTGTTTAAGTATGAAGTGAAATACTAGATCTTCACATTGTCCAGTTGTTGTTGATAATAATCATCCTGATTTACTCAGCACTTCTTTCTCAGGCTAAAGTCCCACTGAAGTATAACTTCAGTGGCAGTTCTGTGGAAGGAGTGTTGAATGGGGCCCATTATGATTAGACAAGTACTGCGAAAAAAATTATGAATTATAAATTGCACAGTTGCAGTGTTTATCTTGTGGTTTCCATTGTATTTTAAGAATGCCAGTGGGTTTCTGAATCTCCGGAAAGAAAATTCATATGGTAAATGGATCTTCTTGGGACTTTTCTTGAAGACAGTTTCTTGTCTAATTCCACTGTCATTCTCTAAAAGTAAAAAAAAAATTCATAAAAACAATATAAAGTTCTTTAAGGCAAAGCTTTTCTGTCAGTACAATGCAGGAGGAAGAAATCTTCTGAGAATTCACAGGAAATACAGTGGATAAAAGATTAAAAAGCTAGCAACCTTACAAACAAGTAAAAGGTCAAAAATGCACACACAATGAATAATTTAGGGTGCCCTCTTTCCTCCTTTGATTGGTTTTGCTGCATGTGTCATCTGTGGAGTCCAACTTGTTGGAAAAGGATAGAATCATGGCCGCCTATGCGAGCATATCAAGTCAGAATACAAACAACTAAATGCAGATAGGGCTTCATCTGTTTCAGTGGCAGCAAACGAGAGTGCTCAGAGCACCTGCCCCTCACAAAGTATTCTAACCACACTTTTCAAGGAGTTATACAGGAAGAAGGAGAAAGATATGTGACCCAGCAGGCTCATCTATGGCTTCTATTCCCAAGCTGGAATGCATAGTTGGGTTCCTAATCTTAAATCAGGCACTTTTAATACTTTGATTTTTACTAAATTTGCATGATAATTGGTTCGCTTTCTGAAGCATGAGATGGAGGACATTACCTAGCAGTTGGGAGCATAACTTAGCCCTTGGCAGCCACTGGATAAGTGCTTAGCAGTGACAATGATTCACCCTAGGGCATCCTGTATAGGGTGTCACCTGATGGCTGCAGCACAAAGGAGCCCCACAAGGAGACTGATAGGAAATAAAAGGCATACAATTATGGAGTATAAAGGGAAAAATTACTTTGAAACCTGGTAGGGGTGCACGGATGGAGACTACTCAGAGGCAGATGAAAAATACTTAGGTCAGAATCAAGTCATCTCAGTACCACATGCACTATAGATAATGAGACCATTCTTAGTGAATCAATCAGTACAAAACTGACTGTTTCAAATGTCAGAACTGTCAAGGACAGTTGGTACTCAGCTGATGACAACGCTGGCTTTGTGTCACTTAGACGTAAACTACCAATTAAGTTTGAAGTCTCCCAAAAAAGATTATCTTGGTTTTAAGAGACAATATGTGAATCAATACCATTTTGGATCTTTTAGTGAAAGAGTGACATATGTTGATTCAGGTTTACAAGCTGTAGATGATTGTCCATTAAAGTAATTACTTTAGCACATCAGGCTGGTTAGAAATCGGTATCTGTGCACGTGAAGGATATTTGCATATTTTTTCACAAGCCTTAAAAAAATCCCTTCACTAAAGTTTTTAGTTATTGCCATTTAAAATGCACTTTAAATTCCATGTCTAAGATTCTTGCAGTTAGGTGCCTTCTATCCCCCAGAAAAAAATTACAAGGAAATAATAAAATAATAAAAAATAAACAACAGCAGGACAAAAAGTCTGTCAGATCCTGATTAAAATAACTCTCATGTACACACCCAGGGAAAGAACTTGTACATTCAATGAAAGCATCTTGATTAAGAATGACTGGTCGTTACTTAGCTTTCAGGTAGATTTCAAGCACATAAGTCAGGCAATGTTAGCTTATTGCAGATTTGCTTAGTTACACATTCAACAATCATGATGGACTATTTTGATTCCTTTAGTCCTTTGCAGAGTAAGTGTGAAGTAACACTAATTAAAAGCTTTTCTACTGAATAATCCATGTGCATCACCCTCCAAACTTTAGCTTTAGGGGCCCACATTGACAAAAACACATTATATTCCTTTCGCTTAATTTCATTAGTGGGACTCCTCTTTGACTTTGTGAGAACATACAGATTTTCCTCCAGAGCATGTTAGAGCACAGAACGATTAGCAGAGCATTAGAAGTAACCACAGCCTGGGAATAATGTGAGTGAGCCCTATGGCAGTGTGTGAGTTCCAGGGCAATTTGTAGATGTTCTGTTCAATGGTGTATAAAATAGGGATACACTGTATTGTACTTGAGGCACTTTCTCTGGAGCTTCAGCCAAGTCCCTGGTATGCTAAATAATTCAAGCTTATATTTTGCTGTTTAGTAAGTAATATGCTCAATTAAAAACAAAAGGACATCAATTTAATAAAAGGGAAGTTTGCTCTTTTTCTTAATGCACACCTATACATTAAAAAGAAAAACAATCCAAAGAGAGAGAAGCCTGATTCTCTTCATAAGTACGTCACTGAAAATTAGGAGTCACTCTCTTGAGGTTACGTTGGTGTAAAGTGAGTGTAAGCAAGAGGAGAATTAAGGTAGGAAGCTTACCAGTGTGAAATACTAAGAGGAAAGGAATAACAGTGGGAAAAATTGGTATTCTATTGTGAAACCAAGCTTCCTGCAATAATGAGCACATAGCAGAGGCCAAGCAGAAAGCAATACAGTTGAGTTCAACACACCATTCACCCCTTCTGGTATCAGAGCACATAGAAACAAAAGAGAATACAAGCAGTGTTTCCAAATATTTCTTTTTATCCTTTTAACTCCTTCCCTTCTGTACCCAGGTTCCTCTCCTTTCTGTCAATCACCAGGAATTATTATTTAAAACCCATTTAAGTCAAATTATCCAGGCTCTTTTGTTGAGTTTCATACTGTCATTAACACAGCTTGTACCTTTTATGTACTTTTTACCTAATTAAAACTTCTGAGATCCTCTCCCTCCACAATTTCCATAAACCAGTCCAGCTGTATAAATACTCAACGCTCTGTATCACATTATTATGTTTGGTTTGTATCATACCTGCTCCTGTTTTTAGGCCTCATTCTGCACACATGCATGTGATTAATTCTAGGCATGCATATAAACCCACTGAGTATATTAGTACTACTCATGCAAGTAAGACATGGCTTTGATTGCCATCTTTCTCCCCAGGACTCAATCTCTTCCCTGGGCCTGTCATCCTCCATCCAAATGAAAATCTGCACCACATCTTTCTGACATCTCCTTGTGATGTCCCTCTGTCAACTGAAATTTAACAGGGCCCAAATGGTGCTCTGATCTTTCCTCCCAGAACTTTCATGCTTCCCTCCTCCTCTTTCACAGTGAACTGTACCATGTTCTCTTTTAGTCAGGCTCATAATCTCAGCTTCATCCTTGACACAGCTTGTTTGGGACCCATGTAGGCCATGTCTGTGTCTTGTTTCTTCTTCCTGCACAACATCCTGAAGATGTGGCCTTTCCTCTTCGCTCATGCCACCAAAACACTCATCCCCTCTCCTCTGCTCTTGAGGCCTTTAAACAAACATCCATCAAGTCCATTCTGAAGACAGATGCTGAAATCATCTCCTTGGCTTGTTGCTCGGACTGTCAAGCCCACTCTTCATGTCCCTCAATTTTTTTTCCCTTCTTACGTTGCATCAGATACAGACTCCTTGTCACATGCATCTGACGAAGTGGGTCTTTGCCCATGAAAGCTTAGGCTCCAGTACATCTGTTAGTCTGTAAGGTGCCACAGGACTCCTTGTCGCTTTTGCAGATCCAGACTAACATGGCTACCCCTCTGATACTAGACTCCTTGTCTTAATCTTCAAAGGTCTCCACTTCTTGGCCTCACCCTACCTGTAGATCTTATTATTGTATCATGAGGCTTATACTCACCATTGATCTGCAAGTGATGACATGGTCTGGATTTCACCCAATCAAGGCTGTGATTTCGTCTTCATATGGGAAAAATCCCAGTCAAAAGTCATCAAGTCACCACATTATCCTCTTTTACATTCCTCGTTAAAATTCGCCTTTGCCAGAATGAAACAGGCCATTGCCATCTAGTCCAGGGATTACTGCTACCGATTAATGAAGAATTACACATAAAGCTAGTCTGTGCTAAAGAATCCTTTTGTTTATAATTCTTTCCCCTCTCTCCCACTATTTGTCTTGTCCGTTAGTTATGTCTTATTTAGATTGTAAGCTCCTTCGGGCAGGGATTTGTGTATGTACGGTGTCTGACTAAGTGAGGCCCCAGTCAGCTTAAGCCTTCTTAGTGCTATTGCAATATAAATGTTCAGAGAAGAATCTCAATATTTACTCCTTTGTACCCTGCTACAGCCCCCCTCCCTCCACGCCCCACAGCTGATGGTGTAGAGTTCGCCTTTTACAATTTATCTGATCATGTAAGAAGGGAGCATTTTTTAATATTCAGAACAGAAACTCAGTGTTATTTAGTGGAATTTACACTACAGGACAGGAAAGCCCCTGCAGAATTCTGAAAGACCAGGGCTGTAACTGATTGGCAGCACATTTTTGCTATTATTCCTTCCATGGGATTTTTCGTTGTATCTCAGCACTGATCCACAGACGTGATGCAAGACACTAGGAACAGCAATGTTTTGCAGTCCTTTTATGAAGGAAGGGCTTTCTGCTTTACGCCAGGTGTACCATTCATTGAGATGGGCCAAATGTAATTACTAGTGGTGCTCAGCATGTCAGGGAAACATTTTTCACAGTCCCAGCTTCAGTTTCTGAGAAGCAGGAGATTGGAAATGACTTATATCTAGAAGTCCAGGAAGAGTGCCAGTTTTCCATTTGCTTCTTTTTGTTATTCAACCAAAACTTTGTAAAACTGTCTTTGCACAACATATCTCCTTGTTGTTGTTTTATTATTATTAATATTATTATTATTAATTTTATTCTGTGTTTTTTAAACCCAGGCCATTTATCACAGCACATGTTTCAAGCATTTGATCTATTCTATCCGTCATTCCCATGTGTACTGCTGCAATCTGCTACACATGTATTGCTAGTTTGTTTTGTCTGTGGCTTGACCTCACATGGGAATCCCATTTGTGTTCTCATTGTGGTTGTGAGGCAGTACACAGCCTTTTTGTCAATTTATTTTACTCCCAGCAGTTTCTTCTAGTACACAGCACCACGTCTCCCCAGGCAGCTGCTTTTTTTGCTATCAGTTCTTCTGAGTAGCCTTTTAAAAAAAATAATAAATTGATTCTTCATATGGAATCACATGCTGCTGTATTAAAATAACACTGTCCTAAATAAAAGGGTGCCTACATAGAAACTATCCAAATTCAAGTGGCATCCATAGCAGTGGGAACAAATGTAGAAAATATTGAAACTCTGCAAAAGAAAATCATGTTCCCACACTAATATTTCCTTTAAAAATGATACTTGAGTTCAGCCAGGGAATCTACCAGCTTTTACTGTTTATTTTGTTTATCCAATAAAATGTATGCCGCTTTTAGAGTTGCCATTCTAGTGAAAATATAATCCTATCCACAGAAGTGGATATGGCAGAGGTATTTACATAAGCACAATTTTTTTTTATAGACAAGAATAACAAGTGGCACAGTGTGAAGTGATTCCCTGAGTATGCAAAAAGAAACCTGAGGCTTGCCAGTATAATAATATAGGCGATATCAGTTGGGATGCAGACATGTCTGTACTCTCTAGACAGAGATATCGAAACAGGCAGATAGCCAGACTAATTTAAAAAAAAAGTATCTTTTGTGGGGTCTATGTTTGTGATCCAAAGACCCTTTGATTCCAGCTGGCAGAGGGCATAAGGGTTTCAGCAGGGGTCTCAAACTCCCAGCCCTCAGGATATCACCTGCCCTCTCCTCTCCATGGTATCCATCCCCCAAAGACGTGGCTTTAGGGATCACTGGGGAAGGCTGGTGTAGCCCAGCAGCACTCCGCATGGTGTGCTGGGAAGGGGAGCACAGCAGAGCAAGTGCACTTGCCCAGCATGTTCTGCTTAAGGGTGTGTGAGGGGGTGCATCACACCCCCCAGTAATCCCTGAAGCCACAATCTCGGAGGTGGGTCAGGGCAATAGTAGGATGGGGCAGGGCTTGGGGCCCAGTAACAGACAGCCCTTCCCCTAACCCACGGGGAGTGCTAGGCCAGATTGCGCCATCACTCCAGTCAGGGATGGCCTGGGGGCCGGGAGTTTGAGACCCATTGGTTACAGGAATTCCCTGGTCTGATAGCTACTATTGATCTGCCAATGAATATCATGTAATTTTGTCAAAATGGTCATAATAATCATTGGAAGATGTATGTGTAGATCAGTGGTGACCAGCCAGTAGATCTGGATCTAGGGGTAGATCTTGGAGCTTCTGATAGGTGATCCTGACTGGTTTGGCTGGGACTGTGCTCTTTGATAATTTTAATCTTGTTTTTCACTCACATCTGAAGCTTCCTGGGGAAATCGCATGCGCTGCACATTGTAGCAATCCAGTCTGGAAGTGCCAGAGGTGCGGATAATGGAGTCCTAGTCCACAATCAAGAGAACTTTGCAATTGTTGCACCAAATGGAGGTGAGAAGAGGCACTGAAGTCACCTGGCATGTTATCTCTTTTTCCTTTAACTAAAACCATCTTCATCTAATGAAAGTTTCTATCTCAGTTGGGTAATGTGAAAGCAAAAGCAGTGAAGCATGGCACTCCTATATGTATAAAAAAGGAGACACAAAGTTGTATTACAATCTGTATTGACCAAGGAAGCCATTTTATATAATTCATTAGCTTTCTGGCTCTTGTTCAACTCTCCTCAAGCAACCAAACTAGATTCTTTGCCATTGAGGACAAAGTTTCATGCACACCACTCTGCCGAATCACTGCACATATGTGAGGCTTTGGGGGCTCCATTTTGGAAGTCTTTTCTCCAACCACGCATAGAGGCATTCAGTTCTTGGTGCAGAGAAAAAACTGGAAGCAGGTGCCATGAAATTCACACCAAAAACTAGAAAGAAATAAAATAAATAAATAAATAAATAAAAGGGAGATAGGATTACACATATTAGTGCTTAATGTGTGAGCTCTGTCAAGTCTGCCTATTCTTCAATTAGACAGTGAAGTAAACTTGAAAATAGAAATGAAAAGGGGAAAAAAAACCTCTTTACTCCCTGGAAGTTTTTAGAGACAAGAGGCATTTCAAACTCCTTTCACACAATGAGAATTGTGTGTTAGACTCGTTATACTGGTAGTGCCTAAATAGTGCTGATAGTAGGTTGTACAGAATCTTTGCATACCATCACACATCCTTTATTCATCACCCACTCTGATCATTTAATAAGAGTGCTAAATATTTCTTCTGATAATTGTGCTGGTATTTTTAAGAAGCACATTAGTACCTAGGAAAATTCAAAGCATACTTATTTATTGTCTTGGAATATTCATAACAGCAATACAAACCATTACTACTCTCTCCATGTGCTTTAAATGTGAGAGAAAAGAGATGGGAAGAAAGGGAAGGGAGGTATCAAAACCACAATGATAGGAAAATACCAAACACATATACATCTTTGAAGGTTGCTATGAAGTTTGACAAATGCTTCCAAATTTGAGTAAAAGAAATTGTACTAATCTTTTTTTCTCCCATCTCTTTTGTTTTCATATTTGGGCACCAGGCCTTCACAGTTTTGTTATGGGCAGTGTTTGTGTCATAGTGCTAGTCCACGAATATCACTCTTACCCCCCTTGTCGCTCAGATTTTGTTAGATCGTTCAGTATTGCTCCATTCCTGCAACTGGATTCAAATGAACAGACAAATTGAGTTCCACAGGGGTTCCAGAGTCTTCCTATGTAGGGTCAGGATCTAAAAATAGTTAGTTTGATGTGTCTTTCTAATTCTTCAGTATAATTATTTAGGGAAATATTAATAAACATGGCTCATCCTTTGCAACATGTCTGGCTATATTTATGAGACCAGCTTTCAGAATTTCAGGGGAGGAAAATTACTGAGTGTTGAGGTTCAGGGACTTAGCAATACATTTTTTTAATGGCATTATCTAAAAACATATGCATGAAACCTAAGTACACTTTTACAGAAAACTAAACTTTGGAGGTTACCTTGGGTGGCATGAACAGTATTAATGTCAAAGACCAGTCTGACATACCAAAAAGTAGTCTGATTTTCAGAAGCCTGGTTCTTGGACTTTCTGACTAGCAGACCTCTTCAAGTTATCTCAGTTTCAGCACCCCAAAATTGAGGACCCAAAAATCATTAGGCATGTACAAATATTGGCCCTTGCAAATAAAAATAACCATAAACAAGAGTGCTATAAATATTGAAGACAAAGTGCTATGGTTAAATGAAGGTTTTACGTTCCTTCATTAGCATCTTTCTGTCATCAAGTTAACTCAGCTCTCATAAGTAATAATCAGTGTGAAGTAGCCCATGAAAATATAGCTTATGTAATTTCAGTAATAATAGAGCTTGCAATTATTACATAGCACTTTTCCCCAGAGGTTCTTCATTGCTTTACAAGAAATAAGCCTCACAATACCCATGTGTGTTGTTGACATTTTTTATTATGCCCATCCTATATCTAGGGATGCTAAAGCACAGAGATGATATTTTGTTTCATTGTTCTTGAAAGAATACATTTCCGAGTGCCCAACAAAAGAGAGCTGGAGCCTGATGTTCAGTGGTACTGAACAATAATAACTCTAGCAGAAACTTTAGTCAGTGGATACTGTGGATACTGAACAACTCTGAAAATCAGGACCAACAGCTCTCAAGTTAGGCACCCAAAAACCGAAGAATCCAAAATCAGTAACCACCTCTGAAAATGCTGGGCACAGGAGTCCTGGCTTCTACGTATATGCTCTAATCTATAGGTAACAAAAGCTAAAGCATTCTGGCTGCATCTAGACTGGCATGATTTTCTGCAA
>JANRFK010001158.1:35740342-35763844 GCA_030068395.1 Apalone spinifera
CTTCCTGTATAGAGCATGAGGTCTGTTATCATCAGTCTCTAAGTATGTCAGGATGCATCTTCGCTGCCTCAAAGAGGCCACAAATATCTGGAGAGATACTAGTTCAGGAGTGAATGGTGCAGGTTGTCCAACACACCATCCCATGAGTAAAGGTACTATTAGGAGACATGAAGCTGAGGAACTGTAGGAATCCAAGACTGCCGCTAGACCAGCTGTAGAGCCCTGCAAATATGTGGGTATCCACTTTATATCCATGGCTCATTTTTGCAAATACAGATGCAGATGTGGATACACATTTTGCATGTAGAACCCTGCAAGTTTGTGGATATCTGGTTTATATCCATGGGTATCCACATACACAGATGTTAGTGCAGATATCCATGACTTGTGGATGTGGATACAAAATTTTGTATCCATGCAGGGCTCTAGCCATCTGTACTAACAAACTTCTAACTCCATCATAAAGTCTGTTTCCCAAGCCCAGAATAGCATATAGACATCTAGAAGCAGGGAAGTCATAGGGCATCCTGGGCTCATAATGGCATATGTAATTGCATTGATTTTCTTTTTCTATATACATTTTTAAGGATATAATTTTCCTGATTTTGTTTACAATTTGCGGTATGCAGTTACATGCAGATAACACCTACGGAGTGCTTCTCTCTCTTTTTTTTTTTTCTGCCCATTCTTGCTGCAGAGACTCAAAACAGAGGTCTTCCCCCAAATGAACTAGCTATCAACACTGACTGGATCAAGATGCATTGACTGGGTATTCCAAGAAAACTTACTATATTTGAATACTGTACACACAAAGAGTCTGGACCAGTTTTCTCTGTAAACTGAGTGCTTGGGCAACCATTTAGGAGAATTTCAGATGCAGCCCAGCTGATTAGCAGAGTGTCCATATCTGCCAGCATGTGTTTTTACTGGTGGTGCACATCCACACATGCCTGAGTGCAAATCACAAAATTTATTCTGCACACAAATGGAAAAAAATAGAGAGAACATTGAACTGGAGTAATATAAATGATCACATCCCTATTTAAGATTTCTTAATCCTGCTCTAAAGCAAAGATGTGCATCGCTCCTTTGTCGTTGAAAGAATTTCACCTGAAATTCATAAACCAGTAAGCCCAATAAATATAGTCCACCTTGCTTAGTCACTCTGTTTTGACATACTGTGACTAAAATTGTCAAACCCCAAAACCCTTCTGATTTTTTGTAAAATTCCAGCCTGTATTCTTGTTCCCCAAGAAGGCTGCTATTGCTTTGAAATGTACATACGTGTGAGTTAGAATCTTTTCTGCCATGTTGTTCAGGCTTGGCCACTGATTCCAGGTTCCATTTGGCTTCTGGACCCAGTGCCAGGCCCTGCACGTTGGGTCCCGCCCAGCTGCCTGACCTGTGGTCCTGACTAACAGCTCCACATGTATACTCCTGTCTACTGGCCCCTGCTCTATAGGGTGATGAGGGGCATGGACAGAGGTAAGGGAGGTGCAACTCAGCGCCTCCACTCCAAAAGTTGTCCTAGCACCCCTGACCTAATGGACCCAAACTAGCAGTTGCCTATGAGCATAGCTACCAGATTGGGCCCCTGCACTTTACTCAGGGAGCCAAAAACGTGTCTTCCCCACTTTGTGAATCACTCTGAAGCTTTGGATCCCAGGTGCCTGGAGGGAAGCAACAGTGTGCGTCCCAGCAGCAAAGACTTAGGGAGCTAGGAACTTAGGTCATGTCCACACTCAGAGATTAGACAGAATTTACAAAGCTCAACATCTGGGCACCCGATTTTAAGTTCTATGTCCTCACTATGGACAAGAATCAACTGTAGTCCAAGGCAGTCTCCATTAATGTGGATGCACTACCTCAAACTCAGAGCCCCAAGAAGCACTTTGGGGAGGTGCAGGAAGCCCATACGTTTGAATTAGCGGCACCGGAATGTCCACACTAACATTTTTTCAGATTTACAAGTTCAGGAATAGTATTATTCCTCATGAAAAGCAGGACTACAGAGTTCAAATTCCAGGGGCCCTTATTCCAGAATAACAGGCTTGATAGGGTGGACCCATCGCTTACAAATTCGACCTTGGAGGTCATTTTGGATTAAGGACCTAATATAGACCAGACCTTAGGGAGCTCTGCAAAAAATGTAAGTTTAGGTGGCAGATAAGTGGGAGTTTTGTCAATCTCAGTAGAGCCTGAAACAGGGCTTTAGCACCTAAAATAGCCATGGAACATTCTAGGTTTTTTGTGTGGCAAAGATGTATAAATTAAGGGCTTTAAGCAAAAGCACTGGTATCCTAAAAGGCAGAATTGGGATACAGGAAGAATTTATTCATAAAAAACCCTTTGATAAAAAAAATAGAAAAATAATGTACAGTATAACATGCAGAATTTGGGACATAGTCTGAATTTCTGAGTCTTATGGTACTCTTACAATATTGGAATTACTGGAAGACTGGCTAAAGTTAGGACTGCATACTGAATCTGCTTATTCAGTTTCTATATAAATCTAGGGTTTTTTATTGCAATTTTTTCCTAAAGTATATAAAGGAATAATGTGACAATTTTTTTTATTAATAACAAGCCACCAGAAAGGGTGTTTGATGGTTCAGAAATCCTGAGTGCAAACAGAATTAAATAACACTCATCTACAGTATTGCAAGATTTACTGCTGCTACATATTGAGTTGAATAAAAGTCCAGTATTATCGCTTACAATTTGACTCGGAAACATTTACATATTTAAAATCCATTTCATTCTGCATCTGGATCTCCACTGCAAGGGAAAAATTGACATATCTACTGAATGTTTTGTGTAAAGTACTGCTGGACTACATTAAGTGAAAGTTGCATAAGTGAAATGCCACGAGGCACACGGTTTTGTTAAAGCAACTAGCTTCAAAGTTAACTTTACATTGTTAATCACATAAATCTCTTAAATAATTAGCATTGCTATTCACTGGGGCCAAGCATTTAATGGCTTTAACAGTAATTAATTAGATACTTCCCCAAAGTTAGTGGAGGTTTTAAATACTGTAATATTTATTGAAAGTGTCTCATAACATCTTTGTATTACTTCCAAAAATAGATTTTATTTGCTTTAAAAGCATCTTTCAGAATAGTCTGTGGGCGCATGCATGACTCACCTGATTAGATTATACTGACACAGTTTCGATTAATCTAAACTCTTTGTTATTATGAAAAGCCGAAGAATGCTTATTTATAGAAGAGAAGTTATGTCTTACTACTAATATATGAATCTACTATGTTTTAGAGAGTTTGTGCAT
The DNA here is from genome assembly GCA_030068395.1 of Apalone spinifera. Classification (NCBI taxonomy): domain Eukaryota; kingdom Metazoa; phylum Chordata; order Testudines; family Trionychidae; genus Apalone; species Apalone spinifera. Next base: position 35,743,632 of record JANRFK010001158.1, read on the forward strand.
CTGTGTGTCCATCTGTCCATCTGTGAGTCCATTTGTTCCAGAATTCTTCCTAAAAGGAAAGAGCTAGCACCACCAAATGTGGTACGCAGCTTCCTCTTATCATAACTTAAAGCAAGATCAAGGTTTAGTTGGGCCAGAACAATGGAATGTGCATGGAATATGATTATTTCGAATCAAAAGGAAAGGGAGGTGTGTGATAGCAGGGACCATTGTATTCGTAAATGACCATGGGGAGGGAGGGGCAGCAAACACTCCAGCCCCAGGAAGCAGCCTTTGGCCCTTGCCACTTGGGGCCACCCATGGGCCACGATGCCAGGCAGCCTCTGCCACCCCAGGCTGTCCTGGGGAGTAGTCACCAACTGGACCGGCGACCCCCACTGCTCCAGGCTGGTCCTAGGAAGAAGCCAGCAGGCAGCCTGTGTGGTTCCCTCCATCCCATGCTGGCCCCAGATAGAACCCAGGGGGAACTGTGTCTCCCCCATCACCTGCATGGGCTAGCCCCAACTCCGGGAAATGCTGGGTAAGTCTTCTAGTATTACATATTCTCAGTAATGACACTAAATATATTCTATGTAATATATATATTAAGGTCTCCCAAGATTTTCAACTGAAGGGCTCTAGTGTTGTATACTCCAATTAACTTATTTAAGGCCTTATTTATACTGACTGGAAACATAAAGGTTTTTGAAAGAGCACTTTGGAGTCGATACCATTGCATGTTAAATGTGAAGTGAGTGCATGTGTCTCATATGTATTGCTGCAGTGAGGTTTGTCAGTCTTAGAATCTTTAGTTTCATCCAAATTGCAGCTCATATAATCCTTGTTTTCTGGGTGCCTTTGAAAGTTTTGCTCACACATTCTTTGATTACACGATATAACTCTCTTCTCTCATCTGAAGCCGTAGGGTCAACATCCATAGCTGGGGCATTTGAGATCACTTAAAAGTATAGGTAGCTCTCTGCCGTGCTTTGTTTGTGTTCATGTAGCTGTTGTCCACCTGCATTTCTCCTGAGTGAGTGTATGTATGCAAGGTGTGGGTGGGTGGGTGGGTACACACTCTTGTGTGTATGTGTATTCTTGAGAGAGTAGTAAAAGGACAAATTGACTGTTAATTAACATTCTGAGAGGTCTCATATTATTATGCTAATTTCATCTCACACATTCTACTTCCACATAATTGATGTCTATAATAAAAAAAATCAAAGTTTTATACAGAAATATTTCAATGTATTCTTTAAAGAGTAAATATATTTCAAATCTTTTAAATAGAGATTTTGGACATCTCACAATCAAGGATCACAAAAAAACAGGCAGTTGTTGAATACCACTGAAATCTCCAAAGACCTGAGTAATCTTTTATTACATCATGAAGTATAGAGGGTAACTACTCTCCTTAGGGTTGTGCCAATGCTCTAGAGACCTCCTCTTGACATCAGGTCAGAATAAGAAATTGAATGCTTGAATGTTAAAAACCATCCCATGCTCAGGTTCTTTTTATTGCTCCCTTGAGATGGGCAAAGAGCTAGCAAGTTGAATGCCAAGTGCCTGCACTAACGTTTATACCCATTATTTTTCTCTCAGTCTGTATAGTATAATTACCCACCCAGTGTCAGTATATGTTGGCCCATTCTATCACCTAATGAGATGGTTTGTTAAGTAACATTTGGCAAGGACATTCCAATCTGCTTTGCCATTTGGCTCTTTATTAATTTGATTGCCTCCAGTGCAACTACTTCACCTGTAATAATTCAGTATTACTGCATCTTGAGTCTGTCCAAAGAAGGTCAGTTTGAACTTTTTGCCTGCGAATGTGACAGTTGTCATAGGGGCTCATTTTATCCTTAATTGTGTGAAATCTATGGAATGCCAATTGAAGCTTTCAGAAATTCAAAGGGTGTGCAAGATACCTGATTTTTCTCTGGAATAATGTTTGATTTCTACAGCTTCTTAATGACAGAGATAACGTAATGATAATCTGTAGTATGATATGTTGTGACTGGGATTAAACAAGAGAGTGCAATTCTCCTGGTATTTTAACTCAGGGAGACATTCTTGACTCAAAAATAAAAGGTTGGTTGTATTCCCTTTCCAGCATTTAGGACTATATGATAATTTAAATACATTCACTTCGTATTGGCTTTTTTCCCTGTTCACATTCTTTAAGAGTATTAGACTCACTGCTGTTTAGAAATGTACAGGTGGAAGAGAAGGAGAGGGCTTCTAATAAGTATTATAATTGTAGGGCAATAGTAGGTTCAGTGACCCCAAATTTGGCAAACTAATGGACTTATGCTCACTATTCACGGTAGAGGGAACTACACCTATACTTTAGTGAAGCCTGCAGCAAGCAGTAGTTGATTGTTTGAATAGTAAGTAGGGTGGGTTTTGTCATTCTTCACTGACACCCTATGCCTGAAAACTTGTGTGGTGCCTGGTGAGCACAGAGTCAGAAAAGCAAAAATGTAAGAGGTGGAGTTACCTGGCTGGTCAACACACGTTATTTTAAAGTTAACAGCTACTGTGATCCATATTATAACTAAACCATAACTGCCAGGGTGCCAGGGTTTCACGGATGGCTTGAGTCCAGGTGTTGAGACACCTTAGGTGTATGGTCTAATTTAGTCTGACAGCCAGTGTGGTACTTGGACTGACAATTGCTGTGTTTTCAGGTGGCCTCACATGACATGGGAAACACTTATGTTTGCTGCTGCCACTGCTCCATACTTGGATTTTACATCATAATGGTATTGAAACAGATAAAATCAATTGATGATTTAGCCCCCATTATATCACTGCCTTTAGAGTCAAAGTATTATAAACAGCTTTCATAATGCAGGTAAATGATCTAGTGATCACACAGAGAATTACACTTTGTATCCCCATAATGAGTAATACAGTGCAATGAAACCTAAAAATATCTTATAGGAAAGGCATCTCCTGATAGACAAAAATGGATACATTTTAAAAGAAAATTGTGAAACTTAATAGAACTTCTGTTGGGGATGTTTGTTCATAGCAGCCCAAGAGTTAGGGAGGACTCTGTATTTATTTTCTAGGCAGAAATGATGACTAGTCATCCATGGTTGAGGTTTTTTACACGAGGGGTGCCAGGTTTAATGTAACTGAACCTATAGCTTAAGAGGGGAAAAAAAGGAAACACGGCAACAACAAAAGCAGCTACTTCCACAAGAGCGAAAGCCATTTGAAAGTCAGCAAACTGCAACTGCTGTTTGCCATGGACTACTGTGCAACAATCCTGTAGCAAACAGATTAAAACAGCAGGACAGCAATTGTACTGATAGCTGCAATATCTGTGTCTGTGTTACTTTTCCCCAGGCATGGAGAAGAAGTCTTTGTGCTGTTTCATCTGAACTATATAGCCATACTCCTAGTTTTGCACCATATGTGATTTATCAACAATATAAATATTCAGAAAACCTTGCTTCAAAATGGATAGTGGGCAAAATGGATGCATTAAATCAGTTAGCTTGCATAAATACTCGATTGGAAATTATTTTTTATCATCTTTGCAATATTATTTCTTAATTTGAACCATGAACAGATAACCCCTTTCCTGATATATATTCAAAGTTCTGCAGGAATATTTAAATTAAATAAAACACGAAGAAAAGGGAGATAAACTTATTTCACCAGTTTGTTTTACTGTAAGCAGGGATTTGGTGTATAGTCCCCAGAGACTCATGAAGGGAACAGTAATCCATCCCAATTTGCTTCTAAAAATAACTGGAGCTTAGTGGAGGGAGACACTGATTACAAAAGTGATCTCAGGAAAGCAGGATGCAGTTTCTAAAGCAATCCATTTTCTGCACCCCAGTTTCAGTACTCCAAACCCGGCTTCAATGTGTAAGGTAGGTGGGAACTTCCCTCACTCCTCAGTGATCAAACTGAGAGTCTGTAGTTTCAGCCAGTCTCTTTCTCGTGGGACCATATTCAATAAGCAGTAGTCTTTGTAATCCAACAGTGAAGCAAAACCTGTTGGGGAAACATGAATGTCTATATACATTGCACACTTCCCAGAGAACAGGGGGAATGAGCTTGCTTACTGGAAGACAGTAGTTCTGCTTCTGTATCTCTTGTGGAAGCTATAGTCTAGGTAACCTTATAAGCAATTGTTTGCTTGGTAATTATTAAAGCTATTGAGGAAGCTCTCAACCACTTTTTTAAAAGTCTAAGAAATAAATGCAAGATAGGGTGAAGGTTGTCTTTATTTGTTGAGTGCTTCCCACGGTGAGTAAATGCATGCTGGTTAAAAATACCATAGAAATTAAGAGTGAAGGCACATTTGATACTCAATGTCATTTTTTCCTTTAAAGTGCAGTGTACTGGTTCTCCACAGGAAGCTTTCTTTTCTTTAAAAGCCAGAATAGAAATCATTCTGTGTCCTTCTAACCTCCCCCTGGATTCATTCAAAGACATAGGAAGGTAAGGTATTTTCCTTATTCTTCAGTTCATTCTGGAGGTTGTTGGTTTTTCCAGAAGGCATTTTAGCATTTGTCTGCCTAGAGGTACTGTTATATTATTGCAATGCATACTCTAGCTAGGTGTGGTTCACTGTCCCGTGTAGTGGCACTTAAACCACTTACGCTATGTCTAGACTGTGACGCTGTTTTGGGATACCAAAAGTATCTTTGGAACATTCCCATTTTTTGAAATAGATTTTGAAATATAACTGGTGCGCTATTTTGGCGTCCTTGTAACCCTTGTTCAGTAAGAGTTAAGGGACATTTTGGAATAGCACTTTATTTTGAAATTTGGCACTGTGTAGACAACGCCAAATTTCAAAATAAGCTATTTCTAAATTATCTCGAAATAAGCTACGCAAACAGAAGTTGTGCAAAATGTCCTCTAATGTTTTCCACACCCAAACAGAATGAATCTTCTTATATGCACCAGTGTGATGGTGATTTGTGACATACCACCTTCATACTGGTGCACATAACAAAATTCATGTGGCAGGAGTGGGGCCAAGATATTCTGATTATAGGAAGTGTTTCAGGGCTGGTTGGGGTGCAAGAGAGAGGCTCTTTGGGCAGTTGATGTGCAGGAGAGGACACAGACTCTGGGATGGATGTGTGGGCTTTGGGGTGGAGCAAGGGATGAAGCCTTTGGGGTGTAGGATGGTGCTCAGAGATGGGGAGGTTCAAAGTGAGGCTGGAGATTGGGGATTGGGTTTACCTGTGGGGCTCCCTGCGGGGAGGAGGTGTCCCTTTCCCCCAGCCATGGCAGCTCAGTACAGGAACCAGCAGGGAGGTGCTGCCCTCTGCCAGTTGCAGCAGCTTGGTGCTGTGTCCAGTGGGGAAAGGTGCTTCTTCGCTGGCCACAGCAGCTTTAGAGCTTGAGGAGAGAGATCTCACCCCACGGCAGCCCTGAGCTCCTGCATGAAGTTTCTCTTAATGGGAAACTTTGTCTGCACAGCCATGCAGCTTAAGGGGAATAGTCTTCTGAAGCACTACTTTGATAGGTGATATTGTCACAAACTGGCTGCGTCTAGACTGGCATGATTTTGTGCAACAAGTTTTTCCGTTAAAAGTATTTGTGCAAGAGAGCGTCTATACTGGCATGTGCCTTTGCGCAAAAGATTTTCTCTTGCACAAAAGTATCCGTGCCAGTGTAGACGCTCTCTTGTGCAAGAAAGCTCCGATGGCCATTTTAGCCATTGGCTTTCTTGTGCAAGAAATTAACGTGGCTATCTACACTGGCCCTCTTGTGCAAGAATGCTTGCACAAGAGGGCTTATCCCTGAGCAGGAGCGTCAGAATATTTGCACAAGAACCACTGATTTTGTACATTACACTGACTACACTGGCTGCGCAAATACTCATAGCCAGTGTAGACAGGCGGCAAGAATTTGCGCAAAAGCAATTCCTTTTGCGCAAAATCATGCCAGTCTAGACGCAGCCACTGAGAATAAAGTCAACAATGGAATAAATATCAACTCCAAAAATCTCTTTTGACATAGTTACCATGTATAGAATCAAATGACACTGTGTGCTAACACAGGGGAGATTGGTTTGAGTGAGCACAAGTGTTTGTCCTTTTGGAGTAGGCAAGAGGGTCATGCTTAGTATTAATGAGAAAAGCTGATGGTGAGTGCTCTAGATCAGGGATCTCCAACCTTTTTAACCACAAGATCACTTTTTCAATTTAAGTGCAATGCAAGATCTACCTCAAACCCAAATACCTGTGCCCGGCTTCCTTCCCCCTCTTCTCCGAGGTCTCACCCTGCTCCACCCCTTCTCCAAGGTCTCACCTTGCTCACTTCATCTCCCTTCCTCCCCAAATCTCATTCACTTTCACCAGGCTGGGATGGGGGTTGGAGTGCAGGCTCTGGTCTTGGGCAAAGTGTGAGAGGGGACACCCTGAAGGTATGGGTGGTGGGGTTCTGGAGTGGAGTAGGGAGATAGGGCATTTGTTTGGGGAGTGCAAGGTTGGGGGCTTGAGTCCCTCCCCTCACTCCACCCACCCTGGGCGCGGCCGGAGAACCAACACAGGCTGCCCCATCGATGGAGCTGGCGCCCGCATTAGGAAAGCAAGATAAGGGACCTGCTGAAGGTAGGGAGGTGGGCTGGTTTCCAGAGTGGCTTAGGGGCTAGGCCATTCACCTGGGGAGCATAGGGTGGTGAGCTTAAGTCCTGTCCCCCCTCCAGCCAACACAGAATAAGAGTCCCTCAGGAGGTGGGGGTGAGCTCTGGAGTGGCCTAGGGGATTGGGTATCAGCATGTGGAGTACAGGGTGGTGGACTAGAGTCCCCAGCCCCCACTCAGGTAGCAAGCAGCCTGGCAGCCAACACAGGCTGCCTTAGGGATCAAGTTGCCTCCCATATCAAGAAGGCAGGATAAGGGATGTCCTGAATGCAGTGTGGGGTTGCTTCTTGAGTGGACTAGGAGATAGGGCATTTGCCTATGGAGCAGTGGGCTTGAGCCCAACCCACCCTGGGAGCAGTCAGTTAGTCAACACAGGCTGCCCCACAGATGGAGCTGGCTCTTGCATTAGGGGTGTGTCTAGACTACAGGTTTTCTTCAAAAAAACCTTCCCCTGCATCTAGACTGCTGGCACATTCTTTTGATCACAGAAAATCTCATTTTACAAGGAATAATGCCTTTTTTCAAAAGTGCTCTATTGAACACAAACTGTGCTTTTTTGAAAGAGAGCATCCAGACTGTCTGGGAGCTCTCTTTCGAAAACGCAGCTTGCTTTTTTGAAAGTATTGGCTGTAGTCCTAGACTCTCTCTTTCGAAAGAGGCTTGTAGTCTAGACATACCCTAGGAAAGCAGGATAAGGGCCCCAGTGAAGGAAGGGCAGTGGAGTGGCCTAGGGATAGGGTATTGCTTGGGGAGCACAACGTCATGGACTTCAGACCCATCCACCCACCCTGGGAGCGAGGAAGGGAAGGGGCAGACAGCCAACCAACCCAGGCTGCCCTCAGGATGGAGCTGGCTCCTGCATTTGTGAAACTAGGTGAGGGGCCAGCTAAAGGTGGGGTGGGATCTCCAGTGAACTCAGAGGGAGGGGTCATCAGCCCCTTCACAACAGGGCAGTGGCTTGATCCCACCCTCCTCGGCCCACCCAGGGGACAGCCAATACCAGCTACCTCAGGGATGGAGCTGGCTCCTGCATTAGGAAAGCAGGATAAGGACCCCTCTGAATGTAGGGTGGTGGGGTGAGTTCTTGAGTAGCCTAGGGCACCGGCCTGTAGAGAGCAGGGTTGTGGGTTCAAGTCCGACCCTGGGACTAGACAGCTGCCCTAGGGATGGAGAAGTAGAGCCAAGGCAGATCCCTAGCTCTTCACGAGGCCCAAAAGCAGCTGGTATGTACAGCAGTGACCCCATGAGCTATCCCTCATCTACAAGCACCAGCCTCCACTGGCCACAGTTCTCCATTATTGATCAATAGGAGCTGCAGGAGTGGTGTCTGCAAGCAAGAATAGCATGTGGAGACCCCCTGCTCTGACCATATCGGAGGCTGCAGGGACATACCAGCCACCTCCAAGAGCACAATTACCACAGGGATAATTACTCCAGACATGACAGGTTAGGCATTTTAGAACTTACTACTAAATAATTAAATTTAAGCATAAGAGAGAAATGAAAATGATGAAAAGCACAGACCAGTAACTGACTTTGCAAGCAGTAAAAGTAGTAACAACCCTCCCATGTATGTGTTGGGTCAGGAGATGAGAAGGAAGGACAGTGTGTATTTGTGAGAGTGACAGACACACACACAGTGTGTAAGAGTGGCAGGTTTGCATTGCCAAGCTCCCTCCATCCCCTTCTCTCTGTGTGGAGATGGGGTACAGGAGTTGGGGAGAGGAGGGACACCCTGACATCAGCACCCCCCCATCTCCCTCCCACACCCTGTAAAGCAATCAGGAGGCTCCCAAGGGACAGCTCCAAGGCAGAGGGCAGGAGCAGCAGGACAGTCTGGGCAGGGGCAACTGAAGTGCCAGCACTTGACAGCTTCCTAGCCAAAGCAGTCAGGATCACCTGTCAGAGGCTCCAAGATCTACTGGTAGATCCTGATCTATTGGTTGGTAACCACTGCTCTAGATCCTGGAGCTCATGGCATCCATTTTGCTGCACAACTGTAGCTCCAGCCTCCTTCCCAAACACAGCTATTTGTGAAGAATGCAAAACATGTCTCTTAGAGATACAGCAGATGCCAATAAGTGCTTGTTTGGCAACGAGGATATGTGCTGCCTCTTACTTATAAAGGAGAGTTGATTTTATCTGGGTATTCTGACCCTTAAGCTGATTAATATTGTACCTGTTTTCCCATAGTAGGGCTGCCTTTTTTCACCTACCCCTGAGAATAGAAGCCAACAGTCACCACCCTATGGGGTTAATTTTGCTGCTTCCCACCAGCCTGTACAGGTCATCTCTCCCCTTCAATGTGCAACCTACCTCCTGCTGGTTGATTCTTCACATGAGGGAAAGTAGTGACTGAGGCAGGTTATGCTGAGGAGAGGAAGACAAGAAGTGCAAGTGTAACCGAACCTGGGGCCTCTAGAACTTAGTGCATGAGCCTCTACGGCTTGAACCAGCTGGTGCTAAGCTAAGGCCGAAGAGCACATGCATTCTTTCTCTCTGTAAGTGGTCTCAATGCCACTTGGAGGGACAGTGCACCACGTCCAGTGTGGTGTGTGGGTTACACCAGGAAGATTTGGCATTTGCTCTACACAAGAGTCCCAAACTTTTGTAACTTTAAACTCTACCTTAACTTCAGCATAGGACCACTACATATCCACAACTACCCCATGTTTCTGTCAATTAACCAGTTTCCTAATGCCTATTATTTGTTATTTGCACATTGGTAGCAACTAGGGTCTCTGGTCAAGGATCAGAAAGCTACTTTTGTTTGGCTCCATACATGAATGTAATAAAAAGACAGTCCGTCCCTACTCCAAAGAATGCTCACTTTGGTTTTATGATAGGACACAACAGATAGAAGAAGCGGACAAGCACTGGCATATCTTAAGGATGAGGCAACAGTAAATAAAAATCATGTATTTACAGTATAAAAGCTAGCCTTGGTAGTCTGAATTTTCCATCTGCCTCTGTTGTTAAATGGCATTTTTTTTTTAGGCAGCATAGTAAAAGTGAGTGTAGACTCTAGAGGAATTTGACAATCAGGTTTATGCTAGTCTACACTTAAAATTTATGCTGACATAGCTATGCCACTCATGGTAGGCAAAATCCATAGCGTGGCATAGATGCATATAGGTCTCCAGAAACATTCTTATGGCAGCCTAGCTACCATTGCTTATAGGGGGTATTTCATAAGGGGAAAGAGTAAGACTTTGGTCCTGGAGACCTTGCTATGAAGTTTGGATCTAGACCTAAACTTCTTGCCATTTTTTGCCATTGTCTGAGTTGGTCTCACAAGTTATCACTTTAAAACAAGGAAGAAAGAAACAAACAAACCCCCAATTACTGTACTTTGAGGAAGATCAAGATTGACCCTGATGCTTTTTTGGGGGGAATAGCATATTCATACGTTTCACTGAACTATTTTCAGTGGCATGACTCATGTTGACATCTGTAGGCGAATAAAATTAATGTTGACTTTATTTTCTGCATGAGTGGCAGCAGTGAGTTAAAGCTGACAGTATAGAGAACATTAAATTTACTACGGATCTTGACATAAACATTGATTCCAATAATGGAGAGAACTAGGTATATGGAGAAAAAGGGAAACATTCTGTTTTAATGACTTTATTCTCTAGTAACACACATTAATAATACATATTTATTAGCTACTGACAGGTGTCATCACTATTCAGTAATGAAATTTATGTTGAGTGACCATTTATATTTTAAGTAGTTCAAACACAATTTAAGACAATGCAATTTAAATTTTGTGTAATTGAAATATGTATGCGGATATTTTGAGGGTCATTAGAAAGCTGGCAAATGCTCACAACAGCCTACAGAAATGTCAAAATTTCACCAAAAGCTTTTGTCAAGTAAAAGTAGTGCTACAAACAATTGATTATGTCAACCTGTATCGATTAACATTTCTTTTTGTATTAAATAGTATTTACACAGCTAGATTGGTTAATGAAAATATAGGTGCACAAAATTGTACTGTATTAATTATTATTGTTTTCTGGCCTTGTTCAACAAGTTTCAAGCTGTATAATTCAGTAGAAACAGAACTCAGGAAAACTGCTTTAAATTTAATTTAAATGATGCTGAATATAGCTGCTTTTTATGGGTCATTGATTACACTCATATAGTGAGATTCTGTTTTTCCCACAGCTGTCTTTTAATATAATGTCAGATGCTGAGCTGAAATAGTGTTGGAATCTTCTGAGCTTTGTTTAAAAGAAGGGTGGGGAAGGCAAAGAATTTAATTGAATTTCATTTTAGATATTGTAGCTTCAAGCTTTCATGGCGGCATTAAAATATTAGAACAGAATTCTGAAAACCGAAAGAATTTACAGGCAAATAAATTATCCCTTGTGGTAGGTATAGCAATTAAAATCTGTACAGCACCTTGCATAGACAGTTCTCATCTTTACAACATTTGACTTATAATGAACATTTCTGAATTAACAATCTGATTTAACTTAGGATGTTGGTTTTGACTTTTACGATGCTTGGTCCCGCAATGAATTGTGGTTCTGAGTTACAACATTTTGATTTCCCACTCAGTTTTTAGGAACCAGTTCTGTTGTAAGTCCAAGGATTGCCTGTGGGTGTAATGTGCTACATAAAGAGATTTGTACTGTACCTTGCATAATGACTAAGGATCGTGAGCAGGTATGACGGGCTATGTGTTTCTTGCCGAGACAGGACATAGTTGGGATGGGCTGTGAGCTGCCTGTTCCTGGTAATCAAACAAGAGGTGGGAGAGGATCATGTTAGTGATTAGATAATGGTTAGTGTTTCATTATGCAAACATTTGAAAAGAAAATATAAGGGTGGCCTTATAATTTTTCTCCTGTATAATTTAGGCCTCCATTGAGGACAGCAGTTAAGCATAATTGTAAGTCCTATCAAAGTCAATGGAACTTAAGAACATGCCTAAAATTAAGCAGTATCTATGTACTGTCCTGGACAGAGGTGCATATGCTTAAGTGCTCCACTGTATCAGGACCAATTGTACTAGCTGTTGTGTATAAACAAAATCTCTTGGGTGGGGCTGAGAGCACAATCTGCTCTCAGTTCAGATGGTTCTCAAAATGGCTGCTATCTTTCTTGATGTTACCGAGGACATACTCTGACCTAGGCATAGGTGACTATCACTTCAAATTCATCTGCTATTCCCTGCTTCCTAAGAACATAGAGAAGTTGTCCCTGAGGACAGACTAGCTTCAATCCCATTGGGAACAATTGGGAAGTGCCCATTTTTTATAATAGTCATTTTGAAAGAGGGCAGTTTTGAATGAGTTTATCTGAATAAGCTTTTATGCACCAACTTGTGCTGAATAATGGAAAACAATTACCTCTGCTTCTAAGTATCTTTAAATGACCCCATTGTACAAGATCTAGTCAAAAAGAAGGGCAGGAGGGAGGGGAAAACAGGTTTATACTTTGACAGCTTTGCACACCTTGGTGATGAAAGCGTCATCATAATTGGTCTTTATTCTTCAGCCAATGTGCAGTTTCTTCTTAGAGCAACCTATCTCTGGGACACCCATATCCTCACCTGCCCTCATTCAGGGCTTCATGGGATGGTGGGCAGCTGTTCTCCTCAGTGTCGTCTTCAGGGAGCTGCCAGGTAAGAGCCGTTACTCCCCTGTTTTGAAAAACAAACACATACCTGGCCCTGCCTGCTCCCTGGCATGGAACAGTAGAGCAGGGATAAGGCCAGGGGCACACAGAAGAGATGGACTATTCCTTGGAGAGCAGTATTTTGTACGAGTATTGGTCTGTTTTTAGCTGGTGTGAGAGGACCCTAAAGGATTCAGTTCTTGTGGCCCTCTTCAAATGAAAGTAATAAATGTTGTCACAATACCTTACAGAATAGCCTGCACTGTTGTGATAACAGGTAGATGTGAAGAGTATTAAAGATGTATTGTTTCAGGGATACTGTCAGTGATGTTGACTTGAGGTGATTTGCACTCTTACACTGACAGTGTGAAATCTATAGTGTAAGCCTTATTTTTCCCCTTAATTGAAACACCAAAGGTTCCATAGCTCTCCCCTTATTTAAATAATGACTTCAGGTTCTTTCAGGCAGAGTATTTCCGTTGAATACTCTGCCTGTATTCATCTATGCATCTTTTAATTAGAGGACTGCAGAGCCTGGTTGTTTGTATAATATCAGATCTCCTATTAGAACCCAAAGGAATATACATTGTTAGAAAAGTGTTGATTAAACAAGTGGCCACTATTAGAAAGGGCAGCTTCATTGTGTGAGGGTTTAGTTTAATCAGGAGAGCAGCTCTTGGCAAGCCTGAGGGCAACATTTACAAATGTTTCCACATGTCAATGCAGCTTTAGAGGCTGAACAGATTTGCACTATGAAGTTAGTGACCAAACAGAGACTGGGATTGCTTTTAAGTGTTTATCTTGGATAATGATGCATTGTTAATTTAAAAAACATTTTCTGAGTGTTTAAATGCCAGCCAGATTGCAGAGTTTAACAAAATGTTCAGGTATCAAGGAGCTAACCCCAGGAGGGCTTTTGCTTCTTTAAAACATCCTGTAAAAATGTTAGGATCGTGTGGGAAGTGTAAAAAGAAAACTTAATGTTGTTGGATATGCAACAAACAAGTGGATTAATCTGCATTAAAATGGATTATAGCCATTTTATAATTGTAATATGCTGGGGCGGGGGAGCTACCTGTCCTTCACTGATTTTTATCATAAAAGAAAACATTAAAGAACCAGCAGGACAAGACATATATTTCAAGTAAAGCAGAAGAAGCTCTATTTTCTGTTTGATATTGCACTTGGGGAATTTTTCTTCATCTCTCCCTTCAAAGGTAGCAAAGAATTCATTTACAATAGCCTGAGGTTATGATAGAAAAACAAAGACACGCAACTTAGCATACTTCAGGAAAAACAAAATCATTCCATTAGGGTAACTCACTTGGTTGTTCTTGGAGTCTTGTGAAGGTTGAGAAGGACACTTAACTTCTGATTTTTAAAGGAGCTAATCTAGCAACTGGAAGGGGGGAAAAAGAAAGGGTAGAAGAATAAAGCAGGGGATTAGAAATGAGTACTTGAATTTAAAAAAAATCTCAACTTTCAGCTGATGAGTTACAGGGGTTTAAAATATGACAGCAAAAACAGACTGGGAAGACTTGTCAGTTACAGGAATAATGAATCTAGTCTGGAAGATAAATTGTTCATAGAAGGTAAGGTGGCTGAATTTTTGATACAAGTGGCTGTATGGTCATGAGAGCTTTGTTTCTAATGATAACACAGCTACTTCTTGAAAAGTGAGTTACCTCACCTTTAGTAAGTAATTTGTCTTCTCGACTTGATGCATTATCCTTTTAAGTAACATTTTTCCCTCCGTTCTGAGAGTTCACTTGCAGAATTCTGACAGTGAATAGAAGCTGAGAGACAAGCTTTTAGTATTTCTGATGTATGTTAGATTTTGATTCTTTAAGGCTTTAATATAATAAAAACATGGCATACCATTTTTGCATCCCTCTCCTACCCTGGTGATTTTTCCTCTTTTCCCTACGTGAGTTATGTAGACTCAGAACATGTGATTTACTATGGATTAAGGATTTTTTTCTCTTTTCTTGTATCAGGAATAGGAGCTGCTCATTTGGTTATTCAGAAAAGCAAATCTGCTTCATATCTGGGTAAAAACCTCTTGGTGCACTTATTAACAACATTTCCCTACTAATTAGGACATCTCTCAACCCCACTCCTGTAGATAAATGTATTTAATCTGTATTTAACTGTATTCAAGACATGCACTTTGCCATAGTCTATTCCACTGGAAGCTGTTGTTGTCACCAGTCATGGTATTTTATGGTTAAATAGTTTGTGAATGCCTTGGGGGAAAGTCCTTGAGTAGGTTGTATGAACTGATGCAGGGCTAGATCCTAGATTGTGTAGAGTGAGAGAGCCATTCTTGTCTAAAATCTTTTTCTGGCTGGAAATGTTTGCCTTTTATTTAAACTCTTAATTCCCTGTTTCCTCAGCAACCCTCGTAACCATCAAATCCTAGTTTTGCTTAGCCCTAGGTACCCACTCTTATGCAGACTCCATTTGAAAGTGTTTGCAGGTCCAAATAATAATTAATTTTGTTTGTCATGCCAGGATTTCACATTTAGTCTGTTGCTGTCCTAGGTACTCGTTCCCACCATTATGCTTTCATTCTGTCTTTCATTCAAATAAAGACAATGGAATTAACAGACAGATCTGAATATGCAGAATACCGTGAATGCACATGCAATGTATATGCAAATACAATCTATTTTAGATGTGAATTCTCATAAATTTTCCTCCAGCCATGGAATAAGTGTATTTATAGTATTGTACTTTGGGCTGAGGGCCACATTCTCATTCCCTCCTATGGAGGAGATGTTGTAGAGGAAAAGGCCTTTGGTATGAAACCTAGCAAGTCCCACACTGCTTCTCCCTTGGGAAGAAAGGTTAGGTATGGCTGGGGAAGGGCATAGAATCTAAACCCCACAAAGGATGCATGGACACGCCACACTTTTCCCTAGGCATTCATGCAAGTGAATGCTTCTGTTCACTCTCTAGGATCACTTTTCCTGGCATCATTGCTCACCAGAAAGAGCTGTAGTTATATCACGACTCTGAAGCTGCATCTGCCTTCTGTGACTCAGCCCATGGAGCTCTGCCTGAAAGGCTGGGAGCTCTGCAGTGTTTATTGTGGATTCAGAAGGGAACATACCTGCTGATTTCTGGCTTCACTCTACCCTGGCCAGCTCCCACACAAGTAATTTGTGTTGAGCATTAGGAAACAAATTAGCCACATAACATTCACATATAATCAAATGCTGACAGTAAAGATTTTGTGGATTGGTGATCTCTTTGCAGTTTTCCAGCCTCTCAATTTCTCCCCAAATCTCCAAGACAACTGTTCCTCCTATTAATATATTTCATCTCAGAAAAGCAACTGAATAGTTTCAGATGGTAAACTCTCCTCCACCCTGATTAAATATGTTTGCAAAAAAAAAAAAAAAAGAGTTAAGATGAGGAAAGGGAAGAATTGGGGAGACAGTCAGATGGATAGATACAAAATTTAATCCCACATATTGAGAAAGTACAGTTATGTTCCTGTCTATGTTGGCAAGCGAACTATATCATGATTGTAGTGAAGCATGTACTTTTCAAGCCATGGTGGCCGCTTTTTAATTTCCAGTAGTAATACTTCTGATGGCAAGAAAGATTAGAGCACACATTTAGTGCTAAGTGTGCAATTTCTAGTTGTGGCTCGGTCTTCAGCTCCTTCTGGTCGAGTTTTAAGTCCCTACCTGCCTGGAGGCTCTTTGCCTTATCAAATCTTCTCTCCTTAGCTCTCCAATCAGGTCATTCTGAGTTCAGCCCCTTTTTTGGGGGTAACAAAGTTGAACTAATGGTTGGCCCTCAGAAAGGGTTTAAGTCATATTGTAGAGCCCTGTAACCAACCCCGTGCTTGGGACTTCTACACAACTTGTTCCTTTCTCAGGGTTTTGGCCACCCTGCCAGTGGCCGCGGCAAAGGGTGATGAGGTGTGTGTGAGGGAGAGGTGGGGACGGAAAGGACCTTTCCCACCCACTAATCCAGGTTCCAACCCAGGGATTCTACAAATAGCAGTCAGAGGGTTCGTTCTTTAATTCCATTGATGCTTCTATTTTGTGGGCTACTTCCCACATCAATCTTTCTCTGCAGCCTTCATCAGGGTTTCCTGTCTGTTCTTTGCTTGAGCAGGGTTTCTCCCAGGCCTCTTTACCTGGGGAGTCTCACAGCTTTCCAGTCCTTCCTCACTGAGCCTGCTTCATTCTGAATGGCTGCTTTCTTGTAGCTTTTCTAGTCAGGTTACCACCTGGCCTGCATTTAATCTGCTTGACCATTGTTTTTTATGGATTTCCCAGTTGCTAGGAAAATAATTTAATTTGCCAGGTTTTTTCCCCACACATCTAAAGGTTTGCATTATTATCACAATACATTGGAATATCTAATATCAAAAGTTTCTGTAACAGGTTAAAACTGCTGAAAATATAGCTGCTGTCTGCACTGTGCATGTTTCTGAGGGAGGCCTTGAGTCATGCTAGAGTGAGGAAATGTGTGAGATAGGGATGTAAGCAACTTGTCAACTAATCGACTACCCAACAAGCATAGACTTATTGGCTGCATCTAGACTGGCAAGATTTTGCGCAAAAGCAGCTGCTTTTGCGCAAAAACTTGCCAGCTATCTACACTGGCCGCTTGAATTTGCGCAAGAGCACTGACTTTGTAATGTACAAAATCAGTGCTTATTGCGCAAATACAATGACACTCCCGGTTGGGCAAAAGCCCTCTTGCGCAAATATATTTGCGCAAGAGGGCCAGTGTTGACAGCTAAAAAGTGTTTTGCCCCGATGGTGAAAATGGCGATCGGGGCTTTCTTGCACAAAACCGCATCTAGATTGGCACGGACGCTTTTCCACAAAAAGTGCTTTTGCTCAAAAGCGTCCATGCCAATCTAGATGCTCTTTTCTGCAAATGCTTTTAATGGAAAAACTTTTCCGTTAAAAGCATGTGCGGAAAATCATGCTAGTCTAGACGTAGCCATTGGGTATATCAGTAGTGACTTGAATACTCGCTCCCGCTGCTTGGTGCCTCTATCAGAGAGAGGCAGCAAGTGTGGGGGAGCAGGAGCTGGTGCTGTGGGGGCTGAAGGCTTAAAAGCCAATTCCCAGCAGCACTGTCTCCACTAGGGGGGGAGGTGCAGCGGGGAAATAGTGCGAATGGGGACTGAAACAGTCCCCGCTTGCGCTGGTCCGACTGCTGTGCCTCTCTTTTTGAAATGTAGCAAGAGCCCCACATGACTGTAGCTACATTTCAAAGGGAGAGGTAGAAACCCAGGCAAGCAGGGACTGCTTGAGTGCCCACTCTACCCGTGTTCCCCGCACTGCCTCTCCCTTTGAAATGTAGCAACAGCCCCGCAGGCCTCTTGCTACATTTCAAAGGGTAAGGCAGAACCCCAGGCAAGTGGGGACTTGCTGCATTTTAAAGGCTCCACCCCTGCCTTTAAAACGCAGCAAGAGCCGTGGACCCCATCCCACTTCTTATCGACTAATCAAGTAGTTGATGGTAATTCCATCAACTACTGTTGATTAATCGAAATTTAACATCCCTAGTGTGAGACATGTTAAAATCATGAAGATGCTGCAAATAGTTCTGTTACACCCCCCAAAAGAGAAGCTTGCATCAGAAACTGCACGTTAGGATGCACAACTGGCTAAATAAAACAGAATACAAAACTGGCTGGCAAAATGTGCTGTTAGAACAAATACCTGTTTGTTATCAACGATACTATCAATCTTACCTATCTATGTGTGTTCTCCCTCTAGATTATTGGTTCCCAAACTTTTCATATTGTACCCCACTTACTACCTTCCATGACCCAACTGGGAAATGTGATTGGGAGCCAGCACCAAAAGTAGGGCCACAGGTCTCGCAGGTGGGGGCACAGACAGGGGTAAGGCTGTGGCTGGAGCTGTGGCCAGGCGGGGAGCCAGTGGACAGAAGTGTAGCGGGGGCCAGGAGCAGGGCTAGAAGCAGAGCTGCAGCTGGGTTGTGGGTGGGGATGAGTCTGGCACTGGCAAAAAAAGGCAAGGTTAGGGCTGGGTGTAGTGTCACAGCGGAGGTGGCAGTGGAGTGGGCTGGGTAGTGTTTCTTCCTCATCTCCTGAGGGGTTTGGTTTGGCCTCACCATGGCCTCTGAACATTCTAGGGAACCACTGCTCTAGATTCTATAAGTGGCCATTGAGGGAGGAAGGTTGCAGAGTAGTCTTGCATCTTGTTGGGGATTGGGATTTACGATGGGTTTGGCTTGGGGGTTTGCGACTTTCTTTTACATTTTGGTAGTGGTAACCCTCCTTTCTAGACAGGCTTGGAAACCTTTGGTGCTCCTTTTCTGAGATGGGATGTGGTAGGATCACGAGGCCTCAAAGGGCCTAATACACCTATCACAAAGTGTCATCTATCCATGCCTCAACTCACCTCCGTACAATGAGGAAAATAATATTTCCTTATTGACAGGCTTGTCATAGAAAATTCATGACTTTTTGTGAGACTTTCAGATTCTACACTGACGAGGGGGGGAAGGGGGGGGGGGGGGGGGGGGGGGGGGAGTGGCGGAGGGCTAGTAAGTACCTGTATGGATAGTGATTGATACAGTTTTGCTTCATCTTGATTTCATTGGTCTCTATAAGGGCTGCTAGAATTCTTTCTCAGATTCAGCAACTGTTATGAGTGTCTTAGTATAGCTATACTGAATGAACTACGTACAAGTGTCAGATGGTGAGCTTCCTTCTTGATTACCTCATTCTAAGTCAGGGTTGGGCAAAAGGACCTCTGCAGGCCAGATCCGGCCCTCCAGACGGGTGGATCCAGCCCACGGAGGCCCTGCTGCTCTGCCCCCAAGTCAATTAGGACCTGGGGGCAGGGGAGCGAGTGAAGCCTCCTCCCGCCCTGCCTTTAAGGCGCCACGCACTGCTCACAGGGTGGGGGGGAGAGCAGAGGAGGCTTCGTGCGCTCCCCCGCTCCCGGGCCAATCAGGGCCTGGGGGCAGGGGAACTGCGTGAAGCTTCCTTTGCCCTGCCCTGGCCCTGCAAGGAGCCCAAGGCACTTGTGCTCCTCACAGGGCGGGAGGAGGCTTGATTGGCCTGGGGGTGGGGGAGCATGCCAAGCCTCTTCCAGGGCATGGGTGCTTAGTGGGAAGGGGGGCCAATCATGATCTGGGGGTGGGGTAGCCCCACCCCTCCTTATTTAAGCCTCACCCCTTCTGTTTAGGCCCTGCCCCTTTTGGGGTGGCCCAGGGCTACTTCAAAAATTTGTGAAGTGGTCCCTGGGCAAAAATTATTGCCCACCCCTGCTCTAAGAATTATTGCCCACCCCTCTTCTCATGAATGGAGAATGAAGATTCGTTTCTTCCATTATATTTAGTTTTGATAGGTAAGAAAAATCTTGAAAATGTGGATTGAGTGGTATTGAAGAGGTAGAAATGGGGAAAGGACCTGGTGCAAAATAACTGCCCAAGATTATCACAGTATAAGAATGCTTTCATGTAACAGACTGTATTCATCCCTTTGTTTTAACTCGTAAGTAGCTAACATGGGAACCAAAACATCTGGAGAAGTCAATCGGAAGAGAGAGTAGAATCAGACCCAAGGACTTAAAAGACAATAAAAAAGAATTAATTTTTGTCACACCCCAGGGCAAACCTTATAGCATTTTAGGGAAATATATGCTTATACGTGAAATGTTAGAAGTGACAGAATCAGCAGGATTTACAGGATGGCTCCCTAGGGAAAGAATTTCATTAGGTACATCATGTAGTGAAGTCAAATTCTAGCTAGTAAAAACAAATATGTAAATTAAACAAGTGCAGAAATTCAAGGCAAGAGCTCATGTACCCTTGCAAAACAAGCATGAAGCAAGCTTAGAAACAACAGCTAACTTATGCATCTGACAAAGTGGGTTCCAGCCCATGAAAGCTTATGCCCAAATAAATGTGTTAGGCTACGTCTACACAGGCCCCCTTTTCCGGAAAAGGGATGCAAATGAGA
>JANRFK010001158.1:35781419-35797016 GCA_030068395.1 Apalone spinifera
GGGGGAGAAGAGAAAGAAAGAGATGGAGAGAGAGGCAGGAGGCGGAGGAGAGCGGGGGAAGGGGGGAAGCAGGAGAGAGAGCGAGAGAGAGCGAGAGTGAGCGCGCAGGAGACAAGACCTGAAAATCCCGTCTTATGATGGGCTAATTGGCTAGTTTATAATAAGCCTCCTTTTACACCATGCTGGCAGCAGGATGAGGTGTAAAGTTTGAGATTAATTTCCATTTCCTCAGAGACCCTAGTGCAAATTAGACTCAGGGCCTAAGTACTTTTTTATTTTTTCGTGGTTGATAACTGCTGTCAGGGTCCTTTTCCTTCTTTCTTTATTTATTTATTTTATTTTTTTTGCTTAACAACTTTGGTCTCCCCCTTTTTTTTTCTCAACAATTTTTTTCCCGGTGTTTTTTTGGGGGGGAGGGAGGGGTGTTTGGTATTTTTGGTTAAACCATCTGGCAGCCCTACTGAAAAGGCCACATTGATAAGTAATGTAAATTGTGTGTGGGTTAATCAGAGTAAAATATAAGTATTAAACCTGAGGAAAGGCTCTGTTGTAAGCCTTCTTCTCTTTCCGTGTCCCTCCCCCCTGCCCTCCCTTGCTGAAACTGCACCTTTCCTGGTCTTGGTGTAGTACTTATATCTTGTAACTGTCCCCATATTACCTCTGAATTTGGTCCAGAATAGTAAAAAACAGAAACAAAAATCAACTAGATTTCCCACTGTACTATCAATGTTTCCCACATCTAACTGGCTTGTATCACTGATTTTACTCTATGGGCATGATAATTACAATAAAAATAGAAAAAATTAATAAGAAAGCAAAACAATTAGTTGAAAACAACTTCTCCCTTATTTAAATGTGCCTATTTCCCAAAAGCCCCAAGAAGTTGTTCATCAGATTCAAATTAGAAACATTCCCCCTTTAGGCGTGCAGGATTGGCAAAGCTTGTGAAATCACTGTCATTAGCCTGTTAAAGCTCAAAACCTGAAAGCCATCTTATATTAGCTATTTTGTGTAAAGGTTTGGTAATTTCTTTGAATAGCAGTTTTCAGGCAGACTTTTTTTGAGTCCCAAACAAAAAATAAAATGTTAATGCTAAATATTTTTACTACTTTAATTGGTTGTTTTGCTGAACTCAATACACTTTATGAGATCTTTAAATAACAGTTGTGAAAAGTGTCCTCTTCATGCTACTCGCAAAGCTCACTTCTGCAAGGAAGCAGTGAAGAACTGTGACATAAGTAATCTATTGAGAGGCATTGATTTGGTGGTAGCATAAAGTCATATTAGAGGTTTGGTTTGGTTTGGTTTGGTTTGGTTTGGTTTTTTGATCAGTCAATAAAAACATCTTACGGGTCCAGAGTCCTAAATATGGATCTTTGTGAACAAGAAGAACGAAGTATTATGCACATTTTCACAAATCAGTAGATCAAAGAAATGGATTGTCTCATCTCCTAAGATCACATAACTGCATGGCTCTGCTCTGTGCTGGAAGGAAGTGTGGGCCATTTTTAGATGTGTTGGGGAAATGCCTGTGTGTTCATTTGTTAGAGGACATCGTACATAATACAGAGATGCATAGGTCATAACCTGGACCTATCCCTGTTTCTGGACAGACACCAGGCTGATGTAAGTGGCCAGAATTGATGGATACCTGGATCTGGACAAAGCTGGGTCACTGTTCATAGAAAAGCTTTAAGGGCTTGTATACATGTGGAAAAGCCCAGTGTATCTGGTATGTACCAACTGCTTGCTATGAGCTTCCCATGTGGACATGTTTAGTATATTTCCAGCATACATAAAGCCTTCCTGTGCATGAGCTTCATTCAGGCTGGAAGTGTAAACCAACTGAGGGCACTCTGGGTAAGTCTACACCACATGCTTATTTCGAAATAAGCTATTTCAGAATAAAAACTCTGAAATAGTGCGTCCACACAACAAATGCTTGTCGAAATAGTGCTGAGCTATTTTGAAATAGAGCGTCCACACTGATTGGGGCTGAATTGCATTTAAAGCCCCCTGGAAGCACTCCAGGCGTGGCATCAGGACACAATCACTTCCTGGAGCTGCTGCCTGATGCTAGCTGAGGCTCTTGCTTAAAGGGACCCTCCTGTACAGTCATGTCTCAGGCTTTTCTCCTTTGCCTACCTCCTTGAGGGACAGCAAACTCTTCCCACTATGTATTCTGGTTGCCCTTGCGGACACCACAGCTGGAAAGCAGTCACCAGTTCTTACACCTGCTGCTGCACATTGGTGCAGTTACTGCAGGCTGCCTTTGTGGTTCTGCGGGAACAGGACCCATCACTCCCTGCAGGGTATCTCCTCTCCTCTCTCCATGTGCTGCCTATTCAGCACATTCCATCCTACTCTCCCCTGCACATCGTGCTTCTGGCGACAGGACCCCACTTCAGACTAGTGGGACTGAATAATCATGGAGCAGTGGCTCCAGAGCTTCTGTGTGCAGAAGGATACTTTGCTGGAGCTCTGCGACCCATCATACCCTGAATTGGGTCACCATCACCCTCTGGAAGCTCATCAGGTCAGATAGTGACCGCTCCATCGGGAACCAGTCTGACACGGGGAGATCGACCACCAGGGCCAAGGTCACACAGGTAGGGTGCTCTCATATTATTGTCTCAGGAGAGTGGTGAACTGCTGGAATGGAGTTCCCTAGGGAATGGGTGGTGATGGAAGCTCCCTCACTAGAAGATTTTTTTAGTGATACCTTCACAAAGCCCTACCGGGGCATGAGGTAAATTGGGGTTGGTCCTGGTGTGTGGAAAGGGGGGTTGGACTCGGGGAACTCCCATGGGCCCTGGCAATCCTGTGATTGATTCCTTTCTGTATTTGTCTCCTCCTACAGGTGGTGAGGGCTATCAACAGCATCCTGCTGCACAGGGTCATCATCCTGGACGATGTGGACCCCATCGATGCTGACCTGCTGCCACGGGTTTCCCCAGCTGCGGGGGGGGGGGGCATTGACAACACCCACGGTTCTTTAAAAAAAAAAAAAAAAAAAAAACCTTTTCCTTGAAAAATCCACTCTTTTGACAGATGAAGCATGGATTCAGTGAAACTGATATATTGTAAAGAATAACTACTGGGACCAGATAAAAATGTGGCTACCTTAATTTAACCACTGATTCTGGGATGGGGGAGAATTGCTAAGGTAGCTAAGTTGCAGAGTTTAAGAAACTTTGAGGTGATAGGAAGAGACTGTACAGCATGCACCTTCTAGCAAGGAACATTTCTAATGTGATTTGAAAAGGCAGAGATGAGGAAAACAGTGTCTGTAAAGCAAAACACTTAATACCTAACGGGTAGAAATCAAAGCATAGGAGTGGAGTTACTTGAGACAACCTACAAAATGCAACTTTTATTTTTACACTGGTGGATCAGAGAGAGGGCAAATTAAAAGGGAAGGAGAGGAGACCATAAGAAAGGAATATGGAGTTCATAACTGTAGAGTTGCGAAGAATGTTATGGATATTTGAGTAGCTTGAGATCCAGTAAAGTTATATAAATATAAATAATGGGCTTGGTACTGTGGACACTCCTCTTGTTATTTCAGAATAAGGGCAGTTATTTTGAAATAGTTCCCTAGTGTAGGCCAGGGGTGATTGAAATGTCTTAGGCCTTTCCCACCTCTTTGTCCAGGCACTGATTTTAGCTTAGCAGTAAGAAAGCTGGGCAATGGTCCCTATTGTGTTCGGTGTCCCGAAGAAGAAAGGAAGGCTGGGTTGCTGTCTGGGTGCTGCTGGCATTATGGCTTCAGTTGTCTCATCCCCTCTGCAAATGACTTTGTATGTAAATTCAAATATCACAGAGTAGAGAGCTGAGCCTCATGGGATTCCACATTGACTGTAGAGGAATGGTTGCTCATAAGGGTCTGGTCTGAAAAGAAAGACTTGAGTCATTTTTAGGCATTTCTGTTCAATCCAGTCTGTTTCATCAACTGTATCAAATGTTCAAGGGATCCCACAATCTGTGGCTTTTTTGTATGAGAACTATAGTGTGGTGGCTTTTTTAACTTTGGAAGGTTCTTCATTAGTAAGCTTCATCTGTGAATATTTACTCCACCCTTTAATGGGCAGAGAGAAGTTTCTCCATGGGAAGAACTATTGTGCACACTTTTGCCTTTGCAGGAACCCTTCTTCGTTACTAATTGGTTCATTATTAGAATCATATAGAGATCTATATCATATAGAGATAAAACCAATGAATGACTTGGAGGTCTGAAACAAGCCAAGTGCCTTAAATAACTCATATGTATGTAGGAAACGACAAATGCACATCAACAGTATTCTGTAGAGAAATGCAAGGGGATATTACTAATCCAGAGGTAACTATAATATTTGCCTCAACGTATGTCTTAACTGTAAAAAAAAAAAAAAAA
Source organism: Apalone spinifera (assembly GCA_030068395.1). Taxonomy (NCBI): domain Eukaryota; kingdom Metazoa; phylum Chordata; order Testudines; family Trionychidae; genus Apalone; species Apalone spinifera. The sequence goes on from JANRFK010001158.1 coordinate 35,785,813, forward strand.
GTGTGTGTGTTTTTAAATGTGTTCATAACTTGAGTGAGCTAACCTATAGTGAAGGATGATAACTCAATGTTTAGCTCAGGTTAGCAGTTTGGATTCAACCCCACATTTTCGTATAAGTTTTAACTCAAGGTGGATGAGTTAAAAGCTACATTGTTGTGTCTTTACTGCCCTTTTGTCAGAAGTTAAGAAAACATGTGTTATGTGTTTATTAGTTTATTGGCTGATTGCCCATAGGCAACACTGGCAAGTTACTCACTTCTACTATACAGTTTATGGGGACTGTCTCTGTATTGCCATATAGCATAATTTTTTAAAAAGTCTATTCCATGAGGGGTTCATTCAGAGCCAAATTTTCAAATCTAGATGACAAAGTAGCATCTTCACAATAAACCCAAGTACAGATAGGCACCTCATACATAAAACACATTCTTAGTTATGGTTTAACGCAGGGCTGGGCAAGAGCTCCTCCGCAGGTTGGATCTGACCCACCAAGTGGGTGGATCTGGCCCGTGGCCGCCCTGCTAGTCCCTCACTCCCATGCCAATTGAGACCTGGGGACGTGAGAGCGTGTGAACTCTCTTCCTCCCACCAAGGGCACACAGCAGCTAGAGAGAAGCGATGGCTGTTTTAAAACCTGATTGGCCTAGTGCTGGGAGGGAGCATGCCAAATCTCCCACCAACATTTCCCCCCACGGTGCGTCCCTGGCAGGGGGCGAGGGACTGATTGGGCTGGGAATAGAGGGATCGCACAAAGTCTTCTCCCACTCCGGCTGCTAGAGGGAACCACCAGCTGTTTTAAACCAACGGGCGATTCCTTGTAGGCACCAGGAGGGGGGCAGGGCAGTGGGCAAAGACTTTACTGCTTCCCCACCCCTATGCCAATCAGGGTCTATGGCAGGGAGCACAAGAAGTCTCCTGGCTTCGCTCCTTCCAGGGCAGCCTGAGGCCACTTCAGAAATTTGTGAAGTGGCCCCCTTTTGAAAATGATTGCCCACCCTTGGTTTAACATGTATGGTTAGTGTCAGCTCATGGGATTCAACTTGGGGCCTCTGGATCTCAAAGCATTACCCAAAACTGCTTGAATTAAAAGTCCAGGTCTGGTAGATTGTCACCAATAGCAGCCTTCTAAATCTTTTTACATAATCTAGCTGTTAGAAGGGCTCTAAAGGCATGTCTACACAGCAGGGCTAAAGTCGAATTAAACTATGCAACTTCAGATACATCACTTGCGTAGCTTAAGTTGACATAGCTTAAGTCGGCTTTTGGTGCTGTCTACACAGCAGGAAGTCTGAGGAAGAACACTCTTCCTCTGACTTCCCTTACGCTTCATACCATGAGTCGGAGTAAGAAGTCCTCCAACTCGAGATTATTTTAACATAGTTAAAATATCCTGCTTGTAGTGTAGATGCAGACTGTTATTTCAGAATAACGTTACTTATTCCAAAATAACACTGTTGTGTTGAGGTACCCTAACAGTCACAGTATATTAACTTAGGTTACATTTGCATGTTCACACAATCCACCTGACGTGCTTAAAAGTGAACCCTAACCTCAATATAAAGTTAGGAAAACACATTGGAAATGTGTTAGGAAGAAACAGAGAGAAAATGAACACTGATTCTTCAAAATAGTGCAGCTGTTCTTCTACCACCTTCAACTGCGGGGTTGAATTCTGTTCTGTTATGCAATGGTAAACAACACAGCAACCAAGTAGATTTTGCATCGCTACATCTTTTCCAGTCTAGTTCTCTTTCGTTGTAATTTCTACTCTGGGTAAGGCTGAAATTAGCTTTTTATCTTGCATTGTCACATAGCTCAGTGAGGAAAGGATAGTAGAATTGTGGCCTGATGATTATTAGTGTCCTCATAACAACAAGATAATTGACAGGATATATTAATTAAGTTTAAGCCTCTTGTTTCCTAGGACACAAATTACTCAAGGACTTGTTGATCTGTGAACTGAAATTCCTGATAGGTATGTAAATGCCCTAACAACTCGCTCTTCATTGAGTAGTTAACCAGAAGCCAAATATTACAGAGCACGGGCCCAGGATTTTTCACTGCTTGCTATTTCTTTGCTGTATAGAATTATGCAGTGCATGTTATGAAATCCCAGGAAACACTGCCAAGCCAAAGAGAGATGGGAATCTGATATACATTATGTTAATTAGATGGTGTATATAGCATAGGAAGAGAGGCTTCCCTGCAGTGTAGACGTGCTATTTTGAAATAAGCTATTTCGGAATAACTATTCCGGAATAGTTTATTTCAAAATAGCTATACAGTGTAGAAGTACCCTTAGTGTAGACATAGACTATGCGTGTTTTTACTTACCACATATTCTATATTTACAGGCACACTGTATGAGATGCAGTTGAAGTTCTAGACTTCCCTCTGAATTTCCCTGCTGTGTGTAAAGTTGTCAGATCTGTAACTAACAGTTGTACTTGAAGTGTTGTTTTTTTTTTTACTCCCAAAAGCTTATGCCCAAATAAATCTGCTAGTCTTTAAGGTGCCACAGGACTCTGTTGTTTTTGCAGTTACAGACTAACATGGCTATCCCTCTAAGAGTTGTCAAACATATACTGTCACTCTTTGGGGAACTGTTTATAAACAACGTAGGAGTACATGTGGATGTTATGAAATTGCTGTTATCAGATATGCCCTAGTTCAAAAGGAAATATTATGGGGAAGTTCTTTGGCCTTTTCACTATCGGAAGTCAGAAAAGATCATCACAGTGATCCTTCCTGGTCTTGGAATGTGTGACTTCATGACATGCTAATGAGGAGGAAAGCGGAATGAAATCAAATATACGTATATACCATTTTCATATGCTTGCATCTTTGCTTTTATTACTGTAAATAGGTAAAGTAAATGCAGGCCCTGACACATTTCTGGCATGGAATTATACCTAGTCTTGTCTGCTGATCCAAAGGGAAAGTGATATTTCTTCATTTCCATTTGATCTTTTTTTTCCCCTCAAGCATAATAAAGAATGATGATACATTTAGATGTTGACATTTTAGAAAGCTGAGATGGGTCTGTAGTGGACTGCAAATGATGAAAGCTTAATGAAAGTTATTTTCTTATAATAGCTCTAAATTGGTTCTCTTCTCGGAGTAGAGTGGCCCTGTGGATTGGGCTTGAACTTTTGCCCCTGTTGTAATCCAGTAGTGACCGGCATAATACAAAATCTTTCTAAATGTACAGCTTTTTGGCATCCAGAGTTAAGAGAGCTGATTTAACTTGAATTTTCATATTTTATATATGTAAGGAAGTATTATCATGAAGACTTGAAGGGTTGATTTTGCCTGCTGTAATCCAGTGCAAGCCTAAAGCTCAAAATTAGAAACCACTTTCTATCAATATGCTGGAAGGTCATAAATGAAAAGCAATGGGAAATTGGGATTTTAAACTTCCACACAAGGGATAAAGCTTTCACATTACTTAAGCTCTGAGCCTTAATAAGTCCTTGTACTAAATGCATTATTACAAGCTAAGATCTGAATTCTGTATCTCTGAAGTCAATTGGACTTCTTCTATTGACACCAGGATTTGGCTCTTAAACAGCTAACCTGCTAGCTAATTAATATGCATCTCTGAGTTAACAAAACTTTAATGGCAACAGTTCAACTGAAGCACAATTTAAAGCAATAAAGACAGTAGAAGTGATTCATACCTTAATGCACACACTTGCATCTCATTGGTACCTTTGGGTGTTTGCATACCTATTAAGGAAATAGTAACGATTTTGTGATCTTCAGCGCAAACTTCTGCACTTTGGCAGGTTGCAAACAAGTACAGAGACTAGAGCAGGCACATAGATCATCAAAGAGACAGCCTGTCAGATTGTGCATGTAGTATTTATGTATTAATATAAAACAGTAATGAGCTAAAAGATAGAAGACTCTGGAAAACTACACTGTGTATGTTCTAGAGAGTGAGCTGGAGCTTACAGCAAAGACAGTTCAATAATACAAAGGGATAATATCAATAAGCAACACATCCAATACAATATACTTCCAAAACATTTCGGCTTTTAATTTTTGTTATTTTATGGGGAGGCAAAAGGAAAAGATTCTGTTATAGTTTCTTTGGGTATGTCTACACTTTAGCATTATTTTGAAATAACTGAAGTTATTCCGAAATAACAAAGAGCGCATCTACACTACAAACCTTTATTTTTAAATAAAGTCAAGCTGCAGGACTTCTTACTCTGACTCATGCTATCCCTCCTTTTATGAGGGCTAAGGGAACTCGAAGGAAGTGTGTCCTTCCTTTGACTTCCTGCTGTGTAGACAGCCCAAAAAGCCGAATTAAGCTATTTCGACTTAAGCTACGTAATTGACGTAGCTGAAGTTGCGTAGCTTATTTCAACTTTAGCCCTGTTATGTAGATGTACCCTTTGTGAGCCTATTATTTTTAAAAATGTTTTTAATCCCAGTTTTCACCTGAAAGAGGAGAAGGGAAGAGGGGTGTCAACCAAGATTGTTCTCTACATGATCACCAAAAATGCCAGCACACTGTTTATCCTAACAGGCTTTGATCAGCCACATTTCATTCCAAATGTCTTTGCCCACGGCAATTAGTAGATGTCAATCTGTTTTCCCCCAACACTGTCAGTATAGAAATACTGTTCCCAAAACCAAGAACAACATCAAGAAAACGTCCATGGTTATCAACTTTTCTCTGAATGTAACATGATCCTTCTTTCTGTGCTTCTTTTTATTCAACCAGCACTCTAGATATAGTAGTGCAGTTGTGATAGCATAGGCAGCAAGAGGGTAGGCAAGCGTTAGTCCTACCTCTCACAAGTACATGAAAACTGATGGGGAACAGCATTTCTACCCTACTAGAGGTAAAGGAAATCTAGGAACGCTCCAGCCTTTCATATATTAAATGACTGACAGTCTAATTTACTGATTTTTTTTCCCCAAACTACTATTTACTTATACTGACAGGGGTGATGGTGTAGATGACATTTACTAATTATTGTCATCCATCTAGGTGAGATGGCTCTAATTTCCTATTGCACTGACCTCTCACATTCCTGCTCCTGTGGGTTATGGGGTCCATGATAATAAATCCAACACATGCTCATATACTTCTAAAATGAGCATCGGTATAAAAAGCTGTGATTTTTCTCCTTGATTTAGGCACAAATATAGGTACATGAACTAACTTGTTCATGAACCTTTTGCAGCTGAATATTTATAGGAAGAGTTGATTTCTAATTACAGCTGTGGTCTTACTCTATGGTGGGGGGATTATAAAATTCTAAGTCATCTTGAAATGGATCATACATATTGGGCAACACATTGCCAATCCTTTAGGTTTAAAGTGCCAGCATCAACTTGCATTTATATATGAGTGATAGAATTAATGAGTGAAGCTCTGTGTATTCATAATTCTTCATCTTGTCAGCCTGAAATTCTTAGTAAACTGTTTGTTCAAACTAGCAATTTCATATGAGTATGTTATTGAACTTCCTAAGGATAGTTCTAGTTGCTTGGCAATGGATTGTGGAGCAATTCATTTAAAGTTCAATGAACATAGGAATAGAGTAATTTATTCAAATCCACCTCTTATTAAATCAGGATTTGACTTTTTTAAATATTTTTTTTCAGACTAATGAAATGGACTTGAAAAGAATTAGCTAAACCTCAGTGGAATTTTGACAAAGTAATTCTGATGTCTAGGTTGTCTATTAAAGTTTTCACTGCCAGTAACTGTGAGCTGAACAGAGATGAATACATTTTCTATTGTTTTGTGAATTGTCAGAAGGGGATTTATTTTTAAACAGTTTATTGTCTCAGCAGCATCTTCCTTTCACGATAAGTAACAAGGGCTATGTATACACTACAGAGTTTTTTTTCAGAAAAACAGCTGTTTTTTCTGAAAAAACTTCACTTACGTCCACACTGCAATCACGTTCTTTCGGAAAAAAAATCGAAAACACGGGGGGTTTTCTGACATTGATAAACCTCTTTCTACGAGGAAGAACCCTTTTTCCAAAAGAGCTCTTTCAGAAAAAAGCATGTGTGAATGGGGAAGAGGGAGTTCTTTCTAAAGAGGAGGGAAAAAGCACAAGTGCCCTGGTGGCCACTCCATCCATAATAATCACAGCTTAAATGCGATATAGCATCCATTCAGATTGCTTTTTCTATGCACTTTGGCAGTGTGGACGCTCTCTTTTGGAAGATCTCTTCCAGAAAAGCTTCTTTTGAAAGAAGCCTGCAGTCTAGACGTAGCAAGTAGATCACACATCTGCATTTTTACTTGGTATGTATCTGAATATTTTACAAGAGTGTATACCTTCTTTCTTTACTATAGGAAAACTATTCAGGTGATAAAGGTAAAGCAGTTTTTCATGCTGCATTTTTAAAACTGGAATGGATCTCAAATATCCTGGGATATTTTAATTGAATAGTTTATACGTGCATTTGACACATTTGACTTTCACATTAAGTAAGTGACCAACCTCATGTCACTGAGGCAGGTAGTTCAAAATGTAAGTTTCTCCTTCATTCAAACTTTTGGGAAGTAGTTAGTACTTGTGTGTTTGTTTTTAAACAAATCAAAACAAAGAGAGATGGAACATTTCTATGGTTATCTTCAGTCCACTGAAGATAACTATAGAAAGACAATAGGAAGTCATTAGGAATTTTATTATGGAATTCTGTGGGCTTTAGATCAGGTCTGTAGGGAGCTTATCATTATTCAGTCTGCATTGAAAGAAGGAGCCGATTCCCATGGGGCAAAAATGAAAATGACATAATTTGTCAAACATCTTTTCAAAGGAGTAAATTGGGAGGGAATAATATCATTGAATTCAGAAATAGTAACAGTTGACTTGTGGGTTTTTTTACTTAAATACAGAAATCAACTTGCTGCAGGCTTAGACAAGCATGCGTGGCTTAATAGGCACTTTCAAATATTTGTGGGATAGATGCAGATTGTCATGATAGGTGGGCTGGCTGAGTCAGAAACCTGACAGTTAGTTGTTCCAGTCTCGAAAGATCATAGAATTGTAGGGCCAGAAGAGACTTCAGGAGGTTATTGAGTCCAGGCCTCTGCCCAAAGCAGGACCAAACTCAATTAAGTCATCCCAGCCAGGGCCTTGTCAAGCCAGGACTTAAAAACCTCTAGGGATGGAAATTCTACCACCTCTGTAGGTAATCCATTCAAGTAGTTCACCACACTCCTATTTAAATAGTTTTTCCTAATATCCAACCTAGACCTTCCCCACTGCAACTTGAGACCATTGCTCCTCATTCTCCATCTGTCACTATCGAGAACAGCCTCTCTCCATCCTCTTTGGAACCTCCCTTCAGGTAGTTAAAGGCTGCTATCAAATTCGCTCTTACTCTTCTCTTCTGCAGACTAAACAAGCCCAAATCCCTCAGCCTCTCCTCATGGGTCATGTTCTCCAGACCCCTAATCATTTTCGCTGCTCTCAACTGGACCCTCTTCAATGCCTCCACATTGTAATCCCTTTCTGTAATGGGGTCCTAGAATTGGACACAATACTCTATATGTGGCCTCACCCATACTGAAAAAGGGAAATAATCACTTCTCTAGATCTGCTGGAAATGCGAGTCCTAATGCACCCTAATATGTCATTAGCTTCTTGGCTGCAAGGACACACTGTTGATTCATATCGTTTCTCATCCACTGTAATCCCCAGGTCCTTTTCTGCCAAACTGCTGCTTAGCCAGTCAGTCTCCAGCATGTAACAGTGTTTGGGATTCTTCTATCCCAAGTGCAGGAATCTGCACTTGTCCTGCACTTGTCTTTGTTGAACCTCATCAGATTTCTTTTTGTCTTTCTTACTGCACATCAGAATGCTTTTTCCTGTGCCTTCAGTTAGGCTCGTTTAAAATACTGCCAGCTCTCCTGGATTCCTTTCACCGTCATGTCAGCATTGCAGGGGATCCTGCCCATCAATTCCATGGGGTGGTCAACGTCTGCTTTTCTGAAGTCCAGGATGTGTATTGGATTAGATTAGGTCAGCTGAGGGAAAACTACACAGGGAGGAAAGTAGTCCAATATGGAGTATCTATAGGAGGGAGCCACCTGTGGAGATAAGAGATTGCTTAGGTTACGAGTGAGGCTCATTCATAGAATCATAGGTTTGGAAGAACCCTCAGAAGGTCACTGAGTCCAATCCCCTGCTAAAAGCAGGACCAATCCCAACTAAATCATCCCATCCAGGGCCTTGTCAAACCATGAATTAAAAACCTTTAAGTATGGAAATTCCACCACCTCTCTAGGTAACGCAGTCCAGTGCTTTATCACCCTCCCCCTGAAATAGTTTTTCCTGATATCCGACTTAGACCTCCCCCAATGCAACTTGAGATCATTGCTCCTTGTTCTGTCATCTGTCACCATTAAGAAACAGCCTCCCTCCATTCTTTGTGGAATCCCCTTCAGGTAGTTGAAGGTTGCTATCAAATCCCCTCACTCTTCTTTTCTGTACTTGTCCTTGATGAACCTCATCAGATTTCTTGTGTACCAATCCTCCAGTTTGTCTAGGTCATTCTGGACCCTGTCTCTCTACCTCTCCCCCTAGCTTAGTCTGAATTTGTAGAGGAAGCAAACCATTTCCCCATCCAGACCATTAATAAGATGTCAAACAAAATAGTTTGAAAAGTCTGCAGAACCTCCTTTTACTTTGTGATCCTTAATGCTATCCTTTTAATGTCAACAAGAAAGCAGTCTGGAATTCATACACAAGCTTGTCCAAAGTTCAAAGAAGCTTATTAATATTAACAGTACAATATCAATGTATTTCTGGTAACTGAAATAACCTTTACTACTTAGCAATTTTGTGTTAGCTGTTCTCGGGGTGGTGCCAATGGATGTATATCTAATTCCTTGCCTGTTCAGTTGCATACTGTGAATTTTGGGGGTTATCTTTATAAAATGTATTAATAGCTTTCAGTTTCTAGGCTGCATGGGGAATAAAAAACCCTACAGCTTTCATTTTATGGTTTCTTGGTTGACATAAATGATAAGGCTCTTTCTACCTTAAATGCCAGGTTAACAAAGTATTTTTCAGGGAAAAACAAACTTGTTTGTGAAATTGATATAACTAGGAGAACATTTAACTGCTTCTCTCTATATCCTTATCTTTCTCTCTAATTCTTTGTTTTTCAGCTCCCTAGGCTAGAGTTCCAAAAAAACCCACAAAAGCTGAAGGGGGGGGGGGGGGGGGGGGGGAGAGTAATCCATCAACAACAAAATTGTTTCTTAGCTAAGCTAACAAAGACTAAATAAAATCCTCTCTGGGGCATTAACTAAGGTAAAGTAATAAAATGAGGAAAAATCATTCCAAGTATAATGACAATGTGATGAAAAGAAAACCATTGAATCAATATGATACCTATAGATCTAAACAGCCTAAAAATTGTAGAGCTTTATCTGAAGTCAGTAACAAAGAACACTCATCAAACTCTAATAGCACATAATGTACACCTATTCTAGTTGCACTGGTATGTTATTAACAGTACCCAGGTATGTGATGTAATTCTAGTTCAGGATAATTGGGGAATGCTCCAACCCACTTCTAAGCAGATCTCTTGAACTAATAAGAAGAAAGAAATGCAATAATATATCACGATTTTATACCCAGCCATGTACTATTTTGGCTGTTGTAAACTCATATTCTCTTTAGAGTGAGAGAAAGATTTGGAAGGAAATGTCAGCACTTTCTATAGTTACAGTAATGTGAGTTGTAAAATAGATCTGTAAGATTGGAGTCTGTAGAAAAAAATCCAGTAACTTTTATCATGGAGAATTGTTCTTGATTTGAACTTGAGCTGCTGCTTTAAAGGATCTTCTAGGGACATAGAGTATATATAATTGTGTGGGTCACACAATTTGACATTTTATATAGTGTGATTGAATTGAGCTGGTTAAGTTAGAATGCAGTGCTGAGAAAACAATGAGGTGGGAAGATATGAAATAGCTTTTTTCAATTTAATAAAATTAATGTTCCAGTAGATAATCAATGATCTCTGATATGAAATAACTGTCCATTGTACACCAAAGTTGAAAAAAAAAAAAGCCCTCCATCTGTGTGTATGAGAAATGTCTCACCACAAATTCCGGAATGCACAATTTGCAAGTACTAATACGGGTGTGAGTGCGTGCATGCATGCATGTGTGCATGCTCTAACAATAGATGCTAGGGTAAAGACCATTTGACAACTTGATCTAGTGAATTTAAAATTTTGTGGGCCCTCACAACTTCATGTTTTCTAGACAATTATAGTATAGTATATTTGTTTGTTATTTCTAAAGATTGCTACTTCATTTACAGTTTTATAAAATCTATCAATTTTCTTTGCTAAAATGGAAAGGAAAATTTCACAAAAACACAATAGTTTAGATAATGGGAAATTGACAGGAATAAAAATTCCTTGTAGCCATGGGCCTCAAGAAATAGCCATGTACTATAAAGCAAGAAGTTTTTCCTGAGGATCGTGCCTGCTGCGTGTGATATAGGAAGGCTGTTTGTTACTGTGATGGGAGCATGACTTAAATGCAGGTCTCTTGAGTTATGTTCTTGAGTGTCTCCTCACTATTGTTCACTATATGTCTCCTCACTATTGTTCTAATTGGAGAATTCTCTGTCTGCCACAATTTATCCATCTAAAATTCTAGGACAGCAATACACTAAGAATTGCTGTGTGGCTGATGTAGTTGAGGTTTGCATGGAGCTTTGAGAGAGGTGAAAGACTCTGAATAATTATGCAGAATTTTCTGATTATTAATTCTGAGACCTTTTCTCTAAATAAGCTGGACTCTCTTCCCTGATTTTCTGAGGCTGCATTGGACTGTAGTCTGGGCCTCATGTGGTACCAGTACAACTAGCCCAGGGAAGAGCACATATGTGGAATGTGGTGTAGAGCTGACATAGGGTATGTCTACTCTGCAAAGTTAATTCGAAATAACAGTAGTTATTTCGAATTAACTTTAATAGCGTCTACACAGGGAAACCGCTATTTCGAAATAAATTCGAAATAGTGGAGCCCTTATTTCAAATTTGGTAAGCCTCATTCTATGAGGAGTAACACCAAATATGAAATAGCTATTTCGAATTAAGTGCTTTGTAGACACTTAATTCAAAATAGGGGGCCTCCAGCCTTCCCAGGGAGCCCTGGTGGCCACTCTGAGCACAACCAGGAAAACTTACTCT
>JANRFK010001158.1:35811545-35843451 GCA_030068395.1 Apalone spinifera
TGGCCTCCTTTGCATGACTTTTCCGGCAAAGGGGGCCTGTGTAGACACAGCCTTAGAGTGGGGCTGCTGGAGGGAGTAAACAGGGGCTCATAAGGGCTAGTGGGGAGAGCAGACTCGGGCTGGGAGTGAATTGGAGTGGAGGGAGGTGCAGGACCACATAGACAGAATCTTTTTTATCTATATTGATATAGACATACTTCCTGACAGCTGTTTTGAAATAATTGAGACTGGTGTCATTATATTGTGTTATTTTGACACAATATGCAGCATTTTGCAGAATTTTAAAATATTGCATGTAGAATTTTTAAATTTTTGGTGCAGATTTTTTTTAATGGGTGCAGAATTCCCCCATGAATATATCTTGTGTCATCATCAGACTGCTTTTATAAAGTGGTATTGCGACTTGTTAGGGCATAAACCTGTTCAGTTTATGTCATACAGTAGAGTCCCGATTATCCGACCTAAACGGGACCAAGAGGTGGTCGGCTTACCAAAAATGTTGGATAAAACGGAAACGGTTATGAAATCAACTTTATTACTTATTATTCTACAGAACAAGTAACATAATACATTTAGTATGCAGTATAGAAAAATGCTAAAATTATTGTTTAAAAAAATTAGTAATTGAAGTTTGTTCCCAGCTTTGTTTCTCTTCCTTGCAACGAGGTCACGCCAGCGTCTCAATAACATAACATCACTAACAGTTGCCTCCCCTTGTTGTTCAACATAAGCCAGTGCCGCCTCAAGAGTGTTGACCCCTTTGCTATGACTAATTCTCTCCATTTTGTCGTTGTCATTTGTATCTTCATCTTCATTGTCATTGTTATCCCGATTCACCAGAGTTATTATGTTGCAGTCAGTCAGTTCTTGTTGCTCATCTTTCTCCATCCATTCCTGTATATCATCATCATTCACCTTCTCACAGCCTGGAATCTGTTGTAACAAAGGTAGCAGGTTATCACAATTTTCTTGCACCATTTCTTGTGTGTTTTCATCTTCTGAAAGTAACTTTCTCCATGATCTTGCCAGAGTTTGCGGTTCAATCTCTTCCCATGATTGTGCGATCCAATAAAAAACATCTTTTATGTTCACTGTCCTTAGCTTATCTAGCATACCATTTCCATCGTCTATCGCCTCAACGAGCATAGTTAAAAGCTTACGACGATATTTTTTCTTTAATGATTCAAGCACACCCTGATCCACAGGCTGACACAACTAGGTGATATTAGGAGGAAGAAAAATCACTCTACTGTCCCCACTGATCAATTTATCCTCATGAGGATGAGATGGCACATTATCAATGATAAGGATTGCTTTCCTTGGTAGGTTTAGCGAATTCAAAAATTGTTCTATTGAAAGAAGAAATTCATTGAAAATCCAGCCTCAGAAAATTGCTGAATCCATCCATGAATTCCTCTGATTCTTGTACGAAACTGGTAGAGCAGTAGGTGCTATGTTTTTGAAAGCTTGTGGGTTTTTTAACCTTTCCAATAAATGTGAGACTTAGTTTGGTGGTTACCAGTAGCGTTACTACAGGCTAAAATCATCACTCTTTCTTTACTTCATTTATACCCAGGAGCTGAAGCTTCAGCCCGGGAAGCTAGAGTTTTTGAAGGTTGTCTCATCGCAGTTATATATCTGCTCACCTGATAATCCTTCATTTTTTATGAGACAATGAAAATTTGCTTTACATTTCAGAAACCCTTCCTGATTTGCCGATAATTTTTTACCACATATACTGAGCTGCCTTAACCTGTGTCTTTTTTCCAGCGATCAAGCCAGCCTACACTAGCCGTAAAATCAGGTTCCCTTCATTAAATTCCTTTTGGAAACTCAGAGCTTTCTCTTGAAGAATCGGGCCTGTGATAGGCATGCCCTTATCCCTTTGCTGTGTGAACCATAAGAACAAAGCTTCACTCACTTTTTCATATTCACATTTTTTCATTGTTTTTCTGTCCTTCAGTCCTGCACTTGAGGGTCGATCAGAGCACCACTTTTCTAACTCACTTCTTTTCCTTTTCCAGTCACCAACTGTAACTTGTCCCACACCGAGTTCAGATGCAATTTTTAGCATGGACTCGCCTTTGTCTATTCTCTTCAACGCTTCAAGTTTTTGTTCACTGGAAAAAAACACTTTTTTTCCTCTTTTCACATGCCATGTTACTCAAACAATAAAATTATATTACAGTAAGAGGAACATGCAATTGGAAAAATGAAACAATCACAGCACAAACATAAATCACTGGCGCAGAGGAACAAACAAAGCTACGGCTATGGCGGTATGTGACACATAGATGCGTAAATAGCACGTTGAATGGCTATGTCTGATAAACCGGAAGGTCAGATAAGCGAAGGTCAGATAATCCGGACTCTACTGTATTTAATCATTTTTGGGGTTGTTTTAGTTCCTTTCTGTTGAACTAAACAAGACCCAGTTTCTAAAAGGTGTTCAGCCTCCTTCAGGGTCAGACATGTAATTCCTACATACCAAATCCTAAAGTGGCCTAAGCCTAAAATCTGTGACATAAGGCCACAGACAGTAGTTCCATAGTTATGTAGCAGTGAGTCTGCACAGGGGGACTTGTTGGCCCCAGCGTATTATGAAGGATCTCAGGTACTATAGTGATGAGTGCCATTTAGCACCTAAGCACGCAGAGGAGCTCTCTGCACTGCAGATGGAAGAAGGAAAGGAGCACATTGTGGGTTAGTACATAGTGCAAATCAATGAGGACTAAACCCTAACAATACCTGTCAGCAACCTACTGTTATTTGACTACATGAGTTGGAGGGACCTAAAAAATGGCAATAAACTAAGAAATTGTCTAGCAATAAATGTATCTACAATGCAACCCGTAACTGAGGCAATTGAGTAGACAGACACCTCTAAACACAAGGGATGTTAAGTAGCATGTAATTGAATAGTTGTGTAACCACATCAAATTTTAGCAGTTATGTAATTATTCAATAGTACCTAGTGGCGGGGGCTGGCAGCCTGTGTGCTCCGGCCCCACTCCCAGGAAGCCCTCTGCCATGCCGCACTGTTGCCTTTCTATTAGAGGCAGCAATGTGGGGTGGAAGCAGCCCCTTTCCCTGGGGGGTCCGAACTTCCCATGGATAATGGCTGCTCCACAGCTTTTGGAGCTGTGGCTTCTGTCCGTAGGGATCCAAACACCTCGCAGACAGTGGCTGCTCTGGCACGGAACAGCCTCTGCTTGCTGGAAACTCGGATCCCTCATGGACAGGAGCTGCTGCCGCAGAGCAACCTCAGTCGGCAGCGAGCCCAGGCCTGCTGTGGACAGAAGCTGCTGTGTGGCAGCCTCCCCATACTCTTCCCCATGCTCTGATAGATGCAGCAGTGCGGTGTCTGGGGGGAGGCAACTTTTAAGCCGGCTCCTCACTCATATCGGTTCCTGCCTGCAGAGGTAGGAGTGCGGGGATGTGGAGGGACAGGTGGACCTGGTGCTCGTGGGGAGTCAGTTTAAAAACTGGCTTCTTACGGGCACCAGCTCCCATCTCTCCGCACCCCCATTTGCTGCCTCTTTACCAGAGGTAGCAAGGTGGGGGAATGCATGTAGTCAACAGGATTAACCAATAAACTCAGGCTTATCAGTTAATCGTGTAGTTGTCTACACATTGACATCCCTACTAAACACGATTTTTAAAGTGCTCTTATGTGGTTTTCAACATCGTTTAGCTGACCTTTAGTTAAAGCCCATTTTTTCTAGGTGACCAATTTTGGCTGTTCTCTGTTGTAGTCTCTAGATAGGCTTCACTGTACTTATATTATTGAAAATAAACTCAGTAAAATTTCCTTATACCTTTTTTGTTGTTGGAAAAGAAAAAAATTAATTGAAGTATACCAATCGTAGATAAAGTTTTTCATATATGAATCACTTACGATGGCTGAGGAAGCCACTTGATACTTAGATATTTTAATCTTACTTTCTATTTCTATGCTGTATAAAATCCAGATTTTTCTTTAACTTCAAAGACATGTCCCTTGTGAAACACTATGCAATTTCTGGATTTTCAGGCTTTGCAGCACCAAAATTAAAATTAACTAAATATTTTCTTTGGTTTAAATAAGAAACCAAAAGTCATGAAGAGAAGAAATTCTTGAATTACCTATACAACAATATTAGGAGCCTGGGTAACAAACAAGAAGAACATGAATTGTTCATTTATGAGCACAAATTCCATCTAGTAGGTACTATTGAAACCTAGTGGGATGATTTACACGATTAAAATATTAAAATCTTTGATTATAACCTACTTAGACAGGACTGAGAGAACAAAGGGATGGGAGATTAGTACTCTGTCAAAAATGGCATTACCTGTTTCTGAGCGATTGATGAAAATGATTCTCAATACTTATGTCCTAACAGATAAAGCAGAAGTAGTGATATTAGTTAATGCCTACTACTGACTGCTAAATCACAGTAGAAAATAGGATGTCCTACTACTTACACATCTTCCTGTAATTTGTAGGGAACAGAAGAAACTATGTGATCATCATCATGTGGACTTCAATTGAATGACATGTTGGGAGTCTTGTGCTGCCAGTACCAGAGCACCCCGGTGATTCCTAAACATTATAGGTGACTGTGGTGGGGTACCTAGTCCTGCACTGTTCGACCCTGGGGCCAAGACCTCCACCCACAGGCCCTAAGGCCTAGTCTTTCCCAAACAGGCCCTGCGGCCTAATATCTCAGACACAGGCCAAGAGGCCTAGTTCTTAGTAAGCAGGCCCTGAGGCCTAGTCTTTCAACAGACTCGCTCCTAGTCCAGGATCTGGGAAGAAGAGGTAGGGGGGCCCAGGCCCAGTTCCCACCACTGGCTCGGCGGGGAGTTCTCCCCAAAACGTGCCGAGCCCGATGGGGCTTTTCCTGCTCCCCACCCTGGGTTGCTTCCTACCCCAGACCCCTGGCCAGTGGTGGTCCCACCTGTAGCTTGGGTCTGGCAACAGCAGCGGCATTGGCAGGTCCGGCATTGGGTGCAGCAACTGGTGGTGCGGCGACAGTGTCTAGGGGGGCAGTATGGTGCAGCTGGCGTTGCAGTCGAGCTTGGCCCGGGGATGGTAGTGGCGTGGTCAGGCTGCGGCTGCGGCTGCGGCTGCGGCTCAGGTGGTTGGGCAGTAGCTCCTTCTCCTCTGGAGGTCAGCCCCAACTGAGCTGCTCTGCAGGCTTTTATACCTGGGCTGCACTGGGAGCATGCCCAGCAGGGCTGTGGGGGAGGGGCGTATTCTACCCAATAGGTGTGCTCTGCTCCCCCTTGTTCAGTGCGGGGTTGGCAGGCCCCCTCACAATAACAAATTCCTAACTCTCAAATTGCTGCAACATGGGAGATTCTTTTAGACCTTTGTTCTGATAAAGGGGAACTAATTATAGAACTAGCTTAGATACAGTGACCATGGCTTGGTCACATTGCTAATGTGCAAGCAGAATAAAATCCAGATCAACAATATACACACATGTGGGTGTAGGCACACACGCACACACACACACTTTTTGCTTTAATAAGGCCAATTACACAAAACAGCATGGGAGTAAATGGTCTGTTTTTTAAAATGGTGAAAGTCCCTCAAAAACCTGCTATTCAACATGTTCATTAATGCTCTGGAAAAGGGAGTGACCAATCAAAAAGCAATGTAAATGATACAAAATTACGCAAGATGGTTAAGTCCAACTGCTTGTGAAAGGTTTACAAGAGGATCTAAGAAAAAACCTGGGTGATTGGGCAACAAAATGAGAGATAAAATTCAACATTTATAAATGCAAACTAATTCACATTGGAAAAAATAATCACAGCTACACATATATAATTATATTAGCTATTATCACTCTAAATATGCCTAAATTAGCTAAATTATTACTCAAGAATGAGATTTTGGAGTCACCACAGATAGTTCCCTGAAACTTCATTGCAATAAACAGTAGTGATCAAAAGGACAAGCATAATGTTAGGAAATCTGAGAAAAGGGGTAGAAAATAAGAGAAAATGTTGTCACTATACACATCCATGATGTGCCTACAATTTGAATAGTGTCCATCTTAAAAGAAAAGATATAATGGAATTGCTGCAAAAGATTCAGAGAAAAGCAACAAAGATGATCAAAGGTATGGAACAGCTTCTCTAGAAGGAAAGATTAAAATGATTAGGTCTTGTTGAGTTTAGAAAGAGATTACCAGAGGACATGATAGAGGTCTATAAAATCATCAATACTGTGAAAAAAATTAATAGAGAAGTATTATTTACCCTTTCCACGATACAAAAACCAAAGGTCACTAATTATATTAATCGGCTGCAGGTTTAATACAAACAGGGAATACTTTTTTAAACAATATATAATTAACCCATGGAATGCTGCTCTGGGATGTTGTGATGGCCAAAATTATAACTGAATTCAAAAAAGAACTAGATAAAGTTCATGAGACATCGGTCCATCAAAGGCTATTATGCTGTACACACCCTCTGATGTTCTGGTACTGGTCATTGTTGGAGACAATCTGCGGTTCTTATGGATTTTATTTACTTTGGGTCAATGGTGAAATACAGATAGATATGTGTGTATATATATTTCTGCCTCTATAATTTGTGTGTGCGTTATATACACTATATATATATTAATGTGTCTAAGTTCTGATAATACAGTATTCAATATTAAAGTATTTATATGGCTATTATTACTCATCGCACAATTGCTAGTTATAACACACGTAATATTTAAGTGCTTAAAAACAATGAACTTAAGCACACAAAAAAAATAGTCAATGCATTACATTACATGATTCTGCATATATCATTAAAATAAGACCTAACTATATTTTTGGAAAATGAGTTTTAAAACAAAAGATTTGATCAAGTGTCATCAGTAAGAGTGGATTGTGGATCCAAGGATAACTATCATGCATTAGCGGCGAGGAGTCCTGTGGCACCAGATAGACTAACCGAAGTGTTGGAGCATAAGCTTTTGTGGGCAAAGACCCACTTCGTCAGATGCGTTGACTATTTTTTTTTTTTGCTTAAGTTCATTGTTTTTAAGCACTTAAATATTACTTGTGTTATAACTAGCAATTGTGCGATGAGTAATAATAGTGCCACAGGACTCCTATAAGGTGCCACAGGACTCCTCGCCACTTTTGCAGATTCAGACTAACACGGCTACCCCTCTGATACTTGATATCATGCATTAATACATGGATAGTTTCATGCAATGGGAGATTGGTTAACTATAAAAAAAAGGAAAAACTTAAAAAACAACAAATAGTCAAGTAGCACCTTAAAGACTAACAACATATGTAGATGGTGTCATGAGCTTTCAAGGGCAACCTGGTCATCTGAAGAAATGGGTTTTGCCCACAAAAGTTCATGATACCATCCAGATGTTTTGTTAGTCTTTAAGGTGCTACTAGACTATTTGTTATTTTTTAAGTTTTTCCTGTTATAGACTAACTCGGCTACCCCTCGGAAGCTTATAAATAAAGGGTTTATGGATTACAAATAAGGATTTTTCACTAACTAACTTTTTGTGGCCACAGCAACTAATAAATCCAGGAAATAACTAAGGGTATGTCTACACTTGCTCCCCAGTTCCAACTAGGGATGCAAATGTAGCTGATCGAAATTGCTAATGAAGCGGAGATTTAAATATCCCACGCTTCATTAGCATAATCTCGCCCACTCGCTATTCCACTCGCCAGCTGATTCAAACCAGGAAGTGCGCTCCGGGACGTGTTAGTTCGAATCAAACCCCTTGGTTCGAACTAACGTTACTCCTCAAAAAATGAAGAGTAAATCCCCGCTATTTAAATATTTAAATCCCCGCTTCATTAACGATTTCAATCGACTACATTAGCATCCCTAGTTCGAACTAGGGAGCAAGTATAGATGTACCCTTAAGAAAGCATAATCCAAATAAATTGAAAAATGCATCTGAGTATTTTTTGGTTTTTGTTATCTTAATTCAAATTATATTAAAGTATCTCAAGGCATAAAAGCTAATGCAAAACGTAATGAAATATATCACCATGTAATGTAACAGAAACTTTCATAATGTAAGATCTGCTGACATTTACCATTGGATAACCAAGTTCTAATACAAGTATACTGTGCAGATGGAAGCAGAACCTACTATCTTAATTATTTTATGGCTCTTTCAGGCCATCTTTCAGCATAGTGCCAGATTTTTGTTTTATTATAGAACTAGGGTTGAATAAACAGGAAACAGAGATCAAAAAGCTGCACATTACTGCTTTGCACCTAGCAAAAGAGAAGCACAATGCAATTTATGCAATGCAAATTGGATACTTGATTTGGAATTTGTTTTCCATATGCAATGCACTCAATTTGAGAATGCACAGGGGAGCTCATTTTGCTAATTTACATCAGCATGGTACCTGGGAGAGAACAAGAGATATTACGGAAACAAAAATCAAGAAACTATGCCCTGTCAGCTTCCATGCTAGCAGGTACAAAAGGCTGATGACACACTTAGATATCCTATGTCCTGCTGAAGTTAAAAATCACATCTGCTTTAGTGGCAGGCTGGTTTTGAATTCTAGTACATCTGACAAAGGGTCAGTTGCCACATGAATATGATATAACAACTGAATTAAGGCAATTTTGAATAACTTTGCTCCTGCACCTGCTACTGAAACTTGGTCAATACTGAAATGGTTTCGTAGGGAATCCTTCTGTAACACAGACCAGTCCTGTTTCTTGTCAGCAGTGTTAAGTCTTATGAAATAAAGAAATACATACATTTTCAGAATCTGTGGATTTTAAAACTGTATCTTATAGGATATGGTGTTAATTAATTTTCAATTTCAATTCAGAGTGAGAGGAATATTATAGATAATAGTGAGTGGTTGGACACTTGGGATAAAGCAGACAAGTTTTATGCAATCTCTTTTTCAAGAAGAGTATTTCACTTGTGTGCATCTTATTTCAAATTCAGTGGCTTCTCTTAAGGCATTATTTGTGATAAAATTAAGAATTTGACTTTATATTTCAGTCCTTGCCTACGACCAGAACCAGAACTTGGAAGAAAGAGAAAATAGTCTTGTAATTAAGGTACTGATATGGAATTCAGGATATCCAGAATCAGGATATCCTGACTCTGCTACATATGTCCTTTGTGATCATCAGCAAGTCACTTAATCTCTGTTTTAGTTTCTCACCTTTAAAATTAGGATGCTATTAATACTTCCCTTCTAGACTTTCCTATCTATATGAATTCTAAACTCTCAGGGAAGGGCTTCTGTCTTATTTGGTATTTAAATAGTGCCTGTGTGATACTACTATAATAATAATAATTAACACAGCCTGTGCTTTACAGATGTCTTGATCCTGAAAAAAATAGTTTATAGCTCTGCTGAAGTATTTCTAGAATTAGCAGGTTATTTTACTATGTTATTCTAATAACATCTGGGTTTTTCCTGCCAGTTTAAACCCAATAAGATTTTAACTGTTGTTTTCTGTGGGTAAAGACAGAAAGCTTGTTCTTTCTGTATGATCATTTTGCTAATTTGTGAGATATGAACAGCTAAATGCATGTTGGAAAGAAAGCAAGATGATTATCGGAGTCATGTAGTTTTAAGGTCTGATAACTCTGAATGACTAGGTGTGACAGTGCTTACCTTCAGTGGTCCTGCCTGGTCTGTGAACATCAACGCCCTGAGACTGGAATGTACTTTAACGGTGTCTCGGTCTTTCCAGCAACACCTTTGTACCTTGTTTTCCAGATTTCTGGCCCTTCTCCCAGGCAGGGGGAGTTGAAGTGTGTCTACTCTGCTAGCTTCTCTCACTCACCAGCTCTCTCCTCTCCCCTTCTTCCTCCAGCACTTTCTCCCTGTGATTTTTTTTTAAATCACTTGTCAGTGATTTAGCTTATTAGCTTCCCAACCTCACTTTGGCAAGGTAATAAGATAGACCCCTCACAAACCAAGCCTTCTTTGCAGGAACTGTTTCTAATAATGTCCAGAGTGCTATCTCCATCTTCATCTTTCAGCAAGCCGTCAGTAGGGACAGAAACAAATCCCATAAATCTCTGGAAATTGGAAAGTTCTAGCTACATCTACCTTGGAAGATTCACATTACATTAGACTTCAGTCATGTCACTAGCCTCTTGGATTATGTCTACAATGTAATTAGACACCTATATAGCTGGTTTGTGCCAGCTGTCTCAGGCTAATGGGTCACTTAATTACATTGTAAACATTCCGTGACTCACCCACCTTGCAAGATCCTAGATCCCAGTCTCTTGTCCAAGCCTGAACATCTACACCACAATTAAGCAACCCCATAACCCAAGTCAGCTGGCACAGGCCAGCACTGGGTTTTTATTTACAGCGTAGACATATCCTGAGTGCTTTAGCCTGGTTTGGTGATTTTGAGCGTTTCATATTCAAGTTGAACGACTGAAAAAAGTAGGTCATTGAGCTAATAGCAGTATGATTTGCATTTTCAGACCAATCTCTAAGTTATTGTTTTAGATATGGAGCACTTACAGCCACTTCTGGAGTACTACTGTCCTTAAATTGCGTATTTCTGAAGGTTACTTAGCAAAGTGTTCTTTGTGAATGCCTCTCTGCTGCTGAGTTCAGAAACATTCGATGTTGGCCACATGTCAATAATTTGGAATTGTCTTTTAACTTTGCTGGCTGGACTAAATCCTGATAAGAAGCACTGCAACTACTAACAGCTAGTAAAGCAAATTGCTTGTATTTTTGAAGCAGGAAGTCATGAGTTTCCTTAACTGCACAAGGTTAGATAATAATATTATAGCATAATATTATAGCATGAATTTCAGAGGAGCTGAGAACTTCCAAAACCCATTGAGCTCTACACATCTGACAAATCAGGGTATGTGTACATACACAAATGAGCATGCCTGCTGTCACAAATTACTATACTTGGCTCCAACATTTATGGGAACCTCTTACATTTCTTAGAGGTATTACATGGGACTTTCCATTGAATAAATAGCATAACAAGATAAGGAACATTTATGGAACAATGGTCAGTAATCTTTGTTGAAAGGAACGTTTTTGGTGACTTGTAAGTGACATGCCTTTTATCAAAGTAAGACTCTGTTTAAGTTCCTAACTTAACGGCATTGAACTGTAGGCCAAATGAGTGTAGTCTTAATTAGGGACACAGTCTCCTCTCAGAAAATACATGCACTATTCAAGTGGGTAGCAGATCTTGCCCAATAGTTGCTGGTCTAAAGACACTCTAAAAAGAAAGCAACTATATGCCAAATAACTAATAATAGCTATATAGATTAAGGGCACAATTTTAATCATGCCTACGTGACTTAGAATTCTAAGAAATCCAATCAGACATGGGCTCCTATGTGACTTTTGAAAATGCAACATAGTTGCTTTTGTAAATTTTACCTCAAGAGTTTTGAGCTGTATGCCATTAGTTCTGTTTTCTAACTCAATGAATACATGCGTGGCTGTGGTGTCATTTTATTCAGCCATGGGTCATTATTATATGCAATAAAAACTTAATTGTATGAAAGCTAATCTTATTAATGACCAGTTATTCTATCCTTAGAGGACAAAAATCACATAATGAAAATGATGTCAGTGAAGAATAAGTAGATATTCCTTCACCTTCCAATGCCTTCAGTACATTGGAAATCACTTTGCATCATTTTCTTCTTGTCCTTCAAGCCACTGCAATGCTCAATATTGCAATGTATTATAGCTGCATATACTGTAACTTACAGATGTTCCATTTTATGAACTTTTTGAAATTATGATCTCCTGAGTCCCCAATTAGTTCATAAAATAGGGGTTCTGCTATATAAAATGCATGAGATCATGTTATTAAGCATATTACTTTAATGTGGCTGCGGGGGAGGGGGAAAGGGTAACATTAGCAGTCACCAACAATCTGACAGCAGAGGAATTGTGAGACTCGGGAATCTTGTGTTATATTCCAGGCTATAGAGGAGCATGGGAATTAGTGGGCAGAAACTCTTCTGTTTGTTTTCCCCAAACCTGACTCCTTCTCCCTGTTATCTCCAACCTATGATGTCCTATCTCTCCGCCAGCTCTGACTTTTCATTCCTTTCTCCTCATGACTCCCCATCAGAGGCAGAATCTCTCTCCAACTACATCTCTTCTCTCCCTCTCAGATTCCGTCTGCAGCCAATCCCAGTTTTAGCCTTCCACTCTTGATTCCTTACCTAACCAAGCTCCCCTCCCTGGCTTCCAGTCGCAGTCTCTTTGCCCAATCGATCCCAATTCTCTCCCCATATTTATAATAAAAATGTGAAACACTTTAAACTATCATTTTTCATTTTGTTCTCTTTGCAAGAAGATAAATGCTGAGTAAAAATGCCACTTCTAGGCGAGGATTTTTTTTAATACTAAATTTTATACTAACCCCCATCATTTTATTATCAGGTTAATATAAACCCGTAAAGGGATGGCTTTAAAATTGAATCCCTGACAGACTTTTTAATTTTACCAGTGTGACCAGGATCATAACTAAAGAATATATATTGGATCCAAATTGAATCAGTAGAAGAGTGGGTATACTCTGTTTGTTTGTGCTGACAACTTATGTAATGTAGCAATTCCAAATCATAAAACGAGTGAGCTGAAATGAAACAGGGGAAAATCTAAAATCCTTATACTGCTACTTTCATGACAGTAATAAGGATTTTAGTATGACTTTTCTGTTAAGGTAAGGTATTCATTCTGAGAAATTAAATAGCAGTCTTAAAATCCTTGTTGCTACTTTCATGGCACAAATATTAAGGAATTTAACTTTTCTATTGAAGAAGAATTATGTTCAAACTGAGAAATTATACCTGAGTGTTCAGCTCTTTGCTAGCTCTGGTATCTGTATGGCATAAACATACCACTAAATGCACTATAATAAATAGATAAGTGCCCTTCTAGCATTCAAAGATCATAATTATTTTTATAGCTTCTAGATCTGTTGCTGCACTTCAGAATCAAAACAGCAACATTAAATGCTCAAAAGGGATTTCTAAGAATATATTGATATACTGTTTCCCATATATGTCCCCACATTTATACTACACTTGTAAGGCAGAAGTGCTTAAAAATCCAAAAGCAAAATAAACAACAACACTCAGACACACACACATACACAATCCCCTGCTTTTCTCGTGGAAGAGATTCTATAGATATTAGCTGCTTCTAGAAAAAGTATTAAGTTGGTCATTAAAAAAACTTTGTTAGACATTCTTCTAGCATTGAAATTGTGTGATAAGATCTGTACTAAATGCATTTTACAAGAAGAATTGCTGAAGACAGGGCACATTAGGAATTAGTGAAATAATTAAGAAATTTATGAAATTAGATTATAACTTTCTCTCCTATGCTATTTCTGTTTATTCCCACTTTCAAAGATAACGTTGGGACTTTGTGCAAATAAAAGTATTAACATAAGGCCCTGGAAAAGTTTGTTTTACTAAACTTCCCCAGAGTGGAATTAGGTACACTTCAGTCACTTTAAATTTACTCTTGTGCAGCATGTGCATAGGGTTGCTAAGTGTCCGATTTTTGACTGGACACCCACTGGCAGAGCTGTTAAAACTTAAGTTGGCAGTGTACTTGCATCCTGATTGGTGAAAGTCAGCACCACTGTTCCCATTGGCCAGAGTTCCTGGCTAATGGGATTTGTGGAGGTGGGGTATGCAGGTGCAGGGAACATGCAGAGCCACCTAGCTGCACCTCTGCCTACGGGCTGCAGGAACAGGTCAGTTTCTTCCAGCTGTATCCCAGCCCCTGATCCCTGGCCCCATCCCAGAGCCCATACACCCCCCTCCCTGGAGCCCTCATGCCCTCTTACAATCCCACACATGCCTGCCGCAGCCCAAAACCCCCTCCCACATTCCAGCCCCCTCAGCCCCAGCCCAGAATCCCACATTCTTTGTCCCTGGCCCCACTTCAGAGCTAACACCACCAGCTGCATACCCACCCTTTGGCCCAGCCCTATGAAAATAAGTGAGTTTTGGGTAAGAGTAAGCAAGGGAGAGAGGTGGGAGTGAGTGAGCAGGGATCAGCTTGGAAAATGGGCCTGAGGGAAGAAGAGAAGGCAAGGGTGTTTGGTTTTCTGCACTCAGAAAACTGGCAGTCCCCATATTGTGGAGGATTCTGGGATAAAACCAATGTATTTATTTTTTTTTTTTTTGGACTATCAGTCTTTACAATGATTTGACCTTTCTAATACAACAACATTATAAATATGCCTGTTAAATTCCTATTCATTGTATTTGTTTTCTTGGATTGGGTCTGTGCTGTATTTACAAGCTTGACTTCCTAATTCCTGTCACAAGAGTAACTTCTCTGTAAAGAGCTTGGGCCAAATTTTCAGCTAGCATAAATCAGTATAGCCATTGACATCAATGTTTATACGTCATTAGTGTTGTTATTCCGATCAATAAGAAATTATGCCAGTCCCGAAAAGAGTCTTTAACTCTCATTAGTTTCATTTACGAATGGGTAAAATTAATACAGGTTTTACTTAGAGAAGAATGAGTGACGGATATTTTGGCTCATGGATCCAACTGAAAAATCAGAAAGAAAAATTGATTTTTTTTTCCTAACTGAAACTCAGATTATTCAGGTTCCTTTTTACCAAACATCTCATTTGACCTGATATTTTTTGTTTGTTTGTTTTGGATTGGTTTTGGGTGTTTTCACCTTTAAAAAAAATAAAAGAGCTAATGAGCTAATATAAAAGTCTGAATATTTTGTTTTGAAATTGTTAAAAGGAAATGTTTGGTTTGAAAAGTCAAAATATTTTGATATTTTCATTTTTTGGGGGGGGGAGGGAGGAAGGGTTTCAGATGAAACAATGCATCAAATTCAAACTGAATTGGCTAATATTGCCTAAATGTGTTTTTCAGCACAAAAGATAAAAAAATTGTTCATCTCTAATTTTTAATATCAAAATTCTTGTCTGCCTTTTCATATCTTTTAGTTGGGACTTTTTCCTTTAGGGAGCTCAATCTGCACCCATTGAAATCATTGGGATTTTTCTTGTTGACTTTGGTAGATACATAGCTTTTCCTTACTTTATATTTAATTAAAAAATAACTTGGAGTTAGGAGTGGTACATATCACGAGGAAAAAAAGTCATTTTGAAAGCAAAGCAAAACAAAAAGCAACTATTATGAATGCATAGTTTAGTTGATGGACTGATACCTCTCTTACGAATTTTATCCATATATTCTCAATTGTAGCACAACGTGAAAGCATAGGAAAAGAAATCAGTTAGGTCTAGTGAAAAGTGAATGTGCGGGGAGGACCAGACTCAAACATGAAATTAAAAGTGTGTGTAACCCTTCACCTGATATTTGTGAATATGGATATGTATAACTCAGATGTGCTTTATGCAACAACATAGGTCAAGTAATCTATCTCTCAATGCCTATAATCTCCTGAATGTGTATGTTCTATTTGTATGTGTGTATCATTCTTGTGTTTGAAGTTAGAAATATGAAGTGTAAACCTGTTTATTGATCTAGGTCTTCTAGTGAAAGTCATTAGTGGTGCTTAGGGAACTTAATGGCTCAAGACAATGATCTGTAAATGGTTTTGTTTTTCATGTAAACCCAAACTGTGACTGGTCCTACAAAGACATGTGACTATGCCACTAGGTGCTGGAATCCACCTTGAATTTGGTATTTTCCCATGGGAATGGAGAGAATTGAAATAAGGATTCTTGCCCTGGGGAAATTCTACTTAAGGAATGGAATCAATGATCTTCAGCTGGCTTTTTGTAAAGTACCTTCCTAACCTAAGAGGATAAACAAAAAGGTATTAGACCCAGGCCAGAGAAAAGATTAGCTTTGACTTGAAGGGTTTTACCTGAAACAAGGGCTTGAGTGAGAAGTATGATCTGTAACAATCTCGCTTTGTGTATTAGGCTTGGCTGGAGTGTTTTGTTTATTGTAGATTGGTAACTCACTTTGATCTGTCTGTTTTCACTTGCATTCACTTAAATCCTACTTATTACACTTAAAAGCAGTTTTGTTCATTATCAAACCCATTGTAAATAATAATTACATGGGGGGGAAGGGCAACAGCAGTGCATTTCTCCGTCTCATTTCTCCTTCTCCTTATGAACTTTCTTTGTGTAAAACATTTTTAGAGAGTAATGTGGATTTATTTTGGGGTTTGGTCCCTTTTGAAGGGTTATGCACCTGGGTCCTCTCAAGTCCCTATAGTGGAGCCCTCCCAGAGGTATCAGCATCTCTGTTTCTGTGCTTGGGGACTACTGTCCTAACTGTGTGCCTTTGCTGAGGTTGACCAGAGCTTCTGGCCCAGCAGGACAAGATGGTGGGGCTCACCGGAAGGAAGGTTTTGTACATGCAGGTAGTCAAAGCAAAGGGAAATTACCATTCTTATTTAAGGAGCTGAAGTTGCAATAAGACCACTGTTGTTTATCATCCATTTCAAAAAGCAAACATATCGCAGGCTTTAGTCCTAGCTAACTGAAAAACTCCATCATAAACAATAGTCGTTTTGTCTGAATGAAGACTGAATAAAAGCTACAGAATTGTGCCCCAAGCTTCTCCTGCTCTGAGATTTCATGAATTACATTTGTCTTCTCATCAGCATGAAATCTATAGCAAACTTAGTGGTCACAGTATAATCTCAAGGTGCATCAGATTCATACTCTGATGTCTCTTGTGGTGTGGAGTGGACACTCTGTTGGTTCTGAAACTCCAACTGTGAATCATCCTGTAGTCCAGTGATTCCCAAACTTTTCGGAATCACGCCCCCTTTTTGATTTTTGAGAAACCCTCACCCCCTCCCCCCCGTCATGAGTCCGCACTCATAGTTTATGCGAATTTTACCCCTTTATTTAATCATGCATTTTCCCACACCCAGTCGCCGTCTAGGTCAGAGGCAAAACGCAGGGAGATCGCCATGGGGCCAGCCAACCGCTCTGACTAGGTCTTGAGAATCGCCTTCGGACGGTGGAGAGGGGGGCCCAGGCCCACTCACTCTCCCGGCCCTGGCCCAGGGCTCTAATGCAGGGAGCTAAGCTCCCTACTATAGCAAATGAGGGTGTTGCCCCTAAACATGTTTTCTCGCGGGCTTCGCGACCCCGCCCTGGGCCACTGCTTAGCTCCGCCACCTGGGCTCAGATCGCGGGTGCAATATGCACTCGCTGTGTCCCCGCTCCCAGGTTCCCCCGCACCTGTTCCTCCCTGCACCTCTCCTCCTGTGCCTCTGTCTCCCTGCACTCCTCCTCCTGTTCCTCCTTCCTCCCCTCCTGCCCGGGCGTCCCTCTTTTACCTCCGCCCCTGGGCTCAGCGGGTGATGCCACACTCCTCCCTGGCCTTACTCCCTCCCCTAAGGGCGTCTCTGGGTGCCCACCTGACATCACGCGCCGGGAGGGCGTGATGTCATCCTCCTGTGCCAGGCCTGCGGCTGCCTGCAGAAGCCATGTTCCCCACGCAGCCCCTTCTGTCCGGCACCTTCAAGGCCGGCCCCGCTGCTTCCTGTGTAGTGTGGGTGCCGGTGTCTTTGCCCCCCTGAGCCTCCCTCGGTCTGAGGCAGTGACGGGGTTGCTTCACCCCGCCATGCCCCCCTCCCCCCAAAATAGCAGCAAAACTTGTTAAGCCAAAAAAAAAAGTTGCCTTTAAGAGCAGAGCAGGCGTTGCCCTTTTAAGGTATCCATTTTGAAGTCTGCCCAGGACGCTCCTCCCCCAGCCAGCCCAAGCCAGGAAAAATATAAAATACCGAACATTTCACATGGTATTTTCTGAATTTTTTTTATCAGACAGACCAGGTTCTTTCTGGGGAGGGAGGGCTGGGTCACCTTGCACATCCCACCCCTGGAATTTCTTCATGCCCCCCTAGGGGGGCGCACCCCCCAGTTTGGGAACCTATGCTGTAGTCTCTTGCAAATTTTATAAAGTAACATAAATGGTACTCTCTTGCTTCCAGAATAGCCGGAATCACTCAGATGCGTGTTAATTTTTTTTTAAATGACTCTACACCTTAAGCATTGCAAGAGTTCTTTCATGCTTGTTCTGCTAAACAAGAGGGCATAAAACATGGGACTTGGGTTCTATGGTTAAAATTAAGTCTCTGCAGAAGATTTAGCATAGCAGTTAAATTAGGAAAATATGATGGCAGCTGTTCAGTATCAGTGTCTATAAAAGTTCATGTATTTTCCATAGTTATTTCAGCTTGAGATAATGTGATAAATTGTCTTAATAGATAAATCAGGAAAGCTTTATATTTTTAAATAAACCCAAACAAAACAGCAATAAACTAACAGACAATCTGCTTTGTGAAGTTGGCCAAAAATCAGTGATTATGCTGAAAAGCAGTATTAAAGTGAAGCCCATACAGTGGGGAAAAAAAGACTTAGAAAACTTTGTCAATTAATAATGTTTCACGGAATCGAATTTGTTTGGTAAAAGGCTTAAGGTTCCAGGGGTAAAGTAAAAGTGGCAGTGGTGAATTGTGATTATTTGTGGGTAATTGAAACTTACTAAAATATTTTAAGAATCAAAGTTAGATCTTTGGGAGAAATGCAATCTTCTAATTTCTGCCATTTGTATTTTCCCAATTATCAGAGGGGAATAACAGACCACATTAATCTGTATCTGCAAAACAAAGAGAATAGTCCCGTGGCACCTTAAAGACAGATTTATCTTGGTATAATCTTTTGTGCGCAAAAACATCTGACAAATGGGGTTTTGTCCACAAAAGTTTATGCCCAAATAAATCTGTTAGGGTATGTCTACACTACAGCGTTATTTCAAAATATTTAATTCTGAAATAGTTATTTCAAAATATCTTCTTTCGAAATAACGCTCTACACACAAAATGCATTTTAAAATAACTGTTTTCTATTTTGAAATAGCACATCCACGCTAATTGGAAACTGAATCATATTTAAGGCGAGCCAGAACTGGTTCCGGCAGGGCATCAGGTCAGAAGTTACTTGGTGGCCAGGGTGGCAAGCAGGGCACCCTGGGAAGGGCTGGAGCCCCCCTGTTTCGAAATAAGCATCTACACAGCGCTTATTTCAAAATAGCAATTTTGAAATTGGCATTATTCCTCGTGGAATGAAGTTTACCAATTTCTAAATAAGCCCTCCGCTATTTCGTATTAATTTCGAAATAGCAGTTGGCTTGTCTAGACGTTAGGAAAGTTATTTCAAAATAACGGCTGTTATTTCGAAATAACTTTGCTGTATAGACATACCCTTAGTTTTTAAGGTGCCACAGGATTCCTCATTTTTCCAGTGTGACTTAATTATAGCCTATCTCACTGGTGTCTGTCATTTTTCTTGGGGCTAGATCCTGCACATTGCTGAGCACTGCAGCCCTAGTCCAGAGAAAACATTTAGGCATATGCTTAATTTTTAAGTATGCAAGTAGCCCAGTTGAAGCTGATGAAGAGGGCTATATTTTTAACTTTACAGTTGGATACAATTTAATTTTTAGATGTAATGCTAATTTGAAAAAGCAATCTAAAGTTATCACTATATTATTTTTATTTGATTTTAGGTAGCATTACAAGCTTTAAACAAGAAATCAGATTTAGCATAGCCCTTGCAGAATGTAGCCCCAAGAAAGAAAGCAATCCACAAGAGTGCTCGTTTGTGGTTTGGGATGCCAGAGAGGCCCTGTCTATATATTGTAATACAAACCAGGTTAGGGAGAATTATGTTTCAGCATTGTTCTTACTATCATGAAGCTAATAATGCTTTTGCATCTCTAGAGTAGGCAGAACCATCATGACCTTGCAAAAGATGTATCAAACTGCCCCCTCACATAGTGCCTCAATGGCATATTTAGGAAAGCACGTGTTTTGCTTACTTTTTTAAAATTAGACAACTTAATTTTTGTGAATTATTACATTCATATTAAAACAATGCCAACATGTTGATCCACTTATTGACAATCCTGTTCATTTCATTAGACAATGTATCTGAGTTTAAAAGTAATAATGCTAACAAAAGCCCTGTATAAACAATTTTATCTGCTGGTAGCCTAAAAGATTCCTACACGGGAAGAAGAAAAAAATATTTTGATGAGCAGAAAGTAGATATAGTTCATTATTTGAAATATAATACCTTGTACTACACCTTAATACAACTAATGTACTTGAAAACTAATATGTTGTATTAAAATTCATTATTAGTGCTTGCATTAGATTCCATTATTACTTTAAAATGGGAGATTTGTGATGAAGCGTGTCTGTGCTATTTAACAAATAAAGTATTTGAGTAGGATGTTTACTACCATGATGACAATATGTCCTCAAAATAACCTGCCAAATTCTCTGCTGTCAGAACTCATTTGGCATAAATGAAATTATGCAGCTGAGAATTTAGCCCCATAAAAATAATTTTATTTTCCTCAAATGTCAAAAAGTCTTTACTTTTTTTAAAATTTGGTAATGGCTTTTGCTATCTATGATATTATATAGACTATAAGTGACTTTTTTTAAAATACTGTAAGGCTACGTCTACACTGGCATGATTTTCCAGAAATGCTTTTAACGGAAAAGTTTTCCGTTAAAAGCATTTTCGGAAAAAGAGCATCTAGATTGGCACGGACACTTTTCTGCAAAAGCACTTTTTGTGGAAAAGCGTCCGTGCCAATCTAGACGCGCTTTTGCGCAAAACAATGTCTTCCTGTCTACACTGGCCCTTTTGCGCAAATGATTTGCGCAAAAGGGACTTTTGCCCGAACGGGAAGGGCAAAGTATTTCTGCAAGAAGCACTGATTTCCTACAGTAGGAAGTCAGTGTTCTTGCGGAAATTCAAGCAGCCAGTGTAGACCAGTTTTTTCGGAAAAGCGGCTGATTTTCCGCAAAAACTGGCCAATCTAGACACAGCCTAAGTGTATTATTCACTAAAATTGTGATTTCCCCCCTATTTAATAGTAAAAAAATATAAATAGTAATGCCAAGGAATGATCAGGTAGACACACTATTACATAGGGAGAAAAGCTGGACTGATCAGAAACTTTTATCAAAGTATTTGGGCACAGAAAATTGAGATTTGAAAGAAGAAATTTTTATAAAAAAGTGCCCGCTTTCCTTGGATCAAATTTTCATTGAGAACCTAAAATATTGTTGTTTTTTTCTCTCAAAAATACAAAAAGAGAAGTTTTCTTTTCCATGTTGGCAAAAACATTGTCCAACCATTTCTAATTATAAGGTCCATAAGGACTTTTTGCTATGGTGAGTTTGTACAGCACCAAGCAGAGTCCTGATTGGAATCCATGGATATATACCATACAAAGAATTAATAATCATAATCTGACAAGTGTGAGAGGTTTTAATAAGAGATTTTAATGGATCATATTTTTTCAGATATTTGATATATGAATGTAGTCCCCTTACTAAAGGTGCCTCTGCTTATTTTCTGGGAAGACCCTGTGTGCTGCAATCTAGCCTCACAGACTACAATTCCCATGAGCCCTTGGGAAAACCAGAAAGGAAGTGACTCTTGTGTGGGAGATTGGAGGTTCTCCAAGTGCGTGGAGGAAAACTCAGCAGTCTGTGGACTCATCCCTCTGTTTTTGGAGGAGAAAGGGAGCTAGGCTGCTGTGGAAAAGTTTGATCCAGTTCGGGAGCTGTTATGTTGCAGTTACAGACTGGGACAGCGAGCCTTTGGAACTGGGATCTAGCAGGCTGCTTCTGATTGCCCTAGACGGGAGGTCCTTTGACTGTACTTGTGTCTAGAAGCTACTCTGCATCCAGCACACAGAAGGAAACTGTAAGTAACTGGGCATCTTTGGGGAAATGCTGCCTGGGACAGACCTCAGAGATACAAACTAACCCTGCGTTCAAAGAGAGGCAGAGAGGCCAACCCAGTGAACCAGAGCTGCTGCATAGCTTGGACCCACATACACACTACCTACAGAGAATCTCCATTACAGCTGAAGTTCTTCAAGCGCGCCCACGTAAGCAAGAGTCTGGGACTCTGAGTCTAGGGGTGTTAGTCTTTAAGTGCTACATAGTCCTGTTTTTGGTTTCAGCTTTTATGTCAAGACCATCTGGTGCCCAGGCACATCTGTGAGTGTGACTTGCTCTCGAGTAACCCAGGGAAGAAAAAGGTGGTTACATGAGATAAGGGCATGAAGACAGGAAATTATGGTTCTGTTGTTTCCAGCTCTCATCCCACCAAACATATTATCCCCACTGCCTTTTTAACTGAAATCATGTAGCATGTATTATTTCCAATTTTAAAATTATAATTTTGTGGGAAGGGATTTATTTTTTTTCAACCTGAGATGCTCAGTGTACCCATCTTCCTCTGAAGATCTCCACTAATATTTGTGCCTGTGTCCAGATCACCAGGTAGCACTGTGAAGACACATTCTTTGACTTCTGCAGCTGCCCTTCTGATGCAGTAGGATCAACACTTCTCGGACACATCCTCAGCTGGTGTCAATTGGTGTAAATCTGTTGATTTCAACAGAGTTATCCCAATTCACATGAGTGAGAATCTGACCCTTCTAAGCCTATATTACTCCTGGGATTTGATCCAAGCTTTTACTGAATAATGTTTTACAGGCTTGCCAGTACCTGCAGCTGTCACAAAGGTGTCACCTCCATTAGCAGATCATTCCAAGTATTTCTCAAGACATGAGGAGACACAGACCTTTAATCTTGCTATTTTATAACAAGCTAAAAGAAAGCCAGTGTTACAATCTAACTTAGGTTCAGTCATTCCGAAGAGAAGAGATCAGCACCCTTTGGGATTTTTCTTCATTCAGGGTGTATTGTGAGTGTTTTATTGTTTTGAAGAACCAGTCTTTCATGGATCAACATAAAGGAGAAAGATAAGCCAGCTTATCTGTTAAATCACTAGTGCTGCCAGAGGAGTTGTCAATTTAGGCTAAACAGTTTTACAATTAGTAATATCCCAAATGCAACAATATTCGACCTTTGCTTATTTGACTAGGCAGGCAATTCTAGCTAGCATGCCAAACTGCTTGGTTCCAGATATACCAGGAAAACTAAAAGTCAGTGAAGCAGCATTTCTCTTGATAGTATCCTTTAGTTTTGCCATTGTCCTTTAGTTTTGCCATCTACCCTGTGCTGGCCAGGTAGTCAAGTATTAAGGGTTAAATTTCTGAAAAAGGATTTTTATTAATTGAATTTGACTTTATAGCAAAATTCTTATAAACTCTAAGGTATGATATCTTGGTTGCATTGTCTTCAGATTATAAGCACTATTTTGACAATCTTTGGATAGCTCTTGAAACAGTGTATTTTGACACAGTTCTATGACAGTAAGACATTAATTAACGCTTTGTCTAACTATGAAATTAGGTTGAATGTATTAAGCTTGATTTTGTAAAGTTGAAGGTGACCGTCCCCACTGTGTTCAAGAGTTTGAAGTGGTGTGTCTCCAGTGGGATAGCTACCATTAATGTTGACAGCAGAGCATTGTGGGTTGCTATCCCACAGTTCCTGCCTACCCTTTGCATTCCGGGGTTGGCTCCTAGTGCCTGATGGGGCAAAGATAGTGTAGTGGGTGGTTCCTGGTACATGTCATCAGCATCTCATCATGCACTCATCTCTTCCCTTCCCACTGTTTGAAAGCAGTGGCATACAGTCATTTCACACCCTTCTTCCTCTGGTTATCCATGTAGATGCCATAGCAGGGTAAACATGGACCCTATTTAGCTACAAAGTACTGTGATAATCATGCTGTGGTTTGATCAGAGCCTATCCTTTGATCAGAGCCTATCCTTACATAAACTGCAAGGATAATTCTTGATGGTGTTTCACATACTGGTGGATCACAAGAGCCATTTCACTAATATCAATGTGGGATGACTGGGAAAGGTGCATGATGCATACATCTTTAGGCACTCTAGTCTCTGCAGAAAGCTGCAAGAATGAACTTTCTTCCCTGACTGGAAAATTACCATCTAAGGCATTGAAATTCCAATCATGATCCTTGGAGAACCAGCCTACCTTTTGGTCCCGTGGCTCATGAAGCCGTACACAGGAACCCTGGAATGCAGTCAGGAGCAGTTCAACTACAGGCTGAGCAAGTGCAGAATGGGGGTAGAATCTGCATTTGAACATTTAAAGGGAAAGTTTTGCAGTTGATTGACTAGGTTAGACCTCAGCAAAAGCAACATTCCCATTGTTGTGGCAGCCTGCTGTGTGCTCTATAATATCTGTGAAAGTAAGGGGAAATGTTTATTCTAGAGTGCAGGGTTGAAGCACAGCACTTAGCTATTATGAACAGCCAGACACCAGGGCAATAAGGAGAGCATATCAAGGGGCAATGCAAATCAGAGCGGCTTTGAAAAACAGCTTTGTGAATGGCTAGGCAATGATACGACAGTGATATTATGCATTAAGTGTGCTGGTTTGTAAACCCTGTAAACTCCTTCTCCCCCCTTCACCTCCTCCTCTACCCCATGCAACACAAGTAATAAAGATACTGTTGTTGAGAAATTATGGAACAGAAGGAAGCAGAGACAGAAAAAGAGTTCAGGGTGGGAAGCAGGGGTAAGCAGCATATCACCACCCCCCGGTTCAGCAATCACACAGGTGTCAGAATGACAGCCTTCTATTCCAGGAGACTTCCCTGCTGCTGAGTGGAAAGTTGTCCTTGACTCTTCCTTCCCCCACCCCCTGCATTCTAGGGTGCCTGGGAGACAAAGCTCCGGGACTTGGTAGGAGAGCATGTAGTTCAGCATGGGCTGGAGAGGGACTCCATGCTTCATCTTCCTCTCCTGTACTTCTATGAGGCACATCAGGAGTTCTGTTTGCTGTCCCATGAGCCTCAAGATGTCTTCCTGTGTCTCAGTTTTTCATTTCTTGCACACTCTTCTCTCCTCATGCTCCATTCACATCTCCTGCTGCACTGTTCTCCTCCACACATTTAACTGTGCCCTGTCTGTGTGGGCAGATCACATTTGCTCATTGAACACGTCATCCCAGTTATGTTTCTGCTTTCGGATCTGTGCTAACCAAGCAGCTGGGGGAGCAGGGGGAGTGGGCAATAGCCTCAGTGTTTCGTGTGCTGTAATGAAGAAAGTGAAGTGCAGAATTTAAAGGAGATACATGGTAGAACACAGAACCTAATCTCTTCACAGAAGAGAACAGCTGCCCTAGCCAATAGGCATGTATTATGTGCAATGCTATAGTTATGCTTTTCAGTGCCCCCCATTCATCAGATACAGCCCAGAGATTTTAAGAGAGGGCCTGGACTTGGTTTGGTGGCAGGCATAGTAGTTAACAGTTGATCTCGCTCTTTTGCTTCTGCTTTGAAAGCATGTGTGATTTAGTAGCTGCAAATAGCCGCTCTCATAGATAGGAAAATGTTTGCATGTGTAAAGGGGGCCACGGTAGCATGGCAGCAGGACAGGGAAGGGCAGAGGCTCACGCAGTGACCGTGTGTTCAGTACTCCCTGTTTGCTGGCATACTGCAACTTTCCCTTCCCATAGTCCAATTGCCAACACCCAGAAATTAGCACTGTCTTTCCGAAGCCTGCCCAGGAGCTGTTGCAAACTCTCAGTCCCATCAATCATGTCCGCCCTCTGGGTTACTGTTTCTGATTCTACAGACTAGATCAGCGGTCTCCAACCTTTTTAACCACAGGATCACTTTTTCAATTTAAGTGCAATGTAAGATCTACCTCAAACCTAAATATCCTTGCCCCACTTCCTTCCTGCCCCTTCTTTAAGGCCCTATTCCTGCTCCCCCTCTTCTCCGAGGCTTCACCCTGCCCACTCCATCTGCCTTCCTCCTCCATCTTCACTCACTGTCACCAGGCTGGGATAGGGGTTTTGGGTTCAGGCTCTGGTATAGAGCCAAGGGGTTGGAGTATGGGAGGGGCTCTGGGCTTAGCCCAGGGTGGGAGATTGGGATCCAGGAGGGGTTTCAGGGTGCAAGCTCTGGGAAGGAGTTTGGGAGCAGGGGGACTCATATCTGGAGCAGGAGGTTGGGTGTAGGAGAAGGTTCCGGGCTGCGACAGGGGTTCAGGAAGCTGGCTCTGGCTGTCCACCATTTAACTGAGACTGCTTCCTGGTGGTGGAGCAGTGGGGTTAAGGAAGGCTTACTCCTGCCCTGACCCTGCACCTCTCCTGAAAGCAGCTTGCAGGTACAACAATGGCTCCATGGTGCCATGTGCTGCCCCTCTTCTACAGGCACTAAGCCCACAGCTTCTATTGGCCACGGTTCTCCATTACTGATCAATGGGAGCTGCAGGAGTGGTGTCTTCAGGCAAGGACAGCCCGTGGAAACCCCCTGCCCTGTCTTTCTCAGGGGCTGTAGGGACATGCACTACCACTTCCACGAGCAGCAATTACCACAGGGATAATGACTTCAGCCATGACAGATTAGGCATTTTAGAACTCACTACTCAAATAATTCAATTTGAGCATAGGAGAGAAATGAAAATTATGAAAAGCACAGACCAATCAAAAACCAAAAATAACCCACTTTGCAAGCAGTAAAAGAAGTAACAATACTACCCCCCGTCCTCCATATATGTTGGGTCAGGAGATGAGAGTGAAGGACAGTGTATCATTGTGAGAATGACAGACACACAGTGTGTGAGTGACAAGCTCCCTCTATCCCCCTTCTGTGTGTGGAGGTGGAGTACAGAAGTGGGGGAAGGAAGGGCTTCCAGATATCAGCATCCCCCCTTCTCCTTCTCACACCCTGCACAGCGAGCAGGAGGCTCCTAGGGGAAGCTCCAAGGCAGAGAGCAGGAGTAGCATGACAGTGGGTGGAGGAGCAACTCAAGTGCCAGCACTTGATAGCTTCCTGGCCAAACCAGTCAGAATCACCTGTCAGAGGCTCCAAGATCTACCGGTAGATCCCGATCTATTGGTTGGTGACCACTGGACTAGATGATAGATTAAGCAAATAGCACCCAAACTCTGCATAGAGATTGTTAAATGTAGACACACTTCACTCATAGACAGTAAAAGAGAGATACAAATCTGTGAAAAACACTATCTCAGTTCAAAACCCTGCCTCACATTCCTCATCACTCCAAGAGTCCTTTAGGATTTAGTCATTGTCTTTTCAGGAGGGTCTAGGATTCCTCTTACTCCTGCTCAGCCTTGTTTATTTCTGGTCTTGCTGTTCTCCCCTTTCTCTTCCTAAAATGCTCAGTGACAGAGCCTGCTTTTCATAACTCTTCAGTCCCTGTCTCCATACCACACCAATGTTCCCACCACCAATGGTTTTTCGATCTTTGTACAGAATACGTTTAGTTATGTGCACTGAGGCATGTACAGATGTGCACCACCAGTAGAAACATGCTGGAGGCTGTGTGTGCTCTGCTAATCACCGGGGCTGCACCTAACTCTTTCCTGGGTGAATTCCAAAGCACACAGCTTACAGGGAATACTGACCACCACCCTCACCTTTCCCACCACCTGTTCAGAAATTCTTTTCAGGGACTTCAGGTGATTCATTGCTTGGTTGCAGGTTAAGTGGGTCCTTAGGTGATTGCAAATTTATTGTTTCAGTGTGCTTGCTTGTGAATGGGAGACCCTCCAGATAAATACCCTCCCTGCATTGTTAGCTAAGAATTTCTCTTGACACTGCTCTAGATACAAGATGAAGGGTAAAAGGAAAAATATAGGCACAGAATATTCCTGAAATCAAAATGGCGCTCACAAAAAATGAGTTTGATGTAGACATACATTAATCTATCACACTCTGAAATACACCATAGGGGACAAACCTAGATGAAATTCTGCTGGTTGAAAGGAGTTTCTTCCCACAGGAAACTGAAATTCATCTTACACTATGTTCTGATACAACACTGAGACTACATTTAAAGTTTCTTCAAAAAGATCCTACTTTGATAAAAAATATACCAGGGGGAATACCCAATATGAAAGTCCTTTGGAGAATACTACTCCTACATAGATTGTGCCAATTTACTGATTTAGAGAATCTTTCCTTCAAAGGAAATCATTTATTTTATAGTATAAAAAAATCTCTAGCAAACCATACCTGTGGCTACTGAAATTATTTTTAAAGTTTTCATAGTGTGCACATGCACGCGCACACCCGTGTGTGAATGTAATAAATTAAAATTCTCAGTTTGGTCAAAAGGCATTCTCCAGTAGAAAAAAAAACACAGACCATGTTCCAACCCTGTTCACTTAAGCTACATATACACAGCGGCGCTATTTTGGTATACCAGAAATATCCTGAAATAGCTGTTCTGCATCTTTAAATGTGCCCATTATTTCGAAATATATTTCAAAATAATGGGCACTCTATTCACTTGTCAGAATAGCGTTTTATTTCAAAATTACCTCAAAATAAGCTACACAATTTGCATAGCACAAATTGAATAGCTTATTTTGAGGTAAGGGTGCAGTATAGATGCACCCTTACATTGAGTTAAAAAAACCACAAAAGCTTTTCTTCCTACCTGATGGTGAATCGTTAACAAATCATTCTTGATTTCTGTGATCCCAGTTGTGCAACTTTTATTCAAGCTGGTAAGCATTTAGTCACACAAGGAATCCTAATTACCTTAATTGAGAGAATGTATTCACAGCAGTACAATGCATTCATTTTTGCAGTTGATGCAAATTTTCATCCAATTGATTGTTCATCTCACAAACTATTCATTTCAGTATACTCCAAATTGTGTTGTGTCATTGGCCTGTGCAACCTTCCCTCATTCCTCATGTGCCTTTTGATGCAATCTTATTACATGATCACATACTATTTTTTCCAAAGGACCCCTGGCTCATACAGGGCATAGAATGGATTATGTTTCCTTAATGAGCAACTATAAAGTGCATTGTTTTCCTTAAAAGCTTGACAAAGATATAATCAGCTGAAAACAGGATCACATAATGGAAAGTATGGGGCAGCCTCGATACTAGTTGCTGTTACCAATGCTGCCCAATATAATATTCTTTATTTAGCAGAATTTTAATATTAGCATTACACTTTCATTTCGATCACTTAAATTTGAAATGTTGCCAGTTTTTTTTAAACCTATTGAGCAAGCTCAGCATCAGTCACATCCGTATTTAACACAATTGGATGGGTTTAGTAAAGACTTTTATAATGAGCTAGGTCCTGAAAATAAAAGCACAGAATCCTCCCTCCTCCAACTTTGGTAAAAATATATCTAAGAGAACTGGTTGAAAAATGCCTTTTTTAGGGTAATTTTTTTAATCTAATCACATATAAATATTTAAGAGCTGATGCAAAAGTGTAGTAGATCAGATTAGTCAATAGCCTGGATTTGCAACTGAATCTTGGTTTTTTTCCCCCCCTACAGAATTGCAAGCTTTTCATTTTCAAAAGGAACTTAGGTCCAGATCCTCATAGCTATTTAGATGTCCAGCTCCCTCTGATTCATTAGGTGCCTAAATATATTTGAGGATCCAGGGCTGGGGAACCATAAGTCCTATTTTCAAAAAGGGACTTTGTTACCTAGCTGCTTTGAAAAAAAAATCAGCTCCTCCTTTTTATATTAGAAAAATAAACATGAAGTGAATCCCATTATATGTGTACTGTCTTTCATTTAATAAAACCCACATGTGGGCAGGCTTTTTTTTCACTTTTCCTCCAATTGTTATGTTCAGTAAAATAAATGGAAATATTCTTTTTTTTTTCAGGTTGGAGGGAGGGGAATCATGTCTTCTCTGGAGATTTTCAGATCAGTATGTGCTTATGTGTGCACAAAAATCATTAGATTTCAGGAGTTATGGATGTATTCCTGAATAAATTGGTTCATGTCCAAAATACTTGCAGACAACACTTGGTGTGTGAAATCCTGGCCCCAGTGAACTCAATGGGAGTTTTGCCATAGACTTAAATGGGGCCTGGAATTCACTCGATGTGACTCAGTGAACAACAGTGGAATGACCTTACTACATTCATAAATGCAAATATTTGCAAATCAATTTTTGGGTGGTGACTCAAAAGAAGTGGAAGAGTTTTTCCTTCCTGTTATTTTTTTCTTATTATCTATATGATTTGTTAGTCTCCATGTGCAGTGAGCATGACTGTATTCATTTGTCTAAAAATTTAGGTGGCTTTAGGGGCAAACTAATTAAGAAAAATATCTCCCACTTGTTTCTAATTTTCATGATATAATGCTGCAAATGAGAGAATGTGCTCAGAGGAAGAACTAACCTGACTATACAA
This sequence comes from Apalone spinifera, assembly GCA_030068395.1. Classification (NCBI taxonomy): domain Eukaryota; kingdom Metazoa; phylum Chordata; order Testudines; family Trionychidae; genus Apalone; species Apalone spinifera. The sequence goes on from JANRFK010001158.1 coordinate 35,841,696, forward strand.
AGCCTTCCCTATCTAATAGGGATGTGGGAAGCCAATGACTATCATTAAGAAAAATAAGCACTGGGCACAGCTGTAGTTTGTCCCAGTGTTTTCTGTAAGGACTGCGATCAATTATAGCACAACTCTGCTGGATTTTATTGATATGTCTTTGATGCTTGTAGTGTATAACTGATTAGTGTTAACACTACTAGAATATAATCATCTTGATAAAAGACTGAATTATATTAAAGGTAAAAAAAACCTGAAGTCTTCTAGCCTTTGTGAGTCTAAGGATTCCCTAATCAAATCTTCAAAATCCTCAAATTACCATTTCTTAGTAAACCTATATGACATTTATTTTTTAGCAACATTTGGCTACTTTTTTGTCTTTGCCAGCTAACAAAGTATTAAGGGATAAATACAATTAAAAAAAAAACTCCCTGACAGCTGGGTTCACTCTAAATTTCTGGGTACTAAATTTTTCCTGGCACTAGGATTGCTCAAACTCATTTATGTTTGCATTCAAATTATTTCACAGTGCCCCTGCTGGGCCAATTTTAGAAGACTTCTGCATTAAATGCTGTTTTTGTTTTTGGAACTGAAAGAAAGAAATCCGTTTGCTCATTAGAAGGACAAAGCCTGTATCTTGCAGAAGCCTGCATGAATACGAATGTGGGACACTGAAATCTCCCATGGAATAGCATGAAAATTCTGCTAGGTTTCCTTTAGAGAAGTATTAGCCTCTCTTTCATAACCTTTAACTGTTTCCTAAAAGTAGCAGGATGTCTCCTTTTAGGAGGTCCAAATTCTGTTTCTGTTCATATTTGCATCGGTGTAAATCAGGCAATGGTATGGCTGCAAAATGTGGCCCACAGTGGCCATACTCAGGAACCATTCCAGTTAAAGGAAACATGCATGTTTTCTGCTTATGGGTCTATTGATCAATCCATACATTTATGGGGTATGAGAGAGATAATAAGAATATCTTGTCTTAAAATAATCACTGCTAGTTTTAATAGCAGATAATTTATGATAATTATTTTGTACTATTCAGAAATAATTCATACCTAGCAAAATTTCCATATATTAGCATACACATACAGTATTTCAGAGATTTGTGCATGTGTGTGTCTGTCTTTGGATCTGTTTGTTCAAGAACTACTCCTAAATGGTAACTGTTAGGACCACCACATTTGGTATGGAGCTTTTTCTTACCCTGACTTAAAGCAAAGTCAGGATTTGGTTGTGCCAGGAAAACTGGATGTGCTGGGAATGAGACTGTTTTTCATAACAAGAAAAGGGGGAGGCACAGAGAGGAGGGACGCGATACTGAGAGTGGCCACTGGGGGCAGCAATTCTGCAGAGAAGAGCTATACTACAGAATGGCCACTGGGGGCAGCTCTACCACCAAGAAAGTGGTCATCAGGGCTGCAGCTCCACCATCTTGCCTGCCACAAGATCAGATAATTAGCCCCCTTGCCCTTCTCCTCTTCCCCGTCAAGACCCACTGGCACCACCAAGGAGACTCCCTCCCAAGAGAGGCCAGGGCCAGGAACCATAGCCTGGCCCCAGACAGGCTGCAGGCCAGCAGGCTGTGTGGGTGGGGTGCTGCAGGGTGCTGGGGGTGGGGTGCCCCGCTCTCCCACAGACAGCCTGCAGACTGGTGAGGGGACTTTGCAGGATTGGGAAGCATCTGGAGCCTGCCTCTCCTGCCACCCTGCAGGCCACAGAGGGGACGGATGGAGGTCGGGCCCGGGCTGCAGAGCCTTGCTCATCT
>JANRFK010001158.1:35862137-35880281 GCA_030068395.1 Apalone spinifera
AAAGCAGATGATTTTCCGCAAAAACTGGCCAGTCTAGACACAGCCTTAGTGTTTAAGGAGAAGTTCTTGAATAAATGGACTCACAGAGGGACGGACAGACAGACACATACACATTTCACTAAGATCTAGTGAAGCAAAAAGTGCCATTTCCTAATGTGATAGGAAGGTAGGGCAAATCAAAAGTGCTTCTCTGCCTCTAGTAACTGAAATCCAGCATTGGGTATTCCTCCCATGCATGCATGTCTCTTATGTAAATTAAGTACAACAGCTCTTAAACACAGTGCTGCCTGGACAGGCACAGACATTTTGTTATGTAATTCAATTTTTGAAATGCAGCCCAACATCAAAAAGCACAAGTGGGATATTTTTGGCAATTGTAAACTGACCATAGACAAGAAGAGTAAAATATTTGGAGTCCAACTCCTCTTTTTTTTTTATAGCTTTGGAAGGATGGAGAATAATCACAGAAAACAGCTTAACCTGGAGAAAAGCAAGTTTTAGAGATCTATATCTTGGCTACTTCCTAATGTAGTCATTACCTATGATAAATGGAGGCAGATTTAAACTCACTGCAGTACACCTGACAGGAAATACATAACAAGCTGTTTTAATTGCTAATGCACTTGTATTAACAGGGCAATCCATGACAATTGGGCTATCAATAATTACTGAGACATGGTTCAGAAATGGAGAACAAGGTTTGATGTTGCCAGGCAAATGGAAGTCCTGTAATTTTCTGCTGTATCAAATTGTAAAGTATAATGACTTCTGAAGGTTGAGGTTTATGAGAGCAGTTCATTATGTGTTCCAAACAATGCTTTATTTTGCTATTGTTTCTCCATTGAGTGGGTAGCAAGCACTGCAGCTGAAATTGGGCTCAGGGGAACCAATGTCTACTAGTTGTTTAACCTTGTGACATTTCACTAAAAAGCATCAGGTTCTTTTGAAATACATAATACATGAACTTCTCTAATTGTTTAGCATTGATCAGCACTTGAATAAATTGAGTTGCTATCATATTAAACTAAACAGCAATGCTTTTGTGAAGTTTTTTTTTCCTGTAGTAGATCAAATGGTTCAGGAATTTCTGCCTTTTTAAAACAGAAAGTCAATTTAGAAGTCTGCATTGTAACAAAGCCCTCTACAAAGACAGCAAAAATGCTGTGAAGTAACATCCTTCATTTTAACTTCTAGATGATGCTGGCAGTATGGATTTGTTCTCAGACTTCTTGTCTTCTATGTTTTCAAATCCACTTGTCTTTGCATTTTTATATGTCTACATAATTATCCTGAAATCCAGGTATGGTATGTTTTTGTAGTAATCTAATTTGCCTGTGTGTCAACAGGCAAGCCAAGGTAATTTCTTTCCTTTAGCACCCAGCAATATAGGGTCATGAAGGCTCCCCTTGGTTAGGACTTTGTTCTCTCTGGGAAGGGAATATTTCTATCTCTGCTGAACTCTTAGCAGAGTGGATTAACTTACACAGTTATGAGCTGGTTTTGGCCAGAGAACAGAGTGAGGAACAAGCTTATCCACGGTGCCCAGTTTCCAAATTCCTTGATATAGCTGAAATAAGGTTGCCAGATGTTTTAACTAAAAATACCAAACACCCCTTCCACCCCCCCAAAAAAATCACCAGGGAAAAAATTCTGTTGAGGGGGAAAAAAAGGGGGACACCAAAGTTGTTGAGGAAAAAAAAAGACCCCGAGAATTATTAAGCCAAAAAAATAAAAATAAAAATAAAATACAATAAAACAGCATAGCCCCTTTAAGAAAAGCCTTTGAAGCTTTTTGCTGGTGGCCATCTTGTTTTCCTGATCAAGCCAGAAGTCAGCTTCCCTGTGGAGCCAGGTAAGCGGCGGGATCCGGGTGGCATTGGGCCCGGTTACTGAGTGTGTGTAGGGTTACAAGGTGTCTGGCATTTTTGCCTCCTGGCAGGGGAAAGAAATTAAAAAATACAGGACAGTTTAGGTGTCCAGTATTTTCCTGAATTTTTTTACCGGACAGGAGGCAAAAATACCAGATTGTCCGGGACAATACCGGACACTTGGCAACCCTAGCTGACAATATAAACGGAGGCCATTTCTATGTCCTCTTTTGAATCCTTTCAGGACATGATGAATCCAGGTTTTTCTCTCCACTTCCCGAGACCCAGCTGCCTTAGCAAACTGTTAATGTAGTCCTTTGAACCATGGAAGTAATGCGTAATCCATGTGCATTAATGCTGGCTGGAGACAGACCCACCGACAAGGGGGGGAAGGGGGAGGAGGGAGAGAGGAAAGGGGGCAATTGCCCTGGGGTCCGGCATTCCAAAGGGGCCTGGGGCTTCAGTACTAAGTGTGGGGTAGGATGTCAGCATGCTGTGCTCTGGGCAACATTGAGGGGCAGCTTCCCTCAGACCTGCCCCTTTTGCCCTCATCCTTGCCCCTTTCGGGAGTGTGGAGCTGGTCCCCCCACTTTGTCCAGGGGCCTGTGGAGGCTGTCGGCTCCATTGACTGGATGCCTGCCCTGCTGTGATGTGATAGAGGAGGCATTAGGAGATTTATTAAAAAACCTGTCTCTTATTCTTGGGAACTAATCTCAAAGACTTTTTTTGCTTAGTGAAGAAGCTCTGTCTCTATATATTCATTATGGTTGTTACTGTACATTCAATTTTAAATTCAGAATTTTGAACATGACAAGCTATATGTGAGTTGCCAAAGTTTAAAAGACAGTAACCTCAAGCACCGTATCCATCAGGAATTAGTGGAATACATCAAATATTTGCCTAGCTTAGGACTTCAGAGGGGTGTTTGATGTTTTATCGCTGATGTCTGTTTGGTATTTTAGTCCCATTCAGCTTCAGTGGCAGGTGGTTATGTATATTGCTACTGCTTTCTGCTTTACTTTTTGCATATATGCACATCAGATACATACTGTGCTACATTAAAATACATTATATTTGGAAAAGCTCAAGATAGTTGAAGAGTTTGGTTGATTTTTGTATTAGTTTTTTACTAAATGTGTTTTTGTTTTGTTTTGTTTTTTGCATGGGCAGTGTCAGAGAGAAATAAACACATTACATTTCATTTTTTCAATGCTTTTATATAGCAGATGACATACGGGTATGCAAAACTCCAGTTATACTCCTGCTCTTGTGTGCGTGTGAATATGGAGATCTCTGTGCCCAATGCTGCAGATTTGAAATGTTCAGATATATAAATGTATTACTAAACAAAGAGCCAGTTTTCCTTCATCACTTGCACTCTTTGGTGCTCGACACCTGCACAAAGGGAGTAAAATCTGGCCATTTCCCCTGCCGGATACCACCCCAAAACATTAGCCGGCTCTTAACTGTAGCCCTTGCAGGTGGTGGTGGAGGGAGGACGTGTGTGGTTGGAGAACACAATGTTTGAGGTGTCATAACCAGGGTTGGATGCCTAACTGTAAAATTTTGTATTTTAAACATAAAATGTCCATAGATAAATTATTTTTATGACAGTGAGTGCTATTTCAATCTTGGATGCAAAACACGGTTTTTCTTCATTATTCCCTGATACCTCAACAGTGGACAATGCAATTTTTTTCGAACTATCCAAAAAGAAAAAGACCCACCTTTGATCAGAGAAAAAGCCTCAGATATAGTATACCAAGGCTAGTTTTCTGTTAATGAAAAATGGAAGAGAATTCCCAATACAATATATTCCTCCACTTCTGCTAATGAAGTCACGTATTATACCTACTAATAATATAGGTATATTGGTATTGGTAATAGTATAGGTATAATGCCACTATAATATATCCATTCACAGTATGAATAAGACACAATGTAAATGCAATATATTCAGGTCCAAATCTATAAACAGTTACTGAAATCTACATTAAAGTCAATGGAGTTATTTGTGTCAATGAGCATTACTCATGGCGAGTGAGACTCTGCAGGCTTTGACTGTCAGGTTTAGATTCACCAAAGCACCAAAATAAATGTGATTTTATCAGGACCACTTGGGTGCTTCGGTGGCGCATGGATTTCTGGATGGGGACCTTCCGTACTAAATCTGAAATCTGCATCTCCAGTAGAACTTTTATCTCTTTTCAAATTATGGGATACCAATTAAAATATATATTCCCCTCTTCCCTCAGGGCACAATCTGCAACTTGTGTCCTAGCGCCCAGATGCTTTGTCATTTCAGTTTCTAAACGCAGTGCCAACTGCATGTTCTAACATTCCCTTTCTTAGTTTCTAGTAGCCATCAGTCACTAGTTCAGCAGAGAGAGCATTTTGATAACACTAGTGTTGCTATTTCCGGCTTGCCAGAATAATGTACTTTAATATTATGTACTCTAGACTCCGGCAAAACTTTTTATTGCTGCTCTGAATGTGTTCAGAGTATATTGTGACACATGATAATAGCAGCAATTTCTGTAATTCACTCATTTTGACTTGTGATGAAAGGTTAAATTGCTTTCAGCTTAGCTGCTCGAAGAGTTTGTTTTCAAGGCTGCTGAAAGACTTCAATTCTGCATATAAATAAATAAACAAACAAACAAACAAATAAATACAATGCATTACTTACCCCACGTTTGTATTTTTTAAAAGAAACTAAGGCAAAGCTTTTCATTGCAGAAATAAAGTACATAGGGCTTTATTTCTCCCCTGTCCCCCCTCTTGCCACCAAATGAAGACCCCGAAGAAACATTTAAATTTTTGCTCTTAATGATTGTTGTTATGCTTTGTCAGAGATGCAGCAAGAGCTCTTACAACTCTTCCTCCTCTCTCCTTGGCCACCTTATGAGAAGGAATCAGCTGTAAATATTTAGGTTGCTTCACTTGGAGCTTTATTCATTGTTCACTGAATTGTTTGGGCCTCTTGCTATTGACTTCTGTTGGGCTTTGAGTTAAGTCCCTAAAAGAGCTACAGCCAAGGAGCTCTGCTTTGGAGATGGATTTATTTGTCATAGGCCTTTTTCTTCAGGAAAATAAAATGTCTGAAAAAGGTGCCTACCTGAAAAATGTAGTACTTGTGACTAGAATGAAAACAATGAGAGCTAGTAAAAAATAATAGGAAACTGTATTTTATACAAAATAGTTTTTTGACAAAATATACTATTTTGCCTAAAAAGTTTTCATATAAATTTTTCACAGAGACAATATTTGATCAGCTATAGGAATAAATGATTCTTTGTTTAGATTAACAATATAGATTTTTATTGCCAGTAACTCTCAGTTTACTTAATTCCAACTCTGTTAATTGCAACATTCAAGCTGCATAGCTAAAATATGTACATATTTATTTATTTAAATTTTGGTCTAACAGAACTCCATACCAAAGGGCATTGCTTCTAATGATAATAAACATGTCAGCAAATTCAGTTAAGAGTCTTCTAGTAACACTAAGTGCCACATTGTGAAAATGTCGTATTTTATTTTCTTATACAAGAATCCTCTGATGATATTGTTAAATTTTCAGAAGTGCAAATATTTCATCATAGTGAAGGACTATACTGACTTTTATGAGGTTGTTAGTTCTATATAGCAAGGCCAGGTCTACCGAACAAAATAAGGCTGAATCTATTATCGTCAATGTCTGGTCATCCAATTTTGCAAAGTCGAAAGGCCATGTCCTCACTGTGGGAAAGAATTCAGTGTACTGCGAAGCAGCATGTCCCCATTAGGGAGCCTGCCATTGACTTTGAGAGTGATGTACTGTGGGTCTTGTTTTAATCATGGAATCATAGAATACTAGGACTGGAAGAGACCTCGAGAGGTCATCGAGTCTAGTCCCCTGCCCCCATGGCAGGACAAAATACTGTCTAGACCATTCCTGATAGACATTTATCTAACATACTCTTAAATATCTCCAAAGATGGGGATTCCACAACCTCCCTGGGCAATTTATTCCAGTGTTTAACTACCCTGACAGTTAGGAACATTTTCCTAATGTCCAACCTAAACTTCCCTTGCTGCAGTTTAAGCCCATTGCTTCTTGTTCTATCCTCAGAGGCCAAGATGAACAAGTTTTCTCCCTCCTCCTTGTGTCACCCTTTTAGACACCTGAAAATTGCTATCATGTCCCCCCTCAATCTTCTCTTTTCTAAACTAAACAAACCCAATTCTTTCAGCATTCCTTCATAGGTCATGTTCTCTAGACCTTTATCATTCTTGTTGTTCTTCTCTGGACTCTCTCCAGTTTCTCCACATCTTTCTTGAAATGCGGTGCCCAGAACTTGACACAATACTCCAACTGAGGCCTAACCAGCGCAGAGTAGAGCGGAAGAATGACTTCTTGTATCTTGCTCACAACACACCTGTTAACGCATCCCAGAATCATGTTTGCTTTTTTTGCAACAGCATCACACTGCTGACTCATATTCAGCTTGTGGTCCACTATAACCCCTAGATCCCTTTCTGCCGTACTGCTTCCTAGACAGTCGCTTCCTATTCTGTATGCGTGAAACTGATTGTTCCTTCCTAAATGGAGCACTTTGTATTTGTCTTAATTAAACTTCATCCTGTTTACCTCAGACCATTTCTCCAATTTGTCCAGATCATTTTGAATTATGACCCTATCCTCCAGAGCAGTCGCAACCCCTCCCAGCTTGGTATCATCTGCAAACTTAATAAGCGCACTTTCTATGCCAATCTCTAAATCTCTGATGAAGACAGGAAGGATCGAAGAGAATACCACCTGCGCTCCAAACTCCTTCACCCGTACTCCCAGAGCCCTGTAGTCACTCTTGATCCGCTCAGTGTCACACCTCGCAGTATCATTTGTGCCCACATTGATGAGTAGCATGGGGTAGTAGTCAGAGGGCTGGATAATCCTCGACAATGCCTCTGTAAAATCTCGGATATGGGCCCCCGGCAGACAGCATACCTCCCGAGATGAAATGTCAGGGCGACAGATGGGCGCTTCTGTCCCCCTCAGAAGAGAGTCTCCAACCACCACTATCCTACATTTCCTGTTCGCAGTGGTGGCAGCAGACTTCCCAGCGTTGGGGGTACGAGGCATCTCCTTCTCCGTTTTAGGGGGTGATTCCTTATGTTCTGTATAAAGAAGAGCATAACGGTTTCCTAGTACTACGGCGGGAGGGTTCAGAGCAGGGGTGGAGCAGTGCCTGCTGCCAGAAGTAACCAGCTACCAGTATCCACCCTGAGCCATCTCCTCCTCCACCAGCCGTGTGCCCGTAGCCCTGTGTACTGGGACAGCTACCTCAGCTGTCTCCTCATGAACACGGTCCAGGAATTGCTCGTGGATTTGGGTGCTCCTCAACCTAGGCACCTCCTCCTGTAGCTCTCCCACTTGCTGCCTGAGAGATTCCACCAGCAGGCACCTTTCGCATTGGATGAGCTCCCCAGCCTGGATATCAGTAAATGGGAATTGCAAGCCACAGTCCCTGCAAAACCACACCAGGATCTGGGTAGAGGCATCCATGCTCAGGCACTCTGTCTGGCTACAGGTGCAGGTGGAGGAGACAGAAGCAGTGCTGGCACAGGTGTTGCGGGTCTTCCTGACCATCGTAGGCCTCCCTCTGTCAAACTCTCTCTCAAACTCCCCTGTCTGCAGCCCCCTGTCCGCTTTCGCTCCCTGGTCGCTCTGCCTCTGGCTTTTAAAGCCTGCTTGCCTAGGCTAGGCCTGCCCCCTCGTGAGTCACACAGGGGAATTAATCAAGAGAGTAATTGAGGGAACAAAAGGTCAGGCATTCAGTCCCAACTGCCACAGCAGCTGAAACTGAAACTGCAGCCACCTGAAATCAGAATCAGAATTCAACAAACAAAATTCAAACAGTCGAGCAAACTCACTCACACCAAAAGCGAGTACTCTCACTCTCACCAGGTAGCCTGTTCAGTGGTGGGATCTCATGCGGTCCCTCTCAAACTCCTCTGTCTGCAGCCCTCTGTCCGCTTTTGCATCAAACCATTATGATATTGATGTCTCCGTTGGTGTGCTTAATGGCAAAGTATTTTAAGGGCATAAACATGTCACTCCACCAGGAAGAGGAAGAGGACAAATCTTGGGATTGTATAGACTCACTGTTCATGCAAGCCCTTGCGCTGATGCAAACATAGGCAGCAGTCAATCCTGTGGACACAGTGGAATGCCGATTCTGGTGCATGAGATAAGCAAAGACTAGTGGGACTGCATTGTGATGCAGCTATGGGACGACAATCAGCAGTGTCTGCAAAACTTCCAAATGCGCAAGGCCACTTTCTTGGAACTTGTGAATGGTTTCCCCCTGCCCTGAAGCACAAGAATACCAGAATTAGACCCACTCTGATGGTGGAGAAGTGTTTGGCAATTCCCCTGGGAAGCTTGCAATGCCAGATAGCTACTGGTCTGTGTGGAATCAGTTTGGAGGGGGAAATCTACACTGGGGGCTGTTTCTATACAAGTAGCCAAGGCCATCAATAGCATTCTGCTATGGAGGGTTATGACTCTGGGAAATGTGGACACCATAGTGGATGGCTTTGCTGCGATGGGATTCTGTAATTGCGGTGGGGCCATAGATGGAACACACATTCCCATCTTGTCCCTGACCACCTTGCCAAGCAGGATATAAACCACACGGGGTACTTCTCTATGGTGCTGCAGGTGCTGGTGGATCACAAGTACCTTTTCTTTTTCTGACCAATTTTAATAGCGTTAAGGCAAGAGTGTACCTAAAATCCCCAAACCCTTGGTTAGGGGGAAGCATTGATTTCTTTATTTCTGTAAATCCTATGGATGAATGGAGATGAGTTGCAAACTGAAAAGGACTTGTAAAGGATGTACCACTAACAGACCATTGCACAGTATGCCAGTAGTATTCTTATCTCCACAAGGAAAATTATCAGCCTCATTAATATAAAATTCTTTAGTGCAGCTGACAAGCTTGCAATCGTTACATGACATTTGCCAGTAATGTCTCAGAATTGACTGCAAATGTTGATTGATTGGGATGCTCAAAAGAACTTGGCTGAAAATTGTTTTTTGTCAGTTGTTCTCCTTGTCAAAGGGTAGCTCTGAGATGCATTAGATTGCTCAACCTGTAGGAATTTATTATAAAGAATATCTTTAGAGGGCTTACATTTTATGCAAGATTCTAATTCACTGACTAAAGACTATGAAAAAGCAAATATTACAAGTCACCTACTTGCTTAATACCAAAGGGCGTTGTTCTTATTAATTCCACTGTAAAAAGAGAAATGAATCTAGAACTGTATGTATTTTTCTCTAAATATATTAATTTTTTTAAAAAAGTTCCAATCGTCTTCTGGATTCGACATCTTAGATCTCAATTAAATTGTGTAAAGCTGGAATAAAATGCATGGCTTCTAGGGACTTCATATTCATCCATTTAGGGTATGTATTAAAATACCAACTTAATTCAAAATTATGCACTTAAAAGCATCCAATCATAGAATCAAAGGGTTTCACTAAGAGCAAGACTGATACCAAGTAAATGGGATTATTTAGTTGGGATTGGTCTAGCTTTTAGCAGGGGGTTGGACTCAATGATGTCCTGAGGTCTTTCCAACCCAGTGATTCTATGATTCTAAATTCTCCAAGCCAGGGCTTTGTAAGGTAGGACTTAAAAACTTCTACAGATGGAGATTCCACAACCATGCTAGATAACCCATTGCAGTGCTTCACCACCCTCCTAGTGAAATAGTTTTTCCTCATATTCAACCTAGACCACCCCCACTTCATCTTGAGACTATTGCTCCTTGTCCTGTCATCTATCACAACTGAGAACAGCCTCTCTCCATCCTCTCCCTTTCAGGTGATTGAAGGCTGCTATCAAATCCCCCCACTTTTCTTTTCCCTAATCATTTTTGTTGCCCTCTGCTCGGTTCAGTGCGTCCACATCCTTTCTGTAATGGGACCCAGAATTGGATGCAGTACTCCAGACGTGGCCTCACCAGTGCTAAGAAAAGGGGAATAATTTGATGAGACCTGCTGGCAATGCTCCTCCTAATGCATCTCAATATACCATTAACCTTCTTGGATACAAGGGCACACTGGTAACTCACATCCAGCTTCTCATTCACTGTAACCCCCAGAACCTCCCGGTTTTCTGTAGAACTTCTGCTTAGCCAGTAGGTCCCCAGCCTATAACAATGCTTCTGATTCTTCCGTCCCATGTGCAGGACTCAGCACTTGTACTATTGAACTTAATGAGATTTCTTTTGGTCCAATCCTCCAATTTCTCTAGGTCACTCTGGACCCTATCCCTACCCTCCAGCGTATCTACCTCTCCCCCTTGCTTAGTGTCATCCATGAACTTGCTGAGGGTGCAATCCATCCCGTCATCCAAGTCATTAATAAAGATGTTGAACAAATATGGCCTCAGAACGGACCCTTGGGGCACTCCGCTTGACACCAACTGCCAGCCAGACATCAATCACCACCAGTTGAGCCTGATGATCTAGCCAGCTTTCTATCCACATTACAGTCCTTTTATCCAATCCATACTTCTTTAATTTGCTGGCAAGAATATTGTGGGAGAATGCATCAGATATCCACATCCTCAGAGCCAGTTACCTTGTCATAGTTATAGCCAGTTAGGCAATCAAGATGTTCAGTCCACTTTCTAAACAAGCACCATCCTGCTGGAATTGGCTTTTGTGACTTTCTCTCCCCCTGTATTACATCACCAGAATCAGAATATCAACATTCTTTTGCAGTAGCCAAAGTGGATTTTTACTTAAAATTCTATTGGCCAGCTTCATTCCATGTTGACAAAGTGTCTGTGGCAGAGAATAGGAGAGACCAAAGCTGCACCAGTTCCTGAAGCCCTTGTAATGGCAGGAAAGAGGTTAACTAAGGGTGCATCTTCACCTCAAATTAAGCTATGCAATTTGCGCTACGCCCTCATGGAATGAGGGTTATAGGGACGCTTGAATAGAGTGCCCATTATTTTAAAATGTATTTTGAAATAACGGGTGTGTTTAAAGACGTGGGATATCTATTTCAGGATACTTCTGGTATCCCTAAATAGCTCTGCTGTCTATACATAGCATCAGAGACATAAATTGGAAAGTGACCTGTACCCATGTTCTGCAGAGACATTCTGAAACATTTCAAATCCCCATTCACCCTTGGTAGTGTGATTACCTCTCCCCCCAATATAGAAGAAGAAGTGACTGTTAGACTAACAATTGCACAAAAGCAGCCACCTTGCCTTTGGAAATTACAAAGTCTAACAGCAACAAAATCTCCTAAGGTACAACATAACTCACACCCCTAGTATCTCTGATCCTGAACATGCGATTGTGTACTGTAAACACCTGCCCAGGAGGTCTAAAGCCCACAAGGCAGGATATCTGGGTCAGAACAAGTTCCATTCGTCTGGTTTACTTTACAGTTTATAGAAACTAGAGACAGAAAGCCTTAGTAGGTCACCTCTCAGCCAATGCATCCTTGCAGAGTCAGGTAAATCAGTTATTCAGCCACTGGATGTCGATTTTTAACTACAAACCAAATCAAATTCATGCACATTTAAAATAACTCAGTTAAAGTGTGTTTATGAATTAGCTTGTGAGTGATGGGTATGATAGGATGGGGAAGGCTGTGCCTCCCCAAACAGCTCCACATGGCCATGGCCATGTTCCACTCTAAGGCCCCTCTCTGGGAAGCCTGCTGGGGTTAGAGTGGCAAGGATTTGGGGTGGCTGGTGCCACTCAGCGAGTGGAAGGCGGTCCGGGGAGGGAAGATTTGCATGCCACCCACCTGCTCTGTGCTCCAGAGTTAGCAGAGGGGGACTGCCTGTCCCACCTTCTGCTGCTCCAGGGAGTGAGGGGATGCCTTCTGCAGGCTCTGAGGCTAGACGTGATCAGGCAACCCAGAGCTGAGGCAGGGGAAAAAGAGAGCTGGTGGTCATGGGATGGTCTCTGGACTTTGGAGTGGAAAGGAAGATGGAAGGGGCAGGGCTTGAGTCTGAAGGAACGAGCCGGACAGGATGCTAGATTTGCTGAGCCTATGGTTCACCACCACCCATTCATTTACTTCGTCCTGCTGGAACTTGCTTTTCTGATACTTATGTACTTCGTTTTGGAAGATGAACAGTAAGTATCAAAAGAGAGGGGTGTCCTGTGCATTTTTTTTAAACTTAACCCCATTCACATGAAAATATTATCTCTTCTTGTCAGTGGATTCACATGTTTTCCAACCCTTTTGTTGCTATAGTCACATATTATTTATTTTAACATATAGAAAAAGAAGAAGCACTGAAAACTTCCTGGTAAGAGCTGATGGATATTGTCATTAAAAATCTGATGTTAACTCAGCCAAAAAGTTCTTTTTGATTGTTTTTACATCAAACAAATGCAATGAAAGTATAACTTTAAAATATTTGAATATCATTATTAGCTAGATAAATAGCAGTAGATTGCTTTATCACAATTATGAAACTGGCATACATAGCAACAGATTTAGTATGTATTATACATTAAATGCTTTCTCCTCTGTCTTTTAAGTTTTATAGATTTTTATTCTGACAGAGAAAATAACAGTCCAAAAATAAAACAATCCTGCTTACATACAGATATGACCTGGAAATCTCATCTGAAAGACAAAACATTGATATTTAAAGAAATAAAATGAAAAAAAACCAAAGGTAGAACAACCACAAATAAATAAATATAAATCAACGTGAATTAGCTGTGTCATATAGGATTCTAGTAGCAGTTAGGTCTAAAAGTACTGCAGTTTTACAATGCTTTTTTTTTTTAAAGGGGGGACACTCGAGTTAATTGGGCAAAGGAGAAGCAAGGGGATAGAATTGCTTTTTAAATTATTTTTATGCAAACTCCAGTGGAAGTATTCCATCTATAGAATGGTCACAAATAACACTTGCACACCACTTTTTTTGTATAATTGCTTTTGCCTGCTAATCAGCTTCTTTTGCTGGAGTGAGTTAGTGTTGATTTTCCTATTGTGCTGTTCTTTTGCTTTGATATTTTGGAAGGGGAAGAAAATCCTAAAATGAGCTAGATATTAGATGTATTGTCAATATAGAGTTAAATAATAGAAGAAAGTTGGTAATGTACGTGTACACTGTAACTTATAAAATATATTAGCTAAACACTGGGAGCTAGATCCTCAGGCGGGATTGACACAGTTCTGTTACTTCATTGGATTTATGGCAATTTCCCCCATCTGATCATCTTAAATTAAATACTGCCCCATTTAAAGCAATAGGAGGTTTCCCATTGACTTCAAAAGGGGCCAGAATTTTACCTCTAACCTCCTATTTTTCTTATAATTCAGCATTGAGCAATATGAGTTTATAGATTAAAAATAAAATAAAAATCAGCAGCAATACAGAAAAAAATACCAACTTTGTTAGGTAGGAACGTAACTAGAAAGCTGTGCTCAGACCCTTTGATGGATTCCACCATTTTGTTCTAAACGGTCACTTATTTACTGTTGCCTCTAAATGTATCAGTGGATTGTTTTTTTTATTACAGAGTGAATAAAAGAGATGATCACTCTGCTCCCTCCCCTTCATGTATCTTCCGGATTTGACTCTAAACAACCCAGGTTTTAATCTCCACAAGTTCATTATGCAACTTGGTTTCTATCTCCTGCTGCCTCACTCCCTCTTGGATGTCCCGTTACTCTACCCGCAATTGCACCTCCTGCTGTTCCACCTCCCATGCTGCCCTTGTTATCTTGTATCTCCCACTGTTCTCTTCCTCCCTCTCGATTCCATGAGTAGTCCAGGAGCTCTTGCTTTTCTTATCTTCCTTAACTTCATGATTTTTCTTAATATTATTGTTGCCACTATTACTATTGTCTCCCTCTTTCAATAGGTAACTAACTCTGAACTCTTTCTTTATTGCTCTGGAGCTTACAGAGGGTGCATGATAAAAGCACTGGGTATATTACCCCTGGTGAATGGCACTTAGTCACACCTTGTGAGTTGCTATTTTGCACATAATAATAATAATCTCTCTCCTTGCCATATTAGTCCCCAATGCAGCTACTGCATTGCACAACTGAACCTGGATTTGTAAATGTGGGCAGTCTTCTGTGATACATTTTCAACTCAGACCTGCAACTGCAGGAGATATTGCAAGTTTCTTTACTGGGTAGCACTTAAATACGATATGTGATAACATCTTTTGTGAGCTACTGAATCCACACAAGAGTATGAAGATTTTATTGTTGGGTTTTGGAAGATGTTACTTTGTATGCTCCCTTGATTTTTTTTTTTTTTTTTGGAGTTGATCATTTTACTGCTAACATGCATAACATGTCTTAATACAATTTCTACTCTTCAGAGTTTACAGTGTTAGTCTTCTTGGATTTCAAGCACCACAAAATACATAGTAAAATCTCTAAGTGGTGATTTTGACCTCAAATTGATACGTCTTGTGTACCCACAAGTCACCAGTTTCACCTATACCACCCCTTATTTCTTGCCTGTGGAAGGGCCTTATTCAGTTCCGCTGCAGGCTGGGGTTCTGAACTACGTGTCCCCTATGAGGTGCAGTGATTAGGCAGCCATCACTATGCTTGTCCCAGGCTAGCTGGGGAACAGGGTTGAGTGCAAGGGATTCAATGGAGCCTGGCTCTACAAACTGTACTCCCATGGACTGGGGTCTAATGAATGGTGGGGCTCTTGCAACTACAGAACAGCTTCACTTGTGCACCATCATTTTGTGAGGTGAGGGAGAATTCCATTCAACTTACGAGAGGAACTTCTGAAAGGCATAACAAAGCTAAGCAACTATGGCAGACAAATTCATTACAGATAAGAGCATAGGAGAGGAGCAACTTAACTACTCATATACACAGATGCGTTTTAAATTTAAATGTAATGACTCAGAACAACTGAGGTTGGAGACACCCTGGAAGCTCAGTAAGAGCCATGAATATGTCTGTAAGTGGTTTAGAGATTTTGGATGTCTATGAATCCATTCTTCTTTGGACCCACGTAGCATATGACTACAGAAGGCAGGGAGAACCAGGCCTATAGTTATATAGGTACAGTGGGGTTATGCACAGGTACATACTGAGTATATGAGACAGAGACTAAACCAAGAGCCTGCCTATATAACCACTTTTACCAATAGAAATAGAGGGTGTTGGGCCAGAGATGCACTCACTCATTGTACTCCAAGGGCAAGTTTATACAGCAGGCTAAAGTCGAATTAAGCTATGCAACTTTAGCTACGTCAATTGTGCAGCTGAAGTCGAAATACCTTAACTCGGTTTTTGACACTATCTACACAGCATGTTCTTCCTTCGACTTCCCTTACTCCTTGTGAAATGAGGATGACCATGTGTCAGAGTAAGAAGTCCTCCAGCTGAACATTATTTTAAAATAAAGGCTTGTAGTGTAGACGTGCACTATGCTATTTTGGAGTAATGCCACTTATTCTGAAATAACGCTGCTGTATAGATGTTGTGACGGCGCGTTAAGGTTTTCTCGTCTCCTGCACCCCCGTAATGGCATGAACGGACTCCACCAGCCAGTAGAATAGAAGGAGTTTATTGCTTCTCCAGGATACAGCACAGCATAGATGCAATCCGATTATAGGGCCAGGCCCAGGATGCCTCAGCCCCCCTTGAGATGGGGTGGGGGGACTGGGCCCTCAAATCCCAGGCTCTGGCTCGGCTGCTTCCTCCATGATACCCAGACAGAAACTAACTAACTCCCTTCCAGCCCTGCCCCCAGCCAAGGGCGGCATTCCACTGTCCTTTGTGTCTCTCCCTGGGGGGTAGCTGGACAGTTCCCTTTGCATAATGACTCATCGCCCTGCTGGGCCATGCTGCAGCCAGCAGCCAGTGGAGGTCACTCACAACCAGCCAGGTACTAGCAACCAGCCCCACTATGTCACAGATGTACCTTCAAGGGGACAGATATGGTCCTTAGTTCATAACGCATTTCTGGCTTACTGTTATTCCCCAGTACAAAAAATGTGCAGCAACCTATGGGTATTATTGCAATTATTGCAGAGATCTGTGCACATTTTTTTCTTTATTCCTGCACTGAATCAAATATATTGTTTTCAGGATAACATCCCCTATGTTTCCAAAGATGCACACAGGGATTTAGATGTCTGACACACTTTCATGTTAATAGGAGCCACCCGGCAAAATCCCCACACTCTGCTTTGAAAATGAAGGGGCTGTGTTATTGAAATGTGCCTTTGACTGTAGTAATGCTCTTTAGATTCTTTCCATCATTTCTCCTCACTGTATATCTTTTCCTATGGACAATATTTCATCATGTGTTTTTAATTAAAGTCATCACTTGCTGTAGCTGAATACATTGAGAACAGACATAGCAATGCCTAGAAATAAATCAATCAATACTGCTGAACTGTCTAAAAGGCTGTCCCAATACTGAGACAATATGATTTGGAAAATGATGGATGGTCATTATGTTTGACGTTTAGTAGTCCTTTAAACACAAGGGGGGGAAAAGACTTGCAAAGTAGGAGTGCCTATGTGCAGCCTTCACTGTAACATCTGAACTAGAAAAATGTTACTGGTATGAAATGTTATGTGCTTCTCATTGGACTTTATTTAAAATTTCAAGATCAGAATCAACACAAGGTAAGAGGATTTACCCCAGTCTGTGTCTCTCTTTGTCATGGAATTCCCTAAGGGTAGTGGAAGCTCAGTTCTGTAAAGATTAAAAATAATTGTAAATCCTTGGGAGAAAATAAGAGAAGAAATTGTCAGATGCACTTTACATTAACATCATCATGCATGAGGCTTTTTAAAATGTATATTCAGATCAGACCTGCACTGGATTGTTTTATGTTGTTTAGAGAAAAAGAAAATAAGACAATTATAAATTGATATGGGCCATGTCTGCACATACAGCCGATTAAGCTACACTGCTTCACCATGTCTGGTGACACATTGCCAGTGCCATAATAAAACCATTTTTGTGAGCAGCAAAATCAACTCTCCTATCAACGCGGTGCTGTGCATATAAGGGCTTATGATGGTGTAATTTATGGCACTTAGGGCACAGGTTTTTAACACCCCTGAGTAATGTAAGTTTTGCTAACAGACTACAGTATAGACAGCTGTAGTTGGAAATAACATTTTTTTTTGGGGGGGGGGGAAGAGTTGTTGAGATTTTCTAATCCTGTCCTCCTATTTTTCTCCTCTTTTGCTTCCAACATGCATTCTCAAAATCTCTTGTTACAGTCACGCTCCTGGAAAGGGCGTTTTTTTCGAAAAAAACACTATAGTCTAGAGATACCCTTAGGGAGCAAAGAGCACCTTGGCATTGCTTTTGAATGATGCTAAACCTTGGTTTCTAGTTTATCTGTAGATCAATCTTCAGAAAAAAACTTCACCTTCGTTCAGACTACAGTCGCGTTCTTTCGAAAGTAAATCGAAAGAACACGGCGCTTCTTTTGAAATTGGTAAACCACTTTCTGCGAAGTAGAACGCCTTTTTCAAAAGAGCTCTTTCGAAAAAAGGCGTGTGTGGATGTGGAGGAGGCAGGTTTTTTTGGGGTGGGGGGGAGAAAGGCCTGCCAGACATCCGGGTGCCCTTTTTACAAGAGACCGTCCTAGCAGTCTGGACACTTTCTTTTGAAAAAGCAGACCGCTTTTTTGATCCTCTTTTGTAGTCTGGACACTTTCGAAAAAAGCTTTTTCAAAAAATCTCTTTTGAAAAAGCTTCTTTTGAAAGAAGCTTGTAGCCTAGACATACCCTCTCTGAGGCTCACTTTAGTGACTTCACAGTGATATCAGCCCCTTCTGGCCAAGAAATAAGGGCCTACCACATTAGATGCCTGCAGGCAATTCAATGTGATATGTCCAGGGGACTTTAGCTACAGGTAATGATTGGGAAGTCTATTCCATAAATCCCATTCCCACAGGTGCTTTTCTGTATGGCAGGAAACTCTTCTCTTACTCAGATATAAAATTATATATACTTGTTAAATATTTTGCCACTGTCCCACTGGATTTTTTATTTTAAGTGGACTACATAGCTCAGACATGGAATAAACAATGCAGAAGGTTTTCTAGGACACTCTTGAAAAGCATTTTTAATCAGGCCTCTAATTTAACTAAGTCATCTTTTCTCTTAAGCCATCACAGTTCTTGAAAGGGAACAGTCCCAGCTATTACATTTCATAGTAGGTGGTTTATTCCTCTGTCTATTCATTCGGTAAATATTGTACCCCTGTATTGGTGTTAA
>JANRFK010001158.1:35880381-35891061 GCA_030068395.1 Apalone spinifera
TTTGCATAGCTTTGGCGCAAAAGCGCGCCAATGTAGACGTAGCCTAAGTGTATGTTTTTTTTGACATTGGGCAGAATATACTGAGATTACTTCTGTAAAATTCTCTTTTTTGTCATCCTGTTTCACTCAACTACTCACTCCAGAAACATAAATGAAGAAAGATTCTTTGAAGCGACCTTGCTTACTCAGTGTAAAGAATTGTGTGTGTGCATGTGTGTGCATGTACATATATTAGCACTCCACATATGGTTCTTATGGTTATGGTTTTGCACAGTTACCCAGGTTCACAATTACAGTTAGTTAAAAAACAAACAAACAAAAAAACCAAGACTCCAAGGATTCTCGGAAGGTCTTTGTGGTTTTAGTTGCAGGTCCTATTATCAGTAAAAGGCAGGAAACAAAGGGTAGGAATAAATGGTAAATTTTCAGAATGGAGAGGGGTAACTAATGGTTTTCCCCAAGCATCAGTCCTAGGACCAATCCTGTTCAACTTATTCATAAATGATCTGGAGAAAGAGGTAAACAGTGAGGTGGCAAAGTTTGCAGATGATACTAAACTGCTCAAGGTAGTTAAGACTAAAGCAGACTATGAAGAACTTCAAAAAGATCTCACAAATCTAAGTGATTGGGCAACAAAATGGCAAATGAAATTTAATGTGGATAAATGTAAAGTAATGCACATTGGAAAAAATAACCCCAACTATACATATAATATGATGGGGGGTAACTTAGCTACAACTAATCAGGAAAGAGATCTTGGAGTCATCGTGGATAGTTCTCTGAAGACGTCCACGCAGTGTGCAGCGGCAGTCAAAAAAGCAAAAAGGATGCTAGGAATAATTAAAAAAGGGATAGAGAATAAGACGGAGAATATCTTGTTGCTCTTTTATAAATCCATGGCACTCCCACATCTTGAATACTGTGTACAGATGTGGTCTTCTCATCTCAAAAAAGATATACTGGCATTAGAAAAGGTTCAGAGAAGGACAACTAAAATGATTAGGGGTTTGGAACGGGTCCCATACGAAGAGAGATTAAAGAGACTGGGACTTTTCAGCTTGGAAAAGAGCAGACTAAGAGGGGATATGATAGAGGTATATAAAATCATGAGTGGTGTGGAGAAAGTGAATAAGGAAAAATTATTTACTTGTTCGCATAATATAAGAACTTGGGGCCACCAAATGAAACTAATGGGCAGCAGGTTTAAAACAAATAAAAGGAAGTTCTTCACACAGCGCATAGTCAATCTGTGGAACTCCTTGCTTGAGGAAGTTGTGAAGGCTAGGACTATAACAGAGTTTAAAAGAGAACTAGATAAATTCATGGAGATTAAATCCATTAATGGCTATTAGCCAGTATGGGTAAGGAATGGTGTCTCTAGCCTCTGTTTGTCAGAGGGTGGAGATGGATGGCAGGAGAGAGAACGTGTGATCATTACCTGTTTGATTCACTCCCTCTGGGACACCTGGCATTGGCCACTGTCAGCAGACAGATTACTGGGCTGGATGGACCCAGTATGGCCATTCTTATGTTCTTATGTTCAGTAATATGAATGAAAGATAAATATTAAGACAAAGTTGGATTGTTATAAAACAAACAAGCAAGCAAAACACCTTCACCAAACTTGAATAACAGAGAAAATGAAAATATTTGGTTTTTCAGTATTCATTACTAAACTTTTTTTTAAGACAATCATTTCTATATACCCTGGGCAAAAAGTATACAGTTAAACTACTTTGTCAGAAAGAACTACTTTGTCTTGCCAGCCAGGAATGAAAAACTTCTATTCATATATGTGTGTGTATATATATATATATATATATGCAATTCTATTCAACGGGCAGAAAACCTGTGACCAGCAAATGTCTTCTTATAGAGTCCTGCAGAGGCTGCTTATGCTATGTTGCTATAGAACTCTGGGATATATTTTGACCACATTTCCCTTCATGGTTATTGACTAATGGTAGGAAGACAGCTGTTTCTAGTGATACCTGCTTAAGAAGATACCGTGTTTCATAAGTCAGCAGGTAATGTAGTTCTAGAGGGATCACATATGAAAAAACTGATCATGTGTGACTCCGAATGTTGTAGGAGGTATTTCCCTGACATTTATTTATCTAAAACAGAATTTTAAAAGAAGTCATGCAGTGAAATCCCCATTGCGTGGACATCTCAAAATGCCTGCACATCAAGATAATCTTGGGGTGCATCTACACTGCACTCTCAGCTTGAAATAAACTACGCAATTTGAGCTATGCAAATTGTGTAGCTTATTTCAAGTTAATTTCAAAATAGCTTATTTCATAATTTGGTGCTGTCTACACAGTGCCAATCATCGAAATAAGCCACTATTCCAAAATGTCCTTTAATCCTTGTGGAATGATGCTTACAGGTATGTTGGAATAGCAAGCTTTTATATTTTGAAATAACATGCTCATTTCAAAGATGCAGAAGAGCTATTTCGGGATACTGGAAATATCCCAAAATAGAGCTGCAGTGTAGATGTACCCTTTGTTTACAGCTGACCTATTCTGAGGACAGAGCCTATTCTATCTATTATGTGGCTCTGGAGGCATAGATTTGCCTGTGCAGATCCCCCAAGTTTTAGGTTGCTTGTTTAAAAAGATTATTCGGGTTCTGATATTGTTTAATTTTGGATATATATTATTATAGACAGGTCTCTCACAGGTTTGGAGAATATAATATTAAGATCATTATTAATCTTAAAGTTTCTGAGCTGGATTTGAATCACTCAATACTTTTACTTTTCTTTTAATTTTTTCTCTGCTCTGTTTCACCAGTCAACATGTCTTTTTCCTGACACACAAGAAAATATTATTTGAAGAAAATACTGCTTAAAATAAACTATATTGTTTATAATTGAAGTCCATCTAGATTCATCTCTTTATCCATACACTTGCTGTAAACACACAGCTTTTCACCTAAATAAAATTGGATCTTAGTCTACCACTGATCCTGTGCTGTAATAAACTCCACCTATTGGATCTAGAAATTAAATTCAAATGTCTCTTGCTGAAAGTCGTCTTAAAATTACTCTTCATTTCAGTACCATCTTTATTTGCAACTTCAACCTAAGCTCCAAAAATAAACATTTCTAGCATTTCTATATACTTAGGCCTAATTAGTACAGCTGTTTAAACAGCTAATGATATTCAAAGCGCTTTCCACCTTTATCTGCATTCTTTTTTGGTAAGACCAAATATTTCCCGTTCCTGTAAATCCATTGTATTAGTGTAATATTTTATAAGTGAGAATTCTACTAATGATTAGTTCAGTGTCAGAAAATATGTGAGAACATTTTAAGTAAAAGTAGACTGTACAGTGTTACCAATACAAAATCAAATACCATACCATAGCATTATCAAGGATGAGCTTGTGGATATGACACTGGAATGGCAGCCAGAAGTGGGTAAAATGCCTGGCTCAGCTGCAGACTGTCTTTGATACCATCACAGAAATCCTCTGTGCTTCAGGTCCTCAATAATAGAATGGGGATGTGATCAAGTACCTCTTGATGCCAACTGGCAAAGGGCACAGATGTACACTGGGTACAGGCCTTCCATGGGCTAAACAAAAGTGACTGTGTAAGCTCTCCGTTGAAAGCCTGTATCACACTGGTCACCATAATCACTGAGGGTATATCTACACTTCGAGACAAGGTCAAATTAAGATAAGCAACTTCGCTTTGTTAATTACATAGCTGAAGTTGAAGTACCTTAACTCAACTTTTGGTGTTGCCCACACTGCAGGAAGGTGAAGGGAGAACACTCTCCCTTTGACTTGCCTTACTTCTTATGGAAGCAGGTTACTGGCATCGACTGGCATGCCCCTCTCAGTTCTAATTAGTGTGTCCTCACTAGACCCGCTAATTTGAACCCTGGAAGATTGACAGTGGCAACTTTGATCTTCTCTGTAGGTCATGTATAATTACTAAAAAATGTGTTCTCTAAACCTGTTGTTAAAAGCAGGCCACTTAAAGGTAGTGTGTCCTAAGACAAATGTCTCCAAACAAGAGGTGTGAGACACTTATCTCCATGTTGGACCATTGTGTATTGCATGTCATATAGTAGGAGTGTATTTGCACTATTAAGTCAAATGTTAATGGTTGTAGCTTCAGTAGGAAATTAACAAAGAGAGGTAAACAGGACAAGTGAAGAGAGACATTGTTTTGAGGTGAACATCAAATTGTTCTGGTATGTTTAAGAGGTGCAGAGAGATTTAGTGGGGGTTGGTCCTGCTTTGGGCAGGAGGCTGGACTCGATGACCTCCTGAGGTCTCTTCCACCCCTATGATTCTATGAAACCCTGTAATCCTTCAGCCAAGCAGTAAACTGGAAATTTCACAAAAAAGAAATTTCCACTAGGCTTGGCTGGAAATGCTGAAAGGAACTTGGGGTGAAATCCACTTCTTTACATAAGAGGATAAATTGTTAGTTAAATTTAGGTTTGATAATGTGTGTTATGATTTTGTTTTATATGTAACTGTTTGTTCCCATCTGTCATTGATTTTCATTTGAATCTCCAATTTTTTCAAAATACATTTCCTTTGCTTTCATAACTAAATGCAAATACTGTGCACAATACAGAGCAATAATCTAAGGTAAATTTGGTAAACTTCTGACACACTTTTACTTTGGGAACAGAGAATCTGGGATTGATCTGGGTAGCTAGTGATCATGGCCTGAATATTGCAAGGGGATAGAAGAGCAGGATAGAAAGGTAACTTGCCAGACCACAGAATGGCTATCCAGTATCAGGTTGCATAAAATAAGCTCTCTTGGTTGAGTACCATGTTAGGTTTCAGTTACAAAGAAGTAAAATTCCATTGAGTTTGTCACCGTTCTCTTTGCATGTCATTATGGTTACTCTACTGTATCACTTCTTAATTGTGCCTTTCAAAGCTGTCACTCTCCTATGCTTCCATGACAACTCTATTTGAGGATCTAATTCAGTGTTACTGGACCACTAATGATGACTGAGTAAGTGATTAAAACACAAAGTTCTTTTCCATTGATTTGGTTAAACTGCTTCACAACTTCCCTCTCCATCCAAGAGCTTTAGTCTAGCATCTGTCTTCTGATTATATATAATTGTCAAAGCTGACCTTGTTGAATTTTCAGAGAGCTGCTTCAGTATCCTGATCTCTGTGAACAGGAGATGAAGCATTCATTGATTTCTTCTTGTTTCCAACAGTTTTAAAATCTCAGTTATCAATATTAAAACATAAGTTGGTATGTTTTCAAACTGTCTTCTCTTCAGACTTTTGAAGTGAGGAGTTGGAATAAATTTGTTGGATTTTTTCATACGGAAAGATTTAGATGTGTATTAATTTACTTCCACATACGTTCTTTCCAACAACAAATACTATCAATAGCTTTGAAACAGTCTAACAAAATGGTCACACGTATTTTAGTAAATGGAATAGTTCCTCACAAAAAAATGTGATTCGTATCAGTTCTGGACAAACAAAATGAAAAGAACAATGGAACATATTGAAATAATGTAAATAATACTAAAATAATACTCCTCACACATCCTTCACTATGGAGTAAATAAAGGAGAGCCTGCCAAGAATCATAACAACATACTATCCGAATGATCAATTACAAAGTCCATGAAAGATACCCATCCAGAAAAAAAATGTAGACTTCATCCTCTCAGAGAATCTCAACAGATTGTGGCAATCACTCTGACACTGCTCTTTGTATTGAGGAGCAACAAGCCTTCTAAGGACCTATTACATTCTCAAGTCAGTGAGCGAGATGGAGAAAAAC
The DNA here is from genome assembly GCA_030068395.1 of Apalone spinifera. Classification (NCBI taxonomy): domain Eukaryota; kingdom Metazoa; phylum Chordata; order Testudines; family Trionychidae; genus Apalone; species Apalone spinifera. The sequence goes on from JANRFK010001158.1 coordinate 35,886,176, forward strand.
CTTATAAAGCAGTTACCAAGTGTTCTTGCAAACGTAGGTCTGAATTTCCCCAGGAGACCACATGTAGTTGGGGAATGGAGCTTTCAATACCTCAGAAAAATGACAGATTCTTTCAATTCTGTACGAGACCACAGAAAAAATGACAGATTAACTTTCCTTAGAACATGGATGTAGTGCCTTATATGCAGGGAAGTATTTCTTTAATGCCAAGGAATGCTTCCCATTGTGGTGGAATGTATGCATCTGATATAAAAAAGCAGTGTTTTAGACAGTTATAAGAAAATCCACAGGGAAAGTACCTATTTTCCAGCATACCTCAGTTCTTTTTAGCTTTGATTTATATATCAAAACAAGGGCAGGGCAGGGCATAATTAGAGTTCAGGTGATACAACTCTGTGTTTCTAGCAAGAGGCTGTTTATTAACTACATATTCCTTAATAAGCTAAGCCAACGTGCACTGAGATTCCAGGTTCACCTTTGCATATTAATGAGTAGCATGTAGTAACATTTATTGCTCTTGCCATTCCACATTCAGGACATTAAAATTAGAGGTGGGTTATATAAGTAGTGTCAGTGGAATTTATGATTGTGTATACTTCTTTTCTAAAGCTGTAATTTCTTAACGCTGACAAAAGTCCAATTTGCATAGTGGGATTTCACATCCATCTAATGTCATAAAATTAGTCACAAAATACTTCTGGCCTAGCAACTAACCTACCTTCTACTCAACCTAGTTGCCATCAATTTTGTGAACATAAGAACATCAGAACAGCCATACTGTGTCAGACCAAAGATTCATCTAGTTCATCTAGTCCAGTATTTTGTCTTCCAAGAGTGCCCAGTTTTTTGGTTTCCATCACAGATCATCGCAGGATTATATAAAAATCTTGTTAAAAACAAATAATTTATTTATTACTTTCTGAGAGGAAGGAGTGCCAATGCTAATTACATACCTCTTGATAGATAGTACTGTTCCATTAGAACGCAATAAAAGGTATACATCTCTAGGACCTGGTCTACACTAGGAAGTTATTTCAAAAGAACAAAGAGAGCGTCCACACTACCAAGCCCATTATTTCGAAATAACTCTTGCTTTCCTTGGGAAATAAGCTTAATTTGAAATAGTTATTTCGGGAGTTATTTCAAAATAATTTCTAGTGTAGACATGCCATAGGAAAAATTTCCCCACTGATGTGATAGCCTCAGTGACAGCAACAGTGGCCCTAGTGGATACCTAGATATGGACATATCTACACAGCAGGGCTAAACTTGAAATAAGCTATGCAACTTGAGCTGCATCAATTGCATAGCATAAATCGAAATAGCTTATTTTGACTTTAGGAATATCTACACAACATTTATTTCAAAATAGAGCACTCTTCCCCCGACTTCCCTTACTCTTCATACAGTGAGGTTTACAGAAGTTGGAGTAAGGCGTGCGTAGATGTGCACTGCATTATTTCGTTATTCTGAAATAACGCTGCTGTGTAGACATGCCCTAAGGGTCATCATGTGTGGGTTTTTCCTTAGTGGCTACAAATTCCCTGGCTAAGGAGCAGTGCATACTCATTCTAGGATATAACTAATCTGTTTTCAACTACAACTTCTACAAAGCATTTATCATGGACAGATATAGACAGTCCACTTTGGGATACCATAGAGCCAAGTGGAATTTAGACTTCATTGCAAAGGTTCACAGAGAAAGTTTTTGGAGCATGTGAAAGATGGAGAAGAATTTCGTTCTAAACCTAATTCAGACTCACCTTGCTCTGTCCGTGACTGATCTAGTCATGTCATCACCACGATTCAATTTCCCACTTTGTGAAATGGGGATGATTATATTGATCTACTACACAGGTTTGATTTGATGTAAATGATGGCGTAAACCTCCAGCTGACATCAATGAACTGACACAGTGCTTGTAAAATGCTATGAGTACACAGCCTTGTCAAGGCCAGAGAGTGAGAGAGGATAAAATTTAGGAATTTTGAACTTCTAGTCCTGTGCTCATTCCTCTAGAACAGTGGTTTTCAACCTTTTTTCATTCATGACCCCTAAATAATTTTGCATAGTGGTGCACCACTTTGGAAATCTTAAAAAAAGTCTGCAGATTCTCAGGGGTCCATGGACTACATGTTGGAAATCAGTGCAATAGGATATGACTCAAGGTCATCAAATTCTCCTGATTAACCTCTAACTACTGACTGCCATATTGGACTTGGAAAGGAATTTTCTGCTGGGTCAGATTGTAGGAGACCCTGTCCCCACCCTCCTTCCTCTGTAGCATGGGGCATTCAGGTCACTTGCACAGATTGAAACTCTCCGGTCTGGGACTCTCTGGTCCAGCAACATCCATAGTCCAGACCATGTTGCTTGGCCAGAGAGCCCCTGGACCAGGAAATACCAGTGTCTGGGGATGGGGCCAGCTGGGAATCTGGTGGCCAGGGGGCAGGGAGCCCTATGGCCAGGGCCAGCAGCAGAGCCCAGCTGGTAACTGGGGGAGAACCTGGCTAGCAGCCTAGGGTGGGGAGGGCAGGGATCCCGGAGGTGAAGATAGGCATGAAAGCTGGGCTGGCAGCTGGAGCCAGCAGCAGAGCCTGGCCAATTGCCAGGAGGAGAGCTTGGCCAGTGGCCTGGGAGCAAGGAGTCCTGCAGCTGGGAGCCTAGAAGCTGGGACCAGTAGCAGAGTCCAGCAGACAGGAGGAGAATCTGGCTGGGAGATTGGTGTTCCTCTAGGAGATCCTGGCAGCAGAGAGTCCAAAATTAACCTCCCCTGGCCCAGCTAGGTTTTGGGTCTGTTATAAGAATGTGTAGTGATCATTGAATTATGAGCATTTCAGTGAGACCCTACAGCCAGACAGCTGGGAAAGAGTTCACTGTCGTAACTCAGAACTACATCGAGGCTATATCTACACTAGGTTTTTTGGGGGGAAGAGGCAATGCAAATGAAGCACTCATTAGCATTTTGTCACACTTCATTTGTATAATCTCTTCTCGTGCTTTTTGCGCAGAGGCTTTTGCGCAAAAACTAGCCATGTAGACGGATTTGTTTTGTGCAAAAAAACCATTTTGCGCAAGATCCTTATGCCTCAAAAAAGGAGGTATACAGATGTTGCACAAAAGGGTTTTTTTGAACAAAACAGATCTATCTACACTGCTAGTTTTTGCGCAAAAACCTATTGAGCAAAAGCATCGGAAGAGATTATGCAAATGAAGTGCAATAAAATGCTAATGATCGCTTCATTTGCATTGCCTCTTCTGCAAAAAAAACCCTAGTGTAGACATAGCCCTAGTGTCCCATTACTGGCTATTGGAGATATTTGCTATTAGCAGTCATAGGTAGGCTACTTGTGATTGTAGGCAGCCCCATCATACAGGCAACTCCATAATCTTATCAAGCTCAGTCTTGAAACCAGTTAGGTTTTCTACCCCACACTGTTCCCCTTGGAAGACATTTCCAGAACTTCACTCTTCTGATTAAAGTAACCTTCATCTAATTTCTGCCTAAACTTGATGGCCAGTTTATATCCATTTGTTCTTGTGTCAGCATTGACACTTAACTTAAATAACTCCTCTCCCTCTTGGATATTACCACTCATTATTATAGACAGCGATTGTATCTCCCCTCAGCCTTCCTTTGGTTAGGCTAAACAAGGCACGCACTTTGAACTTCCTCTCAATCTTCCATTCCTCTGATCTTCCTACTAGCCCCTCTCGGTACCTGATCCAGTTAAAATTCATTTTTCTTAAACATGAGAGATCAGAGTTGCACATAGAATTCCAGATGATCTCGTTATGTCTTATGTAATGGTACTAACACTTCTCTATCTCTACTGGAAATATCTTGGTTCAGGTATCCTAAGACTACAGTAGCCTTTTTCATGCCTGCATCACATTGATGGCTTGTAGTCATCCTGTGGACAACCAGTTCCCAGGTTTTTCTCCTACTCTGTTATTTCCAATTGATAAATCCTCAGTATACCTTAAAAAATCTTGCCATTAGTCCCTAAATGCATGATCTTTCATTTTGCACTATTACATTTCATCTCATTTCTATTGCTCCAGTTCTCAGGGGCCTCTAAAATTTTCTCACATGATAGTCCAGTCCTCCTTCATATTGTCAATACCTCCCAGCCTTGTGTCACGTACAAATTTAGTTGGCACATTCCCACTTTTCTGTGCCAAAGTCTTTAATAAAAATGTGAAATAAGTTTGGTCCCAAGGCCAATCTCTGCGGAACTCCACTAGTGATCTCCCTTCAGCCTGACAACCTGACTCCTTTAACCAGTTCTTTATTCACCTTTCAGTTCTCTCATTAATCCCCACCTTTTCCACTTTAACTATTAATGTCCCATGTGAAACTGTATCAGCTGAATCTCACTGAAAGACAGGTGGATTAGATCTATGGTGTTTCTTTTGTCTAATAAATTAGTTATCTTGTCAAAGAGGGAAGTTAGATTAGTCTGGCACAATCTACATTTTGTTAAACCACGTTGTACATAAGAACATAAGAATGGCCTTACTGGGTCAGACCAAAGGTCCATCTAGCCCAGTATCCTGTCTGCTGACAGTGGCCAGCACCAGGTGTCCCAGAGAGGGTGGACCGAAGACAATGATCAAGTGATTTGTCTCCTGCCATACTTTTCTAAGTTGTATCTTATTCTATTACCATTTACCTCTATGACCTTAACTACTTTTTGTTTCAAAATTTGTTTTCACACGCAGCCTACAATTGAGGTCAAACTAACTAGACTATAGTTTCCTGGCTCCCCCTTTTTCCCCTGTCTTAAAAATAGTCACTATATTAGCAGTTCTCTAGTGATAGGATAAAATCCTTGGCTACGTCTAGACTGGCATGATTTTCTGCAAATGCTTTTAACGGAAAA
>JANRFK010001158.1:35891161-35903922 GCA_030068395.1 Apalone spinifera
GTGCGCCTCCCCAGGGGAGGTGTGAAGGGGATACAGGGGAGGTATGAGGTGCCTTTAGGTTAGAGGGTAGCCCTGCTAGCCGGCTTGGCTAGGCCTCGGCAGCCCAGGCAGGGAAGCCTTCACTGACCTGAGGGAAGGCGGCTGTGGGAGGCCCAGGCCAGGTCTCAGCCTCATCAGCCAGGAGCTCTGGGCAGGTCTCTGTCTCCCTCAGAGGCTGGGCCCAACTGAGCTCCCTGGCAGAGTTCTTATAGTCCTAGCCACGCCCCTTAGCTTCCTGTCAGGTGAGGGGATGGGGCTAGGCTGTGCACAAAATGGCTCCCAGGGGGGTGTGAACATGAAGTTCACTTTCAGGGGAGGTGTGATGGGAAAAAGGTTAAGAACCCCTGCATTAAGATGTTTGAGTTTGGCTTCTATCTTGGCTGTGGTAATTTTTGCGTCCATATCCTCATTTCCATTGCCCTGAGGCTCCTTATTACCCTTGTTTAAAAACTGAGACAGAGTATATGGCTAGGTCTTGGGCCATGCCTGGATTATCTTTACTCTCCATCCCATCCCAGGGCATAGCAATCTCACTTCTTTCTTTGTTTTCTTTTTATTTATATGGCCACAGTACATCTGACTGCTGGTTTTAATTGCCTTTGCCAAGTGCAGTTCTGCTTGGCTTGGGACAGTTTCCATTTTTTCCCTTCACTTTGTGACTGCCAAGAGGTAGCTTTCATTGTTTATTCCACCCATCTTCCATACTTTGTAAGCTTTCTTCTTTCTCTTAGTAGCCAGTTTGATATACTTGCTCATCCAGCTTGTTCTACAACCCTTCCCTATGAATATTTTCCCCTTGCTTGGGATGGAGGCTTTAGATAGTTTTGCAACTTTGACTTAAAGTAAAATTCCCAGCCTCTGCCACCTTCATATCCCTAGTCATTCAGTCCAATCCACTTCTCTAATTAATTCCCTTATGTTTTTGAAGTCTGACCTTTTTTGGAATTAAGGCCCCTAGTTGCAGATCTGTTCCTGTTTATCCTCTTGATGTTTCTGTGTGCCTTTCAAAACAAGTTAAGAGATGGGGCCTGAGTAATCCCCAAATTGGCTCTTTTCAAGCCTGCACTTTATAAATGGATTATGTCCTACCGAAACATATCTTTGCTCTCTGATACCACGTTAAGCCTAAAATTTCTTTCTGCAGTTAATTCTAGACTATCAAAAAATGTCTGATATTCAACTTGCTGATGTACTTTCTTTGCATTATCAACATTTCTATAAATTTTTTCCTATAATATATCCTTTTCTTGTCAAATAATGAATTCCACCCAGGTACATACAAAAATCTCTTGTTCCACAATGAGCCATGACACTAACTCAAACTGCTAAATCAACACTTCAGAAGGCTCCCTTGAAATCAGAGTTTTCCTATGGCTGAAAGAGTGCATTGCAGTTAAGGCAATGTAACTACAACATTCATCAGTGTTCCTACCGAAAATCAAAATAGTAAGTGTTATTGTGAAAAGACACACACGTATTGTTAATATTAATTAGCAGCATCAATAAGTGCATTAAGTCACATCTATACTTTTGTACACATAATTGCATAGATTTAATTGCTCTTTATAAAGCCAAGATTTTGTAATGGCTTAATATTGTTAAGATTGCTTATGATATTGTTGGAAAGATTGCTTATAATAGGGGCTAGGAATGAGGGCTCCATGGCTCTTACGAGGAGAAGTATAACATTAGTTTGATTGCTTAAGCAAGGATGATCGATGCCTGTTTCCTGTGATATGTGCCCAGAGAAACCATCTGTGGAAAGACTTGTACTGTTGCTGAATTTAAAGTTAATTCAGGGCCAAAGGAGACGGATTTGTGCACTGACTTTTAGAGGAATAAAGCCCAGTCCTAAGCTGCAGAGGAGTCAAATAGTGCTCAGTTGCTCAGGGGATTCATAAGTTTTCTTGGTCTGTTCAATGTTCATACTAGCTAAAAATGGTAAGGAACATGAGTTGAATGCCTTTGTCATTGATGAGGCCCTTGAAATGTGTGGCATAGACTGTACCAAGAAGTTGGGATGCTATTTAGCAAAAATGGAGTACTAGAAGAAGAACCATTAGAGATCCTAGTGAAAGAGGAGACCATAGGAATCTAGTGTGTCAAACCCTGTGCTTACCACATTGAATGAAGACGTGGATAGGATAGAGAAGTGGACAGGCTTGGTGTAATAAAACAAATTGTAGAGCTAATAGAATGGACACCTGCTATAAAATATGAGACTGTCCATGTCTGCATAGATCTGAAGAGACTCAGTAAAGTAGTAAGGAGGGAAAGGTATATTTGTGCCATCGTAGAAAACACAGGGTTTGTTATTTAACTGGTGCAACAACTTTCTGCATAGTAATTTCCAATTTTTATCATTATGGAAACTTCTGTTTCTGCATGGGCAGTCAGTAAAGGTAAGGCTGGGGGAGGCAACCACAGGGAGGTCAGGAGTTGGCAGCAGCAATACCCCACTCTCAGAATGCCTACAGCAGGCATTCTGGGGGCGGAGTGTTGGCAGGGCCAGGCTGGCAATTTGGGAAGGCTGTGCCTTCCCCCACCTATCTTACCGGCCACCCATGTGTTCCCGGTTCTGCCACCGACTCAACATGTAATTGTGAAAAGTTGCTGGGAGCTGTATCTTCACTGCAGAGTTAACTCAAGGGTAGATACCTTGTGTTAACGCCATTTGAGTTAGTTAGTGGAAGAGAGAGTAGACATGCAGCAAAAACAGCCCTTAAGCTGCTCACAGCGATTGGAATAGCAGAACAAGAGTGAGCATAGACTCACAGAATCCTAGGATTAGAAGAGACCTCAGGAGATCATCAAGTCCAGCCCCCTACCCAAAGCAAAACCATCCAGCAGCACCAACTAAATCATCCCAGCCAGGGCTTTGTCAAGCCGGCAGTTAAAAACCTCCCTAGGTAACCCATTTCAGGGCTTTACCACCCTTCTGGTAAAATAGTATTTCCTAATATCCAACCTAGACCTCCCCCACTGCAACTTGTGTTATATGTGTGCAAGCATCTTATGAGTTGTTCTAACGGGAGCTGGAACTACACCCCTGGATATAGGCCAGCCAGCTAAAATTAAAAGGTCCACCACACTTTCATTAGAATGTGGGGGGTGAGGAAGAATTTATTATATAAATCCAGTTAACTTTGTAGTAAGAACAAGCCCTTAATCTCACATTGTCTCAGTTTTACCTATCTGTACAATGGGTAGAATAATATCTTCCTGCCATGAATATCAGGTTTAATAAAATGTTTGCATGGCTCAGTTTATTCCTGCTGTTTATGCAGAAAGAATAAAGGCATTCCTCCTACAGTTTTTTAAGAATTTTTCTTTTTTTGTTTGCCAGTCACATCTCAAAAGTGCACTTGTACAGCTAAATACCATATTTTAGGCATGGAGATGGTCCACATTTAAAATGTCTAATCCTCTGTATCTGCCATTAGTAGCAAATTGAGCAATTTGATTGTAACACTTAATTTAACACGTATTAGCAAATTATTCAGTGCAGCTAAGAATGCACAGAATTAACTGAACTGAGCACTCATATTTGGTGGGATTTTCTATAATGCTCATTGAAGTTTTCAGTTTTATTTGAATTAAAAAATAGAAAGGATAATACTTCTAGCAAAAATGCATCGTATCAGTTCGTAGCAATTTCATAATTGCCACCAGTAAAGACAGCTCTTTCTTTAGGGTTTTGAGAGTCTTGAAAGGAGAAATAACATAAATGAAATATGAAGTTAACATGAGAGAGACTAGTATGTCAAACCTGTCTGAATAATTTGGGATGTATTTACACTGGCCGAATTGGAAATCTGTGATAGATGGCACTAAATCCCCAGGTCTGAACAGCCCCAAGTGTTGGTGCAGGAGAAAAACTATAATTGAACCCTTCCTCACCCACCCAACTGTGACTCTTGCACCCCGCACGTCCCCTGCCCCCAGTACTAGGAAACGGCAGAGATACTATAAAGCCATTTTTGCTCCTTTCTCCAGGTATGTCTACACTAGCCCCCTAGATCAATCTAGGGAGGCTAATGAGGGCGACCAAAATTGCAAATCAAGCCCAGGATTTAAATATCCCGCACTTGATTTGCATGTTCCTGGCCGGTCTACACGCGGCAGTGAAACGGGATTCCGATTTAAAGCCCCTAAATCGAATTAGCTGGTAAATCTCATTGCAGAGGAATACCAGCTAATTTGAGTTAGGACTTTAAATCGGAATCCCGTTTCACTGCCGCGTGTAGACGCGGGCAGTTACTTTGGGCTAGTCAATTTCTAAAATGGAGACTGGCTGGCAACATGCAAAATCAAGCACGGGATATTTAAATCCTGGGTTTAATTTGCAATTTTGGTCACCCTCATTAGCCTCCCTAGTTCAATCTAGGGGGCTAGTGTAGCTGTACCCTCCCTAAAACTCCTGGCTTTGAGCTTACTGTGGATACTTATCTATCCCTGCTATCTTTGTCATTGCCTAAGCACTTCTAGAAGAGCCTTCCCTTGGATGTTCAGCAAAGTACTTTTCATAGGAGGTCACACCTGCAATCTTCTATTGTGATTTCTTATATATATCATTGCAGGTCACATGCTGCAGACAGACCAGGTGTGACATCACAACTCTCTTGTATAAATATTTCCAGCCTAAAAACCATTTAGGTTACAACAATTTAAAAATTGTAGGTTTATTTTATTGCTCTTTGGACTGGGAGGTTGACAGTCTATGTTCAGTCACTGGTTTGACAATGTTAATCATGGTTTCCTGCATAACAGGGTGAACCATGTGAAGGTCATCATTTTCCACCCTTGTTAAGGAGGTCTGTGTGGTCTGAAGTGGAATATCAGTCCTGTTTTTGTTCAGGGTGTTCTTGTTTGATTTTGTTTGTCTGCATTTTATGTTCTGGATAGTTTTGCATCTTTATTGAAGAATAATAATGACTTTAAAAATTAACTACATTGGCAATTGCTATAGGGTGTGCTGTTTTGTTATCAGCAGACCTGGGCATTGTGGTATTTGAGGTTCTCAGAAGGTTCTAGGAAAAAATGCTGAAAAAAATGGCAGTGTAAAGGTTGGTTGTTTCTTCAGCACAGAGAGAGACCTGACAGAACAGGGCTAACTGTTGGTTCTGTCCAGCTAAGGATACATCTACGTAACAGCTGGCTGTTGTAATTTTGATGGAGTTTTGTAGCTGAGATATGTGAGGTGGCACAGGTTAGCCACCAGAGACCTGTGGTCAAGACCTGTGGTCTTGGACCAGATTGCACTTGGGCACCTAGACCATACTGCCATTTGCACTGCTGTGTGTCTGCTGCTATTTTTAGCATTCTAGCTCAGGCCAGGTCCACACTACAGCTGAAGCTCGGCTTATGGTATGCACTTCCAGCTACCTAAAAAACAGAGCTGGAGTCGATGCATCTTAAGCCAAGTTTCAGAGCCATCCTCACAGCAAGAAGTTGACAGAAGAAATGCTCCTGGTGACTTCCCTTACTTCTCATGAGGAGTAGGAGTTCCAGAATTGAGGGTAGGCACCCTCGGTGTTCAATTTAGTGTTTCTTTATTAGACCCACTAAATCAGTGTCTGGAAGATCAACTGCCACAGTGTTGGTCTTCCGGGAAGTGAAGACGAGGCCTCAGTCAAAACTAGCATGTGTATATCTACTGTCTACACCACTGGCTACAGTATAGATATACCCTAAAAGACCAGTGCAGGTATTTTGTAAGAATCTGAGAACCCATTGTGTCCGAAATGGCTAAAGCACTGGATATAAAGGGTATATCTACACTGAAGAATGGGAGCATGCTTCCTAGTGTGGATAGACAGATTCCTCCTGGTTCTGTGGCTGGGATGACATCTAAAATATGCCCTTGGGTCTGTTCTCGGATGGCTAGCCTGAGCTGCTGACAATGCAGCCTAGCTCATTCTGCTATTTTTGTACTGTACTAGCTTGACTATTCCCTGCTTTAGTGTCAACATACCACAAATGGCAACCTGCCTGTTTGCCTAGTAAATCTACTACACAATAATTTTTGCTAGAGGTGATATAAATATTAAGACTGAATCTCAATTCACAACACAGGAACTTTGCTTCTAAAAATGTGCTCTATAGAAATAGCTCAATTCCTGGCAGACATAAAAATCAGAAGAACATGAAGAAGAAACAATCGTGTCTCTACAAAATTGATCCAATTAGAAAATCAACAGCTGCATTTCCCCTGAAATAAGCAACATGGGAAATTAACAAAATAATTATTGAAAGTATTGATCAGTGGGCTTGACAGCATTTTTGGCACATGCTCAAGTTATGTTGGAACAGTGTGTTGTGTGGAGAGCATGAAATACAATTTATGCGCAAGGCTTGTTGCCATAATGTTTCAGCGTTGCTTTTTACCCTATTTGCCAAATATTTTAGTCCACGACGATAATGCTTTGTTTAAAAGAAACAAACAAAGAAAACTCCTCCTTGAGAATGGGCCTATAAGGAGGAAAAATGCAGTGGGATGAGACTTTTTTTAAAGAACAAGGAAGTTTACTTGGTCTTCTCAAATATGAGAAAGGCAGCTATACAAAAGACAGAGCAAAATTCTTCTCTCTTGCCACAGAGAGTAGGACAAGAGATAATGGATTCAAACTACAGCTCCTCAGATTTAGATTAAATCTCAGGATTAAATCTAGCTGTGAGAACAGTAAGGCAGTGAAACATACTGCCCAGGGAGGTAATGGAATCTCCTTCACTGGAGGTTCTTAAAAGGAGGCTAGATAGTATAGATGAAAGTAGAAAGCCAACTGGCTGGGGTGCTTGTCTGCAGTGAGAGGGGACGGGAGCTCCCAGCCCTGCTCCTGGCTTCCTGCAGGCTGCTGCACTCAGCAGCAGGCAGCCAGGCAGTTTAGAGGGGCAGACTGGGGACATATGCCCCTAACTGGACTGCTCCATCCCTGAGGCTGCTTCCCCTGCCAGCATTTGAGGATAATCTGGGGAAGAGGGCTTACCAAGTTGCTGTTGCTTTTCCTGCTTCCTGTGACTAAGGAGTGAAGGAAAAGTGCAGAGCCTTCTGCATTCCCCTCCTGCCCCTCCCCTGGGAATGAGAGGAAAGCAGCAGGCTGGGCACTTTCCCTTCACCCCCTAGTCACAGGAAGCAGGAAAAGCAACAGCAACCTGGTATGTGCAGCTGCAGTTCCTGCCTCCCAAAATGGCACCATAGTCCTCTCCACACTCACCCCTACACACAGCCCATAGTCCCCTGCCCTGAGCCCTCTGCCCTGACTCCTGCACCATATTCTCCCTGCTCTGAGCCTCCACACAATCCCAGCCCCCGGCCCTGACTCCCCACATCCCAACCCTCTGCCCTGAGCCCCTCTTCATACCACCACACTCCAGCACACTCCAGGCCCCTGCCCATAACCCCTCATACCCCCAACCCTGACTTCTGCACTCCCCACATTCCCAACACCCTGCCCTAATTCTTGCACCTCCCCTCACACCAACCCTCTGCCCTGAACCCACCCCCTCGCCCCACATTCCAACCCATGCTTAAATTTCTTACAGGCACTGTTGTATTGCAACCCTCCTCCTGCCATAAGACCTCCCAAAAAGTGGAGGCAGGTTGTGATAGGAGAGTACCTATAGTAAATATAAGTTATTTTCACCCCTGCTTGATAGCCATCTGTCTTGAATGGTTTAGATTAGGGATGTTAAGTGTCAATTAATTAACTAATTGAGGAGTTGATAGCATTTCCATAGACTTTGGAATTAGTTGATAAGGGGTGAGTGTTCCCTCTGCAGCTCTGCACTTTAAATATAGTAAAAGCCCAGCGGACTTTTGCTAAATTTAAAGTGCAGAGCTTCAGTGGTCCCAGTGTGGCCCCGGGGCAGCATGAGCCAATACTGAACAGTTCCAGCTTGTGCTGCCCCAGAGACCGCTGCGGCTCTGCCTCCCCCACTCCCTCCCTGTACTTTGCTTATTTGCCATTGGAAGAGATTACCTTTCAAAGTATGAGCATTGTGATTGCACTGTGTCTTCTAGTTGTGTTTGACGGAAATGACTAGAAAGGCAAGAGGAACAGTGGAGGAGAACTGGCCAATACAAAACTGTGTTCTCATATGCATACACTTTATTAATGGAAGGTATGAGATTACATACACTGTAACACGTACCTAAGACTTTCAATGGCAATTCAGTAAACAAACTATAAATAATGTGTATTATTCCTTACTCTACTGGACTTAGCATATGTTTTTGATTTCACAGTTGCAATGACTTTTCATATAGTTCTCATTCACTATCTATCATATCCTAAGGGAAGATGAATAGACCATATAAGAGAGAAAGAGAGAGATGCAAAGTTTGACTTTCAGAAGAAACTGTACATACTGGGAGCTCTGATTCAAGCATATATTTCTTGCTTTTGTTTTGTATTTATTTACAAGCTGCCAGTCTGCCAATAACATTGCAGCATCTCCAGAGAATAGAAGCTTTATGCTGTTGCCAAGTAGCATCTCTTTGATTAAACACATCAATTAATTCGGCTGTATTCTAAGGAAATGCGGTTCTTTTGACTTTAACCTTTCTTAATGTGGAATGTCTGTTGTAGCTAGGAATGCATTTAGTTGAAGAAATAGTATCAAAGCATACCTAGCTTTCTCTCGAGGTAGGCCTGAACCTGACCCCTGAATCTGAACATCCTGAAGTTTGTATGTTTTAGAATGAGAGGAGATCGATCCAGACAGGAATATTATTGCAGCTAGTGAATTTTGCATTAAATCATTGATAGCAATTTTTTGGATGAGACGTAAGACCAATGCCCTGATCATTCTGGACATATTAAGACCCCACCATAATTCTCCAAGAGTGTTATTGTGTTGGCAAACTTCCTAATCTATTAACTTAAACTAAAATTATTTCCGCACCTTAATGGCCAATGCTTCTGTCAGTGTCATTCAGCTTTGCTCCATTGAGTGCAGTGGAATTTCACCAATTTACATTAGTTCAGGATCTGTCCCTTTAAGTCTGGAAAAGAAAACATTTTTCTTCCCTTGTTCTTACATGTTGTTGTAGAATGGCGTTGTGAACTGCTTAGTAGATGTTGTGTCTCTCCCCAGAGGAGGTTGCATTTCTGAGGTTGTGTGCATATATTGTTTCTGGTGTTTGTAAGGTGTTCTATGGTTCTTCAGAGTTAAAGGTGATAAACACATAAAATTATGAGAGCACAATTGGCAGAAAATACAGTATTTGTTTTATCTGAGTTGGATTTCTAAATAGAATCCAATAATTAAGTGAAAGGAAAAAGGAATAATGTATTAAAGGTATAAAAATTAATGAGTGAAAAACGTTAGAGTAGAATTTACAGACCTCAGCTACAGTTAACTGTAGAGGAGTTAAACCAGTTTATAAAAAGGAGTCATTTCCATATTTCTCTGTTGGGTAGGTCAAGGTTTGCCTTTTGCATTGTTTCCCTGCAGGCTAGCCCAAGTTATAGAAAAGTTCCGTCAAGCACTGTTTTTTAAACACATATGCAAGGTATCAGTTAATAACATCAACAAAGTGAAAATCTGCAGCATTTGTGTTTTGAGGGCACCAATGCTGTAGTGATGAATTAAGCAAAGTCTGGAGTGACAGAGAAAAATGTACCTTAATTTGTCCTGTTTGCAGTAATCGGAAGAAAGAACTTGTGGAGAAGTAAGCAGTGTATGGAGCTAAAACTGCATTCAGTTTTAATTACAAGTGGGTTTAATCATCCAAGAATTGTAACAATTTGCAACGTGCTAATAAGTGCTGGTTGTAAAAGTATAATAATGGCCAGAAGTATAAACTAGTGTGGTTCTTCTTCTTGAAGATTACCACTCTAGAAGCTCTACTGTGCACTGCTACCTCAATTGGTCTCATGGATGTGCACATCTTTTTTGAATAAAAACTACAAATGTTCATGACTTCTGGTATTTCTGAAGTGATTCTCAGGAAAAACATTATGCCTGATTTTAATTCCAGTTTTTTTCCCTTGTAAAGCATCTCAATACCCTCATATTTAATGACATTGTTCATTGATTTATAAATGAAAAGTATGTAATCACATCAAGTAGAATTTAGATTTTTTTAATTATGTTAATTGGCTGATGAAGATGCCTGTTGCTTTTTTTCTGATTTGGACATAATTATGCTGACTAGTTCTGACTTTTTCCACAAATTGATGCTGATTATTTATATATAACCATTAAGCTCAGCTAAATTTCTGGTAGATGGAATCTTTATTGAGATTCTTATCCCTTCTAAATAAGCACTGCAGTTCAATGCCTCCAGTTATGTAGTTTTGTCACTAACTGGGTTTTTTTGATAATCATGCACCTTTGACGGAAGACGTTCTATGGAAATTGAGTTGAGTTTTATTGTGCATACAAGTTAGATGTGCCAGCAGGAGGTTTGTGGTTGCCAGTTTTCTTTCTATATTGCAAATACAGTAAAGCAAAAGGCCATGCACAC
Organism: Apalone spinifera; assembly: GCA_030068395.1. Classification (NCBI taxonomy): domain Eukaryota; kingdom Metazoa; phylum Chordata; order Testudines; family Trionychidae; genus Apalone; species Apalone spinifera. The sequence continues at coordinate 35,901,672 of JANRFK010001158.1, forward strand.
ATCTGGATGAAAAGTGCTGGCCTCTAGAAGGCTAGAGAATGGAATTTAGTTAAACAAAAAGCCTTTCTTACTGAAAGTATCTCAATGGGATTGACAAAGTAATGAGTTAAATACTGGTAGTGCAGAGACTTGGCAGGCAAATGGAACAGACACTGTGTACTAAACAATAATTCGCTCATAGCTTTAGACATTAATTACAAACTATGCTTTTAAGAAGGGGAATGCTGGCCAGCAGGTTCTTCTTTTGTATTGAAAGCCAAATATATATATATATATATATATATATATATATAAAAGCGGATTGGTCTTTTTTTTGAAAGTGAAAAAATGAAGATCCAGCCTGTGTCAAATTTTGGACCATTGTATGTGTCAAATATGAAATCAAATAGAAAGGCAGTTTTCCACTTGATTTTCCTCACTATTTAGCTCCCCATTTTTCCATTATTAGTACACATCTGCTAACTGGATTTGTCTATAATGTTGCAGGTCCGTGTCCTGCAAACTGATCTATAAAGTACCTTTAGTAACAGGGTGGCACCATATCTCACTGGGTGACAGCGGAAGATGCCAGATTCAGGACAAACTGCTGAGAAATAGGACAGACTCACCCCAAACTGATTGTTAATCCATACACCAAATCAGAAACAATCCTCTCTCACTACTACAAGGAGTCCAAGCTGCAGTGTCCTTAGGCATCCCAGACCTTGTTTCACCACTAGCTCTATGATGGGTGGTTATTGAAAACTATCTGCCTCAAAGAAAGGATTCTTCTGATCGTCACATATCAGCAATGTGCCCAGGTCAAGAGAAAGTTCAGATCTTACCCATGATCAAGCTGTTGCCAGTCCTTTAATGTCTAAAACATAATTTATAACTGAAAAGAAGGAGCCAGTTAAAAATGGTCAAAGAAATCATATACATGCCGTCAGTGTTCCCTGTAAGCTGGGTGCTTATGTGGCTGCTCAGGAGAGATTCAAATGCTGCCCAGCTGACTAGCAGAGTGCCCACAACTTTTGTTTCTACTGGCACATGTACATGCCTTGGTGCACATAAATAATGCATTCCACATACAGATGGAAAAAGATCCATACATGGATAGAAAAGATTAGAGGGAACATTGTGTATAATCATCACAGAGTTCTTGGATCAGGTTTTAACCTGGGATTTTATAGACTTTATGCTTCTAAAGTCTCTGTTAACTTTCAAAAGACTGGAACATCCTTGTTGCATAGTCATTGTGCTGCTTTTAGTGTAGGTCCATAGTCCAGAGATCAGAGCAAGAAAGAGGCAAAATTGAGATGCTTCCATAGTCTTATATACCTTCTCCCATAGGACGGAATACTCTGAGTCTTATTTTGTGGAAAATTACAGGTACAAGATACTGTCTAAATGACAAGGAGTCCTGTGGCAACTTATAGACTAACAGACATATTGGAGTATAAGCTTTCGTGGGCAAAGACCCAGTTCGTCAGATGCATGTAGTGGAAATTTCCAGAGGCAGGTATAAATATGCAGGCTTCCCTGATGAGGCCACAGCACAGCTAGTGGCTGAGCTCTGAGACTTTATCCCCACACACAATTATTTCAGATTCGGTAACAATATATACCTCCAAACCAGTGGCACTGATATGGGCACCCGCATGGCCCCACAATATGCCAACATTTTTATGGCTGACCTGGAACAACACTTCCTCAGCTCTCGTCCATTAACACCCCTTCTCTACTTACGCTACATTGATGACATCTTCATCATTTGGACCCATGGGAAGGAGACTCTGGAAGAATTCCACCACGATTTCAACCCCACCATCAACCTCAGCCTGGACCAGTCTACACAAGAGATCCACTTCCTAGACACACAGTGCAAATAAGTAACGGTCACATAAACACCACCCTATACCGAAAACCTACCGACCGCTATGCCTACCTTCATGCCTCCAGCTTCCATCCCGCACACACCACACAATCCATTGACTACAGCCAAGCTCTAAGGTACAACCGCATCTGCTCCACCCCCTCAGACAGAGACCAACACCTACAAGATCTTCACCAAGCACTCTTGAAACTACGATACCCACACGAGGAAGTGAGGAAACAGATTAACAGAGCCAGACATGTACCCAGAAGCCTCCTACTACAAGACAAGACCAAAAAAGAAACCAACAAAACACCACTGGCCATCACCTAAGGTCTTCATCTAAAACCTCTCCAACGCATCATCAGTGATCTACAACCCATCCTGGACAATGAT
>JANRFK010001158.1:35904022-35914506 GCA_030068395.1 Apalone spinifera
ATCAGCTGCTAGAAATGGGCCTCACCCTCCCTGACTGAATTAACCTCGTTATCTGTAGCCTCAATATTTATACCTGCCTCTAGAAATTTCCGCTAATGCATCTGACGAAGTGGGTCTTTGCCCATGAGAGCTTATGCTCCAATACATCTGTTAGTCTATAAGGTGCCACAGGACTCCTTGTCGCTTTTGCAGATCCAGACTAACATGGGTACCCCTCTGATACAAGATACTGTCTAATGTCACACGAGCAAGTCATATGTTCTCATGTTTTGATGGCTCACAGGAGCAGCTGTAACCCATACTGGTGCTAAAACATCCACAACAATGCATCTGGCCAGGACGAGCATCTTCTATATCTCACTGTGAGAGCTATGTTCTTTAATTAGCCATCAACTTGACTAGTTCATTCACAATGTGCTGACCATACTGGATATGGATTGTCTGCTAGGTGTTTCCCCAGGACAGACACATTTGGAATACTAGTACATAGTCAATATTCATAACTTTAAATACAAAGATGACACATGCATAGAAACAGGATAATCATATTTGATAAATTGTAATTTTTCCACTGACACCTTACTGGCATACTTTGCATAAGATTTGTTGCAGTTGTCTATCATTGGCAATATTAATGATATAAATGGTTATATTTCAATCATACAGCATCATACAAGGCCATAGAGGTCAGTATAGGAAGGTGTTGAGCATTCTGATCCCAATTCAGCAAAGCACTTCACTTCATGCTTAATTTTAATCCAGTGAGAATTGAACTTTTAAAAAATTTTCCTAGTTGGGAACAGAAATATTACAAGATTGAGCTCACATTGAGTAAAATCTATTCACAATCCACATCAATTCAGCACATATATGTGATGTTACTAAAATAATACATATCTCAATTCCCATTGTGCTGCTTTTCATACAAATACCAATAGTAATTCTTACTTGTCAGACTGGCTAGAATAAATTTTGTGACAAGTCCATATTTTGCCACTTTTGCTTGTGCTGAGTAGCATCCTTTCCAGTGAGCAGACCCATTGATTTTGATGTAATATACTTGCAGAGTAAGTTACCCCTGGGATGGGTGAGGGCTCATAATGTATATGAAATATACATATTGTTAAAATATATTTATGTCCATATGTGAGCTTTTCTAGTAGGGGTATGGCTCTATACTTCCATGACATATGATGTCCAGTCCCTTTGCAATACTGTTTTTATTGATTTTGTCCGGTAAAAATGGACATTTCCAGTGAGGTTACATGGACATAAAAAGGGGATAATTAAGCTGTGTGTGAATTGTAAGTTAGTTAAATAAATCAGACCAGCTCTGTTCCCTGGTCCCTGGCTATATACCTTTGCCTAGATCTTGTTTCCCCTTTCACCTGATTTGTGCTGCTCCAGAAGAACAAAGTAAATGGAATGCCAGTTTTCTGGGTGCCCATTGTAGGCAATACAACAAAGAGATATCCCAAGACTGCTCTAAATTGCCCCTTGGTACTAATCTAGTAACCAGCATGCTGAGGGTTATGGATTCACCACAATAGCTTACAGTCATCTTTGTAACCCTCCTTTGAGCTCTGCTGGGCGCAGATCAGGTATGCCCCAGGATCTGACCAGACATAGACAGACAAACAATCTAGCACCAGTGAAAAACAAAAGTCAGAAAAGATTCAACAGAATCACTGTAGAAGAACATTTTGTCCAGACTTTCAAATGACAAGTGATGCCTTGATTTTTGGATGTTCAATGTGAAACACCTTTGAAGGGCCCAATTTTCAGAAAGTGCCATGTCGAAACCACCAAAGCCTCTAGTCCAAGGGTGGGCAAAAGGACCTCTGTGGGCCGGATCTGGCCCACCAAGTGGGTTGATCCGGCCTGTGAAGGCCCTGCTGTTCCCTCACCCCCAGGGCAGTTACAACCGGGGGCGAGGGCAGAGCACAAAGTTTCCTCCGCCCTACCCCTGCCCTGCTAGGAGCATGTGGCAGTTTTCTAAGTGCTGGGCGCTCCTCACAGGGCGGGGGCAGGGCAGGGCAGAGGAAGCTCCATGCACTCCCCCGCTCCCAAGCTCTGATTGGCCTAGGGGCGGGGGAGTGTGCAAAGCCTCCTCCCACCCTGCGAGGCATGCGCGGCACTTTGAAGGTGCCACTTTGAAGCTCTGATTGGCAAGGCAGGGGTAGGGTAAAGGAAACTTCGTGCACTCCTCCCTCCCCCAGAACAATCAAGGCCTGGGGGCGGGGGAGCGCATGAAGTCTCCTCCTGTCCTGCCAGGAGTGTGCGGCACTTCAAAGTGCTACTTGCTCCTGGCAGGGCAGAGGAAACTTTGTGCGCTTTCCCTGCCTCCCGGGCCCTAATTGTTCTGGGGGTGGAGTAGTGTGCAAAGTGTCTTCCCGCCCTGCCAGGGGCATGGGTGCTTAGTGGGAAGGGAGGCAAAGGGGCTCCCCCACCCCCAGACCAATCATGGTCTGTGGGTGGGGAAGCTGGGAAGCATCCTGGCCCCGCTCCTTCCAGGGCGGCCCATGGCCACTTCAAAAAAAGTGGCCTCCAGCCAAAAATTATTGCCCATCCCTGCTCTAGTTACTTCTGAAATTCTTGGACAAAATTATGTACAGATGAGGCATTACTAGTTATCCAACTGTGAAATAGGACAATTAAACCCCTGTAAGGGACTGCACAATCACAGTGTAGCTTTCCACAACTAACATTCAATCTTTTATGTATTTACGAAATTCCTCTATATTGCAATTCCCAATATAGCATAATTGGTTCTCAAGTCTCAAGTTTAGCTGAGTTTGGAGAAAAAATGGCTAGGGAATCTGAGAATTTAAAAAAAATCTTGACAAATACAACCAAACCTCAGTATCAACAGATAATGTAAACTCTGGGCTAATGTAAAAGCACTTACCGATCATCTTCTTACTTATAGGCCGACAAAGGAATGAAATGCTACAAAAAGGCAATCTATTCTAAATTTCATTTGTCACAAGAGATCTTAGTCAACACTCAAAGTACGTAAACCTATATTTTTCATCACAAACACATTCTAGTTCCCTATTAGTTTGCAGAGCACCACATGCAGCTGTTATAAGCCCAAACCCTGCAATTGAATTCCTGTAAGAGACTTTTTAAAATGGCCAAAAGAGGAAAGAAAATACAAAGGTATTTCTGTTTGATGTATTCATTCCAATGCTATTAAAGAGAAGTACTGCCTTTACAGGAAAAATTGCTCTGTGAATGTTTGACCTTGTATTTACTGAAGACAATGACCCAAAGGCTGCATCTACCTTTCAAGTCAACTTGACATCTCAAGGCTTTAAAAAAATAAATCTTAAAGCTGTGGTTGCTTCATTTTGCTTCATTTGGGATAACAAGAAATGAACTGATTAAAAGGACCAGTGAAGACTCAGTTCAGTATTTACCCTGAAGCACAAGCCCGCTGAATACATGGGGGCTTATTCATCCAACCGTTATAGGAAATGGAAAGAAAAATAGAAGCTGAAAATTCAGTGATTCCATTGTAAGTCAGGCCCTGTGGCCTTCCTCTGGGGTCTGCCATTATAAAAAAAGGTATAGACTAGGGAAGAGAGGGGGACTTATGTGCCTTGCTCAAAGAAACAGTTCAAGCATTCACTTCTACCATGAATAAGAATAATGCATTTAATTAGACGATCATTGTGACAAATTGGTTGTGATGAGGCAGTTGAATATCCCAGGAGAGTGATGCTAATCTCTCTTGTAGTTTAAAGGCTCTGATGTGTGGGCATAAGATAGATAACAAAGCTTACAGGGCCAATAAGAAGCATGAATTCCCCCAATTGAAGAGAATGGATGTTTGAATTGGCTCGAGAAGATATAATGGTTTTGATCAAATCTTTAGAAAGAATGAAAGAAAAAGAAAACAGCAACCTCTAAATCAGAGAGAATCATTACTGGGCTCTCACCCATTTTCATAACTGTATCATAGTGACATAAAGAGAGAAACCTTAGGAATAAAAGGCAATCTAAACTAATCAGATTTTGTTTCATGTCTTTTTACAAGTGTGATAAATTTGTTTAATTTTCTGAATTCTAAATAGGACAAGGCCACTAATGACCTTATTGCATAAGGTACATTACATTGTCATTTAGTTTATCATTTTCAGTCTTGGAGTTATATGTTGATTTAAGGCATAGTTTAAGAAAAGAGAATACAAGCGGCGGTGCATCATTTCCAGTAATACACGTGGTCAAAGGAATCTGGCCAAAGGAATCTACCGGCATTTTTTATAACTTCTCTTGGGTTTTTCTTCTTGTTTAGGGAATGTTATTTTGCAAGCTAAAAAGACATTTTTCAGAACTTTTAATAGAGCAAATCCTCTAGGATCATGGTGCAACTCAGTGGAAGAGATGCATATATATATATATATAGAGAGAGAGAGAGAGAGAGAGAGACACACACACACACACACAATACCTAGTGACTTCCATTGTGGTTATCTCATGACATAAATTACCTTTGAAATTTGATCCAAAGCCCTGTAAAGTCAAATTAAGTCCATTGACTTAATAGGCATTGAATCAGGCCTTTACTGTCTAATTGTTCTTGTATCTACAACTACTTCTTCATGAAAAACAATAAAAGAGAGAATGAGTAGTCATGAAAGGCGAAAATTGCCAGGAGTGGGTACCTGAAGGTGGACACTTAAATCTGTATGTAGGCACCTAGATAGGTGGCCTTGTTTTTATAGGTACTGACTACCCACAATTCCAGGGAAGTTCAAGGGAGCAATAGAAAGCACCCCCAAAAATGAAAAATTAAGAGCCTGATCCAAATCCCAGGCTCTTCCCAGAAGAGAAGAAAGGACAAGAACTGGTACAGAAAGCAGCTTTATTTTCAGTCTTCAAAGAGATTAGTAAAACAAACAAAAAAACCCAACAACAACAGAGCACTAAAAATACTTGACATTGGTGTTTTTTAAGATGACACTTTTGGGCAATGAATTTGAACATATACATGTGGAACCCTGCTAAAGGCATATGAGTTAGGAAGACTGGGAAAAAAGAAAAGGAGAAAGCTGTCATCTTGGGTGTCTCCACATGCAGCTCACAGTATCCTCTGGTAGGTGAAGGAAACAATGCACATTTTATGGTACATTTTCAAAATCAGCTACACAAAACTCATATTTCACAAGTAGTTTTGTGTGCTCAGAGAATGAAAGTTACTATTGTGGGCTTCTGATTACTTGGGGGGTTGTTTGTTTTTGTCCTGTGGACAAGATGTACAGTGGACACAACCTATTGATGAAGTATGTTTTAATTCCTGGGTATCATTTCCATCATTTTCCTTTAATTCAATTTCCCCATTATTTAACTTAACATAAAGTATGAGCGTAGGGTTCTGCACGCATTATAAAAGGTAACTTTTGGATAAAACTGACATAGGTCATGTGACCAGTGTAATTAGCATAGTTGAACTAAAGTAATGGATTAAGTAGTGCTGATACATCAATTGGGAAAGAACTTTTTTTTCACCCCAAAGTAAATTGCAAATGCCATAAACATTATAATAGATATATTCTCCCCAGGATTCCTCCATAGAATCTTCATTTCTAGTGAGAGCTAAATACATTTATTGTAAGAAGAGTACCCCTAGGAAAACAAAGTGCAAGGTTCATTTTATTTGATCATTCTAGACTTGCCATTTGTGGTGTGATAGTCACTGACTGCTTTTCATGCATCTATTACAAGCACATAGCCTATACATCTGTGCTGTATGTGGAGACTGCAGTAGGCTTGGTCTAGCATTCCAGAATGCTAATTAGCTCTACATAAGCAATTACATAATAAACTGACCACCTTAGCACAAGCAACATTAAAAGTCATGGCATCCTACTGCACTTAACAATAGTTATTTCCTACTGTCACACAGTAGAGTATCAGCTATACCTATAGAAATTAGAGCGATTATATCAGAGATAGGAATTAGATTCTCAAATAACATTTCAGCAGTGAGCTTTGAAAGACTGAAGATATTTTATCTCTATTTACAAGAGTAAAATAACAGAAAGTGCATTAATATTTTGATGTAGTGCTGCTAAGAATACATGGTTCTTAAACCCTTTTAGTTTCCTCACAATCTAAGTATTAATTTTAATTCATTATTTTTTACATATTAGGTTGCAAAGGTAGACTCATAGAATCATAGAGCTGGAAGAGACCTCAGGAGGTCATCAAGTCCAGCCCCCTGCCCAAGGTGACAGTTCCAGTTCTAGCATTCTGTACTCTTGATCCTTCCGAATGAGCTTCTAGGATAAAGTGAAAGATACAATGTAAGAACTTTCAGAGTAACATACCTCCAGGGCAGATCACACATTTTGTTGTGTATATCAAAGTGTAATGATATCATCCTGCTTTGACTTCTCGTTGTTAATTGTTTATATTCTGTTTCATATTAATTTTTTTATAGAAAAATAATCAGCCCAGAAAAATCATGTTTTTCAAGGAAAGAATTACTAAGATCAGATTCAGGGGACCTGAAGCAGCTCTGCCTACTGTCAAATACATAATTATTAATCTAGCAGGAAATGAAGCAGACATGGCAATAAGATGAAATATAGCATACAAAATTTATATATATGAGCATTATTCTATAAGATGTTTCCCCTCTTTAAAAAAAAAAATCATGTCTTATATGAAATGCCACCAGCCACTACACTTTCTCATAAACTGTTATTGTGTAGTCACAATGCCCTGTCAATAAGAAACACAATTGGGGGATTTATTGTTTATATCAAACACATACCAGTTCATTGTTCACTCAACCACTGGCTTCATTTCCTAGAATCACATGTTGATTGATATTCTAGAACATGCAAACAATGTGTTTAATGGGGCTGATTACTACTATACTACTTAAATGATTGAACTTTGGCAACAATTCTATTCATGTTCTAACATGTATCTCAGTATTAATCTAGTTATGGCTGCATGCATTTTCAGTACCGTCTTGTATACTTTAATTTTTCTTGGGAATAGAATCATTATACAAAATTCCCCTTTCTCTCCTTCTTCCCTGCAATTGGTAGTTGAAAGGATTCTGATCAGCCAAAAAATAAAAAAGGTATGGAAATCAACTGCAGATTTATATTTAAGGGGTGATAGCCAGAAGAAATGTATTTTGTGTGACTATTTCTGCAGGCTAAATTATTAATTTATATTATATTTCATAAGGACATTGTATTTCCAGAGGAGGAGAATAAAAAACAACCAACAACCAGAGAGTAAACCTGGCCCTGTAGAGATTCAAACAGTGATGGTGCCATGCATAGAGATGAGGGAGACTTGGGTTTTGCAAATATCAAAGAAATACATTCCCCCCTGTGATCTGATTCAGGAGTTGACAGAATTACCCACAATAGGGCTGGACAGTTGCAGGCAATAGACTGTTCCCTGTGTTTTGTTTACAGCAGATGTTAGCCCTGTGGTTTTTGTGTTCCCTGCAAAAGTATAGTGCCATTTCTGTTCATTTGTGACATACAGATTTCAATTCTGTTTGTGAGAGCTGGTTTATATCCCAAACCATGGCATAGCCTACTTGATGCCATTCAGCCGAGATAATTATCTGTTGTAATATAATTGGATAGTTGATTATTTGTGTTAGCTTCAGGTGGGCATGGAGTAAATTCTAGCTGTACCCAAGTGTTATCTGGATCTGCAAGTAGAACATTTTAATATCCATAAATCAATTGCTTTAATGCATTGCTGCAGATGTTGGGAACTGTTTGGACATTCTAAGACAGTAAAACATTGGATGGTTTTTGGTTCAACTTTTGCTAATTTATATATATTGATTGAAGAGTTTCAGCAGCCCTGGCTTTTACAGCATTTTGTTTCAGTACACATGGATCTGTAATGTAAGAAGAAACAATCAGAGAAGACACAATGTGACACTAAATATTGCAAGCACTTTTGTGCTACTGTGTGTTTATTGTTTTCCAGTTAAGGAGGTGAAAATAAATACTGTGTTGTACAAAAAACAGATCGTATTTCAAAAAATCATTTAGGAATGACAGCAGAGATCAGCAAACCATGAGTTGGCAAGTCACTGTTATACTAGCAAAACAAATTTTATGATATCGCTTATTTACCAATATTTGATTTCAAGTTTGCAATTCTACAATTTTCAGAGTCCAATCCTTCCAAACATTATTACTTGGAGCAGTGTTTATTATTAGGTATGGTCTCATTACAGTCAACTACTTGTGGTAATAAATGTGTGTAAGATAAGGGACTTGGCTATTCACTGGGACAAATAAAAGACTTGTGAAAAGTCTCCCCTTTGTATAAAACTGAAATTGTTAATAAAATCATAATTGTGCAGAATTATTTCCAATATTAATAGCGATCTATATCAACCTCTGTTCTTTGGCATTCACTAAAATTATGTTTCCAGTAGCCTGTCAGAGATTTCAAACTCCTGGCTTTAGGCCATCCGCGGGCAGAGCAATTGTGCAATCTGGCCCAGGAGTCCTGGTGGATTGGGGGAAGAGGGCAGCTGTTTGTTACTGTTCCCCAAGCCTCACCCCTTCCCACCATTGCCTTGTCCTCTCCCCCCCACCCTTCCATGGCATCTTCTCTTTTCTAAACTAAAAAAACCCAATTCTTTCAGCCTTCCTTCATAGGTCATGTTCTCTAGACCTTTAATCATTCTTGTTGCTCTTCTCTGGACCCTCTCCAATTTCTTCACATCCTTCTTAAAATGCGGTGCCCAGAACTGGGCACAAGATTCCAACTGAGGCCTAACTAGCGCAGAATAAAGTGGAAGAATGACTTCTCATGTCTTGCTCACAACACACCTGTTAATGCATCCCAGAATCATATTTGCTTTTTTTGCAACAGCATCACACTGCTGACTCATATTCAGCTTGTGGTCCACTATAACCCCTAGATCCCTTTCTGCAGTACTCCTTCCTAGACAGTCGCTTCCCATTCTGTATGTGTGAAAATGATTGTTCCTTCCTAAGTGGAGCACTTTGCATTTGTCTTTATTAAACTTCATCCTGTTTACCTCAGACCATTTCTCCAATTTGTCCAGATCATTTTGAATTATGACCCTATCCTCCAGAGCAGTCACAACCCCTCCCAGCTTGGTATCATCTGCAAACTTAATAAGCGTACTTTTTATGCCAATATCTAAATTGTTGATGAAGATATTGAACAGAGTAGGTGTGCCAAATTTCAAAATAGCCTATTTCAAAATTCAATCACAATAAGATATGCAATTTGCATAGCAGAAATTGAGTATCTTATTTCAAGTTTAGGGTGCTGGGTAGAGGCACCTATATGCTTCCCAGAACTACAACATATTTCAGTAACAATCATATAGTAGAATCTTATAACTCCATACATAGTGTGGAATGATACATCATAATGCATATTTTGTAAAAAATACATCATAACCATATAATAGTGCTAAACATGAGTTACAGGGTGTCATATGAGGTACAGTGTGTCACAGTAATACAGTAGAGTTTAGAAATCTGATTTCATCGGAAATGTCCTTTAAAGTCCTGCTGTAGGAATGGTTTAAGACTCTATAGGTTGCAATATTACTTTTTGGGTCTTTATTGCATTATGGTTATTTTTAAATAACTATGAATATTTGACAACACTGATCATTCATGTCTTAATATGTAACTTCAAAAGAGATCTGAGGTTTCCTTATTCTCATGGTTCCGGAACATTTTTTTTTTTTGGTGGTGGGGCATAAACTTCCATAGGGTTGAGCAAGGGAAATTCAGAATATCTCTGCCACAGAATTCAAATGATATAAGAAATACAAGTCATTCAAAAGATGATATGTAGGATATATTATTAGCATCTCATGCACTGGGCAATGTGATAGAGCTTGTTAGAGGAATACCTCATTGAAAAGAAAATAGGGCATGACCCAGGGCCCAGTGAAATCAGGGCAGAGTCTTTTCATTGACATTAAAGGGAGATGGATCAGGCCCATAGATGTGTCTTCCAGAGGAAAAAACCATATCCCAGGAAAGCCTCTTCAAGCAAACCCCAGGCTTAAAAAATTCCTTATTATATATACTAAAACTGGCACATATTGTCAGCAGTGAGTCGGGCGCTGAATAGTTTTTGTAGTGAGGGTGCTAAGTGCCATTTTACTACAGGTTGGACCTCCCTGGTCCAGCAAATGAGAGAATTTCCCAGACCAGGGGAGGTCTACTGACACCAGCCCACAAGTCCATCCCCTGCTGCTGGCAGGCTGCCCCAGCAGACAACCCTGCCTTGCCCTCCCCACAACCTGGGTGGGCTGACTGCCCAGCTACTGCTAACTCCCTGGGCAGCACAGGCTCTGGCTCCTGTCACAGTGCTCTGTTTCCACGCAACCAGGAGCAGCTGCAGGAGTGGGGCTTTGATCCTGGCCCCACGCAGTACAGGCAGTCCCCGGGTTACGTGGATCCGACTTATGTCGGATCCCTACTTAC
>JANRFK010001158.1:35914960-35933786 GCA_030068395.1 Apalone spinifera
CCCTGCTCTGGTGGGAAACCCTCTCCCTCTGGCCACTGGCGTGTGGCTCATCAGGCCCAGCTCCCCCTGTTTCTCGCAACGTGATTTCCCCTAGGGCTAGAGTTTCCCCTACAAAATGTACCAGTTCCGACTTACATACAAATTCAACTTAAGAACAAACCTACAGTCCCTATCTTGTACGTAACCCGGGGACTTCCTGTAGCAGCCATGGCTCCGCATAGCTGAGTGAAGCTGTGGGGCTTTGATTCTGGCCCTGCACATCCTCAGCTGTGGCCCCATGCAGCCTGGGGTAGCCACGAGGCTCCAGCCCCATGTTCCTTGTGGTTGCATTGGGGACTTCGACCCTGTGCTGCCACGGGGCTCTGACCTCAGCTCCACACTCCCAAGGGCTGCTGGAGGCTGCTGTGGAGCGCTGGCCCTATCCCATACTGCCTCCAGGCGGGCTGTTGAGGCTAATGCTTAGCCCAACTGGCCCTCCTGTCCTTAGGCTCCGGTCCAGGAGTATCCATGGTGCTGCCAGACCAGGGATGTTGCTAGACCAGGGAGTGCTGGATTTTGGAGGTACAACCTGTATAAATCTGGTATTTAATGGAAATCACTTCAAGCCAGGAGTGCGACTACATCCTTATTTTCAGCACCTATGCAGTGGATTAAAATAGGGTCCATAGAACCCATCCCCTTTCCTTGGAAGAGACCTTGAGCCCACAAAGTTTGATCCAAGGGGGATGTAAGCACCAGAGGCTTCTGGGATTTACCATGGGTACTGAGATCAGGAGATAGTACTGATAGATCAAAGAGCCAGGCATGATCATCTGGGGCAGGAGAGTGGGGTAGGAATGGAAAATGCTTTTTTACGTGGATTAGATCTGAGATCCATTTAGTCTTAATCCTCTACTGTGAAATGTGTTGAAATGAACATGATATACCGCAGATTTTTTTTAAAAAGCGCTTTTCCATAACAGCTGCGCATAAATATTTTGTATTTTCTAGAGCATCTCCTGTTCCACAGTAAAAGCCTCTGCCGGGGAAATTTATTTTCTGTGGGAAAATGTTTTAAATTGAACTTACTGATGATCTCAGAAGTATACCAGTTGAAATCCTCTCTGCTGTGCTTAGCCCCAGTAACAAATTCAATTGTTCATTATGACTAATTAAGAAAAATACCTCAGGCACCCACAGAAATTCATTAGAATGAGATACTTGACTGGTGCACTGCAACCCTGAGAACTGATTCAGAAGAACCTGACTGTAATGTGCAGCACCTGCATACTTTTTAAAAGAGTGCCTTATTGAAACACAATGTACAAACAGGTACTGTGTATGGCATTAGCCTGTGGGAACATGATCTCTATATACAGTACAAGACTTAAGTGTTCATCTAGATCTTGGTGCATAATGTCTTATTTTATGTATAAAACTCACTGATAGAGAAAAAAAAAACAGGTGCAAACTTTTCCTCAACTGCTTTCATAGGAACTGCAGATGAGTTCAACTTCTTAGATTATAATGTGACAGAACACTGATGCCAGAACTGTGTATTGGGAATTTTGACACAGAGAGCCCAGAATCTCACTTGCCAAATGCTGTCACTAGGAATTTCCAGTAAAAGTGTTAAGTCTATTTACTAGCTGCCTATTACTTTTAAGTCAAATTTGCCCTTTAAGAATAAACGGGCATATTTGCTTTTCTCCAGTTTCTGCTCATTTACTCATTTTACTATGTGTTTGCTGTCTGCTGACATTTTCATTAACATGGTGCAATTTGTTTAACTCCTTTTCTGCTCTAAAAAAAATGGATGGAGATTTTCTGACCAGTTCTAGTTATTTGGTCGGCATTACTAAAATATAAAACAAAATATAGAGAGCAAAAAATTGCAGACCGTTGTGCATCAGTGCTTGAAGGTGTTAAATTTTGTTCATTTGTCCCATCTTCTGAAGGACCCAACTGCATATTACTGCCATATATGAAAATGTCGAGTGAGCTACTGTAGCACTGACATGAAAAAATGCATTAGACCATGCCAAACTAAGAGTTTTCTTTAGCTTATGTCCAACTCTTTAATTTGTGGTCTTTAATTTGTAGTTTCTCACACATATTTCTTAAACTAATATTAAATATAATATTAAGCACTGTAATTGCAGGTGCACAAAATACCTTGGGAGAAAGCCATTAAACATAAAAAAAGTTTAACAACTCAGTGGTCACCACAAAAAATGCAGCTTTACCATTGCTGGTGCAGGTGTCGGCTGACTGAGAGATTTGGCTGGTCAGAAGGTTGGTGTGGGAAGGAGCAGCAGTCCCTCTTCCTCATACCTTGGCCATCTCATAGAGGCACTGGGCTCGAGCCTGTGTGTGCATTGGATGAGGGGAGCTTAGCTCCTGTCCTGTAACCTGATCAATTTAAAAATGGGTTATGGGGATACCTCATTGGCCCAATGGAAAATCAACTCTACCCCCAATCCCCACCCCCCAAGAAAGCTGCATGTTTGGAAGTTTATAATGCTCCTCGAGTACATGGGCCACCATTCACATGTCCCAACTCGTATGAGGTCTCCACAGGTTGGGAGGGGTAGCAAAGTGGGCAGTGCTGCCACTGCAATCCCACATACTTGAAATGTGTCTTACTCCTCTGTCTTGAATGTCTGGGGGAGGGTTTCAGTGTCTGCTGCAGAAAGAGGCATCTCCCACCTCAACTCTCAGTACTCACACAAGGAAAGAGAACAGGGGAAACAGAAGCCATTTTGGTCTGTGTGGATTCTACAGAAGAAGGCCTAGTAGTAGCTCCCTCTTAACGATGGCTTTGCTTGTATGACTGTTTGTTAATGAGCTTCATAGGCCTTATCTTGC
Source organism: Apalone spinifera (assembly GCA_030068395.1). Classification (NCBI taxonomy): domain Eukaryota; kingdom Metazoa; phylum Chordata; order Testudines; family Trionychidae; genus Apalone; species Apalone spinifera. Next base: position 35,917,808 of record JANRFK010001158.1, read on the forward strand.
TGCTTAGTTTGTGTGGAGAGGAGCTACCAGATAAGTCTTTTCCCTGCTTGTGTTAAAAGCTGATAAAAGTTGTGGCTTCCACTTTACCCAAAGCTGTGTGGGTACTGCCTATTTTTACTGTAGTAACAGGGTCAGCTAACAGAAGCACACAAAATAAAAAGACCCAGTCAACCCCTTCCCCTAAAGTGTTTACTATCTAATCTGACAGGACTCAACAAGTTGACATTCATAAATGGACAAGGAGAGCATCGGGAGTTACAGTTATGACACATGGCTACTTATGTAGGCAGTGTTGTAGCCATGCTGGTCCCATGATATTACATGGTGAATTACGTGGATGTTATATGGATAAAAACATGGTGATCAAGTTAATAAAATGTATAGGACCAACTTCTGTTGGTGAGAGAGACACAAACTTTTGAGCTACCTGGCCATCTTCAGGATATGGGAAACTTATTCAAAGTATCAATATAAAATTTGAACAGATTGTTTAGTATTAGTAGTTAACAGACATTTCAAGGGATCATTCATGGTGAAGTAAGCAGCACTGGTACCAGTATAGATGTTTGGAGGATCCCATTCTTCACTCTTCTTCACAATAAAAACTGACCATTTATTCTTGAGTCAACAGTGTGCCCTTGTAGCCAAAAAGGCTAACAGCATCTATTAGGGTGAATTATGAGGAACATTGCCAGCAGATCTAGAGAAGTGGTTATTCCCCTTTATTTAACATTGGTGAGGTCACATCTGGAGTATTGAATCCAAATCTGGGCCCTCCATTACAGAAAAGATGTGGATGCATTGGAGAAGGTCCAGAAGAGGGCAACAAAATGACTTATGAGGAGAGTCTGAGGGATTTGGGCTTATTTAGTCTATAGAAGGGAAGAGTGAGTGAGGTTTTGATACCAGTCTTTATCTAAAGGGGAGGTTCCAAAGAGGATGGAGAGAGGCTGTTCTCAGTGGTGACAAATGGCAGAATAAGGAACAATGGTCTCAAGTTGCAGAGGGGGAGGTTTAGGTTGGATATTAGAAAAAAAGTATTTTACTAGGAGGGTGGTGAAGCACTGGATGAGTACTTCACCACTATTCCACTGACTTTCAGGACATTGCAGTGGTAGTGGAAAATGGGTTTACTTTCAGTATGTTCATTACGTTCACATTTTTGGTCATATAATCGTATTAAAATAACTACAATGGATTGTTGTGGAACAGCACACCATTTTATTGGTTATTCATGTTATTGGATGCAACAGCAACTTTTCATTCCAGATCACATTTTTCATTGTGTGTGTCAGTTATAAAAGTGGTACATTTACAAATTAGAGCATGTCATATTTTTATGAGCCTGTGGCTTGACTGATTGCTGGATCAGCAAGTGCATACTGGAACGAGACAAGGTACTTAGTTTATTAAAAGAACTGTACAAGGGGATGGTGTTAAAGGATTATCAAACCCTCATTTGAGCTAGGCAAGGAGAGTATTTTAATTTATAAAAGTGAATCCATAAGCCATATTCAAAGATAAATCTTCCTTTCTCTCTGACCTAATTCAGTTGTTTGAATTTAGCCTAACTTCAGTAGCTAGGTATTAAACAGAATATTTTCAGACAAATATTGTGTATTTGCATTGTGGTTATCCTAACAATCAATGGGTCAGATATGTTCTGCAAAATCAGGCTATGTTATGGTCTATTATACTGAAGTACCTCACTGTATCACAATTACTACTGTTTGGAAAGGACACATATACCACTGAACTACAGCATTTGGTTTCCCTTTCGTATAGATTGTCTTCTTTACTTCTATGAGGACATTCTGTAAACCCTGAACTGATATCAGAATGGTTTCTTCTCACTCGTAGTACAAGTGAATAAGGATTGGTACTCCTTGCTCCCAGTCTCTAGTTGATGAACCATTGTATTGCAGTCTGAGAGATCCATTGTTGCTCACTATCTATTTAATGTGAAAGGTGTAATTTGCAGTTGGAGTTGGGGGCTAGATACATTCCCATTTTGCAATGATAGACTAAGCTCCACTTCAGACTAGATTGTGTTTAGTTGGCTAGTTGAGGTCTAGTTTGGGGAAAATACATCCTACATGGCTGGGAACCACAGATTGAAAGACTAGACCTATGCTGAATTCATCTTCTGGATGAATTGACTTAGTCTTTCACCTTAGTTGATGCCATGCATCTGACGAAGTGGGTCTTTGCCCATGAAAGCTTATGCTCCAACACTTCGGTTAGTCTATAAGATGCCACAGGACTCCTCACCGCTCTTTCACCTTAGTTGCATTTTATTTCTTGCGCTGTTTTTCTGAGTGTTTTCTTCACAGCTGTCATTCTAAGGCTTTGTTTACACTACACAGCTTTTAGCGACAGGGCTGTGTCAACACAGTGTCGCTAAAAGTCTGTCAGTGTAAACACTGTTTGTTGGTGCTTTTGCCTACAAAATACTTCCACCTCCTAATGAGCAGGTTTGTATTGTCGATGGAAGAGCACAGCTGCCGGCAATAAACTGTTCACACTGCCACTTGCTGCGACAAAACTTTTATACTTCAGGAATGGGCTTTTTTAAGCACCTGTTCAATTGGCAGTGTACTCAAAACCCAAGGTAACTAATCTGACCTTATATGTAGAGCCTCCAAGTTACTCTTAGACCAATAGCAATGAATCTGTGACAGAGACAAATGTGTTCAGTGGGAGAGAAATTTCAGAGGGGACCCAGGCTTATCCACAAAACCTTTCTTTGTCTTTCAGATTTATTTTCACATGGATCTTCAGAAATCAGAACAGTGCAGCTACAGTAACCTCAAAGTTCCCTTTGTGTAGCTTAAATCCTTTTATAAATAAATATTGCTTAACAAATTCCAGTAGCTATGCTTCTGCTAGAGTCACTTGACTTCCAGAACTCAGTGCCTTATTCAAATGAATGTAAACCTGTCTCTTTTTAAGGTTCTCAACCTCCCTATGTTCAGCTACACCTAATCTTTTCCCAGCCACTGAGTACATCTTCTCGAGGTGTACTAAAAACATTACTAAGATTTAACACTCCAGCTCCAAGCCCTCTTCATCCCCCCTGAAAAAACCCTCAAATCGACTCTTCACTGACAAGTTCAGTCAGGCTTCACCACAGGGGTGGAACCAAAGTGGAGACTACTATCACCATGAGTCTTTATTAATATCCATCTGCTTATGTTTCACAAAGTCATAGACTTGAGGAGGCAAATCCTCAGCTCATGTAAATTATCATAGCTCTGTTTACTTCAATGGAGCTATGACAGTTTATACCAGCTGAGAACCAACGTGTCTGCTCCTGCTCCAACAATTTCAGCAGGAGCTAGATCAATCCCAATAATTCAGTGCCACAATCTAGCTTTGGATAATGTTGAAAGTTCCCATCACTTCAAAACGATCTTCCTGCAATCAGATTTCCAGGGTCTCCCACTTGAAGTCATATTCTTATCACTGACATTTAAGGAGTTGTTCCTGATTTTAAATAATATCTAAATAAGGTTTAAAGGGTACATCTACACAGTACCATAAACTCAAAATGAAATACACAATTTGCGCTAAGCAAATTGGGTAGCTTATTTTGAGTCTGTTTTGAAATAGGCTATTTTGAAATTTGATGCTGTCTACACAGCACCAAATTTAGAAATAAAGTGCTATTTCGAGCCATCCCTTACTCTTCATACAACGAGATTTACGGGGATGGTGAAATAGTGTGACCGCTATATTCTGGAATAGCAGACGCGTTCAAAAGACACAGGGCTATTTCAGGATACTTCTAGTATCCCAAAATAACTTTGTGTAGACATATCTCAACGGGTCTTATCTTTTTTTGCATCTTTAGTTCTATCTTTAAAATCTAGTCTAAACCAAACCAATCTATTCTAAACTATGAAAAATAAAGAAATAAGATAGTTGAGAGAGCTCACACCAGTTTCAAGATGTGTAAATGAAACAATAGTTGAAAATCACCTGCTTCTGTGCATGGTTTTATTAAGTTGTGTCAATTCTGATCTCTGTACTATAATAGTACACCAAATAGATATGAGATATAAGAGAAGCACTTTAGAGCACAGGTGAATACAGAAATGGAACCTTAGCTTCCTAGATTTGGCACATTCACTTAATAGTAGAAGGCAAATCTACATAAGAAAAATGCTTTTCCTCAGTATTATATATTGCAAAATACCACTTTAAGATGATAACTTGAGAAATTAGACAAGGCACTCACATATTTTGAGCCCTGTTCAAAGCAATACATGGAAATAAACATCTCTGTTTATGTTCAAATACTATCTGGTATAATAAAAATTTCCCTTTTAACTCTGTGCTAATAAGGAAACACAAATGTTCATCACATGTGATGTGCTCTGCAATTTCTTCAAGCACACTCAATAGAAATAGCACCAGAAAAGGGTAAAGATGTTGAGCCACTATATTTTGATCTGATAACCTAAGTGGCTCATGACATTCACTTTAGGGTAATCCTACAGGAGAATACAACCAACAAAGGTGCCATATGCCAAACACTCTTTGTTGTTATTTTAGTGGGGATAGAGGTGTGTGATTATGACAAGCCCACTCTAAATTGATCCTGAATTTAGACCTGGTCTTTACACAGCTTCTGTACCTGGTCTTTACACAGTATAACTAGTTTGGTTGGAGTGTGATTTCTTATTAAAGTAGTTATGTAATGTAATCTCTAGTGTAGACATAATTATACTGGCGTCATTGAATTAATAATGCCCTATAATGGTGAAAACTGAAATAGAAAGAAAGGGACAAATTCAGCAGCGAGGTACATATTTGTGTACATTACAAATCAGATGTAAATTTTAAGAGCAGGTTGGATAGACATCTGTCAGGAATGATTTAGACGGTGCTTGGTCCTACCATGAGGGCAGAGAACTGGACTCAATGACCTCTCGAGGTCCCTTCCAGTCCTAGTGTGCTATGATTTTATGATTCTATGATCAGAAAAAGGCTGTAAGTGCCACAGCCAAACCGGTGTTACTTGAATCAGACGTGTGTTCAGCAGAGGTCAATTCCACATACTCTCTGGCTGATCTCCGCACCTCAGGGAGTATTCCCTGTTTATGGAATCTCCATGGCTGATATAGAATTGCTAAAGTGGAGCTATACTGGCCCCTTGCATGCTGAAGAAGTTATGGGTCAGGGTCAGAGTGCCTCTTGCTAATCTTGGTTCTCCTGGACCCCTTGAGGCAGATTGGTTAAAAGTTAGAGTCGCTGTGAGGCTGTTCCCTGGGTTGCCTTAGAATACCAGGAAGTACTAGTATTGGGGGGTGGGATGGCTCAGTGGTTTGAGCATTGGCCTGCTAAACCCAGGACTGTGAGTTCAATCCTTGTGGAGGCCATTTAGGGATGTGGGGCAAAAATTTGTAAGGGATGGTACTTGGTCCTGCTGTGAAGGCAGGGGACTGGACTGGACTGGACTGGACTCAATGACCATTCAAGGTCCCTTCCAATCCTAGGAGATAGGCAATCTCTGTTATAATTATACAATGTTGATTTAAAGTCACTCTTCTTTATAGCTCAGGAAGGGGTGTTAATTCTTAAATTGTATTTGCTTGATTATTTAAATAACTGATCTGCAATATTTTGGACCTGATGTCAGATTTTATCTCAGTGTAGTTGTATCGGTTCCATCAGGCCTAGTTTTGGCCCTCTCTTCTTGAAATTCATTAGTTGATGATGCTGATTATTAATCTTCTCTTTAAGGGTATGTCAACCCAGCAGTGCTATTTTGGAATAATTTACATAATTCTGAAATAACATAGTCCACGTCTACACTACAAGCAGTTATTTCAGCAGTTAAATGTCAAAATAATGTCGAGCTGGAGAACTTACTCCAACTCCTGTAACACTCATTTTATGAGAACTAAGGGAAGTTTGAGGAAGAGTGCTCTTTCTCGGACTTCCTATTGTGCAGACAGTGCCAAAAGCCATAATAAGCTATTTTGACTTAAGCTATAGAATTGATGTAGTTCATGTTGCGTAGCTTATTTTGGCTTTAGCCTTGATGTATAGACATGCACAAAGAAAGGTGTGATCTGTTCCCACAAATCTTTTGCATACTCATTATGGTGCAGTTGAGAGCATTGGAATTTGTCACACAATTTAACAAATATATCTATCCTTGATATTGCAGTTTGATTGTGCAAAGTTGAATAAACAAGCACTTTTTTTTTTTTTTTTGCTTGAAAGTTCTAGCAATCAATTTCTGGAGTTCACTGAATCAGGACAGGGACTGCAAAAGAAAATAAAGGATGTGTCTAGAACAGATGACAGTGTATTTGAACTTGGTAGTGATTTTTTTTCTATGCCAGCCTCACATTGCTAGAATCATTTGACATATGTTTCTGAATGTGACTATCTACAGCTGTATTTGTTTTTTATTTTGGTTTGCTTTGGGTTTTTTATCTTATGTGTTTAGCTTTCCCTGGTGTTGAGCAGGGAACAATAAGACAGTATTGCAGTCTTCAAGGAATCCGCTTGACAATGCAAGGATAGCATTGTTGTCAGGAGGATTAGACAAAAAATACAGCAAAGTCTCCCAAGTCAAACAGAAAAAAAATGCCTCTGTGAACTGTGCAAGAAAAAGTTGGCCAAAAGTTGACATAACACTGGGTGTGATGCCAGAGTGCCTGACTTTTTAAACAGCCCATTATTATTCACTTAACTGATTAAATTGAACTGATTACATAGGAATGTTTCTTGCTCTGATGTTCTTTTTACATAAGAAAAATAGGTATTAAAATACTTTTTTATTGTCGTCATATGATTAGAACAGTTAATTTATGTACCCTAGTATAATACAGGCTGGAATATAATTTTAAATCTGAATTTCTATTTATTTGTCTATTACATCAGACTTGGGGTATTATATTTCCAATATGCAGGAGAAAAAGGATACTGTAGGAATACAGGCCCACCTTGGACCTCAGTGAACTATGTTTAACCTGACTTTGGCTATTAGCATGAGCCACAGATGGAAAACTTATAACCAGAAGAACTGAAATCATAAGAGAAAATAGCTTTTTATGGTAAATTTGTTGTGAGCTAGAATTGCCTTATTTAAGATTTAAATAGAAATAATGAAAATAAAACAAAACATAGTTAATTGGGCACTAAGTACATACATAATTTGTTAGAAATGGTCTGGTAGATGGGCAGAATTACGACAAAATAAAATAAGATCTTGAAGATTAGACCTAGCCATGAATTTTATCTTGGTCAGACAAATAATCCAGGTTCAGACCTCACTGCCTATCTGTCCTTAGTTAAGGTCCAAAAACCAGCAATAACATTACTTGTTTATTATAGTGTGTAAAAAGACAAGTTTTGAGAGGCTTCTTTATGAGAGCTTTTCCTATACCTCTTCGGAGTCATGACATGCTAGGAAGGTATCTTCTGAGCCTAAACCTGCTGCTGAGAGTGTATGGCCAGTCTTTAGAACTGAACTGTTGTTAGGGTATTGAATATAGGTGTGTATGCATCAGCTTATACAACAGACTTCCGATATTCTGGCACCTTTAGGACCCAGGGGGTGCCGGATTATCGGACATGCTGGAGTATCAGGAGGTACTCTGGCAGGGGGGCTGTGATGGGTCTGGGGGAGTCAGACGGGGAACGGCGTGGTGTGGGGCAAACCGGGTGCTGGGAAGGGGCGGCACTGCGGGACCAACCCGGCAGCACCCCAGCTGTTCTGCCGCACGGCTTCCCCAAGTCCTCCGCTGCTGAAACTGACCAGCGACAGACGTGGGGAAGGGCGGGCAGCAGGAGCGGCGCTGCGGGACCAACCATCCTAGGTGCTTTGTCTGCCCTTCCCCAAGTCCACCGCTGGTCATTTTCAGCAGCGGCGGACTTGGGGAAGCTGTGGGGCAGAACAGCTGGGGTGCTGCTGGGTTGGTCCTGCAGCGCCGCTCAGGTGAGGGGCAGCACTGCGGGACCAACCCGACAGCACCCCAGATGCTCTGCCCGCCCTTCCCCAAGTCCGCTGCTGGTCAATTTCTTACTGCGAAAATTATTTTTAACAACTATTATAAGAAAACATATTTACTTCACATTTTAAACAGGCATTTCCTAGAAAGCAAGCAGCAGACACCTTGCTGCCTGTACTAGGGATGTTAAAGACTAGTCGACTAGACGGCTGTCTGATAAGCATTTGCTTATCAGATAGTCTTTTGACTTGTTGATATCTGTACCCCCTTGCTGCCTCTATGGGATAGAAGCAGCAAGGGGAGGGGAGAGAGCTAATGTAAAGTGGCAGCACCGCATAGCTCATCCGGGGAAGCACCATGCAGAGCCTGGGATCAGCAGGGCTCCTAGTGGCATGGAGCTGACCCCGGGCTCCATGGCTTTAAAATGCATAAAAGCCCCCACTGCGGACTCTTGTGCATTTCAAAGCAGGCACCTGCGTGCAGCCCAGAGTCAGCAGGACTTCATGCTGGCCCTGGGCTGTACATGGAATTCCACATTCCTCCCTTGAAATGTACAAGAGCCCCGCTGGGACTCTTGTAAATTTCAAAGGAGGAATGCAGAAATTCCATCGACTAGTCGACTAGTCAAAATAACTGCATTTTAACATCCTTAGTCTGTCCTTCCCTCCTCCCTGATCCTTTCACCATACTGGTGGATGGGTCGCTGCTTCTCCCAAGGCAGAAGTGAGACAGCTTCCATGGACATCATATGCAGGTTTCAGGGAAAATGCTGAAGAGTTTCTGTCTGTGGTGGTGGAGGCATGGCGCTTGACTGAGAGGAGGACATGTGCTGCATGATGTTACTCCCTTTTTTCTGTGCTACCTAGCAGTGGATGCACACGGTGGCATAGTTTATGAAACACTCTTTCTGGATGGCCTTATGTCATTATCTTCATTGTTAACTGTTCATTTATTCATGCTGCATTAGCCTTTTCTTGGACTCACAAGCCTGTTTGTGACATCACAAGTATTTGACGTGTTCGGGGGTGGACAGACTTGCTAGACCTTGGAAGGGGTGAGGCCTTGGGCAGAAGGAGGCCGGGCTGGGGCAGCCAGCCCTCAGCACTGCCCAGAGCATGCCATGCTGCCCCCCCAGCCAGCCCTCAATGCTGCCTGGAGTGCACAGCGAAGCATGCCAATGGCAGTGTAAAGGGCCCAGATCTCCTGGCTGCTGCTTCTCTTATTGAATTGCCAGGTCCTGGGGCAAATCACCATCCTACTCCCCCTCTCCCAATAGGCAGGCCCAGATGTGTTGTGCATTTTGCTGGAGGATTATAGCTTCAGATGAGGCGCTAGCAACAAAAATCTGGGGTGTCATGTCAGAGTCATTTAGTATGGTTAAAAGGGAGAGGGGAGCACAGAACATGGAGAGGCCAGGAGAGTTGTCTGTACATGGAATGCACTGCACAATGTTCTAGGAGACTTCTACAAGAAAGAAAGAAACATATTAACCCCTTTGGGGAACCATAATTATCTTTTGACCTCATCCTACTCCAATTACGGGCAAATTATTTGTGAGAGTTGGACTGGGCCCTCTACAGCAGTAGCAATTCTAGGTGCTGGTATTCTGCATGTAAATGAACACTTGTCTGTGTTATGTTTGCTTTATTTGTATAATGGGCTAAGCTTCACATACCACAATGGAAAAGAAATATTTGACTGTGGGCACTGAAGAAGGAAAAAACAACTTAGCATTTTCAACAGCGTTAAGCCTCCCTGATGAATAATTTCCTACTTGACTTGGTGAGTATGGCAAATGCACGGAAAATTCATTTCAGTCTTTTTTTGTAAAAAAATTAAGATTAAATAAAATACTAGTTCACAGACCTCCTGCCGTCGTGCCCCTACTGACATCAATAGGCAGGGTACTCATTATTTCACAATCTGCAGATGCAAATGCAGTCTATGTCAGAGCTTTCTGTATTCCTATGAAATCCTGCTCACTTGACTGTGTAGTTGGAAAGGAATTGAACAGGTCAGTCAGTAGATTTAGTTGCTTGAAAGTATGCAGAGGCATCCCATAACTGAAGAACAGAGAAACCCGGGAGGTTCACTTTCCTGGGAGCAAAGGGCAAGACAAACATTCCTCTGAAAGAATCAGAGAAATTCAAATAGATATCTGAAAAATGCATTACAGGCCCTCCTGGAGCTACAAGAGGTGAAGGCACCTAGTTTTGAATCGAGATATTTGTTTTCTTTCCATACTTTGTCCAGCTTTAATCATAGCAGCAGAAAGCTCATAAAGATTATTCTGTTTGGATTCTCAAACAAGGTTTTTGTTGTTGTTGTTTTTACCTTCAGACCCAAATAGCACATGCAGCTAGCAAATCCAATGACTTTGTACTGCTGTATCATTGCGGTCTTTATCAGCTTTTTCATGCATTTTGATGCTTGGTTTTTAAATTTTTAAATTTATTTCTGTATTAGCAATGAAAAGTCAACATCAAAGACATTAGTTTAAAGTTAGGTCTTCTTGTCTAAAAAGGAAATGAAAAAATTCTAAATATCTGATTTCCAAGGGAATGCTTAATTTTCTTATGCCAAGTGCAGGTATATTATAGAACATACAGTCATTCAAAGTTAGCAGGCTCCAGTATAATTAATGTTAGACATATGGAGAAAAGGATAATCAAGACTTGTCATTTCAGGTATATGCTTATCATAGCAAAGTTCATAAAGAAATCTCTCCAGTGCACAACTGTGTGGAACAGGTGACAGGTAGGTTCCTCTGAAGCCTCCACAATAGGATTTTCATCTGGTAGGGCAGATCCTGCATTCCCAAGTAAATTAATTCTTTACATTTGTCTTGCTACGATCAAATGGCCACTGAGGCCAGCATTTGTAAAACTGCCATCCCAAGTAGGGGATACAAAAATTGAGCTGTCCCAGTTTGGGGAACATGTGGGAAGATGATGGTCTTTGCTCCTCTAACAAATAAATGCTAGCAACACAACTGGGCAGCATGGATTCACTCTTCTGGGTTATGCCCTTTTTCTAGTAGTGGTATAAGGATTCTGTTGTTAAGATCAGTTTGCTGGTTACCTAGGAAAAACACTTGCACCCGTTGCATGGATACATATATAGTTGTCAAAGACTACCTTCCAACTTTTCTCATCCTATAAAATGTCCTTATAGAGAAGTGTTTTTTGTTTTGTTTTTCCTTCCCATCTGTAATGTAGTGTACCTTGGCAGGCAACAGAAACAGTGCCTTCCTCATTCTAATGAAGCATTTACAATTTGTTTTGAGTAGTCCAGACAGAATCCAGGTGTCCTGGGGTGTTTCATCATACCTTTCTTGAACTGTGATGTCAAAACATATCAGTGTGATCATTCATAAACTACAATAGCTCTCCTGCATCTCTTTTCTCATGTGATTCTATTATACGTAGGGGTGTAGAATGACAATGTGCCTTCTGTTTTCATCTCTTTGATTGCCTGTAATCTTAAAGACAAACCTTTCTGGCTTGTTTCTCTGAATCACAGTTAAGTGGTTTATGAGTTTTATGAGGACTCAATGGGCTGAAGTTTAGTCCAACTGCAAGTGAGCTACAGCTCCATTGTCTACACAGGAGATGTAGCCCATTGCAATAAAAGCACATCTTGTGCACTGTGTGCAGAAATCATATGTGTGGGTTCAAGTCATCTCTGTATTCATGGGATTTTATGCTCCTATAAGTCTCATTATATTCACAAGGACTCTGTCATTTTGTACAATAAGGAGAAAACTCCCCTAGTATATGTGAAAAGTCTATAGCTTTGACTTCCTCCTTTTCTTGGAGCGTACTAAGAAAATACATGTATTCAGAATAGCAGAGAAGCATTGATTTGAAGAATAAAACAGAGCCTGTGCAAGGGAGCCTTGGTTGATAGCTGCAGTGAGAAGACTGTGAGAAGGTCCCATGTAAGAAAATTTTAGAGTTCCCTAACAGACATCAACAGCATGGAGTGATCCCCTTTAACCTGGATGTCTCAACAGGTTAAATTATAACTTTGACCAGGGCCTGGTCTACAATAAAAAGTTAGGTTGATCCAGCTGCAGTGCTCATGAGTATGCAAAATACATACCCTTGAGCAACATATTTAAGCTTGCCCCATGGTGTAGCTGGAAGAATTCTTCCATTAACTTAGCTACCACCTCTGGAGAGATGGATTACGTACACTTATGGGAGTACTCCTCTTGTCAGCATTGTGGTGCTTGCTTTGAAATGCTAGAGTGGCATGGCTGCAGCATTCCAGCAGTATCACCGTAGCATTTCAAGTGTACATAAACCACAGGTGATAGCTAAGGAGACACTGTCTTTAGAGCTTTTCAAAGGTCATTCTCTAGGGATTTCCATCCCTAGAGGTTTTTAAGTCTCAGCTTGACAAAGCCCTGGCTGGGATGATTTAGTTGGGCTTGGTCCTGCTTTGGTTAGGGGGTTGGATTCAGTGACCTCCTGAGGTCTCTTCCAACCCTCTGAGTCTGTGATTCTGAGAGTATTAAACCACTCTCTGGCAAGGAAGCAGATTAGAAGAAGTGATACCAATGGAAGTCTTTTGTTAAGGTTATAACTTGTAAAAGTAAAAACCAATGTGATCTTTTGTAATGAAGCATGTGTTTGAAATTTGGCTTTGCTTATTGCCAAGTGGCTTTTCTTGCAGAGAAGACATCATTTTCTGCAGCCTATCATTCTAAACCTGTACATTATTGGCACCCATGCCTTTTCAAATCTGTCAGTCCACCTTTGTGAATGGGCAAAAAGCCACTTTAACAGATGTGCATTAGTGTGGACTTGCCAGAAAAACCTTACATATTCGGCCACAGTCTATTCTGTGTTTCCATCCTATGATATAGGGATTGGATAAGCCATCACCACAACTTACATGTATTTGAACTTTGGCTATGATCTTGTTATGGTGAATCAGGATTCATGTATTAAGAAGAGAAGGGCATTGCAATGAAGTCAGTTCACAATTCTTGCTGGACTTCAAAGGACATATGACAATTTACACAAGTGGAGTATCTGCCCGGGTGAATCTTAGCACATCCTTTAATAGCCAAGCTGCATCTGTGGGGCTGGCTTTAGGCACATATAGGCTGTGTCTAGACTGGCATGATTTTGCGGAAATACTTTTAACAGAAAAGTTTTTCCGTTAAAAGTATTTCTGCAAAAGAGCGTCTAGATTGGCACGGACGCTTTTACGCAAAAGCACTTTTTGCGGAAAAGTGTCCGTGCCACTCTAGACACGGTTTTGCGCAAGAAAGCCCTGATTGCCGTTTTAGCCATTGGGGCTTTTTTGAGCAAAACACTTTTTAACTGTCTACACTGGCCCTCTTGCGCAAATACATTTGTGCAAAAGGACTTTTGCCCGAACAGGAGCATCAAAGTATTTGCGCAAGAAGCACTGATTTCTTACATTAGAACGTCAGTGCTTTTGCGCAAATTCAAGAGGCCAGTGTAGACAGCTGACAAGTTTTTGCACAAAAGCAACTGCTTTTGCGCAAAAACTTGCCAGACTAGACACAGCCCTAGAGTATGAGACCTCCCAGGTTTCAGTATTTATCTGTGAATACTTCAATTTCGCTGTCCCCACCACCTCCTCTCTCCATTGAGGAATGAACCCGAGCACCCAGCTTACTTCATACTCCAAGTACCAAGAACTCAGTTCAGTCATCATATTAGTTCATGAAAACAACCTATGCTCCACTGTGACAAATGAGGGGAAAATCCATCCCTTTCATATTGCCAAGCCACCTGAATTCCCTTCCCTCAGTACAGACAAGTTCCTGACTTATCTCAGCTGCTCATGGCATATTTGCCCTGTTAGCAGCAGACATGTACCCATAAGCCCCAATTATTAATTATCAAAGGGCCCAACAAAACCCAGAGCTGACTCGGAATAGCGTGGTCATAATTCAGAAATATAGGCTTGTATTCTAGTATCTACTGACAGAAGAGCCTTTTCTCCTTGACCATTGCCAATGCAGAATAACAGGAACCAATAGTATTTAATTCTATATGAATGTCTCAGTGGGCTTTTTAATATTCTACCTTAAGAGTTCCAAGTAAAAGAGCTGTTTGTCCCTGAGGTTGTTACACAGTATAGCAGATTTATGTTTGCTTATGTAGCTTCTGTTATGCTTCATGAACACTTCATGAATGCTTTGAATGCTGAAAATGTCTCAGGCAATTTAGGAAAAGGCATAAAGACAATCTCTAGTGTATTTTTAAAGCTCTTGCTCTAAGCTTTTGTTTTTTTGAAATTCTTGGCCCATGGATTATTTCATGTATTATATATTTTTATAGCTCATCTACTGTTGTCACTGATAGGGATGTACTTGTGAATCTGATGTGTCATTTCAACTGTCAAATAAAAGACCAAAAATGCTGCATACATTTAGCATGTCATGTTTGATAAAGTTAACTTTCATTTTATTTATATATTAGGCTAAAGTTCGCACTAATGCAAATCTTTAAAGTTGTATGGATAGTCATAGTTGCATACAATAGTTGTCATTTTTGGACACATGAAAAGATATGTCACATTGAGATCTGCACATTGGATAACATACCACAAGATGCATCTTGCACAGTCACTATTTGGAATCATAACTAACTTTCATTTGTCATCAAGTAAATTCCTTTTGTCTAAGATGTCATTTCTGTCAAGAGCAGCTACGTCATTTTGCATGAAGTGCATATTGATGTGTAGTACCTAGGAACTAGAGTTTGCCTCAGATGAAATTTGGAAACATACAGCTAATTATTGTGTCAGTGGCTTATCTTAACCAAACTGGCAGCAAAAGGAATTGAACAAAGTGTTGCATTAACAAGACATGTCTGTGTATTGGGAGGAAAAAAAAATGTTCTTCTAGAAGAGTGTACTGGCTTTTTCCAGAATGTTAGCCACAGGAATTTCCTTAGGATAGTGTTATATACTCATGTCTTTATTTTCTAGTGGTATATATGTCACTTTTAATACCCGAAATAAAGCAACAGGATTGGATTTGATTACCTCTAATGCTAAAAAGAATGCTAGGATTAGGGTCCTCTTTTTTATCCAAATTCAACATGATGTCTAGGATATCCAAATTCATTGCATGATGCCTGTGAAACTGAAAGAAGGTGAAATAAAGACGAGACAGCAATTAAAACAATAACCCAATATACCCTTGGGTTTGTGCTAGGACTCCTTATAAACCTTATCTATGGCAGCTCATAGGTGGCAAGTTCTGCTGATGGATCAACAATAATACAAACAGACTGCCGTAAAGCAATAGCACGTGTCTTTGCTCACCAACCAGCAAACCAACTACTGCAGAATCACCTACTGCCACTGCAAATACCAAAATAGCAAAGAGCACTAATCAATTATTACATGCATAATCCTCACCTACTACATACTTAAAATTTGAAACACACCTGTTCTGTTGATTTTTCTCCCCACGTCTCTTCAGGACCAAATCTGGACACTGGTTACATAACCATAAGAGAAGTGCAAGTCTCCTATGACTACAAAAGCAGGCCTGACTGCTTCTTAAAGCTGACTAGTGTGAAAGAGACATGAGGTGTGAATCTGCACAGGGGATGGAGTTCATCTTTCAATGTTTTCAACAACATTTTAAAATGTTCATATTTTTCCAGCCATACAACATAAAATTTCATACTGTAAAATATTCTTCAGGCTGTAGTCCTGAGTCACTGGCACTTAGCTAGTGTCCGTGCTAGCAGATCCCAGGGAAGAAGATGTGCTTTTATCTCTTCTTCTATATACATTTTAGCCCACACAAATTTATTACAACGCATCTTCCTAAAATTGTATATGGCTTAAGTGTTAACTGGATTGAGGGCTGCAGCATCAATCCTCTACAGTAGTTGTCAACTAAGGGTATGTCTAGACTGCATTCCTCTGCTGGCAGAGGGCTGCAGATTAGGCAGGTCAACATTGCAAGTGAAGCAGGGATTTAAATACCCCGTGCTTAATTTGCA
>JANRFK010001158.1:35933886-35971098 GCA_030068395.1 Apalone spinifera
CCTAATCTGCATCCCTCTGCCAACAGAGGGATGCAGTCTAGACATACCCTAAGTTTAGGAACCTTCCACCACTATTTAAAGAATCTAATATTTATATCTAAGAAGTAACATACATACTGTTTTAAATAATAGGAAAGAGTTCCAAGTTAATGGCAGCTTCATGCTGGGGAAACAAAATGGAATGCGTAGGTAGAAATTGCTAATTTCCCTGAATTGGAGCAGGGTCATATCGCTCATTGGAAAGCTCTGAATTTTTTAAGTCAACCCTTTGTGATATGACCTACTGTGGTGATTATGATAGATGCTGGTATTATTGCAGCATGAAAGTCCTTTAAATATTTAGGAGTCCTATGACACCTTAAAGACTAATAACAGATTTATTTTGGCAAAGCTGATGAGTCTTTGCCCCTAAAAGCTTATGCCTAAATAAATCTGTTAGTCTTTAAGGTGCCACAGGACTCCTGTTTGTTTTTGCAGATACAGACTAATACAACTATCCCTTTGATAGTGGTAAATAGCTGTGGCCTGTCCCCTTTCCACTAATGACATTTGATGCAATTTTTTTTCTGTGCAAGTTATATTGAAGATGTGAAAGCTTCCAGTATTACAACGTTGAGATCCCTTTGTCCATTACCACCACCAGAACAGGTCTACTACACAGGAAGGAGTATACATTAAATCTTTGGCCCCTGCAATAAAATTACGTTAGAAGACTTCAGGACGGCTTTGTAACTGAAGTGGATTGTACTGCCATGCTTTTTTTTTCTGATTATATACATTTAAATTAATATTAAAAATCCCCAAAATAATTGTTGATTAGCTAAATATTCATCATGTTTATTTATTTTGCTTTCTTGATCATAATCAGCATCTATTCAGAAGTTCAAGCAGTGCCTAGTCAACCTGGTTCACTCATGTAAATGTACATAAATTCTCCATGGTTTCCCCTACTGGTCTTTAATAAGAACGGCCATACTAGGACAGACCAAAGGTTCATCTGCCCAGAATCTTGTCTTCTGACAGTGGCCAATGCCAGATGCCCCAGAGGGAGTGGACAGAACAGGGAATCATCAAGTAATCCCTCTCCTGTCACCCATTCCCAGCCGCTGACAGAAGCTAGGGACACCATTCCTATCCACCCTGACTAATTGATGGACCTAACCACCATGAATGTATCTAGTTCTTTCTTGAATCCTGTTAAAGTACTTGTCCTTACAACCTTCTCTGTCAAGGATTTCCACAGGCCAACTGTGGACTGTGTGAAGAAAACCTCTCTTTTTTTGTTTTAAACCTGTTACTTCTTAATTTCATTTGGTGACCCCTAGTTTTTATGTTATGGGAACAAGTAAATAACTTTTCCTTATTCACTTTCCACACCAGTCATGATTTTATAGACTTCTATCATATCGTCCCTTAGTCTTCTCTTTTCTAAGGTGAAAAGTCCCAGTCTTTTTAATCTTTCTTCACATGAGACCTGTGGCAAATGCCAGTATTCAAGATGTGGGTGCACCATGGTTTTAAATAGAGGCAATAAGATGTTGTCTGTTGTATCCTCTATCCCCTTAATATAATTCCTAACATTCCATTTGCTTTTTTGACTGCCTCTGCACATGGAGTGGATGTTTTCAGAGAACGATCCATAATGACTCCAAGATCTTTCTCTTGAGTAGTTATAGCAAAATTAGTCCCCATCATATTTTATGTATAAGTGGGATTATTTTTTCCAATATGCATTGCTTTACATTTATCAACATTACATTTCACTTGCCAGTTTGTTGCTGAATCACTTAGTTTTGTGAAATCTTTGTGAAGCTCTTCACAGTCTGCTTTGGTCTTAACTATCTTGAGCAGTTATCATCTGCAAATTTTGCCACTTCATGGTTTAAATAATTATGTTTATTATAATGGTGGGGAGGAGAGGGAAAGGAATTTTGCTACATCTGATGACATTTTAATTTGAAGACATCTTTAGATCAGGCTTTGAAAATGTTAATGGAGAATGCTAAAAATTTTACCTCTCATGGTGCAGAAGGACTCTTGTACAGGTGGGACCTCCCTAGTCCAGCCCCTTTGGGACCTGAGAAGTCCTGAACAACAGTTTTCTGGACCAGGGGAGGTCAAGGCTCCCCTCCCAGCTATTGGCCCTGCTCCGACTGCAGCCCTGCTGGGGTTGTGCTTTTGGGTCCGGGGCTATGCTCCCCACTGTGCCAGTTCCAGTCCCAGGCTCCACTTCGGTCTGCACTCCCGGATACTGGCCCCTGCTGCCTTTGGCCTGTGTGGGGCAATACTTCCCGCTATGCCAGCCCTGACCAGGGCTGTGCTTCCAGCCCCCACCAGTCTCACTGCCTCTGGTCAGGCAGGACTGCACTTCCCATTATGCCTGCCCTGGTGCTGCCGGAATGTGCTCCCTGCCACCAGCCCCAGTGGAGGCTTTGCTTCTCACCAAGCCAGCCCTGCTACTGCTGGGGCTGCACTCCTCACCACCAGCCCAGCCCCTGGACCTGGCCAACTGGGGCTCACTGATCAGCAATATCCGGGGTCCTTCCAGACCATGGATGTTGCAGAATCAGAGAAACAGAGATTTTAGAGGTGCTGCCTAAGTATGTCTATGCCACTTACCATTTGTTACTAGCTATTTGTGGTTCTGAGCCTGTAACATTTTGCTCAGATAAGGACTGATCTACAGCTCTTTGAAATAAACAGAAAGACTCCTACAGGACTCAGTGGCTTTGTGTGAGACCCAAAGATCCTGATTCAGCCAGATACCCCAGTATATTCCTAACTTAAGAACATGAAGTCAATATGATTGTTCACACACTTAAGGGGTAGGAGCATGCTCAAGTACCTTCCTCAATCTGGACCCTAATTAGGAGTTGCCGATATTACGGGGTTGAGATCCTTTTGTCAATTAACTACACCAAAACAGGTCAAGGACTGGGAAGGAAAGTGTATACATTAAATCTTTGGCCCCTGCAATTATTGTTGCACCACTTTAGGCTAATTTACATGATTGAAAGTACACATGTGTGTATGAGTGTGTGGAGTTGGGTTATTAGTTTATTTTATTAAGCAGTTATGATAATTAAACTATTGTTTTTCTGTGGGCAATGCTTCTAATAGTAAAGAGTCACCACTAGCAGCAGGCAGACAAATGCCAAAAGACAGGCTTTTGGTATAGCTATGTATACTGCAGACAATAACGTTTGAAGCCAAAATTAAAATAGTTCCATTTAAATAACATGAATATAAGAATAGGAAAGATATTTACCCTCCACCTCCTATATGAAAAGTATATTTCAAGGGAACAGATATTATATAAACACGCACTCTACTCAGCCAATTAACCTTGATGCCTCATAATAAACTGCTACTGCTTATTAGATAAAGTACACATTCAGGCATTTATTAAAACACAGATTCAAAACAAAACAAAACAGAATAGCAGTAAAACCCCAAGGAAGCCTATATGACCTATCATGTAAATCCTTATTTTTCAGATGATAGACCCGATATATCATAACAGCTCCTTACAGCCATTGCAAGTCTATCGTATAAGTAAATATGAGTGGATAGTGTCTGCATGTGAAAAAATCCATAGGAGTTATTCTGTTGAAAATAAATAGCATATGCATTTCTTATCCCAAATAACGATGTTTCATTTTCTCAAATACCCAAGCCAATGCAAGAGGCCAAGAGGCCTGAACAATTTCACTGAAAAAACGAAATCCAGAAATAAACCATATCACACAAATATCATTTTGAACTTAGACTTGTTGGACTTGTAAGCAAGCACTATCATTTCCTATGCATATAATCGAAATTGGAGAATTTTAAACTTAAATTTAGAGCCTCAATTTATATGAGCCAATCTCAGGATATTTTTAGTCTTTCTGAAACATTTTATGATACGTCAGACAATGAGGTAATTGGCCATATGTTAAAAATCAAAATTAATTTTGAGTCTAGTTTTCCAGACAGTATTTCTCTAGCAAAGGCATAAAGATGATTTGAAGCCATTTTTTCAGTGTTTGTTGTGATGTCCCAGCAAAATAGTGTTATTAAAGCACTTACCTATAATCATTTTCAGCTTCAGGAATGCTTCTCTATCTTTGAATGAAATGTTGGTCAAATTCCATGTGTATGTCATAAGCCAGTCAAGGGTAACAGAAGGCAGACTCCAAAGTATATAATGATAGTAATTAGCACCTCTTCACTTTTAATTGACCCCATTTTTTCTTTTCAGTGTAGAAACCTACACTGTCATCTGAAATCTACAAGTTGTGTGCCACCCAAAATTCTCGGGGTCTAAGGCATGTGTTCTGACAAGCTGTCCTACTGCTTTTGTGACCTAGAAATGGGAGAAGACTAGAGTTCTGATTTTCTGCTTTATTGATTATATTGGTAATCAACATAGAATCATAGAACAGAAAGGAACCTCAAAAGGTCATCAAGTCTAGTCCTCTGCACTCAAGGCAGGAACAAGTACCCAAAAAGGACCAAGCCTCACAGACGTTTGTCTAACCCGCGTTTAAAAATCTCCACTGATGAAAAAATCCACAACCTTCCTAGGCAATTTCAATGATTAGTCACCCTGATAGTTGGGAAGTTTTTTCCTAATGTTCAACCTAAATCTCCTTTGCTGCAATTTAAGCCCAGTGCTTCTTCCCCTATCATTAGCTGTTAAGGAGAATAATTTTCTCCCTCTTCTTTGTAACACCCTTTCTAGTACTTGAAAGTTATCATATCCCCTCTCAGTCTTCTTTTCCAGACTAAACAAACCCAGTTCTTTCACTCTTCCCTCATAGGTCATGTTTTCTAGACCTTTAATCATATGTTGCTCTTCTCTGGACTTTTTCCAATTTGTCCACATCTTTGCTGAAATGTGGTGCCCAAAAATGGACACAATACTCTAGCTGAGGCCTAATCAGTGTGGAACAAAGCAGAAGAATTACTTCTTATGTCTTGCTCACAACACTTCTGCAAATATATAACAGCATGGTGTTTGCTTACTTTACAACAGGGATGTACTGTTGTCTCATATTTAGCTTGTGGTCCACCATGACCTGATGATCACTTTCTGCAGTACTCCTTCCTAGGTAGATGTTTCATATTTTGTACATTAACAACTGATTGCTCCTTCCTAAATGGGGAACTTTCCCCGTGTCCATATTGAATGAGCAGATGATTTTTCCAGTTTGTCTAGATCATTTTGAATTATAATCCTATCATCCAAAGCACTTGAAACCCCACCCAGCTTGATATCATTTACAAACTTTATAAGTGTACTCTTTATGCCATTATCTAAATCTTTGATGAAGATATTGAACAGAACCAGACCCAGAACTGATCCCTGCATAACCTCATTTGTTATGTCCTTCCACTATGACTGAACCATTGATAACAATTTTCTGGAAACAGTAATCCAATCAGTTGTGCACCCACCTTATAGTAGCTCCATCTAGATTTTGTTTCCCTAGTTTGTTAATTAGAAGGTCACGCAAGATATACCACATCTATCACTTCCCACTTATCCACAAGGCTTATTACTCTGTCAAAGAAACCTATCAGGTTGGTATTTGTTGTTTACAATCTCATGTTGACTGTTACTTTTCACCTTATTTTCTAAATGTTTGCAAATCGATTATCTTGTTTTCTCCATTATCTTTCCTGGTACAGAAGTTAAATTGACTTGTCTGTGGTTTCCTGGGTCCTTATTTCCCTTTTTGTAGTTGAGCACTACGGATACATCTATACAACAGCGTTATTTCAGAATAACTGACATTATTCTGAAATAACATAGCGTGCATCTACACTACAAGCCTTTATTTTGAAATAATGTTGAGCTGGAGGAGTTCTTACCCCGACTCATGTAACCCTCATTACATGGCTTAGATATCTCTTCAGTCAGCTCCTTGAGTACTGGCTACAGTCCCCTTTTAGGGACAAATGGCTAAAAATAAGGTTTGAAAATCTTCTATTCATAGGGATCCTGAGCCATTATGTATATGATGACACATTATCAAGTGGTGACCTACCTGTGGAGCCCCCTCAAGTCTAATCCCCTTTAATAGCATGACTTGACCTTAGCCTAGGCCCGTATACAAGAGCCCACAACAGTCTCAGTCTGTACCCCTAACCTCTGATTCAGGATAGAATGGTTCAGGGGTTTGAGTCCATATACAAGTCCTCTCTGCTAGGGGTAATATCACCTAGCAGCAAGAGTCCATACACAAATCTCTTCCAATAGGAGTAATATTGCCTAGTGGCCAAAGTCCACACATAGATCCCCTCTACTAAGTCTAATAAGAGGACGATTGCCAGCAGATCCAGAGATGTCATTATTCCCCTTTATTCGGCTCTGGTGAGGCCAGATCTGGAGTATTGTGTCCAGTTCTGCCCTCCCCCCCCCACTACAAAAAGGATGTGGACACATTGGAGAGGGTCCAGCAGATGGCAACCAAAATGATTAGGGGGCTGGAGCATATGACTTATGAGGAGAGGCTGAAAGAGTTGGGTCTGTTTAGTCTGCAGAAGCGAAGAGTGAGGGGGGATTTGATAGCAGCCTTCACTTCCTGAAGGGAGGTTCCAAAGAGGATGGAGAGAGGCTGTTCTCAATAGTGACAGATGGCAGAACAAGGAGCAATGGTCTCAAGTTGTGGTGGGAGAGGTCCAGGTTCGATATTAGGAAAAATTATTTCACTAGGAAGGTAGTGAAGCACTGGAATGGGTTACCTAGGGAAGTAGTGGAGTCTCCATCCCTAGAGGTGTTTAAGTCTCAGCCTGACCAAGCCCTGGTTGGGTTGATTTAGTTGGGATAGGTCCTGCCTAGAGCAGGAGGCTGGACTTGATGACCTTCTCTTCCAGCTCTATGGTTCTATGATAATACAGCCTGGTGGCCAGATTCCATACAACAGTCTCCTCTAATAGGAGTAATATGGCCCAGAGGCCTAGTCCAGAGGCCCATAGGAAAACTTCACCCACATAGGCTAGCTATGGAGGGGGAACCGGGACCCAGGCCCTCTCAGTCCACCAGGTCCCAGCCCAAGGCCCTGTTGGTAGTGGCACAGACCACTGCCCACTCAGCAGGGAATCTGGCCACAACACACTGAGCACCCAAAGAACAATTCCCTGCCCTGGCCATTTCCTACCATTCCTTATATGATGCTGTTCCCTGTCATCATACTCTGGGGTTATGGTTCCTCAGGTAGCCTCTCTCAGCCTAGCAGCAGCTGCTGCATATTCTAGTGGCATCTGCTCCTCTGACTCCAGAACCTTCTACACACCTCCTTTCCCTTCCACAGTCAGCTCAAACTGAGCTGCCCTTTATAGTCTGCCTCCGCTTGGAGCATGCCCAGTAGGGCTGTGGGAGTTGGGCCCTCTTAGCCAGCAGGGCCAAGGCAACTCCCTGAGCTTCAGTACAGGGTTGATATACCCCATTACACACATGTTCAAACCAAGGTAATACAATATCAAGACAATCAGTGAGGACACAATTGACTTTGTTGCAGAGAGTTGTGTATGCACTATAATTATACCAACCCACACATTTCTGCTGCTATTCTGTAATTATGTCCATTGGTATATATTATTCATTTTAAGGCAATTTAGAAGTGAGCAGTGACCATCTTTTGAGTGGTTATTGTTATATTTAAATACTCTGAAATGTTTTTCCAGTGAATGAAAAATGTCAGAGTGTATTTTAACATTTACATTGTTATCAATATAGCAGCCATGACAAGAACTAATAACAACTCTTGTGTAATCTGTATTAATGGGCTAATAATGTGATGCACTCGACTTGCACCATGTAATAACTCAAAAAAAGTGAAAACCTAAAAGTGATTCATTTCTTTCAGGTCT
This sequence comes from Apalone spinifera, assembly GCA_030068395.1. Classification (NCBI taxonomy): domain Eukaryota; kingdom Metazoa; phylum Chordata; order Testudines; family Trionychidae; genus Apalone; species Apalone spinifera. The sequence continues at coordinate 35,941,747 of JANRFK010001158.1, forward strand.
GATTATTCAGGATAGAAGCCAAAAAGCATTTCTTTGTTTGTGCGTCTTCAAAGAAGAAAAATGTGCAGAAAGACCTTCCACAGAAAGTTGTTTATAGGGAAAAAAAGAGACACCTTCCCCAACACACAGAGGTCATTAAAAAAATATCTCTGATCACAGCTTGGAGAAACAGAAGGAATGAAAAATAAGTCTAACAAAGGAGCACTAATGATTACACATGTACCCAGAAAGCTATCAGTTTTCCAAATGTGATCTGTTAGAATTAGATGGAAGAGTCATTAATTGTGTGTGTATTATTTTTGGAATTTTGAATGATATGACGCTGCAAGTATTATACTTGGCTATAAATGTAGAGGCTTCTGCTTAATTTAGTTCTTATAGTAACTAAGAATGGCCAAAGAACATAGTGATATGTTAATTTTAATTGGCACATCATGTGAGGAAACATTATGCAAGCTTGTTTCTTTATATTCTATAAGAAGGAATTTACAATAATGCAGTTTGATAAGTAGGACTCTCAGGAATGATTAAATACTCACTTTCATCCAAAGAAATGAATACATGCTTTAGGTTACAGAACTAGGGAGTTCCTTTTCATAATGTTTTCTGTCTTCTTTCCTCAACTCTAAAAGAAAACAAACACCATTTTGTTAGCTCCTGAAACTTTAGCATAAATGACAAACAAATCAGAAAAAAAAACCCAGATTGACTAAATAGGAGAAGCTTCTAGCCATCAAAATATCTTCTTGGCCAGACACAATTTCTTTAACATTTCTCAAAAGAAATTCATACCTGACAAAAGAGGCAATTAGTTTTGTGAATGACAACAGTAAATGTCACCACTGGCTGTAATAATGAATAGAGCCATCAGTTTATGTTGGCAAGCATCATTATTATGAACATTAAAATAATCAGTTTCCTGTCATTTAAAGTCTGCACCTGCATTTTTCTTTCCTCAAACACCCTAATTTCAGTCACAAACCAGATAGTTTTACTCTGCTATTTTTACTTCTCTTTCTCAGTTTGAAATGTTAGAATAATCTTGAAGTCAAGTTTGAAACATGTTCCGTAGTAAGTATTAAAAAGAAGGTACAAATGCTGACGTAACCCATCTTTCCTAAGATAATGTTAATAGGTACATAATGACACAGGAAAACTGTATTGGTTTAAGAGGAAAGAGGATAAATAGCCAAGAGTCTGTCAACTCATGAATGTATCATTAGGCTGTGTTCTCCTTGTGCTTTCACTGAAAGAAAGTAATTAATATTAACATGGGGGTGTGACCTTCAAATCAGGCACTAACTTTAGGATCTCAGGCAAAACCTGCAGGTGAATGACTTCCTGTGACATTAGTTCATAAGAATGGCCATACTGGGTCAGACCAAAGGCCCACTTAGCCCAGTATCTTGTCTTCTGACAGTGGCCAATGCCAGGTGCCTCAGAGGGAATGAACAGAACAGGAAATCATCAAGTGATCCATCCCCTGTCATACATTCCCATCTTCCAGTAAACAGAGGCTAGGGATATCATTAAGCAAGTACCTAGTTCCATTAACCAAGTGCCTGCACAGGGATCTGTATCTCTGTACCTCTGTAGTCCAACCTCCCCACAGACTCCTCTATTGTTTCCATCCACCCTCTTTGAAAATTACACCCACATCATGATTAGGACAGGGGTCCTCTGACCTAAAAATCAGAGCAGAAGTCATACTACAGGTTGGACCTCCCTGGTCGAGAACTATCAGGACCTGAGCAGTCCTGGACCAGGGAGTTTTCCAGACCAGAGGAGGTCAGTGCTTCCCTGCTGGCTGCTCTGTCGCTGGTTCCTCTCCTTGGGGATTCCCACCCTGCCGCTGCCCTGCTAAAACTGGCTGGTCAGGGCTCCCGGTCAGGGTTCCCCCCTGTGCCTGTCCTGCTGCCACTGGGGGTTACCCTGCTGAAGCTGCCCATCCACCCCAGTTCCTCGGCTTCAGGGATTCCCCTGCAGGGGCAGGAATCCCCACCCACCTGGCCCCACTGCCATTGACAGTTGTCGCCAATAGGGATATCAATGTCTAGCTAATCCTATTGACTACATGCATTCCCCCCTCCCCTTGCTGCCTGCGGAGCCACCTGCCTCTCCCACACACTTGCACTTAGAAGTCTCTTTTTCCTCTTTCTTCATCCATTAAACCATTCTGAGCCTGTGTTAGTAGCAAAATATGGTAATCAGAGTGTACTAGGAAAGGCAGAAAACACAGGTTAAAGACATTCCCTACCTGGGTGAAGGTTCTCACCCATTGCAGTACCAGTTTACTCTAGCTCAGTTGTCTGCCCTCTCTTTCTCCACAAATTGAGAAAATGAAGGACTAATACCCCCTAAATGACACAATGTTTCAGTGAAAAAACATTTTAGTGTTCGAGGTGAAACTTAGCTTGCATGCTTGCAGGGAAAAGCTTGGAAATGTAATCAGACTTAACAAATGTTGGGTTTTTAAAATTTACTTTCAGGTTTGCTTTTTTGAGTTTTTATCTGTTATTGTTTCATGATTATTAATAATCTCACAATTTTGGGAGACTAGGTTGCAAACTTGGAAGGCATTTAGGGGTAAATTAGAGCTAGATAACAGCACAGAACACTGAGAGAGGATTGGTGGCTGTAAGCAAACTTTATGGGACCACAGGAAACTTGGTCACCCCCATGATAAGTGGACATTCAGCTAACAAAAATCATGCAGATGTTGCTGGACTAGAGTGCCAGATTAGAGAGGTTCAACCTATACAATCAATATTTGTATTTTCCTTCTCGGTATTGCCCTTATTCTTAATTTGTGACATTCCATTATCCTTCACTATGTTTCCATTTAGTTGATCTTCCTTGTGTGTATTAAAGACTGGTGTTGGCATGATTTCACAAGTCTCTACCAACCTTTTTTTCCCTCAACTACTAAATTTAAAGGCCTTCTTAGCAAGCATGACAGACTTGCTCCTAGAAAGTTAATACATCAATATTCAGGTAGAGTCTATCAGTCAGGAAGACTCTTTGTTCCTTGAATTCATCCCCATGGTTGATCACCCCAAAATCTTCCTCTTAACATCAATCCTTCAGTCATCTGTCAATGTTTATTATCTTGACACTGTATGATGTTTAAGAGAGATCAATACAGAAGTTTCTAAATCTCTGAGAAGAAAAAAAAAAGGTTCATTGATACTAAGTTATTTGTTCAAGCTCTGCACTCAAAGAATGAGAACAGTTTGTTTCACATTTCTTACAATTCCAAGAAGTTATGTTTTTAAAAATGCTGTTGCTAAAGGTTTCCTGCCACAAGACCGTGTGGGCTGTAGGTAGAATTTTAAACAATTTAGTGGCATGTTTCATAGAAATTTTCAGGTTTGAAATCCCTCAGTGGGCTGGTACACTAATGACATGTCATAATGTGCTTATCCAGCAAGCATGGAGATCTTTTGTTCAGTCTTGAATACATGGATGGCTGCTGGCCATGCAAGCTTGAGAAAGAAACAAGATTTGAAGTGCGATTAGCTAAATAGTTTTGTGATAACTTTAAAAGCCCAGTCACAGGGGAAATGGCATAACATGATTTGGCAGTTGGTTAGTTACAGGAACATTAACTGTCAAGCTCAGTTGACAGCCTTGGAGCTATGTTTTGCGTAAAGCATATACAGTTTGGAAATGAAGACAAAGAATGACAAAAATGCCATCTATTCTATAATGGAAGTAGAATTTCTAAATATACTGTTAGTATACTTGAGGAAGGCATCACTTTTTCATGAAGGATCATTTGTGATCTTTCAATATTTCTTTCTATCTGCATTCGTGAGAGTAGTGTAGAGTCTGGTGTCTCTCCAGCTTGCTCCAAATTGTATACATTTAACCTATGGGATTTTTTTCCCTTTTGTTGTGCTCATGACATTTCTTTAAAAAAAGGTTCACATTTAATATGTATATCAGACTTGTTAGCCAGTTTAGCTCAATGCTCATTCTTTTTTCTAATCCCTTGTATTTGCCTTCTGAGAGTCCCTCTTCCATTCAAGTCATGTAACCAGTGGCAGGGCTAAGAAAAGATTTAAGGGGTCCTTCCTCCCTTGGCAGCCTTTAGGTGTATATGTGATACCTGTTAAAGCATATTATGCAATTGACAAAAGGAGATGTACTACAATATGAATTTTCACAGGAGGTAGACAATGAGCCAACATCACACTCACCAGAAGTGGTGGCTTCTGTCTCACTCACCACCAGTCCTCAAGTGGAATCTGTCAGTCATGAAGACTCTTCCTTCTGTGAATTCATCATACTGGTTGATCATCTTCAAACCATCTTCTTAGCATCAACCCTGGAGTAACCTGTTAATGTTTATTACCTTGTCAGTGTGTTATATTTAATGGAGGGCTCTTAAAGAAAATCAATATAGAAGTTTCTATGTCCATGAGAAGAAAAAAAAATTAAAAAGATCCCTGGATACCTGCTATAGATGTTGCAACATGGAGCACAAGATTGCATAGTGTTACAACTGGTGTGACATGTGCCTAAACCCAGGTACAATATTAAAATAGTGAGATTTCAGTTCAGATTTTAATTTTTCTTTTGCAAGAATTTTGCTACATCTGTGGGTATGTCTCCCTAGTTCGAACTAGGGATGCAAATGCAGGAATTCGAAATAGTCAATGAAGCGGGGATTTATATATTCCACGTTTCATTAGCATGATCTCGCCGGCACGTTACTCCGAGTGCCAGCTGGTTTGAAAGTGAAAGTGCACACCGGGACGTGTTAGTTTGAACCAAACCCCTCGGTTCAAACTAACATTACTCCTCAATTGTAACTCCTATGCAATTACTCTGAGGACTTGAGTTGAAATGTATGTGAAGAAATTGATTAAAACAAACTGTTTGGTCTTATCCTGCTCTTTCATTTTGGAAGATTTTACAGGGTCTACTGGCATTTACATTACTGAGTTTAGTGTTACAACCTGATCCAGTACTCAAGTCAATAGCACTATTTACAGTTCGCAAAAATGAGTAGTCCTATAGCACTTTGGAGACTAACATAGACAAACAGACATACAGATAGTATCATGAGCTTTTGTGGGCAAAACCAACTTCCTCAGATGAGCAGAGTGGAAGAAAAAAGGGGGAAGACCTCTCAATATATAACAGAAAAAAAGGGAGAGTGGAAGGGGGAAAAAAGTACCTGTCAATTGTAGTGTCAGTGTTAATGAGGCTAATTGAGTGGGCTGGAAGTGTCTCGTACTTAGCTTTTGATGTCAATTGGGTTTTGAATATAATGACCCATCAAGTTCATGTCTTTGTTCAGGACAAAGAATTGCAGGCTTTTTAAAAAGTAAAAATTAAATTATAGGATTTTTTTTTACTGGCTATCTTTCAGCTGAAAATTGTGAAGCTCTATTTATGAACAAAATATAATGACTTCTTATTAAGAAAATATAATGACTGCAGTTCTAGTACTGGCCAGTACTACCCAGCACACCCACCTCTGGGCAAAGTGTGTGTGGGAGGGAGCTCAATTCCATGCTCCCAGAAAGGGCAGGGCCAAGGCAGCCAGCATTCAGCACCATCTGGAGTGCACCACACCAACTGCCCCACATCCCTTAGAGCTGTCTGGAGTGTGCCAAGTCATGCTCTGAAGGCAATTTAAAGGGCCCAGGGTGCAGGCCACTGCTGCCACATGAATGTCACATCCCTCCCTTTTGAATTGCTGGGTACTGGAGCAGTTGACCCCTTTGCCTCCCCCTCTGCCCCACCTCCCATGGGCCTGAGCACATCCTGCCATTGCAAATCAGGTTGGGTACCTCTTTTCTGTGAAACTCCAACAAGACATGGATAATGTTACTGTTTGTTACATATCACTTGTATGCTATTTAGGATTCTAAAGGACCTCAACTACTCTTGTATTTTAAGACATGACAAAGATCAGAATCTGGTTAGTCAGTGCAGCAGTGGGGATCTGGAGCCAATTTGTTAATCACAGGCAATTCCTCTAATCCCAGTAAATACAGATCATCTGATCCCAGTGTTCTATATCTGGGACTGTACGAAATTCACAGACCATTTTGGTCAATTTCACAGTGATAGGGGTTTATTTTAATAGTAAATGTCATTATTTCAGCTATTTAAATCTGAAATTTCATGGTGTAATTATGGGGGTCCCGACCAAAAGAAGTTGTGTGGGGGAGGGTTGCAAGGTTTTTGTAGTGGGAGGGAGTGGGGTTGCAGTACTCCTGCACTTACTTCTGCACTGCTACCTTCAGATTTGGGCAGCTAGAAAGTGGCAGCTGCAGCTGGGCTCACAGTTCTGAAGGCAGAGCCACTGCCAGCAGCAGCACAGAAATAAGGATGGCATGGTATGGTACTGCCACCCTTACCTCTGTGATGCTACCTGCTGAGCTGAGTCAGCAGCGGCCACTGTCTTGGGCACCCAGCTCTGAAGGCAGCAGCACAGAAGTCAGGGTGGCATGGTATGGTACTTCCCTTTTACTTCTGTGCTGTTGCTGTAGTGGCACTGCTTTCAGAGCTGGACACTAGGCCAGCAGCCATTGTTCTCTGGACACCCAGCTTGGAACACAGTGTAGAAGTAAGGGTGACTGTACTGTGACCCCTCCCTAAAATAACCATGTGACCCCCTTTTGGGTCAGGACCGCAATTTGGGAAACTGGTCTCCCTGTGAAATTTGGATAGTATAGGTAAAAGCACATAAAAGAGCCAATTTCATGGTGTGTGACATATTTTTCATGGCTATTAATGGGGTAGAGCTCTACCTTTATAGTCTCAAGAGTGAGTCAGTCATTTGACTTTCCTGGCAATTTGACTCTCAGTATTATTTAGCTAATACTCTAACACAGAGCACTAGAGCCATCACTAAGCTAACCCCTGCGCGTCTCTTGGTGGGTTTGCTGACATTCCAAGGCACAAAATAGTCCCACTCCTGAACAAAATCAGTCAGTGTTTCCCTGTTAGCATACCATGTCTGAAGCCTGAACTTGTCTTGAGAATTCAATTCTCCAGTAAGAGCTATTCAAGAGCTAACCAAATTCTGATCACAGGTTTTAAAAGTTACAGGCTGAACCTCTCTAACAAAACACTCTCTGGTCCCTCCAACATCTGTGGTCTAGCATGATTTTATTTAGCTGGATGTCTACTTTTCATGGGTGTGACCAAGTTTCCTGTGGTACATAAAGTTTGTTTACAGCTACCAGTTCTGGCTCTCAGTGTTCTGTGCTTTTATTTAGCTCTAAGTTACCCCAAATTTCTTCAAAGAACCCAGAAAGCAGTGGAAATATTACTAATGCTACTAGACAATATTGACCTCCGATGGTTTAGCAAATTCTCTGGTTCAGAATAGGGATGTAGTCGATTAACTGGTATGCAAAAGCTTATAGGTTAATGCTATAAACTGCATGCATTTTCTTCACCCCTCTCTTGCCAGTACATTTTTTAGCAGGCTGGCCAGCTAAAAAGCAGGCTGGCTTCTGCTGGGTCTGGGACCTACCTCTGCTTCAGTTCTGCATTTAAAGTGTATTAGGAGCCAAGTAGGCAGACAGCTCGTCTCAGTTCCAACTTGCACCAGGTCCGGGAGTTCAGACGGCCCCCCTCCCTGCTGCCCCCCTGCTCTGCTGCCTCTGTATTAGAAGCAGCAGCACAAAGTGACAGGCAGCCAGTCCATGAGGGGAGCTGGTTTTTAAACTGGTCCCCTCGTTGACCAGCTCCTGCCTGGCACCCTGCGCTGAGGCCTCTGATACAGAGGCAGCAGCACGGAGTAGTAGGGGGCTCCTCAGGAGTGGGACCGGATTGCACTGGCTGCCAGCCTCACCTCCGGGGACTATAGAATAGTTGAGTAACAATAAGAATTCATGAGGTTAATCGACTATTCAATTAACCGATATTTAACATCCCTCGTTCAGAGCTGGTCAGCTCCCGAGGGTGCCCGACTAAAGAGGTTCAACCTGTACTAATATTAAGACATAAAGATGGTGGAACAAGGAATATCTTACATGCTTCCATCATGGTACAATGTGTTGCTACCATATTTCTTTCTGTGTCCTCGCAACTTTTCTGCCTATTTGTCCACATATAGTAGAAAAGCAAATACAGGCAGATAGAACATATATAGTATTATTTACAATAGCAACTTCAGCAGCTGTCAGCTATGAATATTATGCAGCCATGTCTATGTTACTATTAGAGGATGCAGGGGCAGATGAGAAAAGCTGGCATGGTAGCAGGAGGATCAAAATGACCCTACTCTGCTGCCTTGTCTTCCTCCCCCAGGAGTTTTCTTTTCCAAACTATTTAGTTCCTGAACAATAAAGACATTTGCAATATACAGTGATTATTTATTTAAAGGGGCAGCCCACCAGATGGCGAACCAACATGCAGGCCCTCACAGAATTGCAGGCAACCACTGAGTAATCTGTTATAATATATCAGATGAATAATAAGCAGTTTTGTTTGTAAGACATGAGAGCTAACTGTTCTCTCCTCGGCACTGTGAGGTCTCAGCTGGAGTATTGTGTCCAGCTCTGAGAGCCACACTCTACAAAAGATGTGAACGCACTGGAGAGAGTCCAGAGGAGCACAATAAAAATAGAAGATTTGACCAACATACCCGCTAAGGAAAGGTTGAAAGAGCTGGGCATGTATAGTCTAGAGAAGAGAAGGTTGGTGGAGGGGGGAAATGTAAGTCTTCTAATATGTAAAGGTTATTATGAAGATGAAGGTGATCAATCAATTGTTACTTATAGTAACAATAATTACAATAGTCAACTTAGTGTGTATCAAGGGAGGGTTAGGTTGGATACTAGGAAAAGCTTCCAAGTATAAGAATAGTTAAATACTGAAACAGCTTGCTTAATGAGTTTGTGGAATATATGAATTCAGTTAATCCTACCTCAGTATGGTGTGAGGGTAGGCTAAATGATTTCCTGAAGTCCCTTCAGACCCTAAGTTTCTATGATTCTATGATATCACATAAGAGTTATTACTCATTTTCCATTATCATAGTTACTTGAAAACATCAGTAGAGATAGCAACACTTCACCTCCAGGAAACAAGAGAATACTAATTTTCTAATTTTAAGCAGCTCTTATCTTTGTCTCATTGAAATCTAATGGGAGAAATGTTTGAACGACATTGTTGCCTTTTTCTACTCTGTATCCTGGTTAAGTTAAAATGATAATAAACACACATATTGTCCCTATGTGATCTCTCTGAACTTTTTCCAGTCAAACACAGCATTTTATATTTAAAAGAAATGCATATATTATTCATCAGCAAAGACGTAGCTCTGTGGCTAAAGCGTGTAAAGAAAAAGTAAAGATTTTTAAAAAGTAGATTTCACATAAAAATAGACCTACAAGGGAACAAAGCTAAGCCTGTGATGGCTATTGCTCTTTGCTTTTCAAGTCTATGAAGCTTTTGTATGACATGGGAGGAGATGGGGGATTTTAAAACAAAGCTTTCATAACAAAAAAGAAACCCAGATCTTTATCTTCCAACTACTAACATGTATTTGTCAGAGCCATTCTATCTGGCGGTAACTACCCACACTTTCTGGAGGTTTCTACTAGGTACCTTGAAATGCAGCATTTCCATCCCTGTGTTTAGCTGGTAATCATCTTTTATTCTTTTTTTCATGAGTGTGACAGCCAGCTCTTGCTGGTCACTTTATCCATGAGATCTTTGCTTTGTAACCATCCCTTCTGCACTGGAGTACCAAAGGAGCTCAAATGTAGAGTGGCCCTAAGCCTCTGCAGCCTGGGGTTGGGTTAGAGGTTAAGAGACAGGGTGGTTGGGGGAGCAGGGTTAGGCAGGCGAAATCAGAAGGTGTGTTTTCTGTCACATCGGGGAAGAGCCACTGAATCCACAGTCCTTGTATGAGGAATGCAACCTTCCATGCAGCTGCAAAAAGTCAAATTACTGACATTTTATAAAACTAATTGTGAATGGCTCTCAAAGTGACTACAAAAAAGGGAAAAGAGTGGACATTTGTTAATATTCTCTAGTTAGGGTGACCGTATTTTCCTATGCTGAATACAGGACACCTAGTAAATTTACTTCTATTCAAGAGAGTTCAATAGCAATCAGTCAGAATTATTCAGTACATGCATTCAAAATGACATCAAGTTGACTGAACCCATGTTAAAAAGCAATAAGGCACAGCTGGATTCTGTCTATATGCCTTCTTATCTTTTAAGCTTTAGGGTTCACACAGATAGGAGACGGGTGATACCCCCCACCTCCTACACGAGCGGTGACACACAGGCACTCCCACATAACTTGCTCACACAGAGAGGGTGACTAACTCACCCAGCCTTCCCTGCTCCATTCTCTCCGGCCTCCACACCAGACTGGGCCCCCAGGATGGAGCCGCCTCTCCTGTTACCTAGTGCCACATCTTCCCAAGGTAACATGATGAGGAAGGAGACATGCATGGTTACATCCCCCCCCCCCTCCCAACTTTCTGCCAGAGTTTACACCAGAATGTGGTCAGCAGCCACCTTTCCACACTTTGAAGGAGGGAAAGGATGGGAGCTGCTTCTAGCCTTAGGTTTGGAGGAGGTAGGGAAGGGAAGACCTGGCCCATGTCTTTGCAGAGCTCATCTCTGCTCTCCTCCCCCCCTCCCACTACACCTCCATGTCTGGAAGCAGCTTGTCCCTTCCCGGGTCACAAGACAGCTAACACCTGCAGCCTGTTGCTGGCCACTGACCATAAACCAAATGACTCCTGTCCCCTGGCTACAGCACAGGCAGGAAAGGGTTCAGCCCTAAGGCTGCAGTGTGCATCAGGGCTCAGGAAGCCTGATGTGAGGGGATTCAGCAAACCCAGAAAGAGATGTGTCTCAGCTGGTGCATAGGAGACAGAGCAGCTCTCCATTCCTTGGAGCAGGACCCCGCCATTGGGGAGGAGTGTGAAGAGGGGGAGCTAAGCCTCTGCCCCAGGTTTGCTGCCACTCCAGAGCTGAGCTGAGAGGCTTCCCCAGGCCAGCACCGTGTGGGGCTTTGGTACATGCAGGGCTCAGCTCTTCCTCACCCAGGTAGAGGCAGGATAAAGGGACACCCTGAAGGTGAAGTGGTGCAGCGGGTTCCACTGTGGCCTAGGGGATAGGGTGCCCCCTGGGGAAGGCAGGGTGACAGGTCCAAGCCCTCTCTTCCCCCCCCCCCATGGAGCAGCAAGATAGCTAACACATAGGCTGCCCCAGTGGAAGGCCCTTAGCATTCCCAGAAAGCTGGCCCAGCCAGAGGCAGTGAGGAATAGAAGGAGTCTGCCAGCCAGGCTGCTTCTCAGCTAAGCACACTGACTAGAGGCTGGTTCCTCACACAGCACTGGGAGCAAGATGCTTCCTACCAGTGGGGTATAGAGGAGCTGCAGGGCTGGGCAGTGCAAAGGAACAAAACAGCAAGAGGATAAGAGGGGGCTGATGGTTGGGCAGCAGAAGCAATAAATAACCAACACCACCTGGCCTCTGCCCTCACAGTGCACAGCCAGTGCTGGCTAGAGATGGACAGAGGAGGGTAGTGGCCAAGAGCCTTCACACAGCAGGGGTTGCACTGACAGACCAATAGGGGAGTGGCTGGCCCTGCAGGCTGCATCCTTGCCCAGCCACCAGCCTCACACACTCACCCCCACTGTTGGCCCCACCACTCACTGCTGGTGATTGGGCAGGGATAAAGCCAGAAGCAGGACCTGCCAGACAGAAAACACATTGGACAATTTGCCTGTTTTTAAGAAAAAGTCAGGATGCTAGCAGGAGGGTTTAAATACAGAGCTGTTCCTTTAAAAACAGGACACATGGTCAACTTGTATGACCTAGCTCCATGGCTACTGTAAATTATTTTTAAATTATTTTGAATTTATGAGATTGTCAGTCTAAATAATTGAATATACAGGTAGATACAGAGATGCACAAAGACGCTAACCATTGTCTCCTGTGCCCAACAGCCCTGTCAAGATTGAGAATCTGGAAACTGAAAAGTAAATGAAATCAAATCAGAGATGTTAGATCTTATGCTTGTTGTCTGATGTGCTGGTTAAAGAATCCTGAGCAATGTCAGTTCAGTAGAGGGCCTGCTTGCTCTACTGTCTGTGAAACGGGGGGAAAGTTCTCCAGCATGGAGAAAAAGGGAATGAAAGGAAGACGGAAAGAAAAATCATATAGAAAATAACTGAACACACAAGGAAACACCCTAAATTGTGATGAAAATTGACAAAAAGCTGGGAAATTCAATGTTAAAGATGATTCTTCACTCTTTCTTAAAATATAGGTACAACAGCTTAAACTAATAATGTTATGCCAGTTTAAAGTATGTTTGGAGTCAGTGGTCTTTGCCACTCTGTTGCAGACTATAATGCTATTAAATATAGTTTACTGAGCTGGATGAAGGTTTTGTGTGTTTTTAAAACTGCTGCTCAACACACATACACTCATATTTTGTGTGTGTGTGTGGCTTTAAAATTCATGATAATTGTTTACATGACAAAACAATATGTCTGTAACACTCAGACACATTTAATAAATGTATCTGTTGGATAAGCTGAAACAATCAGGCATTTAAAAGATGTCATAATAATCTTATTAAATAAGTAGATTAATATTTATAAGGCTGGCCTTGCATAGCTTATGAAATCCAATGTTAAGGGTAGTGTTACAGTGCTTCTAGATCAATGGTAGGCAATCATTTTTTGAAGGGGGAGCCCGCTTCACAAATTTCAGAAGTAGTCACAGGCCATCCTGAAAGGGCTAGGACCTTAGGTGGAAGGGGCAGGAGCATGTATTGTACAAAGACACCACTATGTTTTTTACACAAAGTAATTAAATGTTAATAATAATTAATTGAATATAACATTATCCAAAGATTATTGTGAATTTTTCTTATGTTGTAAATTTGATCTGACCGTTTCCTTATGCATGTGACCCTTTTTTGCTTAATTTTGTCAATTGTGTCTGATGATGTTTCACTTGTGCAGTTTGTCCTTATAGCTTCTTGCATTCTTGATTTTGCTAGAGCTCCTACAACAAGGGGTCTGTTTCTAACTGAAGATGTGCTGATAAATTGGTGTCTCTTATGCCAACAACTTTCCTGCTTCTTATTACTTCTTTTAATATTTCATATTGGCAATGCTCAGCAAGACAATGATCTGTAAAAAAAAAAAAAAAAGTCTCAGCTGCTTCCTTTTGTACTATAAAAATTTCTCTATTTCATACATAGTATTCTGTCCACCTGTGAAATGAGCATCAAAAGCTTCTTTCACTCTGGTGTATTCTTTCTTTTCCTCATCAGTGAGGGATAGGGCTCACTGAATGTCTCCTGCAGTACCAGCCATGGGAAATTATCAGGGCAATTATCTGGTATTCTTGTGCTTTCTCTGTGCAACACGAAGGAATTTGGAATTGCTTAGATCTCTAGATCCAGCAAAGCCAACTGCCTCAGCTACCTTTTCTTGCAGAACCACTGGCTCTATGGCAGCTGACTGGCAGGTGTGAGCCCTTTAAATAGAAGCAGTCAGAAGTGCTCACTGCTCCTGGTTCTGGCAGCTGCAGGGAAGGCATGAGCCCTTTAAATAGAAGCAGTTGAAAAGGGTTTGCCCCTGGCTCCCAGACAACACATTAGGGGGCAGGGCTGAGAGCTGCTGCATGGGCTGAATAAAAGAGCTATGTGGGCCAAATGCGGCCCACTGACAGGCTGTTACCCAGCCCTGTTGTAGATGAAGCCAGGTTGGCATTCTGATGACCGCATTAGTCTCATTTATTTCTTAGATATATTGGGTAATTTCCTACTTACAGTCAGAGCTATTGTAAATCATAGAACGCTAGATCTGGAAGGAACCTTGAGAGCTCATCAAGTCCAGTCTCCTGCACTTATGGCAGGACCAAGCACCATCTAGATCACTGTTTCTCAATGAGGGGTACTTGAGAGAAATCTGCTGGGTATGTCAACACAACTGAAATTTGGAGAAAACTGAATTTTTGTTTTAAGTTTTAGTTTTACAGTACTTTATTATTTTTGTACTTTTTACACCCTAAAATTTCATCGCATGCCTGGCTACGATTAAGTTGTTTAAACAAATGTGTTGCAATGGTAGAAAAAAATGCATGTGTCTGAAAACTGTCGGTACTGGGGGTACTTTTTTATTTAAAAAAAAGGGGGTACTTATAATTTTTTTAAAGGGGTGCTTTATAAAAAAAAGGTTGAGAAACACTGTCCTAGATCATCCTTGACACGTATTTGTATAAGTAGCTCTTAAAAATCTGCAATGATGGAGATTCCACAATCTTCCTAGCCTAGGCAATTAATCACCCCGTTGGATCCAAGTGAGTAGACCTTAACAACTGTGATGATCTAAGGGTATGTCTACACTACATGGCTCCGTCGACGGAGCCATGTAGATGAGGGTTGTAGACATAGCAAAATGAAGCTGCGATTTAAATAATTGCAGCTTCATTTACATCAAAATGGCTGCCGCGCTTTGCTGATCAGCTGTTTGTTGGCACAGTGTGGGAATCTGAATGCTCGGCGGTCGACATCAGAAGCCTTTGTTGACCGCCCCGTTATGAGTGGTGGCCTCTCCATCCATAGTAATCACAGCTTAAATGCAAGATAGTGCCTATTCAGTGGAGGCTATCTTTTGAAAAAGCAGATCTTTTTTTTTTTGAGTGTGGATGCTCTTTTTCAGAAGAAGATTTTCTGGAAGATCTCTTCCAAAAAAAGGTTCTTCCGAAAGAAGCCTGCAATCTAGACATAGCCTATTTTTTTCCACAGGACTCCTGCCTCATTCAATTCACAGCATGATTGATGCTCATATAATGAGCAGCTGCTCAATATTTTGTTTACACCTTCATTGTGTTTCCTTGTGTGACCCTTGTCCTTATTTACCGCACATTTATTCAAACCCTGCTCTGAAAAAAGAATTATTTATTTCATCATAGGTTTTTTGATAGAACTCACCGCTATAGTATCACATGTATAAATGAATTTATTTTAACAAGACCTCATGAGGTGGGAGGATGGAATTATTCCCATTTTTATAGATGGGGAGCTGAGATACTGATAAATTAAAGTCAAAAGTATTTGTTTATTTCACATGCCCAATTAGCGATACATAGGAACTGATTTTTCAGTATACTTAGCTTTGTACAGTACTTTATATATTCATTGTTCAACTCCCACTGACTTCAATGGCAGTTGAGTGCTCCTGTAAATCAAACCCCAGTCTATCAAGTCAAGTATCCACACGGCTACATCTCTATTACTATTCAGAAAATAAGGAACACACAGTAAATGATCACATGGGAAAAGTTGAGTTTAAGTGGTTTGGCTCAAATCACATGGGTTCTCTGTGGGAAACATCAATGTGGGTCATCAGCAGGGTGGGGACTCTTCAATCCATCACACAGATCTCTGTTGCTTGAGCTAACCAAGTAACTGATTGTCGTAGATTATGATCTTCTATGTAGATCAACACTAGCTGCTAAAAGCTAACAAATCTCTGATGAGCAGTTTTGCAAAGGTTGATAACTTGTCCAGCTGGGACATGTTTTCACAGAGACAGCAAAGGAAACAACATTTATACAAAGGTCGCCCCCCTGCCAAATCTCAGGCATGGCCCAAAGGATAAGAGCAGAAGAGCCTTTCAAAGAAAAGGCTGTGGGGAGCCTGACTGCTGTTGCTGTGCTGCACCAGATTCCCCTCCGCTGCTGCCTTGGAAGGACGGGGTGCCATCAGGAGCAGAAAGCGGGCCATGGGGGATGGGAATGGATAGGAACTCCCGGACTGGATTGTGCAACTGCTCCACGGTGAGGGACTTTCAGACACCTGATTCTAATCCTGAAATAGTCAGCAACACTAAAAATACATATAAAAAGGTTTTTTTTAAAATTGTATGCCTTTGAAAAAAGGCTATTTAATATCAAAGATAGGGAATCATGAAATTCAGCTCATTGTATAATAATTCCTTTGGGAACTTCCACAACCAAAATCAGAACTACATTAATCAAGCAATTATCTATAGAAGAATATGGCACTTCAAAAAGAGAAGCCAAATGATACAATAGTTTATGCAAAATGCGTATGGGGCACATGTTGTAGGATCTTTTCCTGTAGGAGAATTGCATTTTCATACACTACTTAGTGATTTAAAGGGTTTTTATATTAACTATGATAAACTACAGGTTGGATCTTCTTGGTCCAGAACGCTCGGGGCCACACTGGTCTCAGATGAGGGATTTTTCTAGACCGAGGGAGGTCATTTCAGGCCCCCTGCTGCCACCTGCTATCACCACCCCGCCGACTTCCTGGCTCCCGCCACAGTCCAGCTGAGCTAGCTCCTGGCCCCTCCCCAGCCCAGCTGAGCCACACACTGGCTCCCACAGCCCAGATGAGCCACATGCTGGCTCCCTGCCCCCCCTTCCAGCTCAGCTGAACCTTGCACTGGCTCCTGACCCCTCTCCCTTCCCCCCCGCAGTGTGCTGGGACTCTCTGATTCTGGAACATCCATGGTCATGCTGGATGGACCACAGATGTTGCCGGACCAGCGAATCCTGTATTTTAGAGGTGCAACCTGTAATCTGAATGTGAATCAGTCTGCAAAATGTTTGCTATTCCTTTCTAATACCGGGGCTGCTTATGTCTGGGATTTAGGCATGTGTTTGCAGGATTGGGACTATGTCATAAACATTGGTGAGAGCTTGGGTATTCAAAGAAATATTTTATGTGATTTGCTTATTTATTTACCTCTAATAATGCAGCAGCACTGTTGCCTCTGGGTGCATGTACAAATTTAGACAATACAAAAATTGATATTAAATGTTAACTAAAAAAATATGTTCACTCATATATTAAAATAGAATATATAAATATATACCCTGCAGGGAAAAGCACAAATAAATTGATATACTTTGCACCATGTCCTGCAGGATAACATACACATTTTATTAATAGTTATTTTATGAGAGAAAGAGAGAGAAACAAATCAAACTGCATTAAGGTTGGATTTGTATTGGAAGTGCAGAAATAGAAGAACATGGAAACACTTAAAACATATTACATAAATGTACTGTACATGATAGCCACATACAATTACCATAAATACAAAATTCAATCTTTTCTGCATTTGTATTTAGCACATTTGAAAGGGAAGGAATTTAGACTGTAAACTTATGGGGTCAGGGACCATCTTTTTGCACAGCATGGAGCACACCATTACCATGGTCCATGACCAGGTCTCTTAAGAAGTATGTAGATAAAAAATAATATAAATTAACTACAGCATAGAATTCATAGACTTATAGAATTTAAGGTCAAAAGGAGCCATTATGATCATCTCCGGGACAGGCAAAATACAGCCTATGGGTCAGCTCCGGCCCACCAAAGCTTCGTAGTTGTTCAAAGTAGCCAGCTGCTGGGGCGATGTGTGTCTATGCACAAGACATGCTCCTTGGGGTGGGAAAGCTCTGTGTACTGCCCCCACTCCCCGCACTATCTCACAGATCCCATTGGCCAGAAACTGGCTGATGGGTGCTGCCTAGACCGTGCTTGCAGTGCAGGGAGTGTATAGAGCACCCCCCTCTAGGGGACATGTGCCATGCAGAGATGCATATGGCCCCAGCAGCCAGCCACTTTTAAGCAGTGTGTGGGGGCAGTCATTAGGAAGTCTGCCTGAGGGGCCCCCTGGGCTGCTGGCTAGAAGCCCCCTATGGTAAGCACCTCCTGAACAGAGACTGCATCTGGTACCTTGCCCCCTCCATTTCCCCAACTCCCTGCCCCAGATCACAACCCTCTCCAAGACTCAGCACCTACACCTCTCCTCCAGGTCAGAGTCCTGCACCCATGCCCCCTCCCTGACATTGTACCCTCTCCCTTGCCCAGGTCACAACCACCTCCTGCTTTAGGTCATAACCCAAACCTTCTGCACCGCCTCGTGCACACCTAACCTGGTAACAACTCCCTCCCAAATCCTGCACTTCCCTCCTTCACCCAAACTCCCTCTCAGACTCCACATCCCCTCTTGCACCCATATCCCCTACCACGAGCTCCCTCCTGCACTCAGCCTCCATCCCAGACCCCACACCTTCTCCACTAATATCATAGCAGAGTGCAGCCCCTGACCACTTATCAAATCCTGCTATGGTCCCCCATGAAAAATGATTGCCCACCCTGATCTACTCTGACATCCTGTGCATTGCAAGCCAGGTAACCTTGTCCACACAGTCCTGAAATAAACCTCTAAATCTCTGGCTGAGTTACTAAAGTCTTCAAATTGTGGTTTAAAGACTTCAAGTTCCAGAGACTTCACCATTTATATTAGTTTAAATCTGCAAGTAACCCTCGCCCCACGTTGAAGAGGAAACCAAAAATCCCACAGGGCCTTTGCTAATCTGGCCCAGGGGAAAATTTCTTCCTGTCTCCAAATATTGCAGTTGTCAGATCCTGCGTACGTGGCTGAGATCCACTGGGAAAGAATTCTCTGTATTAACTCAAAGCCCTCTCCTTTAAGTGTCCCATCTCCAACCACTGGATTTTTTGCTCTCAGCAGTTGCTGCACATGCCATCATAGGCAGTCCCATCACACCATCCCGCCATATAATTATAAAACTCTGTCTTGAAGCCATTTAGATTTTATTGCCCCACAGCCTCCCCGCAGAAGGCTGTTCCAGAATGTCACTGGAACCTTCACCTAACTTTGGGCCTAAACTTATTGGCCAGCTGATATTGTTCTTGTGTCTGCATTGGTGCCTACCTTAAATAATGCCTTTCCCTCCATGATATTTATCCATCTGATGTATTTATAGAGAACAATCATATTTCTCCTCAGTCCTTATTTTCTTAGGCTAAACACTCCAAGCTCTTTGAGTCTCCCCAATGAAGAAATTATAAGTTAAACTGGAGAAGATGGGGATTAATACGAGAATTGAAAGATGCATAAGGGGCAACTACAATGGGTCATGCTGAAAGGTAAACTGTCCCACAGGAGGGCAGTTACTAGTTGAGTTCCTCAGGAATTGGTCTTGGAACCAATCATATTTCACATTTTTATTATTGATTTTGGCCCAAAAAATGAGCGTGTGCTAATAACAGTTGCAGATGACATGAAGTTGGGAAGTACAGCCAAGATAGGAGAGGACTGGAATATCATACAAAAGCATCTGGATGACTTTGTAAACTGGAGCAATAGAGATGGGATGAAATTTAATAGTGAAAAGTGCAAGGTGCTAGCAATAGAGATGTAGCTAATAACTTTTAGGAGCTAACAATAAGAATTTTTTGCTAGACACTGGAGACTTACCAGTCGGAAGTGACAGAGGAAGGGAAAGACCTAGGTCTATTGGTTGATCACAGGATTATTATTTTACTAGGAAGGTGGTGAAGCACTGGAATGGGCTACCAAGGGAAGTGATGGAATCTTCAGCCCTAGAGGTTTTTAAGTCCTGGCTTGACAAAGCCCTGGCTGGGATGATTTGGTTGGGGTTGATCCTGCTTTGGGCAGAGTGCTGGAGTTGATGACATCCTGAGGCCTCTTCCAATTCTAAGTGGTGGTGCTGTTATATAAGGCACTGGTGAGACCCTCTGGAATACTGGCTAACCATGGGCATCTTTTTCTTGTAATCATTTGGTTTATATAAGACTGATAGAGTAGAGAAACTGCAAGTTTTAAGCAGATACATTACTGATAAAAGTGTGATCCTATGCTTCCAGACAAACATGTCACATGAGCAGAGAAAAAGTAGAAGAGTTTCAACCAATTTTGGCATTCTTACTTCCTGTCCTAAACAGTCGTAAAAGTACCGATGTGCACTGTGAAAGGGGTGCCATATTCATAGCACATTCATACCTGTAGTAGGGGCCATGATACTGGATCAATCCAGTCTCTTCATAATTGGGGTACTATAAATATATGAATATTAGTGGCATAATAATTGGGGGGGGCAGTCAAAATGGGATTAAAAAAGGGCATACTTTTTAGAAGAAAATCCGTAAGTCATCATATGTTTTGTGTTGTCTAAAAGATGCTGTTCCTTTGATCTTCCAAATATTCCAAGTAACCCTTCAGTAAACTTAACTATGGGACTATATTTATGGTAATGAAATGTTTCCTGGGTAAATATAGGAGCAATTGATTATTTATGCCAAAGGATAACTGTGCTGGAAGAGATCAACAGCACCCTTCCTCCCACTCTCTCTCCTGATTGCGTGCTCCCTTATATATATTTTTTACTTTCTTTTCCCCAAAAACACTGAGGCTATGTGTATGCTACAGTTTTTCCGAGATACCAGAGGAATGCATCTGCTCTTCCAGGGAATGCATCTGCTCTTCTGAAATGTGCGAAGAGCAGACACGCTTTTTCAGCATCCCTGTAAACCTTGTTTTATGAGGAAGAAAGGATGTTCCGAAAAAGGGTTTATTTCTGAGATTTGACCCAGTGTAGACTGGCCAAATGTCAGAAAAGCCTCTTTTGGTCCAGTGTAGATGGGCCAAAAGTCGAAAAAAGAAGCAGAAAAAGCTTTTTCTGGAAGAACAGTGTGGTGTAGACATAGCCTCCGTGATGCAATTTGATGTGAACTCAGATAATGACCTGGTATACTGCTGTATGTAAAAAGTAATGTGTGAACCATTTTTAACCATGGGAGCATGAAAAGAGGAAGTCAGAGGATCCCAACATCTTCACCCTCTACCACTCTGTGTCTGTGTGTCTTTCTCACAGCACTACACATGTGCTTTTTCAGTGGATGTTGTGTGAGTGTGTGTGTGTCCCTCCTCTTTGGCTTATCTGGGGCTATGTCTAGACTATGGAGTTTTTCTGGGATGGAAAAACTCTGCCACGTCCAGGGAACGCGTCTGTTCTTCTGACATTTTTTGCGGAAGAGCAGACGCGCTCTTTCGGAAGCTCTGTCCTCCTCATGCCATGAGGAAGACGGGCTCTTCCAAAAGAGGGGTTTTTTTTCAAAATTTGGCTTAGTGTAGACAGGCCAAATTTCGGAAAAGCCTCTTCCGATAAAACTATCGGAAAAAGATACGCAAATTGCGGAGCACAATTTGCGTACCTTTTGCCAAAAAAAGCGGCAGTCTAGACATATCCAGAGAGAGCTGAGGAGTTCGGGAGAGGCAGAGGATTGATTGCTATGAGGGGTAATTGGAGGAGAAAGAAAATTGTTTTGTAATAGGAATGGTAATAGAGGAGGGCATGAGTCATGGGTATCAGAGTATAAAATAACAGAAGAAACTGGGTGCCAAGGGAGCTGAGAGGACAGACTGGAGAACAGAATGTAAATGTTGGAGAGGCAGAGAATTTATTGCTGAGCTTGATAGTTCATTGGATAGATTTGAGTGAATAGAATAGTGTTCAAAGAATATTGATGGAGAGGCACCTCTCCTCACTAGGGAACTGTGAGCCTCAACCTCAGTTGAGGATTTAGTGTGACTTTCTTCTGTTTCTCTAGAGTTGATTAAAAATTGAAAGCTTTTTTATTCAAATTTTAGATTATTTTTAATGGAAGGTAGAAGAACATTAATGAAAGAAGTAGTCCTTTGGTAGGTCATAATAGCATCAATGGCTCTGTTGAGAATTTAATGTGTCTTTTGTAGGACTATTAGCACATAGGGCTCTGTAGTTTATGCAGCTTGAGAAACTGATGTTCATGCAGCATGGAGTCTCTCACACTTTTACATGGCTGCAGAAAACATAACCAGTGGCCATTATTGGAATAGTTACTGCAGAATCAAGGATTTGAACAACCTACCTTCACGAGTGCATGCACTGAATCAGTGTAACTGGAAGTGCCAGGATAATGCCACAACTGGAGATTATATTTCTACCACAATCCTGAAAAATTGCATTATTGTTTATTCCAAAATTTATATTGTAACTGATATTTAAGTTAGTTAGGACCTAAACTCCATTGTATTAAGGTCTGTAGAAATGCACAGAAAAAAATTCTGCTTGCTGCAAAGAACTTACAGTTTAAACTAATTTAAGTGACTTTCTGGGTCTATGATGTGGACAACAAAAAGCATGTGGAAGTATCTGCTAAATAAACCAGACATATTTGAAGTAAATCCTCATTGTATTTTGGGAAATTTTTCTCTAGTCACACAAAATCAATTTAGATTTAGAAAAACAATTTTCAAGAGCCATATGAATGTGTGTGGAAAAAATACATGAGTTATGCAACTATGTCATATGTGTTGTATTGTATGTAACAAAACAGGGGACACTCTAAAATTTCCAAATAGGTAATGAATTTAAAAACTATGTATAATTCCTAACAGATATTATCATGGGTGTGCAATATCATCAAAACAACAACAATTGCAACAAAAATCCAAACACTGAAATGTGCAAGCACATTGATGGAAGAATGTGTATATTTAAAGTGGCCCACATGACACAGAATGATAAAACCACAATGATGAGAAAGGACCTCCAAGGTCATCTTGTTTAACTCCTGCCAAGATACAGGATTTGTTGTGTCTAAACCATGCAAGACAGATGGCTATCTAGCCTTCCTTTGAAAGCTTCTAGTGAAGGAGCTTTCATGACCTCCCTTTTTCATGTCCTACTATTTTTAGTTAGGAAGATTTTCCTGAGATTTAATCTAAATCCCCTGTGCCATAGTTTGAACCCATTGCCTTTTGTACTACCTTGTTTGGCAACTTTTCTTCATCCTTTTTATAGCAGCTTTTCAAGTATTTGAAGACTGCTATCATTTCCCCCCCTTCTCGCCCCCTAGTCTGCTCTATTCCAAACTAAACACACCTGACTCTACCAGCCTTTTCTCATGCGGCTTGGGTTCCATTCCTGTCACTCATCTCTGGAGCATTTCCAGTTTCTCTACATTTTTTTATACATTGGTAACCAAAATTGAACACAGTATTCTATCTACTCTATCTGAGGCCTAAACAGCACTGAACAGAATGGTGCTATCACCTCCCATGACTTGCATGCTGTGCCTCTATAAATGCAACCTAAAATTGCATTTTTTTTGGCAGCTGTGTCACATGTCCCCTTATTCAACCTTTTAAAAAAACACCCAGAAACTGTTCTACAGGATTAAGCATGACACCAGAAGTCAAGAATTTTGAGTTTTACTTCTGACTCTCAGTGAATCTCTGTCTTACTTAGGGCACATTATTTAGGCCCAGTATTGAAATGTGCCCTCTAATTTTGAATCCCTCCATTTTGGTTTTGGACCTGATTTTCCTGAATGCCGAGCACTCACAACTTTGTGTATATTCAGTATGAAAACTGAGAAAATTATGTTCATGCAGCACAGAACCATTTGGAGATGTTGATCCAGAAGAACCACCATGAAGCATCTACCCATACAAAGATGAAGTGAATTGAATCTCCACAAATTAGTAATTATGAATTGAATAGGTTTTCCTGCAAGATTTCTGGCCCTCCATAGTTCAGACATACTGCAAAAATAATCCATCCATTAGTGGTCTCTACATTTCTTTCTTGAACAAGGAAGTGCACAGGGGAGATTACAAATATACATATTTGGGTACATAAAAATATCAGGAGTCATGCTTCTTGGAAACTTCATTCTGCTCAGTTTCAATGAGAGAGGCGGGGTGTTTTCAGAACCCTAATTGAAATAAAGAAAAGTTTAAGAGAAAGGGAGGGGAACTACTTATTACTCTCTTTAAAATGCTACTTATGTCACCTGCTGCAAACAATCAATGGAATATCTATCCATCCAAAGGAATCCAATTTAATCTTCCAGAAACTAAAGAAACCCGATTTTAATATTTACCTAGGTCTTTTATCAGTAAACCTAGCAACTACTGTACCAATCTTTTCTCCCTACTCAATTATATACCAATTCTTTAGCTAGAATGTAATGATGCATAATTTGAGTAGTTAAAATTCCAAAAGCCACTGAAAAGGATATGAATTATGAGCTGGTCTAAGTGCTTTCCTCTATATATAAACCCAAACTACCTTTGGGTTTATGGGAGTTGCAGCTGTGGATCAACTGGGGACCATCCCTCCTTATGAGTACATCATTATGTTCTTACTCTTACAGCTGTGCTGCTCCTGTCACTACCTAAATTTACATTATATATCACTATTTTACAAGATTAATGTTCTGTTGTCATGCAACTTGTACAGTCATTTACACATATGTGCAAAGTTGATGTGAATGACTCCCATCACAGAGTGGAGTGAAAAATTAGGCCCCTGGTCTGTTTAAAAAAATCATATTTTCCCCATGTTTAAATGGAACAGAAGGTTTTACATTCTCTGATGTCATCTGTAACATTCTCAAATTCCTCTCCCACCCTTGTATATAAATATTCTTGTCTAAGATCAGTCCTGTGACACACACTTATTTTGCCCAACTTTGCTGTTTGTATATCAAAAATCTATGTTTGAGAGAACTCTTTCATGTCTTCCTTGCATGTCACTTAGTGGCTTTATTTAGCTGTGATTTTTATATTTGCAGTGCTTAAATTCTCTTAGTATAATCAGTGTACTCAACAACAACAAAAGAACAAATGTGTTTACATCCTCAGTTTCAAAAGGTTTATCTTTCACTTTGGGCTTTTAGTTCTTCATCTCATGTATCAACTAACATCCAGAGGAAGAGCCCTGGAGTGCAGGGGGCAATGGGAAAATGGAACATTTTCCAGCTCTTACCCCTTTGCACCATTACTCTTTCCAGTTGTTCATCACTGAAATATAAGCTTGTGCGGCAGCATCAAAACTTTGACAGGCAAAACACATACCTTCATTTGAGACGTAAGGCCCCTGTAAACCTGGTCTAGTTTAAAAGCACTACATGTTATACCAGGTGCATTATTGTATTGGTATTGGACACAGGAATTCTGAAATAAAGTAGAATGCTTACTAGAATGCACTTCCAGTTCACTGGTGTTGTATAGCAATGTAGGTGTCCTACCTCTTAGAAAAGGAAAGAAAATAAGTGTTTGGGTGGATTTGTGCATTCTCAAAACACTTTTCTGTTCCATACTATATGCCAGTAATCAATTTTTCATTTAGAAAACTGCTTTTTGTTGCAGTGAGCAAACCTCATGAGATTTTTTTTCCTTTATTTAGGCTGCTCTTTTTCTCAAGATGTTCTGATCTGTTAAGAATGAACTGAGAAAACCTTTGTGTTAATTCAAAACACTGAAAAGTCATAAAGTTTAATATTTGATTTGTGCTTCAATGAGAATGTCAGGCTGGCATCCTCCTTGGTATGATACAGCTAAGTTAATGGTGATTAAATGCAATATCCATTCTCTTACTTCAAAAAATCTGAATTTTAAATGATTACCTGATACATCATATCTCCCTTTGACCAGGTTTTAATTTATGGATAATATTATTTTTTGAAACTCATATCTACTGAAAAATATAAGGACCCTTGAGCCAGATTTCTTTTTTTTCTACATACCATTGCAGTAAATGGCAACAAGATCAGATATTATATCCCAATATTATCAAAATATTTCCCCACTCCTTGATCTCAGTATGCTACTTCCAGTGGAAAGGCACTCAGCATTCCTCATGATTTGGACTCGCTAGAACAGTCCTGTAATACATAAGAATGGACATACTGGGTCACACCAAAGATCCGTCTAGCTTGGTGGCCATTGCCAGATGCCCCAGAAGAAATGAACAGAACAGATAGCTATCAAGTGAGCCATTCTTTGTTGCTAATTCCCAGCTTTTGACAAACTTAGGACACCATCCTTGCCTATTCTGGCTAACAGCCATTGATGGACGAAGCCTACATGAATTTATCTAGATCTTTTTTTTTGAATCTGTTATATTCTTGGCCTTCACAACATTCTCTGACAAAGAGTTCCACAGATTGACTATGTGTTCTGTAAAGAAATACTTCCTTTTATTTGTTTTAAACCTGCTGCCTATTAATTTCATTTGGTGACCCCCTAGTTCTTGTGTTATGAGAAGAAGTAAATAGAACTTCCTTATCTACTTTGTCTACATCAGTCATGATTTTATAGATCTGGATCATATCCTCCCCCCATTAGGTTTCTCTTTTCCAAGTTGAAAAGTCTTGGTTTTATTAATCTCTTCTCATACAGAAGTCATTCCAAACCCCTTATCATTTTTGTTGTCCTTTTCTGAACCTCTTCCAATTCAAATACATCTTTTTTTGAGAAGGAGCAGTATTCAAGATGTGGATTTATATAGAGGCAATATGATATTTTCTATTTATTTTCTATTTTATTATCTGTCCCTTTCTTAATTATTCCAGAAAGTTCAGGAGGTAGCCGAATTAGTTTGTACAGGATAAACTTAAAAAAACAACAAACAGTCTGGTAGCACTTTAAAGACTAACAAAATATGTAGATGGTATCATGACCATTCTTCAGCTGGTCATCTGAAAAAGGGGCTGCACCCACCAAAGCTCATGATATCATCTACATGTTTAATTAGTCTTTAAAGTGCTACTGGACTATTTGTTGGTTTTTTAAGTTTAGTAATTCCAAGCATTCTGTTTGTTTTTTGTTGGGTTTTTTTACTACCTCTGCACATTGAGTGGATGTTTTCCACAATGACTCCAAGATCTCTTTCTTCAGTGGTAACAGCTAATTTAAATCCCATAATTTTATATATATATAATTGGGGTTGTGCTTTCCAATGTGCATTTATCATTGTGGATGCTCTCTTGCACAAAAGTACATCTCTTTTGTGATGTGCTTTTGAGGTGTGGATGTGCTTTTGTGGAAGATCTCTTCCACAAAAAGCTTTTTGTGCAAAAACCCTGCAGTGTAGACAAAGACATAGAATGTCTGTTGTCAGTGCTAGCAATGGGTGAGTTCAATATTCACTTTCCACCAACATTCCCCTCTATTTACTTACATTGTGCTGTTTCTACAAACCTCATGCTCTTAAAAAACAGTATTTCTCCAGCCATTGTCCATTGATCAGACTCTTATTCTCTATTGCTCATGACCTATCCACATTAAGTTTTTGCCTTCAAAAATATAATAGAAACTAGTCCCCACTCCACTCTTATTTATAATCAAATCCTTCACCAGTGTGATATGCAATAATTTAAAAATAATAGACACAATAGGTGTGATTAGATACATGTTAATTTTTTTTAAACTGACATAATTTTGGCTGTCTTAATTTTGAAAAGACTTCTTGCAAATCAGATCGCTTCAGGGAGTCTCACATTGGTCTCTCTCTCTCTCTCTCTCTCTCTCTCTCTCAAAAAAACATCTTTTGACAATGTAAAAAGAACTCTAAGTAATATTAAAACCAAATATAACATGTTTAAATTTTCTAATATCTGCAGTCTTAAGGCCATTGCTCTCTGAACTTACGGTAACAAAAGGGACATCATAGCTGCTTCAGGGTTTTATAAAATTATTAGTAAAGCTGGTCACAAATGTTTCAAAAAAGCATTTTTGTTTGAATTTCCCAGTTGAAATCAAAACTTTTTGTGCAGACTATTCAATTTTACTGAAATTCTGATAGATCTGTGTCTGCTTTCCCATGTTGTTCCTTGGCTGCTTGCTATATGACCCAACCGGGATCTCAAGTTTGGGAGTCCTGACTTACTATTCTTTGGGAACCTAAGCTCACAAGTTTCCCAGCTCCTCAACTGTAGGTTAGCAGGCAGGACTTGACTTCATTGATACAGGTCAGCCCACCACACAGACAGCCCCCTACTTGGGGATCTTAGGGCTTAAATGTTGCTAGCTTCCAGGAGAGCTGAACAGAGAATGGTAATTCTGCTTTACAAAGAATTGTGATTTTTTTTGTTTTCATTATGAATTTGCAAAATGAAATGACCATTCGTCACCCAGCTCTATTTATTAATATGTTTGGGTGGTTACTATCAACCTGGAGCTTCTGTTAAAACTTCAGAAATGAAGTTTGACCTGGCATGGCAAAGAGTATTGAATTTCTGCAACTAAGAGACTTAATGAGGTGAGAATTTATGGACCAGATGAGGGTTTTTTTCCCAGTGGAAAGACCAGAAGAATGATTGCAAACAATGTTTATATTCATCTTAAATAAGTGCTGGGTGACTTGCAATCTTCGAGGAGATGGAAAACTGGTAATTAGAGACAGAGAGAGACAAATGAAGTGTCTGCTCTTTGCCTCGCTGCTGTCAGTCTCTTGGTAACATAACCATAGCCATCCTTACTGGGATTCTAGTGTGGTCATTCAGATTTCAGACGGTATTTTGGCCAAATAATGTTTCTTTTAAGTCTGATACTTGATTGGAGAATGATGTGAGTGTATCTGAAATAAGGTTAATCTCTCTAATTTATTATAAAAATGCATCAGTTATGTGTTCACAAGCTCTGTTGACAAGAGCCCACAGGACCCTTTTGAGCCAACAGTATCAGTATATCTATTCCTTTATGAGCAGCGGGGACTCAGCCTTGTCAACTCTGGAGTGCTTTACCCTATTTGCCTTTTGTTTACAATACACTGAGTCATCTGTTCGCTCTCTGTGTAAATGTGGCACAACAGGTTCTGATACACGCTTGATACATTGTCTAAATTAGGCCCTCAATAAGACAAAATTAAACTTCCAAACACACTTCTGTATACCTTGTGGGATTTTTCATTTGGTGGGGGGCCTACCTACTGTAATTCACTGTAGCTTGCTGATACCACCTGAGGAGCAGCTGACTTGTTTATTTCACTCCTTGAACTAATGAGTACTGCAGGCATTCACGAATCAGCAAGCTGGTTCTCGTTAATAAGACAAATAGTTTTACTACGAATATACATTATTTGGGGCTGTTTTATGGTGCCAGCTACAGATATGCTAATTCCCAAACACTGTGCTAGATAATGTGATTTGTCCCACCCCTAAATACGGGATAGTATATATGCACACCTGGCAAGGAAGGATGAGGAGGCACTGCAAGACTTTTTTGCTTTTGAGATACCCATTTGAACCACAATTCTCCTTCTGCAACAGTGGCTGAGTACTTTTACACCCAGTTATAGGGCATGTCACAACATGTCTTCCTCTCTGACTGGACACTCATCTTATGATAGGAGGTAACTGCCGAGTTCCACCTGCTGCTAAGCTCTCTGGCTAGCGAGCAATAATTGTCCTTTGCTTTGGGTCTCTCCCTCACACTCTTCAGGTGCAGGCCCTATGTTTGATGTTGCTATTGGCAGTAGAATTGCACAGTTCTGCTACAGAGATCTTGGAGCAAATGCCTCAGCCCTCCCAAGCACTCCGACTCTTAGATGTTTGCCCCAGAGTCCACTTGGCTTTGTGAGCTCTGGTTTTCCTATTATACCCTTTAGGGACCATGTGGCAGTAAAGCAATTTGGGAGTTGGCAAATGTCATTGAGGAGCCTTTGGCCATTTTCTTTGAAAAGTCAT
>JANRFK010001158.1:35971198-35998219 GCA_030068395.1 Apalone spinifera
AGGCACGGGATATTTAAATCCCTGCCTCATTTGCAATGTTGACCTGCCTAATCCGCATCCCTCTGCCGACAGAGGGATTCAGTCTAGACATACCCATACTGGGAGAGAGTGGGTAGCATCAGGAAAAAAAGTGCACTGTGTACAATTTACCTAGCATCACTGATTCCTCTAGATATATCAGAAGACACCAACTTCAGTAGAGAAACCACACACTTTCTGTAGACTGGTCAAGGCATAATAAGCACATTTCTTAGATATGTTCCTACAGTTTTGTATTCCATGCCCCCTTTCTTCTGCACTACTTCTGGAGGTGCACCACCTTCACAGCTGGGCATCCAACCAGAAGTCTCAATTCTCCAGCTCTAAAAGGCAGCAACACCCACCACCACTTCCAGAGAAATAAAGATAGTGGTGATGGGTGGTGCTGGCTGGATGCCCAGCTGTGAAGGCAGTGCCACCTCCAGTAGCAGTGTAGGAGTGACAATAGATCACAAGAAGATCTCCAGATAGCTGTCTCAGGCATCCAGGCCAGGAAGGAATTGCTCTGGTCCAAAAAACAGGCAACCCCAATTACCCTGGGTGGAATGACAGAGACTTGGTGGAATGACTGTCATGATTGGAGTATTGTCATGGAAGGGTATAAGGTGTTCATGAAGGACAAGTGGGGGAGAAAAGGTGGAGGAGTTGCACTGTATGTAAGAGAGAAGTATGATTGCCCAGAACTCCGGTATAAAATGGGAGAAAAGCCTGTTGAGAGTGTACGGGTTAAGTTTAGAGCAACGAGTGTGGTGTCGTGGTGGGTGTCAGCTATAGACCACCAGATCAGATGGATGAGGTAGACAAGGCTTTCTTCAGACAAGTAATAGAAGCTTCCGGATCACAGGGCCTGGTTGTCATAGGGGACTTCCATCACGTGACATCTGTTGGAAGACCAATACAGCAGTACAGACAATCCAGGAAGTTTTTGGAGAATGTTGGGGACAATTTCCTGGTACAAGTGCTAAAGAAACCAACTAGGGGCCATACAAAGCTTTACCTGCTGCTCACAACCAGGAAGAATTAGTAGGGGAAGTAGATGTGGGTGGCAACCTGGGAAGCAGTGATCATAAGATGGTCGATTTCAGGAGCCTGAACAAAGGAAGAAAGGAGAGCAGCAAAATACAGACCCTGGATTTCAGAAAAGCATACTTTGACTCCCCGAGAGAACAGATGGGTAGGATCCCCTGGTATGCTAACATGAAGGGGAAAGGAATTCAGGAGAACTGGCAGTATTTTAAAGAAGCCTTATTGAAGGCAGAGGAACAAACCATCCCGATGCGCAGTTAGAAAGGCAAACAGGGAAGGTGACCAGCTTGGCTTAACAGTGAAATCCTTAGTGAGCTTAAACACAAAGAGGAAGTTTACAAGAAGTGGAAACTTGGACAGATAACTAGGGAAGAGTATAAATATATTGCTTGAGCATGCAGAGGTGTAATCAGGAAGGCTAAAGTGCAATTGGAATTGCAGCTAGCAAGGTATATGAAAAGTAACAAGAAAGGTTCTACAAGCATGTTAGCAATAAAAGGGTATGTCTAGACTACATGCTTCTGCCAACAGAGACATGTAAATTAGTCTACCCGACATAGTCAATTAAGCGGGGATTTAAATATCCCCTGCTTCATTAAAATAAAAATGGCCGCCATGCTGAGCTGATCATCGGCACAGCACGGCAGTCAAGATACGGATCGGTTGACAGGGAACACCTTTGTCGACCGCTCCTGTAAACCTCATTTCACAAGGCAGATGTGGGAAAAGCTGAAGTACTCAATGCTTTTTTTGTCTCTGTCTTCACAGACAAGGTCAGCTCCCAGACTACTGCACTAGGCAACATAGTGTGGGAATTGGTGGGCAGCCCTTGGTGGAGAAAGAACAGGTTAAGAACTGCTTAGAAAAAGTTGGACATACACAAATCCATGGACCAGATCTACTACATCTGAGGGTACTAAGGGAGTTGGCTGACGTGATTGAGATCCATCTTTGGAAACTTATTGTGATCGGGGGAGGACCCAGATGATTGGAAAAAAGCAAATGTGGTGCCCATCTTTAACAAAGGGAAGAAGGACAATTCAGGGAACTACAGACTGGTCAGCCTTACCTCAGTCCCTAGAAATATCATGGACGAGGTCCTTAAGGAATTAATTTTGAAGCACTTTGAAGAGAGGAAAGTGATGAGGAATAGTCAACATGGATTCACCAAGGGCAAGTCATGTCTGAGCAAGCTGATTTCCTTCTGTGACAAGGTAGTTTGCTCTGTGAATATGGGGAAGTCAGTGGATGTGACATGCCTTGACTTTAGCAAAGCTTTTGATATGGTCTCCCACAGTATACTTACCAGCATGGATAAGTGGCCTGTAAGATGGATAGAAAGCTGGCTAGATTGTTGGGCTCAACTGATAGTAATCAATGGCTCGATGTCTGGCTGGCAGTCAGTATCAGTGGAGTGCCCCAGGGGTCAGATCTAGGGCTGGTTTTGTTCCTAATGACCTGGATTAGGGGATGTACCTTCAGCATGTTCACAGTTGACACTAAGGTAGGGGGAGAGGTAGATATGTTGGAAGGTAGGGATAGGGTCCAGAGTGACCTAGACAAATTGGAGGATTTGGCCAAAAGAAATCTCATGAGGTTCAAGTAGGACAAGTACAGAGTCCTGTACTTGGGACGGAAGCATCCCAAGCATCCCTGTAACAGGCTGGGTATCAACTGGCTAAGCAGCAGTTTGGCCGAAAAAAGATTGGGGATTACAGTGGATGAGAAGCTGGATACGAGTCAACAGTGTGCCCTTGTAGCCAAGAAGGATGATGGCATATTAGGATGCATTTGAAGAATCATTGCCAGCAGATCTAGGGAAGTGATTAATTCCCCTTTATTTAGCACTGGTGAGGCCACCTTTGGAGTATTGTGTCCAATTCTAGGACCCCCATTACAGAAAGGATGTGGACACATTACAGAGGGTCAGTGGAGGGCAACAAAAATGATTAGGGGGATGGAGCACATGACTTACAAGGAGACGCTGAGGGATTTGGGCTTGTTTAGTGTACAGAAGAAAAGAGTGAGGGGGGATTTGATAGCAGCCTTCAACTTCCTGGAGGGAGGTTCCAAAGAGGATGGAGAGAGACTGTTCTTAGTAGTGACAGATGACAGAATGAGGAGCAATGGTCTTAAGTTATAGTGGTGGAGGTCTAGGTTGGATATTAGGACAAAATATTTTACTCGTGTTGTGCTTAAAAGAAGCACCCGGGATCTTTTTCAGGGGGATAAGGCAACACGCCACATTTATTGAACATACATAGATCAATCAATACTTTATCATATGCATATGATACATTACACTCATGAACTCTCTCTCACACACGCAAGCACACGCCATCTTGTTGTTACCAATAGTTGCTTCCCCTAACTGCACTGTCCAGGTGAGTTAGATGGGGGAAGGGTGGAGCCAGGCTTCTGCCGATCCGGATCGATGTTGACAAGATGAAACCCTGGTTCCCTCTGCAAGAAGCCTCATATTTATCCCTCTCATGCAGCCAGTTAGTCATCACCACACCGTTTTTAATGCTGCTTCAAAGAGAATCCTTTCAAGGGCAGGCACTTGCTGCTTGACTCCCAAGGCCCTATATGTCCAATCTTTTTTCCAATGAGCTCACTTCACAGGTATTGTCTTGGATCTGGCTCCCAGCCCCTCTCCAGACTTGCAACTGCTGCAGGAGGTGCTTACCTTTCCATTCTCCATTCACACCTCATTCATTTCAACAGGGCAATCAATGAAAAGGGAGAGATCTATTCTACTCCTAGTAAAAGACATTTTTCTTTACCTTAATATTCCTAAGACCCATAACATAAAGAGCTTGATACAAAGTTTCTATGGAAAAGACTGGATACAAGGTGTCTCTTAATACAAGGGATTCTATAAGAAGGCTTAACATAAAGATATCTAAAAGGACAAGATCTGTATATATAAAAGGACTTACAAAGTTTCTCTTAATACAAACTTATATGAGAATGATACATGGTTATATGGAAATGTTACAGAGATTTAGCCACACTAGGGGTGTGTATAGACTACAGGGTTTTGTCGACAAAAGTGGACTTTTGTCGACAAAACTATACCTGTGTCTACACTGCCGGCGAGTTCTGTCGACAATAAGTCAACAGAACGCAGCACTTTTGTCAATGATGTTAAACCTCATTCTATAAGGAATAACGCCTTTTGTTGACAGAGTTCTGTCAACAAAAGGTGCTATTGCATCCACACTGTGCTTTTTCAAAAGAGAGCATCTAGACTCTCTGTCGAGAAAGCGGCTTGCTTTGTCCATAGAACTGGCTGTAGTCTAGACGCTCTTTGTTGACAGAGGCTTTGTCGACAGTATCTGGGGTTGGTCCTGCTTTGGGCAGGGGGTTGGACTCAATGACCTCCTGAGGTCTCTTTCAGCCCTTGCAGGAGGCATAAGGGATCTGTCGAAAAAGGCTTTCTTTTTCGACAGATCCCTTTCTAGACTGCCGCTTTTTGCCGACAAAGTGCTGAGTTGGCAAAACACGACGGCCATTTTTATGCAAATTAGGCATGGGATATTTAAATCCCTGCCTCGTTTCCAATGTCGACCTGCCTAATCTGCAGTCTAGACATACCCTTAACATTTACATTACTATATACTTAAATGGCTCTGTGTGAATCACTGCCTTACTATTTTTAATATTTAGTGAGGGTTGCATGTTGCTTTCCCCTTGATATTTTTATACCCACTGCCTCTTCTTGTTTCCCCCTCCCATTCTCCTCTCCCCCCCCCCACTTCTGTTCTCCCCTATTTATTTTAGTTCCGGACATCCAACACTCTGGTCATCTGAAAAAGTGGGCTGTGCCCACGAAAGCTCATGATACTATCTACATGTTTTGTTAGTCTTTAAAGTGCTACCAGACTATTTGTTGTTTTTTAAGTTTATGTTGATTTCTGTATTGTGTGATGGGAGGGTGGGTGTAATCTCCTACAAACACATACACGTTTGAGATGTACTGCTCTAAGAGGGGCTAGATCTCTCCAGCCTCCACTCCTCTTTTGAGTCTTCTGGTGATGGAATTTTCTATTGGTTTACCATGTTCCAAACCTTGAAGGATAAACTCATGACAGTCACAGACAGAATTACAAGAGATCTAGGTGGTGCTTCATTAACTCTAGACTCCCGGCCTAGTGCCTGGGGTCTCTGCTGCTGCACCATGTGTTGGGGTCTCTGTTACTAACCCTGTGTAGTGGGGCCCGTTAAAGTCCTACACACTGAGGGCTCTGCTGCTAGCCCTGTGTGTTGGGGTTCTGGTTAGAACTCTGCATGCTAAGTGGCTGCAGAGAATCTGGCACATGGGGCAGCAGCTGAGAACCCAGCTCCCAGGGGCCTGGCTGCTGGTCTCATGCTAGGGCTTTGCTCTCAGCCTCAGCTGGAGGTAGTAAGGGAGCACAGCACTCCCACTTATAAAAATGTTCTCTTCCTGAAATAAGTGGCATGGTGGATTCCTGTTCAGACATATACTGGTGTACTCCTAGCTAGTTGACGTGTATTTAAAAAGCAGGCAGTTTTAACACTTATCTCCCTTTCTCTGTCCAGATTTCATGCTTAGGATGGGGACACACAGACACACAATAGCTCGAAATTCCAATTCTTAGGCCACAAGAAACTACATAACTGTGAACTGTAATTCAGACATTCTACAGAGAGGGAAGAAAAGCACTAGTGAAAATATCACTAGGCAGGCATTTGTACATTCTAGAAACGATACTTAGAGGCTGCAGTGCCTGTATTTTGGATGCCCTTGAAATGAAGATGTATGTTTATGAAGAAATCAGCAAGAAACAGCAGATATAAGATGAGTAAAACCCATGCAAATAGTCAAGGAATTTAAAAGTGTGTAGTTGTGCTCCGCTATACTCCATTATTTAACATGACACTTTGTCTGAATTGTGGGATTGATTTACATACATTTACTTGCACTCCTTTATATTCCTTTCATTCCAGAGTTTATTAGAGCATAGGCTTCAAAACTAGTTGTTTCATCTTTTTTTTCCCTTATGGTAAAAATACCTTTGCACATATTATCACATTTTGTTTATATACATAAATACTTTCAAGTCAGAACATGTGGAGTCGGACTTTCAACTATTATCACTAAGAAATTTACATACACATATAGAAGAAGTGCTGTGAAGTTTCTTTGTTTCCCTTTGTTCAACCCTAATTAACAAAAAATGTAGGCTTTCTATTATTTATTATAGTTAGAAAGTCTGACAAAGTTGTGATTAAGAAACCATTGTTACCTCTTAACTTCTGACAGCTGAGCTTAAAGTATATTAGCAACTGAGCTAATAGCATGAAGCTGTGTCTGTTGGCTACTCCAAACAGCACAGTAAAACAGAACAGGAGAAGAAAATGTGGAATACCATTATAGATGAGACTTCTGTTTAGTTATGCCAAAATACTGAGACTCTCCAACTTGCACAAGCTGTGGGACAAATCTAAATAGTTTTTATTCATGACATTTTGCAATGCTCACGGCTGTGAATTGTCGTTTAATAGAACACCTGACTTCCTTGAAATCAGAAGCTCAAGACTGCACAGTTAAATACTTTTATCCGCAGTCCACGAGGTTCCTAGTAATTGATTTGATGTTAAAATAAACTTGTAAAAAAATATTAGAACTTGCTGCCTTAGAAGTTTACGAAATTGAAGTTATTTTCCATTTTTCCCTGGGCAAAGTTGGAAAAGCAGCCACTTAATGTCTGATATTTATAACCATACCATACTTCAGGCTTTTTAGCTTTGTTTGGTGATTTCAGAGGGGCTTTGCTGCACGCGCACACACACACACACACACACACACACACACACATATATATATATATATATCACTTGTAAGATTAGTGAGCATTTTAATTTTAAAGACCACATACAGCATTTGACATTTCACTTGGGATTCAGAGAAAATCCTTTCTTCTGACATAAAAACAGGGAGCAATTAAACTAAAATTACCCATGAAAGAGAGAGATTTATCTAGTTATGTTTGGTGTCATTTTCCCAAAATGACCTCAGCTTTCCTGATGAGATGTTTGATCATTGGAATCTTGAAATATATATTTTGAAATATAGATTTGGTTTATGTGTATGATCAGGTTTCTTTATGGAGCCATTAAGAAAAAAGAATTTGCCACATGGACATGCACCATGAAGGGATTTACTAAAGCTGTGTAAAAGGCATTGTTCTTCTATGGATGACCTCCTTGCACAGAATGATAGTTTTATCCTTCTCTACATCATTATGTTTGCTGTGGAAAATCCTGCTGTGCTACATCATAATAACATGTAATCTTCTTGCTCAGTTTAGCTGAGATTTAAGAAGCCTCTGTTCATAGAAGCAGTTCTCTAAAGTCTGATCTATAATTTACCAGAATCAACCTAGCAAAAGAGCAAGAGGCTTTATAAGAGGGATACAACCCTTAAAACTCTTAAATGAAGATTAGTTTAAAGTTTTACAATCCGGCACAGAACCATCTGGCAAATCTCATGTCAGGTTTTGTTAAACCTCTGAGCTTTTCCAGAATACGCAAGTTATTCACTCCCCCGCTCCATATGCCCCAGCCCAGTCCATCCTCCTCTCCCCACACTCTACAATAGATATCTTTGAACAAATAAAAATAAATTAAAAAATAACTACACTAAAGGCCTAATTTTCAGAAGTACTGGTCACCAGCAGCTCCACTTAAGCATTGTGGCAGCTGTGGGTGCTCTGGAAATCATAGTGTAAGCTAGCTAGCTGGCTGTATATCCACCAAGTAATTTTGTACCTCTTTTGAAGAGGTAATTGCAAGATAAAAGCTGCCCATTGCCAGAATCATTAGAATCTCACTGGGTTAAGTTGTGTCTTTTGAAGCCTCTGATACATCAAAGTGCATGGAGTTTTGCACCAGTAGTGTCATGAGGCATTCTGCTGACAGAGAAGACAGGGAAACAGAATGTCTTCCTAGATAGGAGGGAATTAGATGCAGGAGCAGCACCTGGTTTAGCCTGTAACAAGGTGCAGATTGTGCTGCTAATTCCTGACCACTAGCTAGTGAACGAAATGCATAGGGCCCTCTTCCCTCAGGTATAGGACTCAGGGAGGATAAGGTGTGGAATACTAGCTGTTTTAGACACGTCTTTCTTGTTCTCTTGTAGAAAAGAGACCAAAATGTGGTTCTCTGACAGTGTTCATTGAGAACTGGGGCACCTGCTTCTGGCCACATCTAGGGATTAGCTCTGCACTTGTCTGATGCCTCCTTCCTCACATGATAGCCCCTCCCCCCTCTCTCGGACTCAAAGGCTATGTCTACACTCACAGCTTCTTGCGCGATAAATATGCAAATAAGGCGAAGCGTGGAATATCGCCGCGCCTCATTTGCATATCTAATGAGCCGCCATTTTTCAGAAGAGGCTCTTGCGCCAGAAAGAGCTGCCTACACTGCCCCTTCTTGCGCAAGAAAAACCCTCTTGCACAATGCCGTTACGCCGATTATTTTCAGGAATAACCGCATTGTTCAAGAGGGTTTTTCTTGCGCAAGAAGGGGCAGTGTAGACAGCTCCTTCTGGCGCAAGAGCCTCTTCTGCAAAAATGGCGGCTCATGAGGCTCGGCGCTTAGCCTCATTTGTATATTTCTCATGCAAGAAGCCGCGAGTGTAGACATAGCCAAAGAGCTCCTCTCTGCCTCAAGCCTGCTCACTTTAATCATTACTGTCCAGGTAAACAAAGTCTCTCCAGCCAGGTTTCCAGCTGACATCTCCAATATTCCTGTGTTACTTCCCAGGGGCTGACAGGGGAACCCAGTCCTACCCTCTGCATAGGATTATAGCCCAGGAACCCTACAATAAAGTTTGCACACCTGGATACTGTGTCCTTTGGCATTTTTCCACTTCTGAGTTCTCTCCTCTCCCTGCAAGCTATCTCCCTCTTGGGTTTCACCAGCCCAAACTCGCACCACATCCTGAATAACTGCAGACTACTTAGTGTTACAGCTCTAAACACACTTCCTTAGAAGGGATCACAAACTATTTTCCCCATAACCTCTTTCTCCTATTCAACCCATCTTGTTCCTTTCTAGCTTGACTCCATCTTCAATCAGTCATATGAGCTCTGTTTTTTCACCAGGCCTATCATCTTCATTATCTTAATTTACTGGCTCTGGTTTGGGCATGGTGAACTTCCTATGGCAAGGTCTTAATAA
The DNA here is from genome assembly GCA_030068395.1 of Apalone spinifera. Taxonomy (NCBI): domain Eukaryota; kingdom Metazoa; phylum Chordata; order Testudines; family Trionychidae; genus Apalone; species Apalone spinifera. Next base: position 35,980,475 of record JANRFK010001158.1, read on the forward strand.
ATAAGGATCCATGAATCATGAAGGCAGACTATTGCAGCTGTCTTACACATTTTATTCATATTTACTTCTAATCTATGTACTTCTGATGTTGTATTATTTGTACTGTGTCCATCATAAATCTAAAACCAGAAAAATGAATGTTGAGAAAAGAATTTATTGTGGGAAAAAAATGAATCAGATCATGCTTCTTTCGTTTAAAATAACCTACTGTCTTTTTGTTTGTTGTCTGATGAAGTATTACATTAGAGATCTTGGAATGTTGAGATAGGGTCTGTATGTATCCGGTTAGCTGAAGTCAACTTACAAGTATCACAAGAAATTTCTAATGGGGATAAAATGCTCCTCAGAGGCATTCTCACTGTGATGATAACTGAAATTATACAACTGTTCCTTGATTTACTATGGGCTGGAAATATCAGTAAGTAGTATGCAGTTTTAGGCTAAAAACGTATAGATTAGATAGATGACAAATGCTTACCTATGCATTTTACAATACCTGCAGTTATGTCCTAAAGTTATGTAACTAACATGGTGCTTTTGAAATCTAGCTGTTTGTCCCTTAATATTCTTGTAAAGTAGTACAATATTTAATCTTGAAAAGAAGAATGCAGTTTCGTAAAGCACCTTCTTTATTTCCTTTCCTGTAAAGGGCAGAAGTGGAACAATTTTGAATCAGATGTTCTTTATATTGATGTAGCAATTTTATTTGGCATCCGAGAAAAATGCATCATATTATCTTTTAATTTCAGCTTGGTTTTGCTTCTCTCTGTAATCTGTAACTATTAGTGTTATCGGTAGAAGAACTGATTGGGATAATTTTAGGGCTTTTCCAGAAAATAAAATACATGAAATAGAAACTATCATGTTGTAAGTATTCTCTTCCACTCATATAAACCCAGAATAGTAAAGACATACATACTTCTGTATGGAAGCAGGATACATATGGGATAACTTCTTCCTGGGAATCAACTACAGGTTGTACCTCCCTAAACCAGGACTCTCTGGTCGGGTCAGTGATGTTCCTGGACTAGAGAGCCCCGGGGCAGGGAGGTTAGATAGCATGTCTGGAAACCTGAAAGGGGTGTGTCTGGGTTCCTCACGGCATAGCCAGGAACCCCATAGGGCCGGTGGCAATGGGGCTGGTGGTAGGTGGGTAGCTCCAGCCCTGGCAGCAATGAGGCTGGCACAGCCAGGGAGCTCTGGCACTGGGGGCCCCCAGCCAAGTTGGCAGCAATGGGACTGGTGGGGACTGGGGAGCTCTGGTCCTGAGGTGCCCCAACCAAGCTGGCAGCAGTGGATCCAGTGGCGATGGTCAAGGAGTCCTAACCCCAGCAAGGCCCAGCCAGCAGTTGCAGAGGGACTGGAGCTTGAGCCTGGAGCAGTAGCTGCAACCCAGCGACAGTAGAGCAGGAGCCCAGTGGCAGCGGGGCTACAGATGGGCCAAAAGAAGGCAGCAGCACGGAGGGGCAGTGGGCTGGAAGTCCTGTTGCAGGGAACCTCCCCTGGTCCAGCAAATTCTCTTGTCTGGTCCCATCCTGAGGATGCCGTACTAGTTTAGAGAGATTATCTGTCTGTTTATTTGGAAAGAGTTAGGACCACCAAATTCTGTATACAGCTTCCCCTTATCATAACTTACAGCAACATAAGGATTTGGTTGTGCCAGGAAGATGGGATGTGCCTGGAATGGCATTGCTTCTTATAAAACCACACAGAAAAGAGAAAGAATCACCAAAGCAAGCACAGTTCTAAAAATTGACCTAACTGAACGAACGTTGAAGGAGACTGAACCAAGATGAGCCAGAAAAATAGGATGAAACTAGAATTGGATTGCTTCTCAATAACCCTTACAGAAAAAAGATAAAAATGGAGAACTGTGGAGTTGTGCACTATTTTAGTGCAACTAAATCAATGAGTAAGGTTCGAAAACTAGAAGAAAATGTTATTGGAAACCAAATTGACTACAGCCCTTTTCTGTTAAAACATAGTGAAAGATAAAGAGTCTATAAGGTATGAATTAAAAAAAACCCACTTCCTGGAATTCCCATTTCAAAAATTTACTAAAAAAATTAAACATAAAATGTTTTACAATCCCTTTTTAAAGAAATGCAAAATAAAAATTAACTTAATAAAAATAACACTGTACTTTTAAAAAATACCGTCATTTAAATAATGCATTTTCCTTTTCCTTTTATTTAAAAATATTTAATTGAATTAAGGACCTAAGCAATGCTTGGTAAATCTGTTAGTTAATTATATTAGCATTTGGAACTGCCATTCCTTCTCTGAAAAAGATACAGCCCAGAAAACAGTGACTCTAGAAAACTGTAGTCTCAACTGCCACAGAAAATATGTTGTATTACATGAACCAGCATGATTTTTGTCACTACTGCCTTTTGCAAGTGGAATGAATTAATTTTAAGTTTTTGAAAAAAGAAATATTAACATGAGCCATAATATAGGTTTGGGAGCCAGCAATTCTTGAAGGCTAATCCAGGTGATAATAGGGACTGCCTGTGGCCACTGAGACACGGATCAGCTCTGTCTTAGTTTCCTCTCTTGCAAAATAGGTATTGTAATATGTTTCCCTCTCCCATTAGCAGGGTTGCAGACAGGTGTGGATTGAGAGAGAGATTAGGGGCACACTGTTGGAACTCTTCTGATGGCTGCATGCCTTGTCATTAGCTCTGAGTGAGACAGACACTAGTGTGTTAAAGTCTGGATTTTAATGTGGTTTTGCTTTATTCCTTCAGATAACCCTGATGGCACAGTATTTGGTATTAATTGCTTTTATATAGGGCTTTCCATCCTGAAGCATTTCAGAGTCCTTTTATTTCACCAGTTCTCATGGGCCTGTGGTTTTACACCCTCTCCACTCTTTTTTTTTTTTTTTTAATGACAGCTGACAGTTTGTGGCTGACCTAAAGTTGATGTCATGCTGGAGTCTGCAGGCAGCCTCCGCCATTGGCATTGAACTGTAGTTCCAGCTGAGCCAACAGAGGCTGGTGCAGGGCTCTCTGGCTCTTGTGGAGAAGGCTGCTTGCTGCCTGTGCCAAGCTGCAGAGCTGTGGTCACTGCAGGCATGTGGAGCTGCTGAGCAGTGGGTTGGTGCTGCATCCGCTACCTGCTCCCTTTTTCTCATGCATGAGGCAAAGGCGCAGGGGGAGCTGGGCAGCAGCCAAGGACAGTGTCCTGGGAGGGAGAGCAGTGCTGGGAACTGAGCTCTTTTCAGGGAACAGGCTGTGCAGTAGCCAGGGAGGGAGCTGGACAAAAAGGCAGTGTCCTGGTGAGGAGGGGCTGGGCAGAAAGCAGCATTTGGGGGATTGAGATGGGCAGGGCAGCACTGGTCCAATGGAACTGTGACTGAGTACTATGTGGGGCGTGCCAGAGTGTAGGGGAGGATAGACAGGGAAAGGGTTTGAGAAAAGCTCCCCATGCCTGCAGGTGCATTTCCAGTCCATTTCAGCAGCAGTGCTCATGCAAACGCACCGGCAGAGGTCAGAGTTCCGCTGAGAGTTCAGAAAACAGATTCCAGCCACCCAGATGGACATACAAATAAAAGACATTCTCACAAATTTAAGCAAGACCCATAGTTTCTTGCATTCTCATTTTCCATTCTAGGGTTGGAACCCCTGTTATTTCTTGCCAGACCGTACTATTTCCATGTAGATGTGAGACCACATTCTGTATTTCAGTTTATTATTAGTGGTAGCAGGACTGTGGCCCCATGGAGTCAGACATAGTGAGATCCCATCTCGGACTCACTTACTTCACAATACAAAATAGATAACAAAAAACAAAAGCAAAGAGATTCACTGAGGAAAATGGCCATAAAATACACGTGACGTGCCCAGGGTAAATGCAGAGAAACAGCATGAAAATTCTGTATTTTTTTAAATTATTGTGTTATTGTTTTAAGTTACAAAGTAACGCATGGAAGAACTGACTGAGTGGGGGGGGGGGAGGGGAGAGTTAGCAAAATAAAAGCAGGCAGAAAGGGGAAAGGAAATTAGAGAGAGGCTGAGAAGCACAATGGATAGGAACGTGTGGACAGGCAGCCGAGGTGTGTTGGAAGTCCCAGAGGAGAAGTCAAAAGAGGGTCTAGAAGCCAGTTTCAGAGTTAGGTGACTGATAATAAACACTGTGAGGATCCCTCTGGCTTGCTGCTGCTCTCCAGAGGGAGAAGGCAAAAGGAGAGGAGATTGCCAGGCCTCCTCCTGCACAGGAGGGGGAGAGGGACTGAGAGGAGACATGGTCCCTTTGTTGATGCTGTGGTGAGGATAAGGGGAAATTGCTCAGTCTGGTGTCTGAAAAAAATTCTAGAGTCCCATGAGGAGCTGTAATATTCTTTTTTACATCTTGTGTGTTCTGCTGTAGCTGGTCATGACTGCTTTGGGGAGGTGACGTAGGCCTACAGGCTCTTGCTTATCTACCATTGCTGGGAGAGTAGACATTGCTAGATTTGGTTCCCTTAGGCACAGGGTCCCTTGACTCTTCAGTTGCAGTGTATGTTAGTTCTAAAGGCCATAGCTGGACAGTTGCTGAAGTTACCTCTCAAGTTACTGGTGTTCTGCTAAACGTGCAGTGAAGGGAACCTGACTGACGTTAAATATCTTGCCAGACTGACACAGAAATTGTAACTGTGCATCTACAGGAACCCAGGGAGTTCTAACTGAACTAACAAAACCATAATACTCAGACTGAAATCCATCAATGCATCTTCATCTCATTATGAAAAGAACTTCATTCTCCGTATTAAACTTAAATGTCAGAAGGATGAAGTGATGGGAGAATAAACAAAAGGACTCCATGTTTACTGGATGTTTAGATTTGTAGGAGGTTGCTTAGCCTAAGGGACTGGGTAAGGTTGTAGGCAGAAGGTCTCGGTGAACCAGGAGGAGGGAAGCTGTTAGGGATAATACTGATTTCCTTGTTCTGAGAAAGTCCTTGTGAGCAGCAGCCCGGCAAGGAGTGAGTTGAGGCTCAGTCTTTGATGTGCAGCACTGAAATCAGAGGCTCTCTTAAAACAAAACAGCAAATTAAATAAACAGGAGAGTTCTTACAACGTGCCCACATCATGCATGGTGAGATTGTCCTTGAGGCTCTCTGGTCTGGATTAGAGATGTTAAATATCAGTTAATTGAATAATCAGTTAACCTCATGAATTCTTATCAGTTACTCGACTATTCTATAGTTCCCGAAGTAAGGCCAGCAGCCCGTGCAATCCAGCCTCACTCCCGAGAAGCCCCTTTCCACTCTGCGCTGCTACCTCTGTATCAGAGGCAGCAGCACGGGGTGCCCGGCAGGATCTGGTCTGCCAGGTTAAAAACCAGCTCCCCTCATGGACTGGCTGCTTGTTGCCCCACACTGTTGCCTCTGATACAGAAGTAGCAGCATAGAGTGGCAACAGCCCCTGTCTGGGCGGGCATGTCTGAGCTCCCGGACCTGGTGTGAGCCAGAACTGAGCTGGGCTGCCTCCCCGCCTGGCTCATCATTTGCTTTAAATGCAGAGCAGCAGCAGGGGTAGGCCCTGGATCTGGTGTAAGCCAGGACTGAGCTGTGCTGCTGGCCAGCCTGCTAAAAAATTTACTGCTGGGTGGTGGAGGCAAATGTATGTAGCTTTTAGCATTAACCTAGAAGCTCTTGCTTATCGGTTATACTATTACATCCCTAGTCTGTATTGCAATGTGCAGTTGGGCTAGTTCTTGACAATCAGACTGTGGCTTTTCCCAGCCCTCTGACTTTCTGATCTCTGTTACCCTGATACTGTTCAATGTACTGTGAGGAAAAAGTTTGGGAGGCAGTCGGAGGGGTGGAGAGTAGGAATTATTTGACATTCATGGAAGAGATCCCGGGAGAGACGAGAAGCTCAGAGACAGAATAGCAGGGAATGGTGGAGGAAGGAGTGTGTTTTCTTGAAAGGAAAAAGGGTATGAAACTGCAGTGGTTGAGCTCATGAGGGGGGAACTGGGCCTGTGAGGGGTGGAGGAGTGGAAAAATGCTGCGATAGCATATTCCAGCATCTTCTCTCAGACCACGCTCCCACATTCCCAGTCAGTGTCTCTAACAAGGAAGAGATGGCACAGAATATTACATTTTCTAGTACTATTGCAAACCAGCCTATCTATCTCTTTGTAAATCTGCAGTAATAAATGGGTTATATCTAATAGTGTAGACTTATTGTGGGGTTCTGGTTGTTTTATTGTACAAATAACATTATTTATTGTAGGATAATGATGTGTTTGCTTTTCAATTGTACTAGTCCTTGGTAATATTCCTACAATAATCCACTTATTCTGCCTTTGCAAGGAACTAGCTGACTTTCTTTTTCCCATACAGCTTGCTGAAATATATCTTCTTGAAATTCAGTAGTGTTTCAATACCTTCATAATTTAAGCTCAGGCATTTTCATTTTGTTCCTTAGTCCTACTGTCCTTTAGGCTTATTTGCACACAGAATCTGTGGCTTCTGGCAAGTTCATTAATGCCAGGCAAATGTAGCTTTTTAATGAATCTTCAGAAAATTTGTTTGGGTCAGTTCTAATTTATTTCAACTACAGCAGTGATTTTCACCCTGTGGTCTCAAGTATCTAAGAGGTCTATGAAAGGTTCTCATTATTAAAGAGCAGCGTTTTTCAGCCTGTCTTTTATTCACACAACATTTGGTATTATTTTTCCTCAGAAAAATGCATTGTCATATTTAAATGCTGAATCATGCTTAGTTGCCATGATATCATTCAACACCGCAGACAAATTACAAGGATATGTAATTGTAAAAATATAAAACAAGACACTCCTCACTTGCAACCATTATATAACTTAAAATAACTAAATTCTCTATTTATTTCAATGGTCATTTGAACACAATTAGTTGGGGTAGCCTATAAACTATGTATTTTTATATACTTCATTTTAATCAGATGCTTAAAATGTATATTATGATAGACAGCAAATCTTTGTACTGATTTTATTTAAAAAATCTTAGTTAATGCAGGAACTAAGTGAAATCTTACTATTTACAAAATCTATTATTCTGAGATATACAAAAAGACACTGTCAAAAATAGTAACCACTTTAGTTTTGAGAAAAGTTTATTTATCTTAAGACCAATTATATGTGTGGATAGGCATAATATACTCACCAATCTTTAACAAGGACTCTGGTAGTTGAAATGGCACTTCAATTCCTATACTCATGAAATCTGAAACATTTTTGAGCAGAACTGAGCAATTATTTGGTTTGGAAATGTTGCATAATTTAATTTAGGAATATGAAGACTCAGCAAATATTACTCTTCCAGGGTTCCTTTAAGCCACCTAAATGTAAAGACTTTTGATTTGGGGTCAGTCTTCCCACTTCTTTAGAATTTCGAGAGTTGAAGGGTCAATCAGCTATAAAGCAGCACATCCTTTTAAGCTCCTATTAGCCTTTGCCTTCCCTTCAAGTTCTTTTTATCAGCCAAAAGCAGGAAAGAAACCTCAATAGCACAGTGTTTAAAAAGTAGGTGTTTGTGGGGAGCTTTCTGTTGCTTTTTTTTCTTGTTCACAGTTAACTCAATTGCAGTTGTTTAGAGGGAAACAGATGTATTCATGATTTGTCCTTGATTGACATAGTAAATGAATGGCATAGGACACTGGACTTGGAATCAGGGGTCGGGCTTCAAGTCCATATTCTGCCACTGGTATATAGTGTGATGATGGGCATGACACTTCACTTCTATGTGCCTCAGTTTCCCCATCTGTAAATGGTTTGGGATGTTCATATGAAAATTACAGTTTCAGAGCTATTATTTGATATCTAATGTTATAAAAGGATTTTGAAGAAAGGCTGAAAAAGTTCTATTGTTCAAGTGAACAAAGCCTTAGCTGCTGTCTTATTGGGATTCTTCTCTTCATTTCTACAACATGAAAACCAGGTTAGGTACTGAGCCAAAAAAAACCCCAAACCCAAAACACCAAACACCAAAAACCTGTCCTGGGGACCTCTGGAAAAGTGGGCAATTCTGATTGATGATGATTGTCTGATTTTTATGTATGTCTTGTAATCTGTGCCTTACAATAGAATATGAGTATTAATGTGTATATGTTGGCTGAGCAGATAATCTGATACATTTTTCCCCTCTTCAAAAGCATACAAAAGAGGTGGGAAGACCCCAGAGCCCTTTGAAAGAGACAAGACTGGAATCGTGGACTCAGCCCCAGGTAGGTAGGAACCTCATTATTGATAAGTTTCTCTGTTTGTCCCTCTCCCCAAAATATAGTAGTGTTCATTTCTGTAAGTCTTAAGAGTCTCAGTTTGAATCTTCAAAGAAGCATTGTAATGAGTAGCTCTCCGGTACATAGCATCATGTGGCATAAAATACATTTGCTTTAGGCACTTCTATGAGAGATTTGTGGTTAATATGGCTGTTAGTGCTGTGTTATTAGGCTAAGCCCTCTTAAGATCTGCTTCTTTTTTTTCCTCATGCATGCTTCATACCCTAGAAAAAAATGTAAGGATTACCTGTCCTTTAGCTCATGTCACTCATGGACTTTGTTACCTGACACACATCATTATAATGGGGGCTGAAATAAGCCAGTGACAAAATAGAAATTTAAAATTAAATCAGTATCCAAATGGTGTCTTAGGAAATTATGAACAGCTCATTAACTTCTGGGACAGAATTCTATTTAAGCTTACAGAGTGACAGCTTAAAGAGAAGGCTCATGAATTTGACATATTAAATCTTAAGGTCCAACAGTTTGACCCACCGGAAAAGATATGGTGCTTATTCAAATCAGAAGACAGGGAGATAGATTAATGGGAACATTGATATGCAACATTTACCTTCAGGAACACACAATGCTTTCTAGGATGAAAGGATGATATTTGGCATATTTACTTTGGCAAATCACTTATTACTAATTTCTGGATTTTACTAAATTTAGGAATTTAGAGCCGTTTCCTTATTTGTCTCTTACATATCTGCCCTGCTTTCATTTGTGTATAAATACCAGCAGATATATCCAGCATTGCTTGGGTCTTTAACGGAAGTTTTTCTTTTTTTAAATAAATGAAAAATGTACATGCTTTATTTCAATTATTGCATTTTTTTAAAATGAAGAACAATGAACTCTGGAGTGAGGGTTTGGGGGTAAGGACAGGAGGGGTTGAGTGGCTAATGCAGAGGGTTGGGTGGTATGGGGGAGCTCAAGGCAAGGCGTGGGGACCTCCGGGAAGGGAGAAGGAGGTGAGGGTACAGAAGTCCAGGTAGGTGGGAGGTGCAGGAGTCAGTGTAGGGACTCTGGACGGGGGCTGGAAGTTTGGAGGGGGGGCTTACTGGGGCTGCCTGTGGTGGTAAAGAGTGGATCTGCTCTGGTGGCAGCTCCTCCCATGGGGCTGTGGCAGTTCTCACCAGCCAGTGGCTCCTCCAGAGGGACCAGGAATGCGCTCCCAGGAGGTTGGCTTCTCCCAGTAGGGGTGGATACGGGTCTGGGCACTTGTTGGGTGGGTTTGGGGCTCTGCTGGCTGGCTCTGGCCTCTAGCTTCCCCCGGCCCTGCAGCTGATCTGGAGGGGTTGTTCTTTGGGGCTAGGGTTGTTCTCCAGTACCCTAGTTCCCCTTCCCTCTGCAGCTCTTAGTCTGTTGGGGGGCAGGTTCCAGGGGTGTCCCTCTCTCCAACGGCCCCTCTGCAGTCTGCAGGCTGTCTGGGGGGGCAGGCTCTGAGGGCTGCTCCTTCTCCAGCACCCTTCCTGCCCACAGCGTGCAGGCTCTCCATGGCGGGTGGAGCAGGCTCTGGGTTTGGGGCAGAGGGACCTCTTACTCAGTCTGGAGGCAGGCAAGATGGTGGAGTCCCAGGCTACGCACTTTGTGCTGAAGCTTTCCCCAGTGGCCACTCTCAGTATTATCACATCCCTCCTCTCTGTGCCCCTCCCTTTCACGTTCCTCACATCTCTGCCCCCTCCTTTTCCATATTATGGAAAACAGCCCCATTCCTAGCATTTCCCATTTTCCAGATGCAACCAGATCCTGGCCTCAGGGTAAGAAAAACCTGCATACCAAATGTGGTGGTCCTAGTTCTTATGGGTTAGTAGGAGTTCTTGCACAAATGGAATCATGGATGCCGGCTGTGCCAGCACTTAGGCCGTGATTTTAAAAATGAGCTACATGATGGAGCCCATGACATTTCAGGGTCACAGTTACTGCAAGTGCATGTAGAAAATCCCCACAGAAACTCACAATTGCAACTGAACATCCACTTGTATGCTTTCATTTTCTGGTTTGTGTGCACAGTTGCTGTAAGTGCATGTTTATTTACATAGTGCACGATGCTGACTGTTCGTGCATCTCTAGGCTTGCTCTTTTCAAATCAGCATCTTATTATCTGAAGACTTGATTGCAGTCTGATGGACATGGGATTGAATTACTGCTGATTTTGAATGATACGCTCTAGAACTGTGCTCCCATTATATAGATATCCCTGTTGCTAGGTAAAACATGTGCAAATGAAATGTAAGTAAAAGCCTTCAATCATTAGCTCCAAAGCACAGGATGCTAGGCCTTAAGCTAAAGGAATAGCCACTAACAGAAAGGATGATCTTTACCAGGAGCAACTGTATGTTGATTCATGCTGCAAGGGATTTTTAACATACTATGTTTGCCTTTCCATATCAACCTATCTCCGATTAGAAAGAAATCCTTATTTTACTTAATATGTGCTTGTGTGACTGAATATCTTTAAAAAATGCAATGTTTTGAGTACTCATCATACTTATTTAGAAAACAAAAATAAATCAGATACAATTTTTATGATTTTTTGTTCGAATGGAAGAAATGTGACCAACAAAATGTAAACCACTAAGACTATAATTGTAGCAGAAAATTAAATTAGTTGTTAATTCTTTCATGGATGTAATTCTAGCTACAGCAAATCCCTTCTTAGACATTATGTATGAAGTGAGTGAAAATTCATGGTACAGATAAAGGCTTTGTCTGTTTTATGAGCAATGGGCAAATGGTACAAATGGTTCTCATAAAGCAAATTGGTTCCCAATTATAAAAGAACGCGGAATATGTTTAAAATCTAGTGCAAAGCACCATAGGAAGAAGCAACTCTTATTTATAGGAATATGATATTTTACATGGAGATGGATGAGCATCCCTTTTCGAAAAGGGACACTCAACAATTCTCTTGGAATTCCTAGAAAAAAATTCACTGAGTTATGTGGGCTGTTTATTGAGAATTCAAAGTCACTTAGTAGCAGCTTGCACGTTATTAACAGAAGGAAATAAGCCCTACAGCCTGTAGCACATTTCCAGTGTTCAGAGGCCTATCTGATCACATGCACATTCACTGAAACAAACACTATCACATCTGTGGCTCGATGACAGGAGGCGGAGACACAGACAGATCTCGGAGTTTGGAGAATTTTGCATATAGAATGTAGTTTTGCAATAAATTAAGTGTTCTTGTGGGGGTGGTTCTTTGATTCTAATTCCATTGTGGTTTAGGTCCTCCCCAAACAAATGCCAATCAGTTATAGCAGTTATAAGAAGACTGATGAGCCAGTCAATTTCAAATTCAATTGTCCTCTTCCAGGAAAACTGAAGCCCAGTAATACTAAAGATAGGAAAATGAGTCTTGCCAACGCCATGGACTTGCAAGTCCAAATGCACAGTCAGAATCCTTTATCTCCTCTATGACTTGTTGTTGTCACTATGACCGTAGTGATCTGAAATTGAACTTTCCCATGAGGAACTTAAAACATATGACAACATCAGGGAATGATTATATATAGTTGTCTGGTAAATTTTAGACACAATTTTTGCATATAAAGTGAGCACCAGGAAAAGGGTACATGATAATAGCTGCCAAATGAGTTTGTCATCAGTTTACACACTGTATTGAAATGTTGAATACCATGTATTATTGTAGTTACGTTTTCTTGCTGCACTGCCTGATTAAACATTTGGCTGATAAACTGTCAAGGTTGTTCAAAATTGTGGCAGCTGCAATTAAGAATACATGCATAGCCTAGATTTCTGAGGGTCATCTAGAAACAGAGTAATTTAAAGTCAAACCAAGCTCTAATGTTGGGTTTTTTCATTTATAGTGTTTATGTCAGTGTCACAGATTCAGAGATCAAGGGAGAGAAAGAATTAACCTAGAGCAAGAAAGAAAAATGCTAAAAGTTCAGTTTAAGAGGAAACAAAATGAGAACAATGCCTGAAGTTGACTGGGTAACGTTTGCAGTGGTGGGCAAATGCCAGCTTTTGCACTAAAGCCAGTAGGATAAATCAATTTCATGTTTCTTTTGTGCATTATCAAGCTTTCCTCTGTTCACATACCTTGCACCGTCCTTAACTAAATTACACAAGGAATTTCAGAGATGGTTGGCAGTATTATGTGAGAATGCTGTTGTTGGCAGCATTACGTGAGAATGGCAGTTGCATCTTTATTTTTATTATGTTTTAAAACACCTATCCTAACATCTGTAAGCACTTCATTCCTTTAAAACATAAGCAAAGATTTGTCCGGTCAAATTCCCAGGTGACAAATACGGCATAAAACTGCTCTTAAATTGATCATACTCTATTCCTCAGCCCATATTCTTAACCAAAATCCAGAAAATGATGAACTCGGAGGGCAACAACAGCCTTTCTTTAGGAAGATTACATTTCCAGTGATTAAATCCTCACTTCTAATGTTTCCAAGCTGGCATGTACCTCAGTGTGTATGTTATAGAGTTGGTAGTTCCAGCTACAGGATTTTGGTTATTTAAGACCACTTGCTGCTGCTGAGGAGCCTGACTGGCAGGAACAATGAAATACATAGAGTAATACTTGTTCAATAAAATTATCCCTTTCTCTTGAGAAAGTAAAATAAGGGAACTGTGTTCTGTTTGTTTATTTTAGTGAGCAGAATTTTTTTAATAGAAAGGGGAAAAACCCACACTCAAACTGCAAGCCTAATTACAAGTGCTGGAGTGTGGTATTTTCTCTACCGTTTTAAAGAATCACTTTTTAATCTTGGAACAGTGGATAACAACATCACTAATCCAATATTTTAACAGTAAATACATTTGATGATGGGAATTGCTACACTAATCTTATATCCCGCCACAGTACAGTTAAGAAATCCACAGGGGTTTTACTAATCAGTTTTCATAAAGTAAATCAACTTCTGTAATTCTTATGCACTTTAAATGGCCTGTAGCTGCAGACAGAGCTAGGCACTGCATTTTTGCCTTTTCTATAGGTGTTTTGCACTCTAACCAGAAGCCAAGCCATCCTGTTCATATTAAAACACGCAGGGAGAGTCTTTTGGAGGGAAAAATTCTGAGTATTCTTTCAGGAAGATTCTCTTACATTGTGCTGTTGGGAGTTGAAGTTGGCTCCTATTTTTCCCTCCCACAGGGTAAAGAGGGAGGGGGCAATGCAGTGGATGTTAGAAAGCCCCCATTTAGAGACAAGAGGGGAAATATGTTAAGGTGCAAAATTCAGCACTCACCAAAAGACAGATATATCCCCCAAGCTGAAAATATGAACCCTAATAATATTGTTAGATTACATTTTGGAGACATTTAGTATTGATGAATCAGCTCAATGGACCAACATACCATATCTGTGCACATAATAACCTGTTGCTTTTCTCTGTATGTGAATTCAGTCTCTGAACCTGCTGTGTGATGAAAAATTAGAGAACGTGGTCCATGAAATTCAGCACACAACAGTCAACGTTGTTGTGTAAAACCATCAACATTTAAATAATTAGAATTTATATCTGGAAAATGTATTTTCTATTAGAAAATGCAAAATATATGATTCAGTATATTGGATTTGTGTAGAAAACCACTTTATTAGTGACGTATTAGTGACTAATGGTATTTTTTTCTTCTGTGCTTATTCTAATCTTCTACAGTCAGCTCCCTTTAGTCCACAGAAATGAAAGTATTTTTTCAAAGACCGTGTTCATATATAATTTGGACATGTCCTGTTTACTCAGCTGGCCACTTGAGTCTTTCAGTTTCTAAATTAATGGTAGTCAAGGAGAAAGTTGAAGCTCTCTTCTTAATCCACTCTATTGTGCTTAAGTATTTGCATCACATAATGCATAGGTTTCTCAATCACCCCAGAATAGATGCCTCAGCCAGATATGAAGTTTTTAGGTATTTTGCATATGCGAAATAATTTAGCTACTGCTTTGGAGCTTTTACAGTTCAGGATGTGACAGCACATTAACAGTCATGTTGATGATGCACAGATAAAGTATGTTACTTAAGTGAAAATTGAAATGTAGTGACAACATTTAGACTAAAGACACTGTACAGAACAGAGTCCCCCCTCTTCCACAGCCATGGTATTTATTATGATGATGATGGTCTGAATAAAGGCAGGCAGGAGTAAACAAACTCCATTGAATGGAGGGGGATTCAAAGTAAGATGACTCACATTTTTGCAGTTGTATCTAATGTTGGATACATGATTCTGAATGACCAAATTAGATAATCAGGGTGGGATTTTCCAAGGAGTTTAATGGAATTAGGAATAAAAATCCCACTGAAATCACATTGAAATCCAATCAAAATTGGATATTTAACTCTCTCAATCTCCTTTGGAAATTCCAGGGTTAGGGTTAGGGAGACTAATTTCTGGCTCATAAAATTAGAGACTAATCTTAAAAATTTAGATCAGTGGCTTCACATGAGTGGGATCGAAACCATCTTTATTTTAATGAAAAAGCCTAATAAGAGCAGTACACATAAATATTGAGGACAATAATGGAAAATCCAATAGACAATTATTCTGGTGCTAACTAAAATGTATGTGGTAGTTGGCCATCCAGGTATCAGCTACTTTCTTTTTTTTTTAGTGGCAATACCAGGTAATAGTAAAGGTTCTTTACCTGTAGTATGTTTAATACTAATCTTAATCTCTCTCTATATATATACATTTTTTTCCTGCGGGACGACAGAGTGATGACATCATGTCACAGTGTCCACAGGCTGGGGGTAGGCATGAGTGGGTAAAGCCCAGCCCCCAGCTGCACCCCTTCTGCCTGAGGCCCCATCTCTGTAGCCAAGCCCCACCTACTGCCAGCCCGGCCCTCTCTGGCGGCCACATGGAGAGCCGGGGCTGGCACACTGCAGCCTTACCCAGCCACCAGGAGGAGAGCTGGGGCTGGTGCTACCTCATCTGGGCGCTGGGGGATGGATATGTTAGGGTTAGGTCTTGGGGCCTTGGCAGGGGGTGGGAGAGAGCTGGGGATGGAAGCGCCTTGGCCGGGGAGAGGGAGAGCCAGGGCTGATGGCACCTCATCTGAGGAGAGGAGGATCCAGGGCTAGCAGGACCACGGCCAAGGAGAGGGAGAGCTGGGGCTTTTGGTGCCTTGGCTGGGGAGAGGGAGAGCTAGGTCTGTCGTGGTGGAGTGGCCTCTGATGAGAGGGAGAGAGAGGAGCTGGCACAGCCTTTGCCCAGCCCTCCCCGTTGGTCGGGAGGAGAGCCAGGGTTGCCTACCTTCCCCAGGGAGGCCAAAATAGCAAGCAGGGAGCACAGTCCCCTGGTATTATCTTAAAAATTATGCTATCAACCTGCAGGATGGGTTGGGATCAATGTTTTCTCTACTCTTTTCCATCCATGTGTGGATTTTTCCAATCCATGTGCAGAATAATGTTCACCGAGGCGTGTGCAAGTGTGCACCACTAATAGAACCACAAAACCTGAATCTGAGCACTTTTCTAATCAGCTAGGCAGCAACTGAATTTCTCCTAAGTGACTGCAGAAGCACACTGCTTACAAGGAAAACTGATTGGGAGGATAAACTATTTATTGGCATTGAGAATTAACTTTATTCTAGTCAACAGACTGAAATAATAAGTTTCCAAGCTTTAGAACAACAACAAAAATGTTGAAAATAGTTTTCAGAGAAATGGAAACCATTTTGTATTAGTATTTATAGTGCATAGACTACCACCTCATTATATACTGCAGGGCTACGTCTAGACTGTCATGATTTTCCGCAAATGCTTTTAACGGAAAAGTTTTTCCGTTAAAAGCATTTGCGGAAAAGAGCGTCTAGATTGTCACGGACACTTTTGCGCAAAAGCACTTTTTGCGGAAAAGCGTCCCTGCCAATCTAGACACTGTTTTGTTCAAGAAAGCCCCAATCGCCATTTTCACCATCGGGGCTTTTTTGCTCAAAACACTTTTTAGCTGTCTACACTGGCCCTCTTGCGCAAAAACATTTGCGCAAGAGGGCTTTTGCCTGAACGGGAGCATCATTGTATTTGTATTTACATTACAAAGTCAGTGCTCTTGCACAAATTCAAGCGGCCAGTGTAGACAGCTGGCAAGTTTTTGCGCAAAAGTGGCTGCTTTTGCAGAAAAACTTGCCAGTCTAGACACAGCCCAGCTGTATGCAACCCTAATACCAGTCCACTGTCAATCTGAAAAGGCTAAAGAAATAAGATTAGTGTGAATGAATGTTTAGATAAATATGTAGCACTTTCTGATTCCTTTTAAAAAGCTGTTTAGCAAAAATTAATCAATCAGTAAAATAAAGAAAAATGAATGACCAAATAAAAATACTTGTAGGAGTCATTTGCTATAAAATACAACAGTACTTCATTAGGCATATTTCCTGACTGCATTTCTTGTTCCTTTGTATAAATAGCACGAGATTGTAGTGTCACTTACCTCCTCTAACTAAAGGATTGTCATTGGCAGTTTATTGTGAAATATTTGTATACATTGTTATTGGGAAATGTATTTATTTGGAAAAGGGAGTTAATTTTCTATCTTAAGCCTGGAAAAGGAAAAAACAAACAAACAAAACAGTGTTAAAACTGAAACCATTAAGAGGGGCTTTGTAATATGAGGTTTGAGTTTAGCTGTACCATCAAGTTCATGCAACATATTGCAGTGTCTATACTTAGTTAACTTGGCTATCGATGGATTTTAATCCTTAACCATTTTTTTGTCTCTGTGTGTTGAATATAAATTAAAGCTTTTGTAAATGAATACCATTTTATTTTGACAAATTAAAATGAAGGCCCACACTTAGAAAGAGCATGACTGTTTGGTTAGCCTGCCCTCTATAATTATTTGTGTTTTTTTGTTATTGATCTACTGACATATTAGTGAACTAGTTCAGGCTTGAGTCTCCAGATAATTATAACTTAAAATGGGCTGCATTCATTCATGAGTAACCACTCCAGAAGTAGAGTTAGTTGCAGCATAAGAGGCTTTTCTGAGACCTTAGTATTGCTGTTGCATACAGCCGCTAAAAATTGGTCAATTGAGTGCGTCTCAAGCAGCATCAGCAAAAGAATCAGCAACAAAAGTAAAAAAAAAAAAAAAAGGTCACGAAATCAGGAGTCTTCTGTGAGCACTTAACTCCTTATTGATTTCAGCAGGGGAGGCTATTAAGGAGAAAAAAAATCCCATTTTGGTTCAAGTTTATCTATCAGTTTCTCAGACGAGCACATAATTATTTGATAAAAACTGCCCCATTTCAGCTAAGCCACAATTCTATTATAAGCTGTTAAGAGCTAATTAAAATAAATGAGAGTTCCATAGACAAAGGTTTCAGTGAGTTTGCTTGTGATACGTCAGCAGTGGCAATTACAAGACCTTTTCTCCAGTTGTCTTAATACAACATGTGATATAAATTAAAGCAAAACATTTTAAAGGGAGAGAGTATTTCCAAAGCTTGAACAAGGGGGGGGAATGGCTGAGGGGGAGGGAATGCCAGTTGTTAGGAAGAGGCAGGT
>JANRFK010001158.1:36045939-36057436 GCA_030068395.1 Apalone spinifera
CATGGAAGTTGGGAGAGATTCCAGAAGACTGGAAAAGGGCAAATATAGTACCCAGCTATAAAAAGGGAAGTAAGAACAGCCCAGGAAACTACAGACCAGTCAGTTTAACTTCTGTGCCAGGAAAGATAATGGAGCAAGTAATTAAGGAATTTATCTACAAACATCTAGAAGATAATAAGGTGATAGGTAACAGCCGGCATTGATTTGTAAAGAACAAATCATGTCAAATCTATCTAATAGCTTTCTTCAGTAGGATAGCAAGCCTTGTGGATAAGGGAGAAATGGTGGACATGGCTTACCTAGACTTTAGTAAGGCATTTGACACAGTCTCACATGACCTTCTTATCAGTAAACTTGGGAAATTCAACCTAGATGGGGTACTGTAATTGGATTCAGAACTGGCTGGATAACCATTTTCAGAGAGTAGTTATTAACGGTTTACGATCATGCTAGAAGGGCATAACAATTGGGGTTCCACAGAGGTCTGTTTTGGGACCGATTCTGTTCAATATCTTCATCAATGATTTAGATGATGTCATAGAGAGTACAGTTATTAAGTTTGCAGATGATACCAAGCTGGGAAGGATTGCAATTGCTTTGGAGAATATTCAAAATGATCTGGACATACTAGAGAAATGGTCTCAGGGAAACAGGATGAAGTTTAATAAGGACAAATGCAAAGTACTCCACTTAGGAGGGAACAATCACTTTCACACATAGAATAGGAAGCGACTGTCTATGAAGGAGTACTCCTGAAAAAGATTTAGGGATCATAGTGGACCACAAGTTAAACATGTCAACAGGGTGACACTGCTGCAAATAAAGCAAACATGATTCTAGGATGCATTAACTGAAGTGTTGTGAGCAAGCCATGAGAAGTCATTCTTCCGCTCTACTCTGCAATCATTAGGCCTCAGTTGGAGTATTATGTCCAGTTCTGGGTACTAAATTTCAAGAAAGATGTGGAGAAATTGGAGAAGGTCCAGAGAAGAGCAACAAAAATGATTAAAAGTCTAGAAAACATGACCTTTGAGGGAAGACTGAAAGAATTGGGCTTGTTTAGTTGAGAAAAGAGGAGGAGGGAGAAATATTGTTCTCTTTGGCATCTAATGATAGGACAAGAAGCAGTGGGCTTAAACTGCAGCAAGGGAGGCTTAGGTTGGACATTAGGAAAAATTGTCTGCCTGTCAGAGTGGTTAAACACTGGAATAAATTGCCCAGGGGTTTGTGAAATTTCCATCTCTGGAGATATTTCAGAGCAGGTTAGACAGACATCTATCAGGGATGATCTAGACAGTGCTTAGTCCTGCCATGAGGTCAGGGAACTGGACTCATTGACCTCTCGAAGTCCTTTGCAGTTCTGTGATTCTATGATTCTTCTTGTCTTCAGACCCCGCGCTGGTACCAGGCTCGGTCTCCCACCGCTCCCCTTAGCCAGATTCTGGCCAATAGGAGTGCAGGGAAAGGCTCCAGACAGTGCACTGCTGTTTCCCCAGCCCAGGAGGGGGAGCGCTTCTTCCCCATGCCAGGAGGGTCAGGGATTCCCTTCCCCTCCTCCCCCCCCCTGCTCCCTACAGTGGGAAGCCAGCACTAGTGCTCCAACTGCGCAGGGGAGGAGGGAGGGCGTATTTTCTGTGCAGCAAGGCTTAGGGCATGCTCCCTCTGCAGTGGAATGAGCCCGGCCACTGGCTCTAGCCCTGACTTCACCACGTCGGGCAGCACATCTGGATCAGGGCTTTGCAGTGGCCACGCCTGGAAGCAACTTCCCAGACTGTGGGCTGCCTCCGGCTGAGGCAAACAGGATGGGGCGGGCGGGGCTGTGCCACCTCAGGCTCGGTGCTGTAGTGTGACAGGGTGGAGAGGGTCTTGAACACTTGGCTCGTGAAGCCGCTGAGCAAGCGGGCTGATCCCAATCTGCCTGCCCCGGCCCTGGAACAGCCGCTTGCTAAAGGAGCACTTCTCCTTGGTACTGCTGGGGCTGGCTGGCCCGGGGCTGCTCACCCTGGACAACAGAGAGAGGATCCACCGGTATCTCCAGTCTCTTCCCTCCACTCCTCCCCCCCCCCCCCCCCCCCCCCCCCCCCCCCCCGCCCTGGCTGCCAGGGATGGAGGAGGTGCAGCAGAGGAGCAGCTGGACAAAAAATGTTCCTGTGGAACACAGAGTGACTTGCTGACGTCACTCTGTCATCCTGCAGGAAAAGAGAGAAATCTTGAGCTGCTGAAAAATAGCATTCACTTTCTTGCTAAGTCCGGTTGCTAGACAAAGCGATGGGAAATGAAAAAAAAAAGCCATTTGTTCCCTATTCCTGGGGCAGGGAGCTCTGCAGGCTGGAATAGGGCTGTAGACCCAGATTGCAGCCCAATCAGCTGGCTAGGGGCAGCATACTTCCAGGCTGGCAGCCAAGAAGTGAGTCCTGAGAGAGCCCCTGGACTTCCCTGGTCCAACAAACACCCTTGTTTGGGACCACTCTGGTCACAAGGGAGCTGGACCAGCCAGTTCCCACCAGTATCTAGATTTTTGGTTTCTACTGGTGGTGCACATCTGCACATTACCTTCTCATCGATGCACATAAGAAAAATATTTCACTCTAATTGTTTTCCATCTATGTGTAGAAGACTGTTTGGGCATCTCCTGGAATCGGGCTCAATCTCCTGGAATCGGGCTCAATCTCAGCCTCCTGCTGCCAAATTGGGAGATCGGCCACTAACTATCCAGCAGCACTGTGGGCTAAGGCAGACTCCCCCCTGCCTTGGTCCTGCACTGGTCTTGGAAGTGACTGTCATATCCTTGTGGCCCCTAAGGGAGGCATAACAGTGGATCTTCACATGCTGCCCTTGCTAACAGGTCCCATTTCCACAGGTCCCATTGGCTGTGAACGGGGAATGATGGCCAATGGAGTGTGAAGGGTGTGCCTGTGGATGGGACAACGTGCAGAGCCATTTACCCATCACTCCCCCCAAAGCCACTGCTAGATATGGAGACCACTTTCAGGACTGGTGCAGGGCCAGGGTCAAGGTGAGCCTGCCTTAGCCCCACTGCACGGGAACCATCTGAGGTAAGCAGTGCCCAGCTGAAGCCCACAGCTTGATTCCCTGCCTCAGCCTGCACCCAGCCCCTTTGCCCCAGCCTGGTGAAAATGAGTGAGAATGGGAGAGGGAGGGGGCATGGAGTGAACATGGAGTGAGCAGAGCAGGGACGCAGAGAAAGGGCAGGGAAGGGGTGGGACAAGCATATTTGGGGTTGAGAGATCCTGGATTGCACTTAAATTTAAAAAGTGATCTTCTTCAATAGTTTGGAGTGCATCTCCAAGTTGAAGCAAATTGTGTAGCTTATTTCAAGTCAATTTCAAAATAGCATATTTCAAAATTTATTTTGAAATAAATCGCTATTCCGAAATGTTATGGAATGAGGTTTACAGGGATGTCAGAATAGCGAGCCCTTTATATTTTGAAATAACAGGCACACTCAAAAGACACAGAATAGCACTGCAGTGTAGATGTAGCCTTGGAGACCACTGGTTTAGAGGAAGTGCAGATCTATGTTAACTCTGCAACCTTTTATTTTTATGATTTCACCTCCTTTGGATCTTAGACAACTAGGAAAAGGTTTCTCTCAGAAACAGCCAAATGCTTGAATGGAAACAAAATATGATTACGTGGGAATTATGCAAACAGATCAGCGCATTGACTTAAAAAGGTCAGGGTGCCTGTATTTCTCTAATCAGAGGTTAATAGCTAAACAAAGTAAAGTTATATATTGGCAGAAGAGGTACAAAATAAAATATTTTCACGGTTAAGCATTGATATGGTTAAATCTAGGTCAGATTCTTTCAAGAAACACTAACGGAAAATGTTCATATACGGAGGTTTAATACGTTGTAGCCAACTTGTGCTTAAATATCTTCGAGACCACTAGCCTGGATTGTGCTTGGTCCTGCAATGAGTGCAGGGGATTGGACTTGATGACCTCTTGAGGTTTCTTACATGAATCTGAAATTCTTTAAAAACTATGACTGGTATGAAGAAAATGAATAACGAACTGTTATTTACTCCTCATAACCATATGAAATTAATAGACAGCAGGTTTAAAAGAAACCAAAGGAAGTATTTCTTCACAAAACACTCCGTAATCCTTTCAAACTCTTTGCTAAAGAATATTGTGAAGGCCAAGACTACAACAGGAATCTGTTCACGCAATGAGGTTAATAAGAAAGAACCAATCTGAGGCATATTATGGAAGAAATGAAGCCAGTAGACTTCAGTTTGAGGGAAAGTGTACCATATTCTATGACTGGCAATTTTGACTGGTTTAGGTGATGATCTTTTCAAAGCCAAAATTTCTATGTATTGCCTCTTAGAAAATCATTTGTATGCTTAAAGAAGTTCAGAGGTTATATTAGTGAGTTTAGTGGATTTTTTCTGACCATAAATATTAGGACTTCCTAAAGTAAAGTGTACTGAAATTGGTATTTCTATCAGTCTTCTTACTGCCAATATATTTCTAGTTTGTCTTTTGACTTTGGTCCCAGACTTCTTGTAAAAAGGGCTTGCCTTTTGTGCTAACTTCAGTGTAGATCAGTGGTCAGCAGACAGAGATCTTCAAACTATTTTATCTTATTTCCGTTCTGTTTGAAACCAGGTTTTTAATGGTTAAAATAAGCTATAAACTACATGTCCTCTAATCTCAAGAATACTTTTAAAATTCAGGTTACGAGTTAATCACACTGTTTCCACTGCTATTCTGAGTAAGATTCTGCTAAATCTAGTGGAGAAAAGAAATATGACATAGGTGTGTCCTTTATTCTGGTTTGCTCCAAAATGCCACCTAAAATTAGCATCAGCATGGTATATTAATGGAAATATTTTGATGTTATGAATAATACATATTTTATAATCTTTGCCTGCAGTGATGAAAGTTTTGTGGCAATAAATTGCCACAGAGAGGTAGCAGACACCCCACTGGGATCCCAAGGCATTTGTGCCTGAATGTAATCATCTGAACATTCCTAACAGGACTCTGTGGACATTTCCACAAGTTTAAATTTAGGCATTAACCATAAATTTTACTGAATTTGGCTCCATGTCATGATCTTTGATTTCTAACTCTAACCCTCACCCTATTTTTGTTAGTATTAATGCTTATCCTCCCCTCACTCTAATTATCATATAGAAGGATATATAAATTGATAAAATGTGAGGTGCTACTGAGGCAGATGATACAGCTGCAATCCATAAATAGTTTTCAGGATTTCTTTTTAATACTCCAATTTTTGGGAGAGTTTGTTTTTTAAAAAAATATGTTTTCTGTGTGTTCTTGTTATTATAAAGAATGCTCAAACAGTGCTTTTTTATTACTAAAATCTTTAGAATTCTCAGTGTCAATGCTTTAAGGTGGAATTTAAAAAACAAAACAAAACAGAAGGGAACCATTTCTTCTTGACTTTCATAAGTGAAATATAACCAGACAACTTTGGCCACTATAGATTTAATAGCTCTATGACAAATAATAGGAGTATTGACCTAGGTGTCCAGGCCACATTCTAACACAAGTAATTTATTTTGCCTCCTTGAATTGCACTTGTACTTTCAGCTGGGATATGGCATTTCTTCTTCACTTCCCAATTGTTGTGTAGTATGCTGTGTATTGTTAAGCATCTGCCATATATGACATTGTAGGTGGCTTCATTCACCAGAGAATGAAATTATATTATATATGTACTTATCTCACAGGAGTGCTTTGAAGTTCAAGCAGTTAATGTTGGCTACTTCTTTTAAATCTGTAGCTGAAAAGTGATGCTGATGTACAAAGTATTATTATAAGAATTATGAATGCACTGTGTTGATAATATGAATGCACAGAGTACATTGTAGCTGTTCCTTTAACACATCCCCAAATTAGTGTTTGGTCCTTTGTAATTTAAATAGTATGGCTATTTCTATGGCTCACACAGGCTAACTCTGAAGATGGTGGCCCCTGCAAAGGGAAGACACAGAAAGACATATAAAATAGAATAATGTTGGTAGATTTCATAG
Organism: Apalone spinifera; assembly: GCA_030068395.1. Taxonomy (NCBI): domain Eukaryota; kingdom Metazoa; phylum Chordata; order Testudines; family Trionychidae; genus Apalone; species Apalone spinifera. The sequence goes on from JANRFK010001158.1 coordinate 36,051,973, forward strand.
GGGATATAACATTTGAGCATTTGTACTAGGAACAGCAGGTTACAGTAACTGCTTCATCTCAAACCATGCAGTTCACGCTTCACAGAGCGTGTAGCTAAGAGAGCACATTGAACTAGGTAAAGCTGATGCTTATATGTTTTTTTCTATATATGTATTTTAGAGTGTATCTGTCTGTGAGTCTGTTTGTTCAACAATGGTAAGAGCTTACACTGGATAAGTAGCTCCCTGCCCCAAACCCTCCCCCCACACACCACTTTGGCCGCAGAGCCAGAGAGGGAGATGGGGAGGAAGAGAGCAATGCTGGGAAAGGGTGGGGGGAGGCCCCAGTCGGCTGGGGAGACTGGGAAAGGCCCTGCTGGCTGGGGGAGAGAAAAGGCCCCTGCCAGTTGGGAGGACTGCTGGTCAGGTGGGGGGTAGTGGTGGAAGAAAACCCTGCCGGATGTGACCCCTCCACCCTGAGCACCTCCTCACCCCCGGTCTTCACTCTCACACCCCCACACACATGCCGAACCTTCTTCCCTGAGCCCTTCGTCTATCCCACACCGTGACTTCTGCACCTACCATGCCCTCAGACTCCAGCACTGCCCCCCATTCTCAAGGCCCTGCCCTGACACCACCAGCCCCCTGCCCTAAAGGACCAGAGTAATGTCTGGTAAGTCTTCTAGTATCAAATATAACAAAGAAATGGAACAATTTATTTCAGCTGATATATAACTATCATTCTGAATATATTAGCATGATCTAATACAAACGTGTTATGCCTACATATATATTCTAACATACACTGTATATATTCATTCACTAGCCTATTCATTTATAAGCCAGCACTCCAAGATGAATAGTAAAAAAAAGGAAAAGTGCTACAACTCTTTCTTAAACCAACCCTATATTTTGGAGGTTGGCAATTTTTGGTTCCTTCCTTGTCTGGTGAAGCAGCTGGTGCATGGGGGCATTTTGTTTATCTGGAGCATCTGCAGGTATGGAGCCCTGCAGCTTCAACTAACTGTGATTTGCTGTTCCTGGGCAACAGGAGCGGCAGGAACTGGGAGCCAGCATGTCCCTTGCCCCATAGTGCTTCCCACAGCTTCCATGGCCAGGAATGGCAAATCACAGCCACTGGGAGTTGCAGGGCTCCATGCCTGCAGACGTTCCAGGTAAACAAACCTCCCAGTTTGCTGACCCCTATTGTAGATCACCAATGATGGAATGTCAGTTCTGGACCCACTTCTTTAAAAAAATTGTGCTAAAGTTTTATTTTTATTTAAATTGTATCTGCAGGAAATTTGACCCATCTATTTCAAAAAATGCTAGAGTATTCAGTCAAAAAAATACAAGGAATGATGGTACTATGGCACTGGTGTCAGTCTGCAACTGTGTAATTTGATTCCTTCATGCATGTTGCCCACTGGACCTCCTAAGTCTCTCGCCAATCTGAAAATATAATGTGCAGAATCGAAGAAATATGCAATAAAATTTAAATAGCCTGTTATCACTAGAGACATGCCAATCTATAGGACTGTTTTAAAATAAACAAAGTACGATTATAATTTGACAGTGATAAAGTAGGTGACATTCCTCTATAAAGTCCTACAACTAAACTAGTCCTATAACTAAATTGTTTTCTAAGATTTTCATACTACCATTTCAAGAGAAATGAAAAGAAAACGAAACAGTCTGCTTATGATGCAGTGGTCATACTTAAAACAAACAATAATTGTGCTGCTGGTCATGAATTCCGTATCAATGAGAAACAGGTAAGAGAATGGCGAAAAAATAAAACAACACTAAAAAACATGCCAGAAGCAAGACAAAATGTCCAACAAGGTGCACTTCATTTGCTGGGTTGGGGAAAGATCTCAATGATTGGATTGTTGATTGTCGTCAACAAATGGGTATTTTGCCACTAAAACTGGAATTTGTCTGCATGCTCTGCAAATGTTGAAAGACAACAAGTACAAGTCAGTAAAGTCATCAATGTTTGTCACATCAGTGGGTTGGTGTACTCATAGTCTCTGTCTTCGTTAGTGAACAAAGATAGCTCAAAAGCTGCCGAGAGACCTGGAAGAAAAAATTGAATATTTTGAAAGGTTTATTATAAAACATCGAAAGGACTATGTATTTGATCTGTCACAAATAGGAAATATGGATAAAACCCTGAAGATATTTTGTCTCCTGAGCAACAGAATGATAACTGGTGTTGGTGAAAAAACAGTTTTAATTAAAACCATTGGCCATGAAAAAATCTGTTTTACAGTGGTTTTATCATATTTGGTTCATGGATCAAAGCTCCCTCTTGTTATTATTTTGAAAAGAAAAATCTTGCCTAAAAACATGAAATTTCCTATAGGTGTCATCCTAATGTGCACAGGAAAAGTGATGGATGGATGAAAGTGGGACTATTGAATGACTGGAAACAGTGTGGAATAAGAGACCAGGAGCACTTCTCAAGAAAGCTTCTATGCTTATTTGGGACATGTTTAGGTCACACAAGACAGATGAGGTGAAACATGCTCCCCCCTCCAAAAAAAAAAACCCTACTTTGGCTGTAATATCTCACAAGTTCTGTCCTACAACCACTTGATGTCTATCTAAACAAACCCTCTAAAATCCTGTGTAGATTCTTGCATTAGTACCCTTCCTATCTAATGCTATCCTATGATCCTTATCTGCTTCTTTTAACTATCCAATCTTTAGGTGCTTATAGGTTACCAGTTCTGCTTTCTTGTTTTTCCCTTTGATGTCTTCATACCCTCTGCTCCTTGTTTCCCACTCCCTTCTTTTTTTTCCTTCCCCCCTCTCCATTCTCCCCTATTCAATTTGGGTTTTCACATCCTAAACTCAAAACTCTGGTCATCTGAAGAAGTGGGCTGTGCCATGAAAGCTACATGTTTTGTTAGTCTATAAAGTGCTACCAGACTATTTGTTGTTTTTTAAGTTTATCCTCTAAAGATAGGCTATATAAAATGTGGTCTGGTATGGTGAAGTTGACAAAAGGTGGGAATCTTATGAAGCCAGAAATAAATCTGGTTGCCCAGTGAGTCAAGTACATTCCCTTGGAAATGATAGAAACAAAATTTTGGAAATGCTGTATCAGCAATGTGTTTGGTGGTTCAGAAGACAATACTACATTTGCTCATGGCACAATGAAGGCTAATGATAAGGAATGTGATCTGAGAATGATATTGCTGACATCTACAATGACAATGCAGGAGCAGCTATAACTGCAGCTGAGTTTAATCAACTGTTTAGTGAGTTGGAGACTGAGTCATACCTTGAAGGATTTTAAGACTTTTTAAATAGGTGCATTAGAATGATAAGAGATTTTAAAATATGAACTATAATTTTGAAGGTATGTGACTACATAGTTCTTCAGTTATTATAACAGGGTTATAAAATAAATCTGCTACATTTTTTGCATGCTTCTTGTGACTCCAACTTCTAAAATATAGCAGAGTTGGCAAATTTCAGTACCCAGTCCATCAGGATAAGCCACTGGGAGCTGAGGAGCTCCATGCCAACAGACACTCCAGGTACACAAAATATCCCGATGCACTAGCGGTGTATTCCTGATGAGCTGGGAACTGAAGTTTGCTACCTTTGCATTTACAATGACAATGCAGACCTGTTGATAAGCTGACCCATGCTCTTTGTTGCATCATTTTTTTACCAAAGTAATCGGCTTATGAACAAGTATATATGGTATATTATACAAGTAACATATGTGTATGAACATATTTCTTATTTCACAACACACCACATTAACTCACACAATAAATTCCAGTGGAGATGGAAGAGGGAGGAGGGGGATAATGCTGTAAAGGATGTATGCAGAGTTATGGGAAGGAGGAGGTGCAGTTCTCTCTTTCCCATCCCTGATTAGTACAGTGTATCTTAGAGTATTTATGAGGGAAATTGTTAAAAGCTGGAAACATGAACAGAATCCTAACTGGACCAGAGCATGCACATTTCAGCCAGAATGTCTGTCAGCCTGATCACTGTGAGTCATCACGCTTCATTCTGAGCAGATGTCACGTTTTATATCCTTATAATTTCTTAGGTTATGTTGAAAAATAGTAATGATTTCATACATGGTGTGTTGCATTATTTTACTGTAACTGGCACCGGGTTTTTTTGTTGGCACTTAATGTCAATAAAATCAGTTTGGGCCATATACATAACAGCACTACTGTAAATCAGGCATGTCACAGAAACTCTCTGGAGGGTTGACTAGCAATTACAGTGGGGGTGTGTGTATGTCTGTACTTTCTGCTAGGTTATGGCCTTGTTTCTTCACTTTCCAATTGTTGTGTCGTGTTTTTACATGAATAGAATTTTGCATTTTATATATTTTATATATATTCAAAACAGTCTCATTCTGACTTTGTACATGTACATATAACTTGCATTGAAGTCAATGGAAACCCGGCATGTGTATATCAGAAGATCTTTCTATATTTTAATCATGGGGGATGCAAATTCTCCTTTTCTCTGTTTGCCAATATGTTTTAATACCTCTTCATAATATATGGTGGATGTTTAATTACCATACTGTAACCCATAAGCTCAGTAAGAGGTCTCAGCTCAGGTGTATATTCATAATTTTGTTTTTGTCATCTATTTTTAAAATACTTTTTGAAGAAAACAATTTGCAAGATAAACAGGTCAGTTTATCATTAATTATATAGTAAGTATCGTATTTTTATCAGTTGTCATTAATTTACTAAAGTATTTGGATTTTTTTCTTTTAGTCTAAGGAATCCTGACTCTATGGAAATATAAAGAAAAGTTAAGGAGGCACTTTTCCATTACTTTACAATATATATTGTATTTATAGTGCTTGCAACATATACCTTTCAGGCACAAAGACACAAAGGTTCACGTGTATTATGCTTTCTATTTAACTGCAGGTTTCCAAGTTTCTCTGGGGATGTATTTCTATTAAAAGAGAGCACACAGAGTAGAGTTTAGGCTCCCCAGGGAAACAGAATATAGTGAAAACTGATTGCTCTACAGAGTCATAGTTAAAAGGGAGAGGGGGGAAAGCTGTGATTAAGTGACATCAAGCACATGTAACCCAATGGGAAACCAAAAGGGAGTTAATATTGAGGGCCCACATTTTGCTGACAGTGGTGTGTGACTATTACTGTTGATTGCCCATGCATTTGTTTCTGAGGGTGGATTTTGGCCCTAAGACTATTAAATTGCTTCTAACTTTAATTCACTGTGTGAGCATATATGTATTCCACACATCTGCATATAATGTTAGATGGCCTATGCTTTGCAGTGCCTCAAAATACCATTTAGATATCTATGTACTTGTTTATCTCCCATTGGCTTAATATACGAGAACCTCGACTAATTAAGAATGGCATTTCATTGTACTTACTTGCAGTGTTCCCTCTAAGCTGTCCTGCAGCACAGCTTCACACGTGATTAATCAGCCTCCCCCAGTCAGTCAACTCTG
>JANRFK010001158.1:36057536-36080356 GCA_030068395.1 Apalone spinifera
TTGTAAGTGCGGATCATGTTCGTAACTCGGGGTCCACCATTTATGACAGCTTCAGTCATAAATGCAAACGGTCGTAAGTCGACCATTCACAACTCAGGGACTGGCTGTACTCAGAACTTTTGAAAGCAAGAGAAATGTCTGCAAAGTTGCTGGATGATTTTTCAGAAAAAGAAAGAAAGAAAGAAAGAAAGAAAGAAAGAAAGAAAGAAAGAAAGAAAGAAAGAAAGAAAGAAATGTTTTTCAAAAAATGTAGAAGGACAAACTGCTTTGCTGGTGATACATGAACTTGACCTTTCAGTTCTCCATGGGTATAGAATTCCTGTATAATTGGGATGAACCAAGTAACTTTTTACTCATTTGAGTAAGGCTCCAGTCTAATAAAAAGCCTTGCATAACAAGGATTACTTTAAGTGCCTAAGAATCTTCACTGAAGAAAGACATTAATGTTTTGCTGGATAAAGGCCAAATACAACATAATGTTATACTTTGCATGCTTTTAAATGAGCATTACTGATTAAAAACTACATTTTCTTGTTTTGTTTTACACAGGCAATAACATTTGTTAAGTAACTGACCATCTTCTATATGGATTGTAAATGGCAATTTAGTATGCAATTACATTAGTTTAAAACCTCTGCTAAAAATGAGGGACCAAAGATAGAAATGCATATTTGTGCTGAGAGTTTATACCAGGATTTCATACCAATGCTCTTTGTGGAGTTTTGCTTTATATTTAGAACATATGTGTTCATTTTTAAAGAGCAAACCCAAATTTGTATGCTTTTGTTTGCTTATATTTTCCCTTGCGTGTATCATATATACTATTCGCATTGGTGGAATGGGAGAGGGCGAAGGAAGGTTTTGGGGTGGGGAAAGGATGCAAAGAGCCTTTGGTCCTGTGTTTCCAAACTATAGAAGACTTGCAGGTCTTTAGTACTAGTGATAGTGCTGGCTATTCATTGTCCTTGTCTCTGCCTTTGTCAGAGCCAAGTGGAAGCATCATGATGCTGAATCCTCTCTCACTGCTTGCGTATCACATTGCATTTATTTCTTGTGGACTGAGTAGTAGACCAGGAAGATAGAAACTCCTAGAATATATGCCCTAAACAACTTGAACTTGAACAAACACATAGACAGTAGTCTCATTTACCAGCTGAGACTGGAAAGCTGGAAGTATAAAGTACTCAGAAAAAATTTAAAAAGACAAAATAAACAACTTTGTTTTCAAGAAAAATTATCACCGAATAAGATGTCCTCATCTCAGTTGAACTCCTACAGCAGGCTGACCATCCATTTTGAAGAAGGAACTAGGAAAAATTGCTAGTGAGAGTCCAAGCTCTGTCTAAGCATGCATATAATTCCACACAAAAGATGTCAAATGCTGCCCTAGTCGCACAATTTATTTAACTTCATAAAAGAGATTTTATTTCAAGATTTGCAGTCTCTTGAAGGGAATAAGTAAACTGAGGCTATGTCTACACTACAGGCTTCTTATGCAAGAGAGCGTCCACACTGCAAAAGCTCATCGAAAAAGCGATGCGCTTTTGCGCAAGAGAGCATCCAGACTGCATGGATGCTCTCTTGAAAGGAAACTCTGATTGTTATTTACAGAATGGCCACCAGGGCACCTGTGCTTTTTTCAATTGCCTCTTTTTGCACAAAAAAACCCTGTTCCCCATCCACACACACCTTTTTGCACAAGAGCTCTTGCAGAAAACGGAATTATTCCTCATAGAAGGAGAAATACCTACACCGGAAAAAACCCTCTGTTCTTTCATTTTACTTGTGCAAAAGCACACTTGAAGTGCGTACGGGCCGTGAGTTTTTGTTCAAAAACACTTGTTTTTGCACAAAAACTCTGTAGTGTGGACCTAGCTTGAGATATAAACAATATCAAATTGCTTTTTGAGGGAGGAAAATATTCTTGGTAAGCCACGGTCTTTTTTTTTTGTTATACGTAGTTTTCCTTGTGAGTAATATCTCTCAGAATAGCTGTAATTAACACCATATTTCTTACACAGTGAAGCCAATGCTAGTGGTAATTGCTTGCCAAAATGTCTGGATGTTGGTAGATGTACATAGCAGGCTAGGTCTGAAAGGAAGTTAGAATACAACGTAATGGAGCAGTAGTGCCAGCTTCGGTTAAATCCAGAGATGAAAGCTGGGCATTGCAGGTATTGTGATGGCTTCTTAACATTATACTAGCTGTCCTTAGAGCCTAAAGTCCCAAGAAATTGGTTCAATTAATCTGTGAGACTATTTAAATGTCAGGAATGTCTTGTTTCTCTCAGTGTTTTTGTAAAGGTGTTGGAGTTTGTGGCTGAGATGAAAAACAGCAACAATGTGGCTTTACAAAATCAACATGGGAGCTATAGAACCAATAACTAACATCAATGGATTGAAAATGTGGCTAGTATTGAAAAGAGCATTGATATATATATGATATAGAGTTATGGCCTGCAACTGGAATTGAGTTGACTCTGATGTATATCTAGGTGGACTTAGGTTCAGGGTCTAATGCTGTAATTTGTGAGAGGAGTTTTTGACTTTGTTTCCCTGGCCTGACTGCTGTGTTCCTCTTCCAACAGAAACATAATTCAATATATTTAAAAAGAAAGAAGGTGGATTTTGAAATTGTGTTGAAAAATGTGTCCTTCTAAGAGACAAAAATGTTGTGTCTCTGATTTACATTGTATTCTGACTGTGGGACCCCAGCACAACAGTGTTGTGGCCCATGACAGGGGCCACTTCATGCTATGATAATACAGATAAATCATACGAATGGGGAGGTGGTCAGACTTTTGGATAGATTGGGTATTTCCAACCCAGACCCTCAAGAAATATGATGTAATGCAGGATACTAGTTTATCAATTTTATTAAAATTCTTAAGCTAAAATAAAATCAAGAAAACATATTACCAGAACTTTGATATAACTAGTAATGCCAAAAAAAAAAATTAAAACACTGACTATGAAATCAAAATAAACAAATAAAACCTAAAGTTGGTCTTATTATTAGACTGGCAGTACGCCTTCAAATTGGATCTAGAAATAATGAATCCTCATAATTTTTAAGGAGTCTAAGAAGGCAGCTGTACATTTCCGTATGAATCTAAACTAACAAATTTTACCAAAGTCCAATCTGTATTTTGAATCTGTTTACGTAGCTTAATATTGAAATCAAATTATTATCTAATGTCCAAAGCAAAACCTCAATTACAAAGCTTCCTCCTTGACTTGAATTCTTATGTGCTGACTAGACCTTTCATTCACTATCCCCTTGCTCACTCAAAGCAGAAATATAATGCACACATTTTAATAGCAAATTCTTAATAAGCAGAAGTATAACTATTATTTTCCAGAAATTATATAATGCAATCTTAGGTTTCCTAGGACATTTCTTTCAACAGTGCATCTGTTAATGAGTGTCCTTGTGACAATATTTAGGGTTGTATAAACCTGGAGAACTTCTCTTTGTGGCCTCCTCTCCCTGTGGGTGCTGTTACATGCAAATAAACTCTTACACAACATAGCCAGTCACCCAAGCATCCATTCCTTAGCAAGTTACAAATAAATTCAAAGGCTTATAATAAATTTCATCATGCCCGCTTTCTTCTCTACTTCTAACAACATATGGATTCTTGCACACAAGAAAGTTAAAATACCTTTCCCTTTTGGAACTGTGTGATGAGCCATATAACTTTATATTCTGAAAAGTTGATCTGAGCAAGAGAACCCTAGTGGTCTGGATGCCCAGAATAGAGCCAGGCTGGTTACAAGGAGAAGAGGGGCCTGCATTGACCTCCTATGGTACAGCAAATTGGGACCGGTCAGGTTCTAAGATTGCCGGACCAGGGAGGTTCAATCTGTATTAGTTCAGTGCTGTAAAAGAGACTTTAGACAAGGCTTAGCTACATTTTTGTGCACTTCCACAGTTCTGAAATCAATCAAGTGTGATTTTATTTTGTCCCCACTACCATCTTTCCTACTGTGTAAAAACAACATACCGCTGACAACATCTTGTGAATGTTCCTATAATCCAATTATGCTATGATTAATTTTAGCAATAAAAGGGACTACTTTGGTGTCAATTAACAGTTTAGCAATGACAGAAAATAATAGTAAATGAGAGCTGTAAAGAAATCAGAGGGACTATGCAGAGAAATACTCTAAGAAAGCATGTTTACAAATTGAAATGATTTTATCTGGGACACTGGTTTTCCACATTCATCTTCTCTTAAGAGGGTAAATTGTAGCTGTTCAAAAATGATTGTGCTGTATTGATGATCCAGTTTCTTTACAAAAAACTCAATTTCTTTTGCAAATCATTAAAATGTTGAGACAAAATCCATTTGTTGAAGCTGTATTAGAAATATTTAGGCATTAACACTAATATTTAGCTAAATCCTTTCCCTAACTTGTAACTGTACTTCTTGGTGCAGATGTTGTCAATCTGACCTCATAATCGGTAATATAATTTAATATAAGGCTCAAGAGATGGTGTCATCTTTGATAACATTACATCTGAATTGTTGCCACCCACCAACTACAGTGCCATACCTGTTCTCAAATATACTTTGCTATATTTTCTAACATGTCTATTCCTTATAACCTTTCATCTGGGTTCCTTAGCTGTTTTCTGATATCTGAAATCAAGACCATTTAGAATGTTAAAAAATCTTTTAAATCTTCTTAAACAAGAAAAATAAAGGAAATAAATTTGAGTAATTAACAAATGGAAGAGAATGTATTAATAATTATTGATAAATGGGAGGTAAGGGAACCCAGAAAATTGGAATTCCCACTAATGTCGTGGTTCAGAAGAAAAGCATCCTGGGATGTTAAAATAATTAGCAACTGAGTAGATACTCTACAGCAGGGCTACTCAACTTTGGAAGCCCCCGGGGGCCACAATGATACTTACAGCACATGCTGAGGGCCGCAATTTAAGTGTGGTTGCACATACATGCAAATATATATGCAAATATATGCAGATAGCTTTTCACACTGTCGGGCATGAATGCAAAGATTAAGGCAAGACTACACAACACACAGTCAGTTCTGCTGATATTAATAAAATGTACTATATACTCGATTTTCACCCATAGGACAGCATTTTTAATGAGCAATAACAGACCAGGAATTTAACTACTAAAACGCATATCAACAGAAGACCATTATATTGACTCCTCTTTTGTTTTGGCTCCCACCCGCGGGCTGCATGTTGAGCCCCACATAAACCATAATCGCACCGTGGGCCGCGTGTTGAGTAGCCCTGCTCTACAGTCTGCAATTTTGGTATGTGAGCTGCACATGCTGGGGAGATTAGATGAAAGCAAGTGTACTAGAAAGAGAGAGAAAATAAAAATGGTCTTGACTATTCTTGCCCTTTAAATATAATTCGTGTCACTGGTATCAGGCAGACTACCGCTGTGGAGAGAATACTGGATTGGCATTCAGGACACCCAAGTCCTGCCATTCGCTTCTTGTTTGACATTTGGTAAGGCTGTTTCATTTGAACATTACCACACAAACTAAAGTCAAGATGATGCTACTCTTCCTTCAAGCACTTTCTGTTTTGCATGTTTAGTACAGCTCACATACTGATAACTGTAAATGCATTGTTGGTATTGCCTCTGTTCCATGACACGTGAATTGGTATTTGATTACAATAACAGCCTCACAATGATAGTGAAGGGAGAAAAAAAGATCAATTAGACCATGCAGTCAAGAGGACAGAAGAAGGTGGTAACATTAGGATTTTTTACTTTTTATTGTTTCCATATTCAACTAATTTCATACCCTTCCATATTGACAATCTATAATCACTAACAAATGAATGTTGCACTTGAAAATTTTGCAAAAAACATAATTCAGCCATTCTCAATGTTTACCTTTTTGCAATGAGTGCAGAACACTCTTTTCCACGTGATAACCATTGTCCAACTATACCAAGAGGAGGACAGGAGACATTAAACATGGATTTAATGAGTCCACAACTTTATTATTAAATGTCTGGAACTAGCTGGCAGATAAAAGATCTGCTTTAGGAATAATTTGGGGGTAAATTCTATGGATAGGGCACGTGATGAGAAGGGAGGCAGATGTCATTGTAAAGGTAGCACTTCACTGGATGCCTGAAGGATGACGGAAACGTGGGAGGCCCAAGACAACATGGCGGCATACTGTTGAGGCAGATATGAAGAGAATGAACTGCAACTGGGACACACTGGAGAAAATGGCCAAAGACAAACAAAAATGGAGAACCTTCATTGCTACCCTACATGCCAGTGGACGTAATAAGCATTAACTTAACTAAATTCTATAGCCTGTGCATTTCATAATGATGTGGGAAAATCTAGCAGCTCCCCCTCTCTTTCCATCCTGATCCCCCAGCCAGTCTATTGCTGGGATACTGTCTACTGCTCCACAGGAGAGTTAAGCTTAGCTGTAAGAAAGGGGAGCTGCTTCCTGCTGTACCCGTCATAGGAGTCCCCACTCCCTCACCTCCCATTCTGTTCCTTTAATGAACACCTCCTTTTACAAACCATTTACCTAGTCACTATATACCTTACCTGTGGAGTATCTTCACTATAAGGCATGTTTTCTCACCTTTTAGGCATTCTTGTGGCTCTTCTCTGAGTCTGCTCCAGTTTCTCAGCATCCTTCTTGAATTGTGGGCAATTTACCCTCAGTAGTCCAGCAGTGGTCACACCAGTGCCAAATATAGAGCTTTCAAAGTAAAGGCATACAGCTTTTTAAAATAGACAAAATAATCACATTCCCAGAATCAACTGAAAAATTCAGACTGAGGTAGATCCCTGACATGGAGTACTGCAGCTGTATTTGTTACTACAGTATTTGACAAAGTTAGAAGCAACTGAAAAGTTTTAGATAGCTTTAATAATAGGCTGTGCTCCCAGCTCCACCTGTAATTAGCTTTAGTGGCGAGAGAGGGACCCACACCAAAAACTCAGACCCAGACAACCCTGAACTTTCACCGTGTTTGACATGTGAGCCTTAAGCCAAATGCCCTAGACTCAGACTGTATAATGGACAAACCAAAATAAACCTACGCATAAATGTGCTTGAAACCCAGTCCCAAGCCCAAGTGTTTGCTGTTCTTTTGTTTTTGTTTTAGGTTTACTTATATAGAAAAAATGTAATCCAAAGGGTTATAAATTTTAAACAGCTTTGGTTTCTGAATACTGATTCATTTGGTATTTAGGTTGCATTTTTCAAAAAGGTTAATGAATCCATTGAACCTAATGAACTTCTGTTAATTACTAAATGTGTTAGTTTTCCTGAAGCAAGCATGCTGCAACAGAGAATAGTGAATATCACAGAAATGCGCAGATATGGTGCGCTGTTTTGCACAAACAGTTCCACTGTCTTTCAGATTTTACACAGCTCAGTGTTGGACAAGTTAAAAGTGTGTGGCCGGGTATGAAAAATAAGGTTGAAGATTTTGTTGAGAGTAGTCATATAAAAAGCTCTGGATTTCTGTTCACACTGACCTTCTTTTACTTTGTTTGAGGTATTCTTGAGGTAGTGGGATTCTTAGGTTCAAAAGTATTGCCTTTTCTTTTGTTAAAGTTGGCTTACAGATCCCTATGTGGGAAGATTTCTGCTCAACACAGCCTTTTTCATACCAACAACATCTACAACTAAATTGCCCTCAGGCCATGAACAAATGGCCAGCCTTGTAAAAGAGTATGTTCACCAAAGTGCTAAACTAAAGGTGGCAGGAGCTGAACTGACTGGGATTCTCAGAGGAGCGCATTACTTATTTTTCCCTATTTGCCTGAGGTGAATTTACAAAGTGGCTTCTATCAGGCAAGGCAAGCAGGTAACCGAAATAGTAGCTTCAGTAGTTGTGAATGTAAAAGTCACTGCCTGCCTCTGGCCACACTTCTTTGAAACAGCTGTCACTAGTGCAGTCAGTGTGTTCATGTCAAACATGAATGTATGTGGGGCCATGTGAGTGTTTGATGGAACATATGTCAGACTGTACACTTTCCTGTTTGCCTTCAAGAGTCACAGTGACCCTTTTTATCCCATTGTACCCAACTACCCATTTCATCTCTTCAATCCATGAAAGTTAATGTTTGGAAATCTCTCCTGTGAACTTGCATCTACTGCTCTTTACTCACATTGAGTAGTACCTTACGGCATAGATTCAAAGGGCTACTCCTGAAGTAGGGTGCTACTCAGTGTGATTAAAGCTGCCCAAATCTGGCCTTTAGTTATTAGACTCTAATATTAGAGGAATGATCCTGAAGCATTTAACTGCAGGCTTGTCTCCAAAGTCCAAAGGAATTTTGAGTGTGGAAGAATGAAATGTCATTATCTAATGAGAGAAACATTATGAAAGAGGGAATATTTATGTCTACATAACCATTTAATTTTTTTTAAATAGGTTATTCCTGTTAGTAAACTACTATGTGTTTATTTTGTCAAACAGCTAGTGATGGTTCCTGAAATGCATGGGGAAGGCTCTTATTGAGACCGTATGTAGGAGAACTTGTAGAATTTGTAATTGGACCTGTCTGGGCCAGCACCATTGGGACCTCACCTGTCCCAAATGAGAGAATTTGTCAGACCAGGGGAAGTCTCCGGCCACTGGCTCCCAAGCCCAACACCTGCTGCTGGCAGGCTTCTCCGGCAGGCATCCTGCCCCACCCTCTCCCAGCCCCAACCTGGCTGGGCTGCTTGCCCAGGTGCTACTGGCTTCATGGACAGCAGAGACTCCAGCTCCAGCCCTGCACATGCAGGGGATCCACAGGCTCTGGCGCCATGCTCTAGGGGACAGCCGCGGTGCTCCAACCCCAGGCTTACACTCTAGTGGACTGCTGTGGGTCTCTGATCCCATGCTGCCATGTGATTCGATTCCAGCCCCATGCTCCCAGGGGTTGCCATGGTGCCCTGGCTCCATGCTCCTGAAAGCTGCTGGGAGACTCCAGTCCCATGCTGCTTAGGGGACTTCAGCCCAGTCTCATGCTGCCATGGGGTGCTAGAGACTACAACGGGGAGCTGGCCCCAGTCTTGTGCTGCTCTCAGTCAGGCTGCTGACCCTATTGACCTGTCCCAGCTGGCCCTCCTGCCCTTAAGCTCATGGGCTTTCTGGTCCAGGAGCATCCATGGTCCTGCTAGACCAGAGAATGTTAGTTGTTGGAGGTACAACATGTACATATGATTCTACATTATTTCCACCCCTGCAATCAGCACCGGTGCCAACTCTGCCACACATCTACACAAGCAATTTCATCACTGGACCCAACCACATCAGCCACTACGTCGGGAGCTCATTTAACTGCACATCTACTAATGTGATCTATGCCATCAAATGCCAGCAATGTCCCACTGCCATGTATATTGACCAAACTGGACAGTCTCTATGGGAAAGAATTAATGGACACAAATCGGATATCTGAAAAGGCAACACACAGAAACCTGTTGAAGAACACTTTTACATGCCTCAGCATTCGTTAATAGATCTCAAAGTCACCGTGTTGTTTCAGGCCAATTCCGCAAGCCAAATACACAGGGAAGGGCTGGAACTTAACTTCATTTACAAGTCTGATTCCTATCAGAGAGGAATGAATAAAGACATTGGCTAGCTCTCACACTACCTTTCATATTCTAATGACTTAACCAACCAACCAAACAATGGGTACATATAGAGGTGCAAATTGTTCTTATCAGCTTCTTGTAACTTGAACAATCAATTCATTATTTTTTTCTCCCTCCTTTCTCCTCCTCTCCTCCCCCCCCCCTTCCCTTATTTATTCTTGGCTCTAGACTTTTAATACTCTAGTCATCTAAAGAAGTAGGTTGTGCCCACAAAAGCTCATTATACCATCTACATGTTTTGTTAGTCTTTAAGGTGCTGCTAGACTATTTGTTGTTGTTTTTTACGTTTTTCCAGTTATAGACTGGAAAGCATTATTTCTATGTTACTTTTCATTTTGGCCTCTCTAAGTAAACAAATGATCATGCAAAGGTACCAGTATCAAAGGAATTAAGGTATATAGAAATGAGGCACAGAAGTTGTGAGAGCCCCCTGCTCTAACCTTGCAGTTGTCTTTGGGCACACTGTTCCCCAGTGCTGTGCCATGCCCTTTGATGCATTTAATCAGATTCATACAGTATTTTGCAGGTGATTCTTTTACATGCTTATTATTTTAACTTAAGGGGGAGGCTGTTCACCAGTCACTCAGAATCAGAGCTTTGCAGGTTCCTTAGATGACCTGCTGAGGCTGCTCACTCATCTTTGAGTAACCAGGCAAGGGAGATTGTACTGCAGCAGTTCTGCTTTTGCATGAAGTATTATGTCTACAGTAATCCTTGCTGATAGACAGGGTGTAACTGAGGCTATGTCTACAGTGGGAAGGTTTGGCGACACTAATGTTGTCGATAAGCAAAAGTCACCAAAAGTAAAAACCGGTCAAACTGGTTTTTTTTGCTTCCACATTGCTAGCTTCCCTTTTGACAACTAGAGTAAAGCAATGTGGGTAAGTATTCCATAGTGCAGTGTTGTGGGAAGGCAGAGCTGATCCCTGCAGTTCTTGGGATTCCCTCCTAGCTTTATGAGCTCTCTGGGCTAAAGAATGTCAAAGCAGCACTGGAGTCTCTTCAATCCCACCCCTGCATCAGGAGAGCAGGAGCATTCCAATTATTTGTTTTGTGTTTGTTCCCCAAAGGGAGCAACTCACTCAGCTGTCAGATACTTCCAGGAGCTTTGAAAGGGTAGGGGTTCATCCCTGCCTGGCAGCAGAGACCACAAAATACTTAGCACAACCATCAGGGCATGCATTGTGGGATACTGGCAGAAGCCAGATCTCTCAACAAAATAAACAGCAAAGTCCATACTGGCTCTTTGTTGACAATCAAGTGAAAGGAAAAGACAAAACTCAGGGATGGCTCAGTGGTTTGAGCATTGGCCTGCTAAACCCAGGGTTGTGAGTTCAATCCTTGTGGAGGCCGTTTAGGGATGTGGGGCAAAAAATTGTAAGGGATGGTACTTCGTCCTGCTGTGAAGGCAGGGGACTGGACTCGATGACCTTTCGAGGTCCCTTCCAGTTCTAGGAGATAGGCAATCTCCATTTTATATATATATAAAAAAAAAAACCTCTCTTGCAGGGCTGGATGTTTTTTGCAACCCAAGTTGCATTGTAGTGTAAATGCTCTCACTATTTTGTCACTAATAGGCAGGTTTTGGTGACAAAACATGCCAGTGTAGACAAGGCCTACAAAGAACATAGATAGCATTTTAAATTAATTGCTAGAGGAGCCTAGAGTGTCAGATGGGTGTCTCTTGTTTTACATATCTAAATAAATAAATTGTGCAAGAACTTCATGAATGCCCAGACTCCATGTCTTTACTGTCCTTTTTGGTTAAGAAATAAAGAACCTCAGAAAGAGATTCCACCACTGTCAAGAGGAGATACCCAGCAATTACCACAAAAGGATCCTGGGCAACCATTTGAGCACACATAATTGGATTGAGTGGGAGTCAGATCCTATTATGTCTTTGATATTGCCCTGATCATTTTAAAAATATAAATCTCTTAAAATGGTGAAAGGTTGCACATTTAATTCTAACGCAATTAAAAACTTCTAGAATGTTTGTGTCTATCATAGATCCCACTGTCACTACCGTTTTATTAGTTTTTCTTTTCATTTATTGTCTTTCAATAAATTTTGTATTAAAATGATCACCAACTCCCCCTTATGCAGATATCACCATAAGCAACTTCTCCCTTGTTCATCACACATTAGTTAAATGGAACTCTGAATGTCAGTCTCAATTTTATATTCTTTTCGTAACTAGCTTTTTTTATTTATTCACTAAAATATTGATGGACGTAATCTCTGAATTAAATTCTACTTTTATATTAAATAGCAGTTTATTATAATACTTCTCTGTTTTCCTAAAGTGCTTTCATTATTGTTAATGGCTTTGGAAAACACATTTTGAAAGGTTTACATAAAATTAAAATTACTTTAAAAAATATTTGAAGAGCTAATGTCAAAATAGCCAGATGCAAAAATGTTATTTTCTTTTCGACAGACCAGTTCCCTATGTAAATTCAAAATCTTTTCTGGTTTATTCCTTTTTTTTAGACACCAGTTGCTAGTATACAGACAGCATAAACAAGAGTGAGCAAAATGCGTTCTTTTCTGATTTGAGCCTCCTCGGCGGAATTGTTTGTCACCTTATTTCCAGTTGCAGGAACTGTATTACTGGTGATGTTGCATGAAGCAGAAAGAGCCTAGATTGACTTTCAGATCCTAGGGTGAATTTCCATTAGAAATTTTAAAAAGAATATAGCTATTACAATATAATAATAATATAATACAACTGAGGACATTTCAGATAAACAAGCATATGATTTGAATAGGTTTTATTTTGATGAACACAAAGCATGCCTTAAATTCATTTCTGCAATAATAACAAAATGTACTCGTCATCCTCACACCGACAAGTAAATATACACATCCCAAATAACAAAATGTATTCCTTTATGGATGAAGGGAATACAAAGTCAGGCAGCAGGCTTTAGAACAGGAAATCCTGGGTTGAAGATAGAAAGATTTAGTAGGTGCATTGAATGGCCATAAATTAACATTAGGACAGAAAGGTTGGAGAGCAGGTTGGTTTCTCCCTCCCATATCTTCCACCAGCTCCACTCATGCAGGCCCATGTTCCCAGTTTGTATACCCACCAAACTCATGGGTCATCCCATTTGAAACAGACTTGGCCTTATCATATATTAATAAAATGTCTGGGAAAGGATGGGTTTTGACGCTATCTAGACCACAAGGACTGTTAGAACAGGAGTAAAAGGCACCTGTTCTCACTGGCCTACATGAATATCTGTGTGATTAAGGATTTCAGGCAGAATTTCACCCCCAATTCCCAGAGATATGCTAGCATCATTAGTGGTGTGTAAAGAATGATAATTGAGCAATATGTTATATTGGCTGAGGAAAATGTCATACAAAAGCAACCATATTAATGTTCAGCTACATTTAGACAGAACCCAGGGGAAAATAACAAAATGGAACAATCTGAAAAGTGGTTTTGGCCTTCGGAGAGTATTCTGCAAGCAATACAAAAAAACCCAAAACAAATGGAAAAGTTACAAAACTACTGACACATTTAAGTTTATGAAACACACATCATTAATATCTGTACAAACCAGCCAAAGTCAATAAGATTACATGTGTATAACCAAGAATTTAATCTGACTCGCTTTTCCCACTTGGTGGGTTTGTTTTGTTTTTACTACAGTGTAAATATTCACATACTATATTTTCAAATTCAGTTACTGCATATTCATCTTTTCCATTGTCACAGAAGTGGGCAGTTTTCCACATCCCCCAGCCTGCCCCTGGAATTTTTTGGCAGATAACGTTTATAATCTTTGGATGCCATCTGATCTCTGACAGACTATCTGGAATCCCTGTCTGGTAATGTGTATAACTAGCTCAATGACTATGTTATACTCAAACTGAACACCCCTAGAGACAGAGCTCTGGTTGGTCTCTGTCAAACAACTGTTGTAGAATTAACCTTTCTGCAGCTCTTTGCCTCACATATGGAGGAGAGTCAGAGCTTTGGATGTGTGTGCTATGGCCATGTCCCAGGCTCTCCTGTTTGCACCCATATGGTCTGCATCTATGACAACGGTCAGTTGGTGATGTGATTGTCCCCATCCCCATTTCTTTCTGTCCTTAATTTTGTGACTCTGTTTTTATACAGTGGGAAGCACTTTTGTTTCTTTTTCTAATTTTGTCCCACCTCTTTGGGATTGATGAATACTTGGGCACTTTAGCTCGTCCTCAACCTTCTCTGCAGAGACTCGCTGCCAGCTCCTCTTTCCCTATACAGTCATAGCAGAAAAGCCAAGAAAGCATCAGGCAAAATCTGCACTATGCCTCATTTTTGCGAGGCTACCATCCTGGGCTTCACACCTGGTGAGTTGTGTCCAGCCTGTATCCAGTCATCAACATACCTAGAAGTGTAGGCATCCTATTTGTGTCCTAGCAATCAAAATGCAGTGACTCAGCATACCAAGTCCTGCATTCCTCCATAGTTTGGACTGTACATTATGGAAGCCTACAGTACATCAAAGATTCCTCTTCTGGAAAGGATCAAGGATCCCTGACAGTCCCATAGATGGAGCGAGCAATTATGTTCACCTTGGAAGTTTATGAAGCAATCACTTGGTCTACATCTAACATCTGCATTAAGCACTATAAGATGGACTTTCTGTCTTTGAAAGAGGCTTCTTTTGACACAAAGGCATTGCTTTCTCAGTTGTCCAGAATTAACGTAGCCTCTTTGAGCATGTTTGCTGGCAGATATGTTTCTCTTTCTTTCCTGATGTATGTTTTCATTATCCTCCCTACATCTGTGCACTGCTTGTTACTTCTCAGATGTTCAGAAACGTGAGATACTGAGCTGAAGAATCCAAATTTTTTTACCAATACTTTTCTTTCTATTAGCAGGGTCTCCCATGAATTCTACCCACTCTAGATGGCTCATGAGCCAGAGGTCAGATATTAAATAAGATCATTATTCTATGGCTGTTTTCTATGTCAAGTTTACTTAATTATTTCTTTTTCCCTGAGGTGTTTGTTACATACATTTTGCAGATTTGGAATAGAACATCTGTCAGCAAGTGGCAGCAGAGGGGGTGAGGCCAGAGCATATGGCACAAAAACTTTGATCCACCTCTGGGAGTTGCAGAGTGGAGGGGAGCAGCCCAGCATTATGGTTGATGCTTCTGGCAAAAAGGAAATTATTGGTAACAAGTTTTCTGATCAGAATGAGTCAGGTCAGATAATCAAGGGATGGAAAAGTAAAGCAGAGTGCTTGGATTGCTGTGGGATCTCGAATAAGTCACTTAAACTTTTGTGCTTCCCCATCTCTGAAAAGGGGAAAAAAGAAAAAAAACAAACCCAAAGCCCTGATCTCACAGTAAGTGTTGGTGAAGTGCTTTCTCATCTTCTGATGAAAGATGCTATAGTCATGCAAAATATTCTTATTAAATGGATTTACACCTGTAGGTAAGATATAAGTAACTGGGACATCAAAGTCCCACCATAATGTACTGCAAAGCCAGTTTGCATTTCACTTGCTTATTACTGTTTGCAGGAGAATAGCTAATGCAGTAAGAGCTGCTCTCTGGAATATACCTGACACACCAACAGGTGACAGGTGTTATTGAACAAAATCTGAGCTGATGTCAGACAGGTAGAGGACACTGTCACTCTTCTCATTTTGTTGGCATAATTCATTAAATACTTTTCACCTGTGACAGTCTCAGGTAAAACCCAGAGTAGAATTACTTGTCTTTACTAAACTGATTCTTGTTAATCCCTTAGCTGTCAGCTTTCAGCAGACATTCCATTTAGTTCCCTGCAGTACTATAAAACATGCACATTCTGTGACTGCATGGAATGTTGCTAGATTTGTTGTTTCATAGGTATATGTACATTATTTACTCCAATGCATATTAATTCTTTAGTAATATTTTGGATTAGCTGTTATTCTGTGGAGCATTTGTGAAGGCACAACTTTGCATCTGCAAATAATTGCAACCTTCCAAATTATAGAAACAATTATTAGTGAGGTCTGACTGGCTGATTGTGCCAGCCAATCAAGTAATCTAAGTACTAATTTTTAAGTCTGCAAATCTAAAGGGCTGTCTGAAAATCTGATTAACTAAAACTTGTGGAACTATAGGAGTTTCAAGATTACACAGTGTTTGATTTAGAGTTGTTATACTGATTTTTGCAATATAACGGTGGAGGTGGGTTTTTTTAATCTCTATGTCAACATTACTGAAATGCAGCCATTTTGAGAGTGGAATTCAATAGACATTAAACAGCACACTGTGACTCTGCAGAAGTCTTCAAGGCGGAATGTGAAAAATAATGTAATTCAACTGAAATACAGAGATGATTCTTATTGTAAATTGAATGTAATTATCAAAGCAGATTTTGGATAAGAATCACAACACCCCAACACTTTGTAAAAGGTTTTATCAGATTTTTAATAAGCACACTTGGTCAGGATCACAATTTTGTATCTCATTGAGATAAAGACCTACTATTGGCAAATACCATGCTGTCACCCTGTTTCAGTATTGACTTAAATGAAATAGTAATAGCTACAGAATCTTCAACATCACTGCCTTGAAATATAGCCTTAGTAAAATAATATTGGTCTAGCAAAACAGTCTCATCACTATATACCGTATGATAAATGTTGGCAAGATGGGATAGTAACTTGCAGGTAGGTCCCCAGATTTGATTGTGATTAGAAAGATTTTCCTAGTTTAAGGACTGAAATACTGATGGGAATATTGGCCAGCTTTGCCCCCCCCCCCCACCTTAAGTGGTTTTTTGGTTCTTAAATAGTCCATTTAAATCAAAATGCAAGTTACACTTTGTATGATTTGTGTGTCAAGTTGGAGGCATTGCATATAACTGAATGCAGAGTCTCACCGATGTGTTCATCCATACAACACATACTTGAATATTTATTGCACCTGAAACAGCAAGATTTAGCAGTCATCTTTATGAAGATTCACCTGTTAGTAATATCCCAAGGGGTAGATAACTGGTCTTTTATTTCCAAATGACATGTCTGTCAGATTCCTCAAAGGCCTGAAGGTCAAGTAAAAGAGCCTGTTCCTCCCTGAGACTTGAACTTGGTCATAACAAAGCTTATGGGATACCGTTTAAACATTTCACAACATGGTTCTTATCACAGGGCTTACTCCATAGCAAAGTTTATGCGATATCATTAAAACTTTTGGCAACACATCTCCTAGAAAGTGATTTTCTTAGTGACCATCACTTTAGCCAGAAACTCTATTAGTGTCTTTTTATGCAATGTTCTTTAAAAATAATTTATATCTACATCCTCACCCATTTCCTCGTGAAATAGGTTTCATGATTTTATAACAATCAGTCATTCTACCTACCTATCTATTTGAAGCTTCATGCAAATAGGAATGAATGTTATTTTTACTCATTGGACATTAGATGAGTCCTAAATTTCTATTAAAAACACTAAATCAGTCTCATGGTACACTTAACTCTTCATAGCTGTATCTGACAGGACCAAGGGTCTCTTAAGCTCTTCACAGACAATTTTGTCCTGAATTACTTCATGTATTTCACTTGTTATGGTCAGACAGGTGTTTCACAAGTACCTACTCTGGCAGCTCATTTCACAAGGTCATACGCATCTTCCGTAGAATTCCCAGCACAGACCCCATTCAAGATATTTGTAAAACAACAACCTAATCATTAGTGTGCACGTTCTCCTCCCATTATTCCATCACTCAGCATTCAGAGATGGTGCCAATTTTGGTCAAGTTATTCTGCAGTCCACGTGTCCATGAAATTTGATCTCTCAACTATTCATCTGCTCAAAAGTCACCTAGAGGAGAATGCTCAAGTGTAATCAGTTGAAAAAGAAAAAATGGCTAATAACTATCCATAACTGTTGTTCTTTGAGATGTGTTCCACTCCACAACCTGCCCTTTTGTCCTTTCTCATCAGAATTTTCTGGATACAAGGAACTGAGGGGACACAGAATTGACTGGGCACTTTTACCTGCATGGTTGGCACATGCAGGCAGGAGGAGATGCTTGAGCTGTACCAGTATCTACCACTAAGGGAAAAATTCTGGAAACTTTTGTTGGTGCATACACACCTGAAGTGGAATGCGTGTACACCACACATATTGAAGAACAATAGTTAGGGCATATTAGCAATTTTCCCCCTTGTATGTCACTAACAAAACTGCCCATTACCATGGAAACAGTATATGTAGCTCTGGTCTCCACCCTCTAGGACTTCCTGCAGGTAGATGTAGTGTACCCTGATTTATAGCTCTTCTCTTTGGTGCCTGGATTAAACACTTAGCTTCAGCCTTACTGCATAGTGCAACAAGCCACGATTTTGTCTTTGAATCTTTAATTCATATTTTTTGCTATATACAAATGTCTGATTTGCCTAACAGTGCGTATTATATGGCACTGAATAGTACATTTTATGTGTAACAAAAATAGTCCAGTTGTATAAATTGGATAATCCTGTAATTGGTAAAGGTCTCTAAACTAAAATACTGTAGGAATTCAGTGGTAGGTTAATCCTGCATTATTTAAAGAATAAATTAATATTATTATAGTCTCAGGATACAACTACGGGGTGTCAATGGAACCTTCTTTGTTTGTGATGTAAAAAAATATTGTTCTAAGTGTCTCTCTTCATGATGTGAGTCTTTTCCTAGTGAATTTATTAAGGTACTAACTATTTATACCTAGGTATGTTTTGGAGTTTTCTCATTTTTCATTTCTAAGAGAGTATCCCGAGGAAGTATTTAATCATCAGGCCTATTAAATGGGTAGGGTTTTTTTCAAATAATATAATCATATTTGTTGTAAGTAACAATAAAACAAAGGATCATTCTGTTGAATATTTTATTTTGTTTCTTTTGGTTAGCTTTTTCCGCATAACTGTTTGGCATATATAACAGAAATCTGCCCCTTCATTCCAAGAAGCTTTGATTGAATCTGGTGTTGATCCCCAATATTGCAAGTTCTGGTTTGAAAGTTTGAAGCAGCAGCAATTAAACACTGGTGGGGTTGTGTGTTCAGAGAACCTGTGAAATACCCTCAGATGCATGTCCTGTAACATCAAACTGAAGTACACAAAGAAATGTGATTGTGTTAATTAGCCATGATCCTTGATAAACCAGTGGCAATAGTATCCCTTCATTGTGAGCCACATCTTCTTTGGATATAAATTGACTTTGGTAGTTTATGCCAGCAGAGGATCTGGTCTCCAGAAGTGTTTGGAAAACTGGGAGGCCAATGATTCAAAATTAAATAAATAAATGGTCTTATTTTCTATGATAGCTAAGTGATGAAATTATTTATCTTTATGTCCCAATTTTAGGATATAAGTATTATCCCATCAATACCTGCAACAGGATCCAATCAGTAATTGTGAACTGCTTTATTCTACTAGGTAATCTGTTCTTGGGGGCAATTTTCATGGAGTCCAGGCACTCCGTTGCACACCTGGAACAAAGGGGGCGGAGGGTAGGGTACTGCATCACCCCGTGACTTGAAATGATGTCCATTATACACAGTTTGGTTCAATGGCTCTAAGCACCCCCACTATAAAAATTGTTTCAGCACCCCAGATTGCTACAGGCGTGCTTTATGTAGGGAAAACTACCAGGTGCAGAGGGTACTTGTTATGCATCAATTGTAATTGTTAGTGACCAGGCGGTTTATTTCCTGATTGAAAGTGGTTAGTGTGTTTTGTTACAATCAAGGTCTGATTGTAGTGTGTTTTGTTACAATCAAGGCAGTTTTGCCTCATATAAGTTGTTCAGACCTGTGTCTATTTGTGGTTAAACATTTCTTTTTCCACCATTTTTGTATGATTTCAGAGTTGGCAGTTCTCTGAATAATTGCTCTTTCTATTCCTAGAGGAATTAGATGCTTGTGATCTAAAGTGTGGTGTGTGCTACATACACTCTGCTCTGGCTTATCCACAAAGGGTATGAGTCTTCTACTACTCCCAACTAAGGAATTTCATCCTTCAGTTCAAGCTGTAGCTCTTTAGATTGAGAGGTCTTGGGTTTGCTAACTATGGAACACTGCCCTCCCTTCCCCCCCATTCATTGTGCATGTATATTGAAGAATGCACCCAGCTATCGCTGTGGGATTTAAAGTTATTTTTAAAAAATCATAGAGGGAAGTGCTAAAACTAATTTGAAATGTTGTTTGCCAGAGGGGTTACACTGGGCAATCATTATGCCCTATAAGAATTTTTCATTCCAGCAAGCACAGTCATTTAAGTCAGAGTTCTAGCAAAAAAAGGAAGAGGAGAGAAGACCAGCAATTGTGTCCTTGGACCTTATAATATATCCGCTGATAGATTTAAAAATAGAAATACAGAAAGTAAGATGATACACCAGAGATTTTAACTCCGCGATGGAGTAAGAAATATGTTATGAAATGGTTGCAGAGAGAATGGGCGGTGGATAGACTATTTGAATCTAGAATCACATTGTCGATCTAAGACAAAGGGTTTTTTTCAAAATAATGAAAAAAATATTGAAGAATCATCTAGTAAAATTCCCACCACTATTGCCCCCGCAGCTCCTCTGGCAGTGATACCACACAAATGTATAGAGACTGAAAGACTCAAGACTACAATGACAAGCCAACAAACATGGAATACAGACAAGTTTCAACTTTCCAAAACCACTGGAAAAAATAAAATTCATTATGAAAAGTAGTTTGGGAGATGTATAATCATGTCATAATCATGAGGGAAGCATATGAAAAGAATTTAGCATATAACATTCTCATTTTAAAAAAAACCCAAATCCAAGTAATAAACTCTGCATTTTATTTTGTACTTTTCTCTTTTTCCTTCCATGCAAGTGTTTTGCATTAATTTAGGATTAGTCAGTTGAAGTATCCATTACCTATACATTTAACAGACAGTGGTTTTCTATTTTCATTCATTTGCTTTTTCCACTCATTTGAGAGGTCTGGCATGTAGTTCGTATGAATAATGATAAACATAAGTTGTTCCTAATTTTTCAATATAAACCATGCCACATTGGTAGTAATCTTATGCCTCATTTTGGAGCTAACTGACATCTAATTATTATATCTGAAATAATTGGAGCAGCGGTGCTCAATATGTTTGAAATTTGGCCCCAAATTTCTTTTTGGAGCTTATGGATATGGCGTCACTTGGGAATAGAAATTGTTTTTCTAGGTGTTGGGTACAATTTTCAAAAGCATCGCATGATGAATGTTCAAAAGTAATTTTTGAACAATTATATTTGAGTAATATTTAGCTTCCTACATCCCTAGGTCACTTTTGAAAATGGGGCTTAACCACCTAAGTCACTTATACACTTTTAAAAATAGCACCTTTTTTTCTCAAGTGAGGCTCTGGAAATATCTTTGCTCAGAAGTCACATAGAAGTTATCTTGTTCTCATTGGAACCTTCTTCCCATTGTGTTTGACTCTGTTTCATTCACATTACTTATAGGGTGTTTTTCAGTAATCTTTTTCTTTTTGTGTTCTTTTCCATTTTCTTCATTTTGAAAAAATAACTTAAGTTGGTTAAAACAGTGGATTCAAATTATGGGTTGTGACCCAGTAGTGGATCACAGACTAACAGGCACTGGGTCTCTTTGCTGTAAGGTGACCGGGGGGGTGGGGGGGCATGTACTGAGGCAGGCTTCCTGCCTTTCCCAGCACTGCAGACGGCTCTGCACCCCAGAAGCAGCCAGCGGCAGAATTTGGGCACAGGAGCCACTGAGAGCTTGTGGGGCGGGGACAGTGCATGTGGGCAAGAGCAGTGCTCAGAGCCTCTTGCACACCTCCAGCTAAGAGTTGGACCTGCTGCTGGCTGCTTCTGGGACACAGTACATACCAGAGTGCCAGGACCTCCACTGTGCCTATGTATAGGATCCACTGGAGATAAGCCTACATCCAAGCCCTGATCCCCTCCCCACTCCAGAGCCCACACTCTAGTCAAAAGATACAATTATGTTGAGAAATTCAGTTTTCTTCTAAAATTAATAATGGTACAAAATGGTGTATGTTGGCTTTTCTGGTGAATTTAAAGGACTTCACCAGAAAAGATTAGTAGCAATTTGATGTCTACTATAGAAAATGCCAATGAAAATTAGGTAGAGTCATAGGCTAAAATGGGTAAAGAACAAGTTAAAATTACATAGACAAGTTGGATGTCTTCAAGTCACCAGGGCCTGATGAAATGCATCTTAGAATGCCCAAGAAGCTGCCTGAGGAGATATCTGAGCCAGTAGCAATTATCTTCAAAAAGTTATGGAAGATGGGAGAGATTCCAGAGGACTGGAAAAGGGCACATGTAGTGCCCATCTACAAAAAGGAAAATAAGGACAATCCTGAGAATTACAGCCCAGTCAGCTTAATGTCAGTACCTGAAAGATAATGGAGCAAATAGTTAAGTAATCAATTTGTAAACACCTAGAATATAATAAATTGATAAGTAAATCAAGAACAAATAACATCAAACCAACCTAACAGCTTTCTTTGACATATTAACAATGGTAATAATTAAACAACCAGTAAAAACACAGTAATAATTTAGCAATCAGTTTGCCAACACCCTAGAAGATAATAAGGTGATAAATAACAGCAAGGATTTGCAAAGAACAAATCATGTCAAAGCAGCCTAATAGTTTTCTTTGATATGGTAACAAACTTTGTGGATGGTCGGGAAGTAGTAGAAGTAGCATATCTTGATTTTACAAGGCTTTTTATATAGTCGCGCACAACCTTTTCATAAACTAACTGGGAAAATACAAATAGAGCTACTATAAGGTGGATGCTTAACTCATTGGAAAGCCATTCCCAGAGAGTAGTTATCAATAGTTCACAGGTATGCCAGAAGGCCATAATAAGTAGGGTTCCACAGGGAATAGTTCTAGGTCTAGTTCTCTTCTATGCCTTCATCAGCAATTTAGATAATGGTATAGCTAGTACACTATGGGCATGTCTATGCTAGGGAGTTATTTTGAAATAATAACTCCCAAAATAACAATTTTCAAATAGCACTATTCCTCTTCACAAGCAGGAGTTATTACTTTGAAATAACAAGCCCTTTATTTCGAAATAACAGGTTTGGTAGTGTTAACTCTCTAGTGTAGACATTCTGGGTATGTCTAGACTGCATCCCTCTGTCAGCAGAGAGATGCAGATTAGGC
>JANRFK010001158.1:36080456-36130818 GCA_030068395.1 Apalone spinifera
TACCCTACCTTACAATGTTTTTGGATTATATGAAGCTGGAATAGGTTGCAAGTACTTTGGAGAATAGGATTAAAATTAAAAATGATCTGGGGAAACTAAAAAAGGGTCTGAATAGGATGAAATTCAGTAAGGAAAAATGCAAAGTACTCCATTTAGGAAAGAATAATCAGTTGCACACATACAAAATGGGAAATGACTACCTAGAAAGAAATATTTCAGAAAGGGATCTAGAGATCCTAGTGGATCACAAGGTAAATACAGCTATGTCCACAGTAGGGAGTTATTTCAAAATAGTTATTTCTGGAGTTATTATTTCGAAATTACTTAGATCGAAGCTGTCGATCTTCCAGGGTTCGAATTAGCGGTCCAGTTAAGACAGCTTATTTGAAGTGAGAAGGGAACTCTGGTCAATGCCGGTAGCCCTGCTTTCATGAGAAGTAAGGGAAATCAAAGGAAGAGTGTTCTTCCTTTGACTTCCTGCAGTGTAGATAGCACCAAAAGCAAAGTTAAGCTACTTCGACTTCAACTACGCAAATTAACGTAGCTGAAGTTGCGTATCTTAATTCGACTTTGTCCTGTAGTGTAGACATACCCTTATTTTGAAATCCGCTTACAAGCAGGAGTTATGATTTTGAAATAACAAATCCTTTATTTCAAAATCGCTCCCGAGTGTAGACATACCCTATGAATCAATAGTGTGATACTTTTGGTAAAACTCAAACATGAATTTATTAGCAGAAGTATTGTAAGCAAGACATAACAAATCATTCTTCTGCTCTTCTCTGCACTGATTAGGCCTTAACTGGAAATTGTGTTCATTTCTGGGCTCCACGTTTCAGAAAAGATGTGGACAAATTGGAGAAAGTTCAGAAACTGATTAGAAACAGATTAGAAAGAAAAAAAGACCTCTGAGGGAAGATTGAAAAATTGGTTTTGTTTAATTTGGAGAAAAAAAGACTGGACAGAGGATATAACAGTTTTCAAGTACATTAAAGGTTATTTGAAAAGGGAAGAGAGAAGAGAGAAAAAATACCAAGGATAATACAAGAAGCAGTGGGTTTAAATTTCAGCAAGTGTGATTTAGGAACAACTTCCAAACTCTCAGGGCAATTAAGCAGTGGAGGAAAGGGGGGCTGTGGATTCTCCATCACTGGAGATTTTTAAAGACAGTTTAGACTTAAACACTCTTGTTAGGGTGGTCTAGAGATCAGGGGTTTTCTGAGTTGGTCATGGGCCTATCTACGTAAGCCACTGATAGGCCCCAAGATAGTTTGTTTATCTAAGCTTTCATAGCTCCCATTGGCTGTGGCTCACTGTTTTCAGCCAAGGACAGCTGTGAGGCTCCATACCTATGGACACTTAATGTACATCTACACATTAGCACAGACCTCAAAATAAGCTACACAATTTGATCTGTGTAAATTGCGTAGCTTATTTCGAAATTTGGCACTGTCTAAACAGAACTTACATTGAAATAAATCGCTATTTTGCTGACTTTCTTAATCCTTATACAATGAGGTTTACAGGATGTTGGAGTAAGAAGCCCGTTATTTCTAATTTATTTCGAAATAATGGGCTTCTTGTGTAGACAGCGCATAATGTTATTTTGGAATAATGGACATTATTCTGAAATAACTCTGCTGTGTAGACGTACCCTTAGATAAACAAAGCATCTTGTAGCCTGCCAGTGGCTTACCCGGGTGAGCCCGCAAACCAACTTTGAAAGTCCCTCTTCTAGATTATACTTAGTTTGCCATAGATGCAAGGGATTGGTCTAGATGACTCTCGGATCCTGTCCAGTCTTATGATTCTGATGATAATAGGTAAAAGACGCAACCTGGACCTTCAACTCAATTTCTTTTTAGAAGAGTCAGTTGTGAATGTGATATTGCTGCTATGTAAATGTCAGGCATTCAAGAAAGAGTTGCTGAGATCTGTTACGTACTCTAATAAAGGAGATCTGTAGGAACCGTTTGTTGAATAACTCCAGAGTATTTTTATTGCTGATAGGGTGCCATCTGCGTAATGTCTGTGCAAAGTTGGCTGGATGTTGAGTTGATTTAAAACCTTATATTCCAGATTAGCCCAAAAGATCTTACTAGCTATCAAGAAATTGGAAATCCCATTCCAGCACAGAGTTCTCAAGGGATTTCTGGCTGATAATCAGACAGACTGAATTGAAAAGAAGCTTTGGAAACCAGAAGATGATCACTAAGTATGTCAAGATATGTTCAGTTTATATTCTGCAGCCAGTAAGGGAAAGCCTGAACTACAATAAAGAGAATCTGGAGTAGTCCATGAAACAAGCTGAAGGTGCATACCATGCAACCAAACGAAATAAAAAATGTTTGTTTACACGTGACAAAATTAATTTGGAAGCTCTGTGCATATTTTCCCCCCTCAAAAATAAGCATTAAAGATACAGTTGACTGAAAAAGGGGGAAAGATGTCAGAAAAGATTATTTGGCTTCATTATTTAAAACACACATGTCCCTCATTTTGAGATTCACCACTTGTTTTGGCTGCAAAGATACCCACCTTCCACATCTGGCCTTGGTGGGCTAAGCATGTGCACTTTTATAAATTACAACAATCAGTTGCTTGCACTCAGGAATTCCTTTTAACCAGGCGTCTCAAAGGCATAAAGGTGGAGGATGAGGTCCCCCTTTTCCTTCATGGCTTTACTGAGAGAACATGTGCTACAGTATCTATAATCAACAGCATTAAGGACCTGTGGAGGACTCTATACAGTTTTCTAATGCTGTCTTTGTTTGTTTGTTTTTATATTACAGGCATTGCATTCATTGTTTGTATTGAACACACTATTGACCATAGGGAGTCTTTGTTCTGGGCTCAGCTCCTTTCCATGTTCATGAATAATATTTGTTTATATAGGAGGGATCCACTCCCACAGAATACTCAGTGTTCTGGCAACGAACCTGTCATTTGAACAACACCTGTCCTCCTGTGTGCTGCTAATTCAAGACCGAACCTTTGTTTTAGGTATCTAAGTGCATTTTCTCTCTGTCCTCTCAGATTTGGTGCTGTTTTAAAAGAAACAT
The DNA here is from genome assembly GCA_030068395.1 of Apalone spinifera. Classification (NCBI taxonomy): domain Eukaryota; kingdom Metazoa; phylum Chordata; order Testudines; family Trionychidae; genus Apalone; species Apalone spinifera. The sequence goes on from JANRFK010001158.1 coordinate 36,083,519, forward strand.
TGCTACTTTGATTCTCTTTCAGTGTGTGCTAGAGGAGGGAAGAAAGTACGGGGATTTGTGACTGAGAAACACCATCATATAAAACCGTTTGCTTTCTGTCTGTGTATTCCTGTGGTGATCATATGTGATACTGTATCTACAAACTGGAGTACATCATTCATAGGGGATTGATGACTAGTAATACTATGCTTTACTGGCTTTGGTCAGAAACATTATAGATGGTTGGATTATGATTAGTCTGGAACTGCAATAGACACAGTTGTTTTGGAAATATTCAAATTGCAAATTCAGTTTGTTTAATGTTCTTTATTGTTTATATAAGTTTATATATAAATTATATATTGTTCTTTATTGTTTATATAAGTGATGTTTGGTTGACATGATAAACACTAGCTGGGACTGCCAACATGAGAGGCAAATTGGGAAGTTGTCCTGGGGCCCAGCAATTCATAAGGAACCAGGGCTCCCAACTTCCACTCCTGCTGCCACTCCCACAGAAGCAGCAGTGGCTGGAGCCCTGAGCTCTTTAAATCACCATTGAAGCGCCATGCAACACGCTCCAGGCAGCTTCAAGGGCTGGGGGAGATCTAGCACCGCACGCTCTGGGCATCACTAAGGACTAGCTGCCCTAGCCTCAACCCTTCCACCCAGTAAGTCTGTTGGCCGCCCTGACACTAGTGTTTTGCAACAGCTGTGTGTGATTGTCAGTCTCCTAGAGCAGGACTGTCGGCCAAAAGAGGGATCATACACTAGACAGAGCGTGTAAGTATTGCTGAATGATTTATGCCAATATTGTATGTTTTGTTTACTTAGAGGCTTTGCATTGGTGCTTGTCACATTATATCTGTGTACCTCACACCCAATAATAACCTTGCCCTCACCAATCATTATGAAGTGATATATTTTACAGATAGACAAAATGGAGAAAGGATCTAGAAGACTTGTCCAAAAAGCCCCAGAAGGTCTGCAGCAGACCTGTGAAGCAAATTTAAATCTTTGATAAACTTGCCTGAGCTATAACTGTGCAGATATCCTTTTCCTGCTGTGTGCGTATGTATGTGACCACAGAGAAAAAGAGATGTAGTTTCTGCTCTCAGCTCTACCTCAGACTTTCTCTGTGCATGCATGTATATTAAACTATCACACCTTCCCTTAAATCCTTAAAGGGATAAAGTATGTTTGGACACTAAAATGGTTATTATTGAGATCCTTTGAAAAATGGCCTGTTGAAGAATTCTGCTGTGTGTCTGAGACATCTATTCTATGGTACATGAAGCTCTCTGACATGGGGTCCGACAGACTTATTCAGGGAATTTATTTATTGTGCATGAAGTATGTTATGAGTCTCTATTGTTTCTTGTTTTGCTGACAGAGAATGATATTATAACTATATAAGCATTCCTATAACTATCTTTAACAGCGAACCCCAGAAGTTTGCCCTCACTGGAATGCTTCCTACAGTATACTAACCTTGTGCCACAAACTAGAGAAAGTGGGTTACTGTTATCTGTACTCCCAGGACAGTCTATTGTGTATTTCTTCCCACAATCCCCAATACCACTGAAGAATAGTTTTGTATCTTATGCCTTATATGACAGTTTAGAAAAACAACAATTTGAGGGCTAACTGGATCACAATAAATCAGCATGATCTGGAATCAATATTTTTGTCATTGCTGTAGTGTTTACTAGTGATGGTTCCTTGTGTGCTTTGCTTATGATGTCAACAGTGCCACGGGTATCAGCTTAACCCCACCCCTCCAACTCATCTCACTCAACACTTTTTTTTTCAGTTTTCTGATTAGAAGGGATCATCTAACAATACTTCCTTAAATAAAAGCTGGATTTGAACCTAGCAGTATATTCCATGTGCATCTGTTTTAAACTGATGTGATCAATTATATAGCATCCTCTTATAACAAGCAGTTATTTTTTTCCTTGACTTTTGCTTATGCATTTAACATGAAATAAAACTCTTGTCTCTATATCATTGTCTGTTCAACAAAACCTGGAGCAAGCGATTCTTAATACAATAAATTCTTCCTCTTTGTTTCTGTATTTGGTGACATTTGTGAAAATATGAAAGCAAGTGGCAGACTGAAGTGCTACCGATAAAGATTAGATGAATGAAAGCTACCATTCAGTTTTTGTAGGCATATAAAAAATTCAGAGATGCAAGTGTCACAGGATACTGCATTTCTAAAAGCAACTTACTGTAAGTATTTCAGTCTTATGACTGAATTCAATCTATATGTATTACCTTCAAGGTTAGTGGCAGAGGATACTTGTGATCAAAGAAGACATAGTATGAAAGAAGCTGTGACAGTCTGGACTAGGTTTTTAACTTATTAGTGGCTGAAGTAGGTTTATCAGTTACATTCAGACAAATGAATTACTATTTCATAGTGACACTGTAATGGTCTTTGGGAATTTCAGAAATGTTCTTCTAACTAGTATAAGGCACCATCTGCGCTGTGACCTCTAGAAACTTTTGCATGAAATCAACTGAATATGGCTTGAAGACCCAGCATGCTCCTAAACTCTGTGATTGTGATAATTTGTTTGCAAGGATTTTCCAGTGTTGTTAGATCTGTCATTTGAGGCAAAATGGAGTAGGATCTTTGACATTGGTTTAAAAGCGGAGGTATGTGGGTGAGATTTAGCTCTGAATATTTTGTTTTACATTTTTTTTTAATTAAACATAGTGCTAGTTCATGGTACTGGCTGAAATTTTGGGTTTCACAGAAATAGAGCAGATCCATAGTGGCATTCATGATTCTTTTTATTGTTCTGTTATATGTACTATCCTTTCACGCAAGCACCCTGTTATAGCTGCACTGTGGCCCACTGAATGGAACTTTATGAGATATTACACTGTGATCGTGTGAATCCATTTGCAAGATAAGGTCCTTAAGTTGTTTTACTTTTAAGTAAGTTCTCTCTTGTTCATCATATACTGTGAAGATCTGCAATATGATTGTTTACCTTGTCCTTCCTACTGCATTCCTCTTGGCTGATTGAAAGGTGCAGCATTTAATAACTCTGCAAGATTCTCTAAGCCACGTTTTTTCTGTATAATTGGAATACATTTGGTTAGAACTGCACTGACCAACTGAAAAGGCACAATGTTTCCTTTCTTCCTCTCCACCCACAAAGTTCTATAGGTTGATAGTCAAGACAATACAATATCTTCAAAATTATTATGCAAACTGAAAAATAGTATTATTCCACTGATTGCAACACAACTGTTTTTAATTACATAGGGGCTGAATTTAGTACCTTGATTTATTTATTTAAAGGAAGGCAGTTTTAGAGATTATGCTACTGAATGATTTTGATTAGTGACTTGGACACAAATATTGTTACAGATTGATTAGGTCAGACTGTTGGATATTTGTCGTTCAATAGCTTACTGTTCTTACAGAAATAAGAATGAATAAATGGAATATTACTCGTAAGTGCAGAAATTAAGATTTTGAGCTAGAGTTTTCAAACCTTCCCTGCTAGCACAGATGCAGTTTTATATTGCATTTGGCTTATTTACTGGGAATAATTTCCCATCTAACTAGTGTGATTTGTAATCAGAGAGTAGCAGCTGAAATTGTTGCCACATTTTATTAGATGCCATTGCAGGCAGAGGGAGAGAATCTCTGAGGCAAAGAGCGTTAGGTATAGATAGAGAAGAGGAAGTGAGAAAAGAGAAGAAAAAGTGACACTGAAAGAAGAAAGACAAAATGAAGTGACTGGTCCAAGATCATCCAGCTTATACAAGAACATTTTCATAAATCTTCTGCTTTCATTTTGGGGTTTTTTATGTTTATGCCCAGTTATGGTGAGAGGGGACAGACTTTGTAAGTAGTTCATTTATAAACACGAATATAATTTATTAGAGGACAGAGATAAAAATGGAATATTTTGTTTATCTTGATAGTGCTTCATATTAGTATAGCACAATGTCATTTTATCAATTCAGTTCTTCAGTTGTTATTTGTTATACTTTCTTTCCTTGTATTTTATACCTCAGTCAAAATTTATTCCCCTGGCAACTCATAGACCAGGGGTCGGAAACCTTTTCAAACCAAAGAGCCAAACTACATCAAAATTCAGAACAAGTGGTCAACAAAGAGCCGTATAAGAATGCCCATTTGCATGACTAAAAATGTACAACTTAATATTATCGATAATTGACATGATGATTAATAAACACATAAATGAAACATAGTACTCACAGACTTTATGTCATGGGACTTCTGCTGCTGCTTCTTTTTGCACATTTCTTTGAAGTTTACATTGTAACTGGTCAAGTCCAGCTTCCAGGAGAGTATTGGGAAAGGAAGGGGCTGGGACCAGATTACCTTACTTGGCCGGGGCTGGGCTGCTGCACCCAGGCAGCAGTGGCTGGACAAAGGGCCAGGCCAGGCCAGGATCACCGCAGCCAGGTCATGGCCTCCTGTCCTACTCACACTGCAGCAGGAGGGGTGGCCGCCATCAGCTCTTCCTACAGCCAGATGGGAGCCAGGGACAGGATGCTGCAGCCAGATGGGGGTTGGACCCCAGTTGGAGCCTTGTTGACCAGGCTGCTGCAGCCAGAGCCCAAGTCAGAAGACCACAGCCAGGCTATTACAGCAGTGGCGGGGCTGCCAAGGCTGGGCCATGGGGGGCCTCAGGAGCATGGCAGCTTGGGATAGACCACAGCAGTCAGATGGGGCTTGGAGCCAGGCTGCAGTGGCCAGATGGAGACATCTGCCACTGCCAGAAAGTGTGCATGCATCCCCTAAAGCATGCCCTCAGACGGCTTTTTAAACTAGCAGCACAGCCAGTTTTTACTGGGGCATGCACCTTACTTTTACTTCTGGTTAAAGGTGGAATAGACAAAAAAGTCCATCTTGACATGAGTAGTTGTATGTTTTTAACATTTTGAATTAATTTTTCATTTTAATAAAAAGGTGCATGGTTCTGTATTGAGCCATATTTGGCCCGGGAGCCAGAGGTTGCTCATTCCTGCCCTAGACTTTCTTAGAGCACAGCTTTTCTTTTCCAGCTTTTCATAACTACAGGAAAAAGGACAAGACAAAATGGAAAGGTGATGGTTATAGATGCCTCCACGTGTCCTCTTCTGTAGACTCTAGATCATTAAATGTAGCTTAATCAGATCAGACACAAAACTTAAGCCCACACCCAACTTTCAGCATGTAGCACTCCATTTGAGTTGGTAAGGCTGCTAATGTGCTAAAAACCAATTGCTTCAAATGTGCTTTGCTGAATCGGAGCATGCGAGGTGGGTAATGCTGCTGAAACTACTATTTTGTTTACTGCATCTACTGACACTGTAGTGTCCATCAAAACAAGCTGAAAAACACTCCCGTATTTAGTGAAAGGTGAGTGCATTTGTAAATATATGTGTATTGTACTTTAGCTGTTGTGGAAGAGTTTGGGCTGCAGATGTTCTAAAATAATCAAAATAAAATACATGAAAGTTATAGTTAAACATTGTCATATCAGTGAAAAACACCAGCCTAAGGAAATTATTCTGGCTACTCAGTCATAAGAAATCTGCTTTTACCTTTTCTGTTAATTCAGCTATTTTTCAAGACCAAACAACTTGTAGCAAATGGAATCCATTGTTACCCTGCTCTGTCATAAGAACATTCCTCTGGTCTGGAGAGGAATAAAATAATCTGGTAGTACCTAGAGTGGTGAGAAAGGCATGTAAGAACCCAAGGCCAACCCCCTTAGCCTGGATTCAGGCTCTTCTTTGATCCATGACTCTACCTATTTGTGTGAACAAGCTCATGCTAGCACATGGTATCGCCACATATATTTTGGAAAGCACAGTGTGTCCTCCTGTACTATTCTATGAAGGCTGGTGGATCTTTCTGCTCCCTCTCAAGTCTTCTGGAGTAATCGAACAACATCATTAGTAAGAGCAACCCTCATGCAGGGTTTTGAGTGTTCAGGATACTTCTGTTTATTCTATATGGCAGTGGATGAGAAATATGAATGTTTTTGATATTAACGATTGCTGGCTTTATTGAATAATAAAATAATAGGATTGGAAGAGACCTTAGGAGGACATCAAGTTCAACCCCATGCTAAAAGCAGGACCAACCCTAACTAAATCATCCTAGACAGGACTTTTTCAAGCCAGTACTCAAAACCTCTAGGATGGAAATTCTACCACCACCCTAGCTAACCCATTCCAGTACTTCACCACTCTCCTAATGGAATAGTTTTTCCTAGTATCCAACCTATCCCTCCCCCACTGCAACCTGGGACCATTGCTCCTCGTTCTGCCATCTGCCACTATTGGGAATGGCTTCTCTCTATCCTCTATGGAACCTCCCTTCAGGTAGTTGAAGGCTTCTATCAAATTTCCCCCCTCCCCCCACACTCTTCTGTAGACTAAACGAGCCCAAATCCCTCCTGATGTGGGCTCACCAGTGCTGACTAAAGATCAATTCCCTAGATCTGCTGGCAGTGCTCCTTCTAATGCACCCCAATATGCCATTAACCTACTTGTCTGCAAGGGCACATTGTTGACTCATATCCAGCTTTTCATCCACTGTAATCCCCACGTCCTTTTCTGTTGAACTACTGCTTAGCCAGTTGGTCCCCAGCCTATAGCAGTGCTTGGAATTCTCCCATCCCAAGTGCAGGACTCTGCATTTGTCCTCACTGAATTTCATCAGCTTTCTTTTGGCCCAGTCTTCCAATTTGTCTAGCTCATTCTAGACCCTCAAGGATATCGACCTCTCCCCTAGCTTAGTGTCATCTGCGAACATGCTGAGGGTGCAATCCATCTCCTTATCGAGATCATTAATAAAAATGTTGAACAAAACTCATCCCCGAACTGACCCTTAGGTCACTCCACTTGATACTGACCACCAACCAGACATCAAGCTATTGATCACTATCCATTGAGCCCGAGGATCTAGCCACATTTCTGTCCACCTTACAATCTATTTATCCTGTCCACACTTCTTTAATTTGCTGGTCAAAATAGTGTGGAAGACTGCATCAAAAGGTTTGCTAAAGTCAAGGCAAAGGCACCTCAAAATCTTCTCCAACAGTTCCCTGTGTTTGGGAGAACAAGTTGCATGATTCCCACGATGCAGTTGCTAAGAACATGGAATATCTTGGCCATCAGCTCAAAAGAACAGATGTTGCCACAGGGCATAGGAATTTTTCACATTTCCAGCTACTTCCCAATATCTTGTTAGCAAAGGTCTTTATTAACAGTCTTTCCTCCTTGATAAATGGAGGACAACACAATCCCTCCTAAAGACTCAGATTGGCATAGGAGAGGGTAACTCCTTCCAGAAGATACTTCAAGAAAGGAAGGTATGGGACTTCTAGAAAGGAATCAGTGTCACTGATGAGACACCCTGTGAAAAGATTGTGCTTGTTCTTCTACCACCAAATGCGGTTGGTGTGATACGCTGCAGAGTTTGTAGAATCCTAATAATGGCCTATATTAGCTGGTTGAGCAAGTTGAAAAAGAGTACTTTTCTGGGATAAGTACCAGAGATAGGTTGTAATGTGGGAATGATATCACAGAGAAGGCAACAGAGACTTACTGCTTCTGGAAAGCTAGTTTGGGTAGTTCTGGTGTCCTAATTATATTCTTGGTAGGCTATGTTGCCGTGTGGGATTTCCATGTCCTCATAGATTTCATTTCACTCTTCTGCTTGGAACAATTTGTAGCTTCTTCCGGAAGCAGATTTTCAGTTCAGGATCTATGAGTTGACAAGCCAATGTCAAAACTACTGAGTCACTCAGTTAACACACTTCCCAGTCAGCCTAAAATACATTCTTTTTAATATGGGACTTGTTTCATATTATTGCCCAACAAGATGGAGTTCATGCTTCAGAATACATTTTTCACTATTTACAGCTTTTGATGCAGTGCCTAAAGCTTGATTTTTCACTTCAAGATGATTCCATATCAAGTGCCATGAATCAAATTATTTTCTAACACAATGGGGTTAGCACCTTTCCTACTGTGACGAATGGTTTTGCAGAGAATGCCAAAATAAACACTGCACAGCAACAAAGTTTATCCCATATTTCTAATAAAATCTGCCCACTTGTCCACTCTTCAGTTAGCTAGAGAGCAGTGTTGGAAATTGTTTTTCTTTGAGATGAATGTACATCTGTATACATCATGGGCTATTTGGATCTAATTGTTCCTGGGAGATAAGTTTCACTGAATATGTGCTGGAGGTAACGATTCAAAAATACCTCAAACTGTTATTTCCTTCTGGTGTCCTTGGCAACATAATGAAAAAACCCATACCATAGAAACTGAAAAGCCTGGAAGCCTTGATATGTTTGTTAATGAATGTTCATGCCATTCCTTATGTATCTTTGTAATTCCCTAACTATAAAATTATGTGCCACTCTAATAACACTATCTTTTAGGAACACTACCAGTCCGCTTCTAGCTTTTCTACTGGTGAACTAAGCTCTGTGTGTAGATTCTAATTGCTTCTACTATGGGGAAAATACACTGAAGAGAACACTCTATTGGTTTCCTTTTACACACACATTTCACTGAAACTAATGAAAAATGAATCTTACATAATTATTTTATTGAATCACTGATATCAACAAATTACTTTTGTTTTTATTTTTGTTCTCAGCATTAAGAGAAATTGCAAAGTTACACCAACTAAGGGGATGAGTTAGGAAATATAAAAATGCCTTTAATAATAACACTTTGAATTTCCTTCTCAAAGGTTTTCCATCTTCAGGCATGTTCTAAAAATCATTAATGAATTTATTTTCCAATAACCACTCTGAGCTAGGACAGCATTCTTGTCTCCATTTTAAAGCTGGGGAAGTTGAGTCAGACAATATAATAGGAAATGTAGGTGATGAATATAGACAATTCAGAGACTGGGAAAACAGAAAGATAGAGGTTTGGTAAAGTTCTTTGTGATTTTCAGACCTATAATGCTGTTGATTTGTATTTTTAAAGACATGACATTTATTAGCTACTAATGTCCCGTATTTCTCTGTTGTATTGTTCCCTAAATCAAAAGGTGCAAAGCAAAGTGAATATTTTAATCTTGGCACAGTACTGAAACGTTAGGCTGAAGTCCAGGATTATGCTGGTACAAATTGGGGTTGCCTCTTCAGAAATGCCTTTTGACTGCAGGCAAGCACCACAGTATTATTGACAATGAGAGCAATTTTCTCCAGCTGATAGGGTCACCTTCATATAGAACTTTTTAGGCAATCTAAGATTGGTTGTATACAGAACTTTTCTTCTAACAATAAAATATAGTTTTATGTTTACACAGGATATTTTCTAAATTAAACTACAATGTTTATAAACTAAACTATAATTTTTATAAAATATTTTCTTCCATTTGAGAGAGATGCATTTCACATATAATCTGATACCCTCAATGAAATATGCTGAATTGCCTGAAAATAATTTGCGTAGCTAGTAAAGTTCAGTATCAAGAGGTCAAGAGGATATTGCAGATATTTTTTCTTTAGATTTTTGCTCAGCTCTTTTCCAAAAAGGTAATTTCAGATAAGATGTTAATGGCGTATTAGGCTGCATTAGGAGGAACATGGCTAGCAGATCGAGAGACGTGATTATTCCCCTTTATTCAGTACTGGTGAGGACACATCTGGAATATTGTGTCCAATCCTGAGTACCCCCTTATAGAAAGAATGCAGAAACACTGGAAAAAGTCTAGTGGATTTTCCCACAATTGATTAGGGGCTGGAGCACATAGCTTCCAGGGATTTCATTTTATTTAGTCTACGGAAGAGAATGGGGGGAGGGGGATTTGACAGCAGCCTTCAATTCCTGAAGGGGAGTTCCAAAGAGGATGGAGAGAGGCTGTTCTCAGTAGACACAGATGGCAGAACAAGGAGCAATAACTCAAGTTACAGTATGGAAGGTCTAGGTTGGATATTAGGAAAAACTATTTCACTAAGAGGGTGGTAAAGCATGAGAACGGGTTACCTAGGGAGGTGGTGGAATCTGCATCCCTAGATAGAGGTTTTTAAGTCCTTGCTTGACAAAGCCCTGATTGGAATGATTTGATTGTGGTTGCTCCTGCTTTGGGCTGGAGGGTGGACTCAATGACCTCCTGACGTCTTGTTCAACCCTATGAGTCTGATTCTAAGCTACTTACTAATCTAACTTGTTAGAGATAAGGTGAACTGAAACACTTTTGTTCTCCAAAATTGTATGTTCTCATACAATAAGATAATATGTTAAAAGTTTCTTCTTTTCATTAATTTATTGTTTTTGACTCCAGGTATATATTTAATCTTAAGGCAACTCTTTCTCAACTTTCAGCATGAGAATACTACTGAATAGATAGTAACACTCATATTGTAATGATGATTTAAATAATCTTGTAGTGTCAGCATGGACCTGGAAATCATGTATAAAGCTCCCATAGCAGTAAAAGATTTGTTTGCATGGAAAAGGTCAGCGAATTAATGTTTAAATCCAACATTGCTACAATGTAATTGTTGATATTACTGTAGCAGAGTTGCCTCAACAGAGTGAGAGCGCAGGAATAACCAGGTGATCCATAAGTGTATGTTTTGTAGCACTCTATCTGAAGGAGGTTTTAATAACACTACATAGTTATTTCTGAGTAGCCACATGGTATGCAGACCCCTCAACTCTGCCTGATCATGTAATTTAATTAAAGTATGAGTAGTCCTGTAATTGGACGCTGGCCTAAATTGTCTAAAAATTCCCTAGCAGTATTTCCACTCACTTCTACCCAAATCTTCTTCAGTTCAGACATATGCCAACTTCCCACTCTCTCATCTTTGGCTTTGGCTTTCATTTTGCTCAGCAGAGCAATATTTCTATGTAAATGTTGTAAATTATGATGCCTTGCATGTGGACAAGCTACAGAGTCTTACCTTTCCTATTGATAACTTTCAAATTCTGTTGATTTCAACCCAAGCGTACCTCCACAATGCTGCAAAGATATCAAACCCCTCCATGAAATGGAGGCCAATTTGGCCCATTAGGAAAAATTCCTTCCTGACCCTTAAACAGGCAATTAGTCAAATCTGTGACATCCTAAAACCACAGTGGATCAGTCGTTAGCGTGTCTATTTGCAAAATAAGGTACTACTCAGTATGTGACAAAATGTGGCTGCCATAAGAAGGAAAGGGAAAAGTTATGGATAAATGGTGGAAAATATGGAAAATATTGGAAAATAAAACTTAAATGTGTTAAAAAGTCAATTCATTAAATACAATTGTGCAGATATTAGTGAAATAAATGGAGCAGCATAAGTGGTGGGATTAATAATGAGGGTAAGTAGGGCTGAAAAAAGGTCAGCCAAGCAGCCCAAGGAATTAATCTAGTTTAAATACAGAATCTCCCCATGTAAATAAGCATTACTAATCTAGAATTAAATATAGAGTCTGGACTTACAATTTTTATTTTGATTAAATCATAGTACAATATCACTTGTTTGTAGATTTAGTTTTGCCAAGTGAATCAGACTCTTAATTTCACTTTGAATTTTGATCTTTTTTATGGCATGTAACATTATATCCTACTGTTAAAAATGTTACTGCAGCAATAACTTATAAATGGAATAAGTGACTTTAAGATGGAACACATTCTATGAATCCAGTAGTATTTCTGTTTTAGCAGTGTTATTTTGTTGGAGGGGAAAGAAATGGCTTGTTAGAAGATAATCACATGTACAAACTGTAATTGCTGCATATTTAAGAGTACTAAAAGTGTCATCCCAAATCATGGGAAGAGATTTCAGATATTAGACCTTATGGACTCAAGTCTTCATAGTCCATAGGAATAATAATGCATCATTCTTCATCTCATTTTGTGTCAGGCTTTATGATGACCATTTGTCAATGTTATAGATATGTTTATTGACATGGGCAGATTAATTGTGTATAGAAACTAGACACAGACAGTGAAACCAAAAATCCTAGGGCATATTTGCGTAAAAATTAAATGTTTATAAAAGGGAAAATTCACCCTAAGTAGAAGCCAGACTGAGGCCTATATGCTACTTAAAACCTCATGCTACAGTTTAAGTGGAATTTGGGGGCATATCTACACTAGGAAACTATTTTGAAATAACTAAAATTGATTTAATAACTCCAGAAATAACAAAATTGAAATAACATGTCCACACTATCGGGAAGCCTTGAAATTAGTCCGATGCATGCTCTGTTAATGTGGACATGCTACCATGACTTAGACCCCCAGGAAGCCCGGGGGAGTAATGAGTTCAATTACTCTGGGGAGTGGTTATTTCAAAATAGCGGCACTGGAGCATCTACACTACTGCTATTTTGAACTAATGATTTTGAAATTAGAGTTATTTCCCAAGGAAAGCAGGAATACAGATTTCTAAATAACCAGCATGTTATTTCAAAATAACGCGCTTGGTCGGGTGTGCTCTCCCCTTATAAATTCAACCTAAAGGGGGCTATTTCAAACTAACTCCCTAGTATAGACTAGGACTGTGTGGTGTGGCAAACCTTATACTTATCCACTACACAAAGATGAATTTCTCATTTACTCTCTAGTGCCTTTAACTCAAGTATATTACTGTATTTTACTAAGCTTAACTATCCTCACAGCATCACTTTATTTGTGTTTATGCAGACTCAAACAGTGGTAGCACGAGCAATAACACCCAGGAATCCGGTTACTGAAGTGTGTGTGTGACAGATATTACAATTTCATGTAATACTACGAACAAGCTGTATTGAATTAAGTTAGATCTTATTGAATAAGTTCAAGAATTTTAGGAGTTCATTGTATGAAAAATGCAAATGCTATATATTACTATGGGATTGTATGTAACATCTCTAGGAAGAAGACCTGCCTCGTGTAAACCCTGGAAAGGGTTATGAGCTTCAAGGGGCTAGTTGAAACAATGTGAATTTTTAATGTTAAGTGGGTTTCCCAGGAAATCATGAGGGGTATGGGTTGTAGTTATGAAATTTATCCAGGACATTTTGTCTGCCGATCACCTGTAGCATGTGGACAGATGAAAGACTCAAACTATATAAAGAAATGACTCACAGATTCAAAACCAACACCTTGATGGGGTTGAGAGGCTGCCGGACATGGAGTGATCTCTAGTAAGCTTATTAACACATGTAGGTTTAGTTATTGTTTTAATATGGTTTATCTGAAAAGCATTTATCTTAAAAATAATTGTGTTTGATTAGAAAAACCTGCATGCTAACTGGGCAGTTATGCTGTCTATAGCATCCGAGGCAGGCTGCCTTACTGGTGAATTCATAATGTAGGTAGGAAACTGTGCAGCCTGGAAAAACTGTACTTTGGAGGGGGAGAGGCATGAGTCTCTGTGCACAGGGGGGGGGGGCCACATCCAGGGAACTAGAAGTATAACAGAGGGTGCCTTTGTTGAGCAAATGCAGGGCACTAATTTTCTTAACGGCTTGATACTGCTGCTGTCAACATCAGAGGCAGAACTGGTATTAATTATAATGGCATAGAATTCCTCCCTAACTAGTTTAATATGTAGGCCATTCCATTGTCATTAGCCATTGATTAGGATGCTGTCTCATTCTCTTTGGGTCTCCATTTGTCATGCAAACTGTGACTTGAGGTGTAAACCTAACCTACAAATTCCCCTGAAAGCAGCAAAATCTCTCCTCTTACATGTAACAATATTGTTCCTTGTCTCAGAAAGCAATTATAATTTCTGCATCTGATGTTAAACTCTCACTGACTGGAACAAAATATTGTAATTTGGATCAACCTTTCTGACTCTTGCATTGAGTGAGAGAGAGAGGTCTCAAAGTTGGGATTTTGTAAAGGTATTATTTACTATTTTCATCAAGTAGGCCTTCAAATAGATTCATTTCTCTTTCAAATGAATTTAATCCTAAAGAGAGTTTTTCTTTCTGAAGCCTTATCATGGTCACAGGCAATGAAAAAAAGAAACAATCTATCACTGTCAAAATTTGAGTTTTGAAGTCCCACTGTTGAAATATCTGCACATAACCATCCCTTTTTTTTTCATCCAACTAAGCTCCTACATTTTGACAAAAATTGCATGATAAACTTGCACCAATCACTTAATCATTGTGGGGGATAGCCCTTTAATGGAGCCAACATTAACACCTCCTCTCCTGGCTGTGTACAGTTATGACCTCATGGCAGAATAACAAGGTGTGCAGATTCATACTTAGGATGCTGATAATCAAATTTTTACTATAAGACATAAATAACAAGATAATTAGTCAGGACTGGCTCTATTATGAAAATCTGTGAATTCATTATGATCGTGATACTGGAATGAGGATAAGAAAAGAAATATTTGGGAAGGGAATGTATCAGATATCTGTTATCCAGCTGCTCAAATCTTGGGAGAAGCTAATGGGTTTATCACCTTTTTGGTAAAAGCAGACAAGGATCCTGATTCCAAACCCAGTGAAGACACTGGTCAATTAACAAGCTTTAGGTCATGCTCTCGTATAGCACCTTTTATGCTTCAAAAATAATGAATAGTTCTGCAGTACATTAGAGACTAACAAAAAATGTAGATGGTATCATGAGCTTTCGCGGGCACAATCCACTTCTTCAGATGATTGTGCCCACAGAAGCTCATGATACCATCTACATTTTTGTTAGTCTCTAAGGTGCTGCAGGACTGTTCATTGTTATTTAATTTTTTTGAGTTAGAGATTAACATGGCTATCCCTCGGAGACCTTTTATCTCTGTATTTGAAAACACTTTGCTTCCGTTAGTCAATTGGGAGTCACAAATCAAAGCTGCAAGGTCTGTCCTTTTTACATGCTGGGAAATGAAGGCACCATGATTAGTCACTTGACCAAGGTTTCATAAAGAGCTTGATCTTTCTTCCACGGAAGTCATTGGAAATTTTGATATTGATTTAAAAAGAAATACGACCCCAAATGATCAGTAGAGTAAACTCAGGAGTTCTGACTCCCCACTCCTGATGCATCTTCTAAACAACCTTTCATTGTTTAACATAAGCTTATGACATAGCGGTGTATTTAGAAAAAATATCTGAGGTCAGACTTGCAAATATTAGAATAGACTTTTGGTCATGCAACAGATCACTTTTAACAATCTATACATGTGGGGTATCTTCTCCATTAATATCTTACTATAATTTTACTTCTGAAGTGCTCTTTCACTTAACTTACTGAGCAAATTACCCATACTGTAAATACTCCTCAGAATGGCCACTGTCCAGAAAATAAAACCTCTGCATCTAGGTAACTCTGTTCCTTGCTATGACTTGCTATTTTTTTAATCAATTGTAAAATTCCCAAATAATGCTGTGGAAGAATGAGTAAGCTTCTTTAGATATAAGGATGAAGGGTGCTATACAAGAACATGATCTGAAAATTGTTGATTGGGCACTCGGTTTTGAAACAGGCCTAAGTGGAAAGTATTTTTGTCCTATTTCAGTTTTTTTCATATATGTATCAAAATGTGGCACAAAAAAGCCCCTGAGCTGCTTTTAAAGCAAGTTCTAAAGTGGCTGATTTGAATAGATGCAATTCAGATGTTAAAAATATTACCTTTCTGAGAAGACTTTTCAGCCCTAATCAAAAGTGAATTTGTTATAGTCATTCTGTCCATAACGTTGGAATACTTTCCTTTTCACAGATTTGTTTGGGGAAGTTTCTTTGTGAATTTTGTGGAATTCACTTTTCATTAAGTATTCTTTTTTCTCCCCTAAAATGTTTTGTTTTTCAATTAAGCCAAGGTACATATTCTAAATGCATTATGTAGTATCATTACCACCATAATTACTTCATTATATGACTTCATTAAACTTAATTTTGTTATCTCACATAATTATGCATTTCCAGTGATGTTTATTCACACAGTCACGATGATTATTTAATTTAGTGTAATTTCAATAAGGATATCATGAATGTGTGTTCTGTAGCATACAGCAGAGACTGCCATCTACAGTAGCTGAAAACAGCAAATCCAGGTGGGTGGGTGTGTATGTATTCAGAAGTAGTATAAAAACTTTTCTTGCCACAAGGAAATAGTGCAGAAGTAATGATTCCAGTTCCCCAGCATTTGTTACTTTGGCTAGTAGAGTTCCAAGAAGAAATACAACACAGGACATTTTTCTCCTGTGCTGCACAATTGGAGGTGTCTGCTGGTGACATAGTAAAACAAGCTAACAGCTTGATAACTGACTAATCTTACTTGTTAATGAACCTGTCAATATTTGCATGGTCCCCTTACCTAAATCTACATCTCAGCCCATTGCTTATTGTGCCAAATCTCTGTCTAGTCATACTGTTGTGATGCTTAATGATAAGTGTTTGTTTCTTTGTGATGTGAGAGAGAAAAGTTATAATGATTGATGACATGCAGTGTATATTCAAAGACCAATGTAAGTCCACTTCTTGTAGGAGGTTGCATGAACGTTTAAAGGCATTTGGCCATGGTCTATACTAGGGCATGATTTTGAAATACCCCCCTTAGGTCAAATTTATAAGTAGAGAGGCCATATTACCAAGCCCATTCTTTTGAAATAACAGGCCACTTATTTCATCACTTATTTTAAATCAGTACTCTTGCTTTCTTCGAGGAATAAAACTAATTTTGAAATAGTTATTTCAAAATAGCGGTAGTGTCGATGCTGTGGTACCATTGTTTCAAAATAACTATTCTCCAGAGTAATTTGAAGTAATTACTCCCAGTGCTTTCTTGGGCTCTAAGTCAAGGCAGCGTGTCCACAGTAATGGAGCCTGCCTCAGACTAATTTTGAGACTTCCCTGTGGCGGGGACTTGCTATTTCAATTTTGTAAAATTGGGAGTTAAATCAATTTAGTTATTTTGAAATAGTTTCCTAGTGTAGACATGCCCTGAGAGACGTGGAGTTGGTTGCCATTTTAGATAACAAACTCTTGAGATCGAAAGTCTAATTTTTTGTATGAAGATGGTTTAAAAATGGGACTAAAATAAGAGAATAAACAAAAACCAGTCTTGCTCATGTATCATTTTCTACTTCTTTTATAATCTGTTATAGCTTTATTTTTGTTGTTGTTAACGTTAATGGTTTGAATAATTTTACTCTTGCACATAGTCATGATCTTCTCCTTAGGCAATGATATGGAGATGCAGTTTGATATAACATCATTTTATCATTCATTTGCACATCCATTGTATTTAAAATTTATCTAACCCAATGCTAGATATGAATGTCCGGGAGCTAATGACAGGTCTGTTGGATTGGAGAATTTTATGCCAAACAAAACCAATTTTATTATATTACATTTACTAAATAGTTACAGGTAGGTTGCAATTTGAGTCTCCAAAATGTAATCCTGATTTCCTTAGGGAATAACACCAATTTTGAAATTGTTATTTCAAAATAGCAGTAGTGTGGATGCTCCGGTGTTGCTATTTTGAAATAACTACTCCCCATAGTAATTCCAAGTAATTACTCCCCAGTGCTTCCTGGGGCTCAATTTGTCATCTGAAGAAGTTGGTTGTGCCCACAAAAGCTCATGATACTGTTTATATATTTTTGTTAATCTCTAGGTGCTAAAGGACCTTTGTTGTTTTTTTGGTTACAGACTAACACAGCTACCCCTCTGAGACTGTTTATCCTGTAAAAGTTTTCATTAGAAATAGCTACTAGATTATAAATATTGTAAACATTTATGGCATTTTCTGAAACTAGCATCTTTGACAAACCTGAACAAAGGCATTTATTTTGTGCATACGCATCACCACTGGCTATTAACTTTCTTACAGGTACTATTGAATATCCCTTGGGGTGCAGGGTTTATGGCAATGGGTTGGCGAGGGGCAATATGACATTATCTGTAAGAAATGTAAGTGTGGATTGGAGTGCAGGAGGCCCAGGGCCGGGGTTTGGGTGCCGGAATCAGGATGGTGGCTGGGGCAGAGGGGTTTCAAGGCAGGGGACTGAGTGTGTGGGTAGTGTGACTGTGTGTAGATTATATCCCTCTTTCGACAGAGGGATGTAAATTGGACACTTCGAAATTGAAAATGAAGCCTGGATTTAAATATCCTGTGCTTCATTTGCATAATCGCATAATGGCGCTCTTTCGAAAAAACGCCATTTCGAAAGTAAAACTGCGGTCTAGATGCAATTCTGTTGAAAACGGCAGGCTTTTTCAAAAGATCCTCATTTTTTGAGGCATACGGGATCTTTTGAAAAAGCCTGCCATTTTCGACAGAACCGCATCTAGAGCACAGTTTTAGTTTCGAAATGGCTTTTTTTGAAAAAGCACCATTACGTGATTATGCAAATGAAACATGAGATATTTAAATCCCCACTTCATTTGAAATTTTGAAGTGTCCAATTTACATCCCTCTGTTGAAAGAGGGATGTAGTCTAGACACAACGTGTACATGGGGAACAAAGACACCCTTTAGGGAAGGCACAGTGGCTGAAACTCTCCCCCCCCCCATCGCCATTCCTACCAACACTGATTGTTGCTTGCTCTTCCCCTTCCCTCAGGGAGAGAAGAAAACACACAGTGTGGGTCACTCACTCCTCTGCCCCTCCCCACACCAGCTGGGGGGAGAGGAATGCAGGGATGCTGTGTGCTGTCCTCTCACTCCCTGACTGTGAGAAGGAGAAGAGTAAGCAACAAGCAGTGTCGCTAGGAATGGGGAAGGGAGCCATTCCCTTTAACCTCCCCCCCTTCCAGCCAGTCCCTTTAACCTGCCTGCTGCTTAGTATACCAGCCTGCAGAGAGACCCCTGTAGCCTGGCCCTGAGTGTCGCCCCCCTATCTCTTTCTGAAGTGAAGCGTCCCAGCCAGCTCTTACCGGATTGGCACAGGGGGGCACTACCTTACTTTCACCTCTGCTCTTCCGTAATATCTCATAGTGTATAGTAACAGTAAATCAACAAGTAGTCCTGCGGCACCTTAAGCTATGTCTATACTAACAGGTTATTTCGAAATAATAACTCCCACAGTAACTATTTTGAAATAAGCTTATTCCTCTTCACAAGCAGGAGTTATTATTTCAAAATAACAGGCTTGGTAGTGTGGACCTTGTTATTTCAAAATAAGTGGAATTATTTCAAAATAACTCTCCAGTGTAGATATGCCGTTAGGGTATGTCTACACTTGCAACCTAATTCGAAACAGAGCTGCAAATGTAGGCATTCGGAATTGCAAATCAAGCCCGGGATTTAAATATCCTGCGCTTGATTTGCATCTTCCCGGCCAGCTGCCAGTTTTGAAATTTACAAGCCCGGAATAACTGACCGCGTCTACACGCAGCAGTGAAACGGGCGTTCGAAATGAAGCTCTATTTTGAACTACCTATTAAACCTCATTGCAGGAGGAATAACAGGTAGTTTGAAATAGGGCTTTATTTCGAACGCCCGTTTCACTGCCGCGTGTAGATGCGGGCAATTATTCCAGGCTTGTAAATTTCAAAAAATGGCGCCCGTCCAGGAAGATGCAAATCAAGCGCAGGATATTTAAATCCCGGGCTTAATTTGCAATTTCGAATGCCTACATTTGAAGCCCTATTTCGAATTAGGCTGCAAGTGTAGACATATCCTTAGAGACTAACCAGAAACATTTAGCTCTTTTAGACTGTTAGTTCCCCAGAGCAGAGACTGTCACTTTTTTGTTAAGTGTTAGTGGAATAAAAGGGTTCAGTCTGCCTGGGATTGTTCAGTGCTAATGCAATATTATTTATAATAATAACAAAGTCCTTAAACTGGTGGTTGTGGTTGTGATGATCATGATGAAGAGTTTTAGCTTTATTAGTTCTGGGAAAATTATTTTTCCATTACCTTCTGATATAAGGTGGTTGCATAATTGCAGCTCAATGACGGCTGACACAGACTCATTTGTTTTAAACGTAATAAAATTATGAATAAATCACGTTAGTGAACAATGATTAAACTTCTTTTTAAAGCAAGTTGACTTCTAATCACACCTACATATATTAGTAGTGGTGCATGATTGTCGCTGATCTATCCTGCTGGCACATCTTTAATCATGGCAGTGCTCATTATTAAGTGGGAACAGGAGCATATTTCACATAAAGGAATAAACACAAATTGTTTATGCCCATGTTCCCACTCGGTAATGAGCACAGGAACATGTCACTGTACAATTAAGGTCCTACCAGCACATTTCTCTCACTCCCTTCCTCCCGTGCCCTTGTTTGAAATACACCAGATAAGGTCACAAGTGCAGTTTTCCTAAGTTTTAGTTGCCTTACATCACTATAACAGAGATTATTAGGCACAAATTCTCTCTCCCTTATCGGTTCCCCTTCGAATCCATGGACATGGAAATCAGAGCAGTGGACAAAGAATGAACTATTAGCTGTGGGTGCTGTGTTCTTTGCCTTGCTGGTGACACGCAGACAATAGGAATTCATTAAGGATGCAGTATGATAGCTCCTCCTGTTACCCAACTGCTACTTTCTCTGTGTAAGAAGTTTTCTCCCACACGCTGCTGTGAAGATGAACACACACGTGGCCATCATGTAGGATCTGGCCATAGGCTCTGTGAAAACTGGTCATTGGTGAGAAAGCACAAAATGGACTATGTCTGTGACTGTCCCTAAGGCATATGGAGTTATTTGGTCAAAGTGAATTATTCACACCAGGGTCAAAGAGAAAGATCCAGAAATCAATAAAAAAAAATCCAGGGTCTTTTTCCCCAAACTCAGGATTCCCTGGAACTCTCAAATATTTGCCTAGAAATGAGGCCTGTTCTTTTGTTAACAGTCTATGCTAGTCAGGATCACACTTCTCGGTGACTGAAGATTACGCATGCGAGTAAGGGTTTGCTTCGGCCCATAGTTTGGAAAGTAGTTTGTCAAAATATATCCTCAGAATAAGCCTGGTTACTACTTCAGATTCTTGAATGAAAAATATCACTTTATTCCATTTTTTGAGAATTAAACCTTGTAATTAATAATAAGCTTTTATCTATATGTCTAGCAATAATTTACGTTGAGCTCTTCTCTTCAAAAGGAAATTGTGCACCTTGCTTTCTCAACTGCTGATGCAATTAAGTGCAGGGAAAGTTTTTAACTTACTGGGAAATACAATACAAAATTAATGAACTCCACATTGTTAAGTACTTTGTCTAATTATCATCACTTTGTGGCAGTCCCTGCTAAACAACAATATATGGACAGTGTGTTTCACAGCTCCCTTTTAGGAGTCAAATTACAGTCCTAGTCGTAGGACCAGTCGCAAAAGCTGTAAGTCGGCCGTAGTACATAGTAACTTATTTTATAAAGGATTTAATAAGAGATTAATGTTGGAGAAAAGTTTGCAAGCCTCCAGTGGAAGCAGTCTGCCACATTCAGGAAACAGTCCGGCCACATTCAATAGCCACTCTACTGAATAAGTAGAGGCAGTAGATGTATACAAGAAGGTAGACAGGAAGAGATTCAGCATATCATTTGCTCCAGCATTTGCCAGCAGAGATCTCTAGAGAAATGGGTAAACATTTAAGTCTGTATTTACCCTGCTAGAATCCAATAGTCAACATCCATCTAGCACTCCTATAGGGCTGAATTTGCCACTCAAGTGTGGCTACCCATTTGGGCACAGGGCTATGTCTACACTGTAGGCTTCTTGCACAGGAACGGCCGTTCTTGTGCAAAAACTTGCGGAATGTCCATACTACAAGCCCGTTCTTGCGCAAGAAAATTTACAGTAGATTGTCAGAAGAGAGGGCCTGTTGTGCAAGAGTTATTCCTCTCCCCGCGTGGAATGAGCCTTTTTGTGCAAGAGCTCTTGTGCAAAAAGGCTACTGTGGATGGGAACAGGGGCTTCCTGCACAAGAAACCCCTATGGCTAAAATGACCATGAGAGCTTTCTTATGCAAGAGAGCGTCCAAACTGCCATGGTCGTTCTTACGGAAAAACACATCTCTTGTGCAAAAGCACATGGCAGTGTGGACACGCTCTTGCACAAGAACTTTTGTGCAAGAACTCTTGCACAAAAAATTATTGCGCAAGAAGCCTGCAATGTAGACATAGCCTGGGGGGTTTGTGTGTAAATTGAAGTCCTCTGCCTCGGGAGGAGAATCGGGTCCTGAGTTTAGTAAATTACATGCTGGATAAATTACATCCAGGTTTGGGGTCATTTGGAATCTGCAGACTGCAGGTATTCCAGAAAGGATACATCAACTAATCCTCCCTAGAGCTCGGCAGTCACTTTGCTAGAAAGATTCATTCCTCCTTGATGTCTTCCATTCTCTGGAAAGCAAGTTGTTACAGGTCCTGAGGTGCGAGCGCCTGCCCTGGCCCGGGCGGGGCCCAGCGAGCCCCCTCCGCCTGCCTCTGTTTTTCCCTGGTGCGTCTCTATGGGTGCAAGTTCCTGTCCCCTTGGCCGAGGACGGGGTCCAGCGAGTCCTCCGCCTTTCCAGCTTATGAGACCGCAGGGTCTCCGGGGCTCTTGGCTCCTCTTTGGAAGTCATGAACGGGTCCTAGACTGCTACTAGTGCCGAGGGAGGTGGGTGTTTGGGGGACCCGGTCCCTCCCTCACCACTGGGTCCCAACCCGGGGCCCTAAGAGTGGGGTTTGCTCGCACCAACCTGGCTGACGGGGATCCAACCCGAAGCTTACCAGCCCACGGGCGCCAAAAGCGCTCTGCCCCGGGTTGCTTACTAACCCCCTCTGCCTCATCTCACCTGTGGGAAAGTCCCCCGGGTCCTACCGTCATTTTGGCTTCTAGTTCTGAACGGGTGGGATCGTGCCAATCGGGCTCGTTGGAAGCCCCTCCGGTTGGGGCGTCAGGGGGTCTCCTTGCCCACCACGGTGAGGGTCCAACCCCACACACACACCCTGACTCTCTCCTGGGCCCGGTTTAAATGGCCCGCCACCGGACGTGACAAGGCATCGCTCCGCCCCTCCACGTCCCCCCGTTCCGGCACATGCCAGCCGTGTGCCAGACTGCCGTTCCTGCGGGCCGTGGCCGCCTGATGGAAGCGCAGTCCTAAAACCCGCTGGCCGTGCTCCCACTGCTTTGCTGGCGGCTGCTTCTCAGGGGGCTGATCGCTCGGGCGGTCCCCGGCTTTAGTGCGGGCTCACTAGTGTGAGCCCGTCACACCAGTACAAGAAGAAAACGGGAGAGATATCACTGTTCAAATGCAGCTGGGCACTAGAACTCTTTGGGGCTGGGAGTGAGCGAGTTATGTGGTTGCAGAGACTGTAGGAAAATAAGAGAGTCCACAGAGTCTTGTATGTGTGGGGACAATTCCTTGGTTCCATGAATATGTGAACTATATTTGGATAGCATCTTTCCTTTAATAATCTCATAATTGTTTAAAAACATTAATTAAGCCATACTACTTCCCTTGAGAAGTAGGGAACTACTAGGTTCCCAATACTGCCAAACCCAGCCATTCAGAAATCGTGAAACTGACTTAGAATCATAGTATCATAGTCAGTTAGGATTGGAAGAGATCTCAAAATGAGACTGACCTCAACTAAATCATTTTGAACCAGGGCTTTGTCAAGCCTCACATTAATAACCATTAAGGATGGCGATTCCACCAACTCCCTAGGCAACCCATTATAGTGATTCACCAATCTCTTAATGAAATAGTTTTTTCCTAATATCCAACCTAGACCTTCCCTATGTTGGTTTGCGAGACCATTGATTTTTTTTTTTTGGTCACCAGCCACCACTGAGAATAGGCTCTCTCCATTCTCTTTGAAACCTCACTTCTGTTAGTTGAAGACTGCTATCAAATCTCCCCTCAATCTTCTCTTCTGAAGACAAAATAAACCCACTTCCATCAGACTCTGCTAATAAGTCATATGCCTAAGCCCCCTAATCATTTTCATTCCCCTCTGCTGGGCTTCCCTCCAATATGTCCACATCCTTTGTGTACTGGGGGCCCTGAAATTGGATGCAATATTCTAGATGTGACCTCACCAGTGCCAAACAGAGGTGAATAATCATTTCCCTCGATCTGCTGGCAGTACTCCTACTAATATAGCCCAATATGCCATTAGTCTTCTTGGCAACAAAATCACTTTTTTATTGACTCATATCCAGCTTTTTGTCTACTGTAATTCCCCTGGTCCTTTTCTCCAGAACTGATACTTAGCCAGTCAGTCCCCATCCTGTAACAGTGCTTGGGATTCTTCAGTCTACAGTGCAGGACTCTGCACTTGTCCTTGTTGAATTTCATCAGATTTGTTTTGGACCAAACCTCCCATTTGTCTAAGTCACTCTGTACCCCATCTCTGTCCTCCAGTGTATCTACCTCTCCCACAAGTTTAGTGTCGTGCGCAAATTTGCTGAAGGTGCAAACCAACCCATCATCCAAATAATTAATGAAGATAATGAGTAGTCCTATGGCACCTTAGGTCTGGTCTACACTAGGACCTTAGTCAGAAATTAGTCCCCTAAGGTTGATTTTGTAAGTGATGCATCTACAATACCAAGCCCATTATTCTGGGAATAAGGGGCCGCAGAATTTGAACCGTGTAGTTCTGATTTACGCGAGGAATAACACTTGTAAGTCTGAAATAATGTTAGTGTGGACACTCTGGTACTGCTAATTCAAACTAATTAGCCTTCGGGATGCCTCCTATAGCTCCCAGAATGCTTCACGGGGCTCTGAGTCCTAGGTAGCACATCCGCAATCATAAAATCGTAGGGCTGGAAGAGACCTCAGGAGGTCATCAAATCCACCCCCCTACCCAAAACAGGACCAACCCTAACTAAATCAACCCACCCAGAGCTTTGTCAAGCTGGAACTTAAAAACCTATGGGATGGTGGTTCTACCACCTCACTGTGTAACCCATTCCAGTGCTTCCCCACCCTCCGACTAAAATAGTTTTTCCTAATATCCAACCTAGACTTCCCCCACTGCAACTTGAGACCATTGTTCCTCATTCTGTCATCTGTCACTATTGAGAACAGCCTCTCTCCATCCTCTTTGGAACCTCCCTTCAGGAATTGAAGGCTGCTATCAAATCCCCCCTCACTATTCTCTTCTGTGGACAAAATAATCCCATATCCCTCAGCCTCGCCGCATAAATTATGTGCTCAAGCCCTCTAATAATTTTTGTTGCCGTCTGCTGGACTCTCCCCAATATGTTCACATCATTTCTGCAAACTTACTGAGGGTGCAATCCATCCCCTCATCCAGGTCATTAATAAAGATGTTAAACAAAACTGGCCCTAGAACTAACCCTTAGGGCTCTCTGCTTGATACTGACCTCCGACCATACATCGAGCTGTTGATCAATACCCCTTGAGCCCAACAATCTAGCCAGTTTTTTATCCACCTTGCAGTCCATTTCTCCAATCCATACTTCCTTAACTTGGTGGCAGGAATACTGTGGGAGACCATATAAAAAGCTTTGCTAAAGTCAAGGTATATCATGTCTATTGACTTCTCCATGTCCACAGAGCCACATATCTCATCATAGAAGGCAATTGTATTAGTCAGGCTTGACTTGCCCTTGGTAAACCCATGTTGAGTATTCCTGATCACTTTCCTGTTTTCCAAGTGCTTCAGAATTGATTCTTTGAGGATCCCCTCCATGATTTTTCCGGGAATGGAAGCAAAAAAAGCATTGAGTACATCAGCTTTTGCCACATAATCTCTCTCGATATAGATAGATATAGATATAGATAGATGAGATGGAAAAAACTGAAGTATCCAATTTTTTGTGTATATATATAAAGGGAGGGAGAGAGAGAGAGGTGCAAGATATTCCTCTTGGAGACAACTGGGGCACAGAGTGTTTATGTACATTGTCCAGGAACACCCTTCAAGTCCATGGCAGGCCCAAAACAGAATGTATATCTTATGTGTCTTGCTTCTGGCTTCTTTCGTGCTGTTTCATATATTATCACTTACTCTAATATTTCCCCTGAAAGAGATGACATGAAACATACATCATATATGTTTGTATGATTTTTGTTTTATACATTTATGCACGACAGAGGAACATTGATTGTGATAGAGACAGCAGACTCAGGGGAGCTAACTTGTTATCTGTCTTCAACCTGTTACTTTTACTGTCTTCTCCATTTTCAGTCCCTCTGTATTATACCACAGCATGGGGTTTTTTGCCTCCCAAAAGCCCAAGCCAGCTCTATTTGCTTCTTGATATGTACTGAAAGTCAGCCTATGTTTTTCCCCCTGAATATACTGTAAATCTTTGTGTCAACTTGTCTTTCTTGTACTCTTTACTAAAAGAGAATTGCTTTTATTTCCATAGGGATTTGACAGCATAGATGGTACATCCAATGTGTAGCACTGGGAATGTGCAAACAAAAGTGAATTAAACAGTGTTTTTCTAGTGGTCTCATAGGTGTAATATAATTTAGTCTTTCCAGGCAGTGCCTGTTAAAATACTCCCCTGGATTAGTTGTCTTTTCTTAAAATAATAAATGGGAGATTATTTTTACTTGAAAGAAATACTTTGGCAGCCTGGCTGGTGTATTGCAGTTGGATCTGGCTGAAAGTTAAAATTATGAGGATATTCTGGCCTCAAAGAGGCATATGGAGAAAACCCCTCTCTAAATGATAAATTGTTAACATTCATAGCACACCTCATAGTAATGCATTATACATTGTCAGCATGCAGTACTTGTTGATAGCTGCTGTGCCTTGCTTGTATTTATAATTACATTTAAATAATTTAGCTGCATTATTGTACAGACTGTGGTAAAATGCATGATTCTTTAGGAATACATTTAATTTCAGATCCAAGTAATGGCTTCAAGAAATGTTACTACCATAAAGGCTTGTTACTACTGGTATGGAAAATTACAAGTATTATACGTGCAGTGGAGAACATAGAAAAATATGCCCATTGTTGAAAGCATTTTCATGATGAATTGTTTGATGCTAATTCTGCATTCCATCTCCTTAAAAGCTCAAGTGGTTACAGTTTTGATTGTTTATAGTCATTTTGCTCAAATTCTGTTAAAACTATCCAAAAGAATAATACGATTAATTGATTAAAATTCTAGCTAGTGATGTAAGCGACTAGTTGCTATCCAGTAAGCAAAAGCTTATCAGATAGTCAACTAGTCTATCAGCTAGTTGCTTCCCCCCACTATTAGAGGCAGCGAGGGGGGGAACAGGAGCTAATCCTGTTCCCCCCCCAGCACCGTCTCTGTGGATGCAGGGGGATAACGAAGAC
The DNA here is from genome assembly GCA_030068395.1 of Apalone spinifera. NCBI lineage: Eukaryota > Metazoa > Chordata > Testudines > Trionychidae > Apalone > Apalone spinifera. The sequence goes on from JANRFK010001158.1 coordinate 36,110,677, forward strand.
GGGCGTGAGCTCTTAATACATTTAAAAATCAGAAGTGCAGCGGGGGAGGGGAGTATCGGAGGGGGACAACCCAGCAATTCCCAGCTCATGCCAGGCACTCTGCTGTGCTCCAGCCTTTTTACATTTAAGGCTGGTGCCCAGTGGGGTTGGGACATGGTGTGAGCTGGGAATAAGCTGTCCTGGCTTGCGCTGGGTCCCCCCCCTGTACACTTCAGCCTTTTAAATGTATGAAGAGCCTACTGCCTCTCAATATATTTAAAAGGCAGAGCTGCAGCGGGGTCAGCTTCCAGAGCAGGAGTTAACCCTGCTGAGGCTCCCCGTTTGTTGACTAATTGATGGAAAATCCATCGACTAGTCAATCGGTTAATTAAACTAAATTTAACATCCCTAGTTCTAGCATTATACAAAAGTTGCTGGAATGCACATTAGATGACAAGATCTCTTGGCCTGAATATGGAGAAAATATTGTAGCTCTCTGTGTATTTACTGAAAATAAGTGTAGATATGTGACCCTCTTCTCAAGCTAATCTGAGAAGTCTTGAACTGAAGAAGAAATCCTGAGATGTCTTTAAAGTGCCTTTTGGAATCCATGCAAATACTTTATTTCTCCTTTGAGAACAAAACTCCAGCAAATTTAGGATTTGAAAAATATTGCATCTTGTAGGTAGAGTGGGATTGTTAAAGAGTATGTGCTTGTAGCTCTGTATGAAAATGCATTTGAGGAAGGAGCCCACAAAAGGATTGTTCCCAGGTTCCCAGAAGTAACTTAAATACCAATTATTGTTGTCTGCTTTAATACCAACAGCAGTAATAGAAGTAGCAGTGAGACAGAGTAGTCTAATAAGCACACTCAAGGAATCACCTGTATCTGCTTGTTATCACCTCGCTCAATCACTTTTTTGCCCCATAACCCATAAAATGTGCAAGGCACAAAAATGCATCCTCATCTTTTGAATGTAAGTATGGGTTTTGGCCTTAGTTTCTCAGGGTACATCTGCACAGCAGCGTTATTTCGGAATAACTGATGTTATTCCAAAATAACAAGGAACGCATTTACACTACATGCCTTTATTTTGAAATAATGTTGAGCTGAAGGACTTCTCACTCTGACTCACGGTAACCCGCATTTCACAAGGAATAAGGGAAGTGAAGGAAGAGTGTTCTTCCTTTGACTTCCTGCTATGTAGACAGAGCCTAAAGCCAAGTTAAGCTACAGTAAAACTCCAATAGTCCGGCATCCAATAGTCCGGCACTCCTGATAGTCCGGCATCAAAATGGCAAGAGCCTAGTGAGTGAGCTTCGTCAAAAAATGAGTCACAAGGTAACAGCGGCAGCAGCTGAACTGAGCAAAAAGGGTAAAAAAGGCTTAAAAAAACTAAAACATTACAGTATACTGCAACAGTATGTACAATAAAAAGGGTTAAGAACACTTTATATACAGTATATAATGTATACAGTATAAATATAACCTGCTTATAGTACCTCCTGATAGTCTGGCATATCTGATAATCCAGGACCACATAAGTCCCATAAATTCCGGATTATCGGAAGTCTACTGTATTTTGACGTAAGCTACATAACTAATGTAGCTGAAGTTGTATAGCTTAATTCAACTTTAGCCCTGCTGTGTAGACATACCCTCAGCGCCCTGCATCTTTTCTCCTGTCCCAGTGAGAGTCTTCTCCCAAACCAATCATTTGTTTTCCAGTAATCTCAAACAGATCCTTGATTTTTCTTTACCAGCCTCAGCATTCTTACTCCCCATACCTCTGGCATTGGCTAGCTGCGCTATGCTCCATACATATGGTGTGTTCTGGGATCACATCAGTCACTCTAGCTTGCACCAGTGCCCCAGGCAAGCTATGCAGACTCATGTGATTAGGGGGGAAAACAGCTGGGCTAGGTGAGATTTGAAGGCCTTCTGTTGATAAAATGGATTTCAACATAGCTAAGGGGTCTGCTGGAGAACAAGGAGAGGAAGGGGGTACTTATCTGAGCTTGTTTGAACCTACATAAAAAGAATTGGACCCAATTCAAGGTAAAGGCAAAATGTCAAGATGATTCTTGATTTAACTGAAGTGTTTCACCCTCTTTTGCCAACAGTGCCTGGGGCGAATGGAATTTTTTTATGTTCAATTGCAACAAAACAAACTGTGTGTGTTACGTGTATGTTTATATGTATATATAAATTAACTGACTTCAGATAATTCTGCTGCCAAACTGGCAAAACCGTAGTTTATCTGTGGAGATGCATTTAGATGCTTACTAAACCAAAAAATACTTTGATGTACTCTACAAAGGAAAGAAACTCAGTGGGAAAGATTTGGAGGAAAATGGTTTCCTAAATATGATTTTCAAACTGGGGTAAATAGCTATGCCTTCTTGTCGTCAAACATTTTCCTCTTTCACACTTTGGAAATACAGAAATTCCCATTACATGATTATAGTACTGCTTAATGAAACTGACCTATATATCTACAGGACAAAATCATATATGAATTACATATTGTTGTAGTTGCTATGGCAAATAATTATTCTTTAAAGGCACATTATGAAGCCATGGAAAACCAAATCAACTGAAGTTGCTAGAATGCAGAATACTTTTCTTCAGTGAATGTGTTGTAATTCTAGAATAAGCATTTATTATTTAAAAAAAGTTGGCTTGCCTCCCACCTATTTTGAATTATTTTAAATTGTGGTCCTGATGGGGACACAGTGAGGAAACAGTGAGACTTTCATTTGGAATGAAATGGTTTGGAAATAGATTTTATCCATATATATGATTTTAAGAACAGGTTGAACCTCTTTGCTGGACCAGAGCTATGGACTTGCTATGGACTCTGTGTTTTTAAACCCTATGTTGCCTCTGCAACTACTGATATCACAACTACAACTACAAATATTGCTGGCGTCTGAATAAAGATTTTGAGTTCGCACTAGCTAGTGCGATACTCCAGAATTCTGCCTCTTGTAGAGTCAGAGTTTTGGACTCTCTGTGTTAAATTCTGTTTTCAAATGGAGCAGACTTTTGGACACACAGGATGATCTTTACAAAAGGAGTTGCTGCTCACACATCCTGTGTGTCCACACATTGTGCAACAAATGTAAAATAGAGAGTAGAAAGTGTGGCTTTTAACGCAACACAGGTATGACCTCATTTGCTGAGTAAAATAGTTGAGGAAGATTTAAAAAGGGTTAGATATTTACAATGCTCATAAAATATGTTTTGCATTTATACCCGTAGGATATAATTATAAAAGTTATTAAACCTCGTGCCTCCGGGCATAAAGTTATTAATGGACAGGGATGGGAAAAATGCATTCCTCCCATGAAATAGGAGTTAACAAAAAATTGCAATTGGTGACATTCAAGGCTGCTAAGAGAAAGAACAGCATAGACGGACACTGACTGTTCAAAGCTGGAAACTCAACCAATAGAATCAAGAGAAATGTGTCAGGCTCACATCTAGAACTTGAATGGAACGGATTCAGGCTACCTGGGGCGGTAAAGATGTTACTAGAGATGTTCTGACCGAGCCTTTTCCAAAAAGTGGGAATTCAGGGAATGTGATAGTTGTATTAATACCCAGAGATGCTTTCCTGAGAAAGCATCACCATCTTTTAAAGAAGACCTGGCACCTTTTTTTACATGAGAGGAATATTAGGTTTCCAGGTATCAGAATGATGGTTGCCTTACAAGACGAACACAGCAGTGAGGGGCAGGTTCTGTCCTATCTATGGCTGGGCATTTAACTGAATGGGACAGCAAACATATGGTTCAGAAAAGCATGAGCAGGACATGGCATACCATACTCTGATTGGGGGGAGGGAGGGGAAGAGGGGATGTGCTCAGTATACTAAGCTTATACTGAGCTTAGTATAAGTCAGAGTTCTCTCTACTTAGTACCTGATAAAATATCTTTAAATCTGTAACAGGAAAAACCGAACAAAATCCTGCAAAACAAGCTTCCTGAAGACCAGATCCTTTACTCCCTCTCCTCATCTTACTCACCTGGAATCTCATAGGTGTTCTGCCTCTCTCTCTGTTCCTGTTTCTCACACACGACTCATTCTTTAAAGCAAAGTATTAGAACATCTGGCTCCTTGTCTTTCTTTTCTGGAGCAGGCAATGCTTACTTCACGGAGTTCCATGCTGGTTTCTCCATGTGTTTGCTCCATCTGCCTCCTACTGGTTGTTCCCAACTTGAGGGGGGAACTCACAGCTGGGAAAGAAAAGTTGTATCAGAAGTCCAGGCTGAATAAGGAGCAGCATTCCATAAAAGGAGGAGACAGGAAAGTAGGAACTGGTTCCACCTGAGTTGCAACTTGGCTACTTCTTGGTAGCAATAAACCCTCCTCCCTTCACATAGCCTCCTTGAGGGCTACCAGAGACTATACACCCTTAGTCAGAGTATCTGACATGAGGTGACTGACCTTAGGTGCTGTGGAACAATGATGGAATAATGCCCAGAGTAATAAATAAATAGCATGGACCTGAGGATTCGATGCTTCCTGGGAGATAAGTGCCATAATTTTGTTCATAAGGTGCACAGCTGCATAATTTTCTTTTTGCTGACTCTGCAGCACTATGTGTGGTTTGTCTTTTCTGCTACACATTCTCTTTCAAATCCAATTTATTAATTCTGGAAAGAAATTAACCAAGTCAGTATCCCTGAATGCATAGGCATGTATTTGGGGAGGAAGGAAGATACAGTGCATTAACAAAGACAAAAGACATAGCTTTTCTGAGTTGCAAACACATCACTTTTGATGCTGTTCCATGATCATGTGCTAAAATAAGTTGCTAAGGGACTGGTTGTTTGGAGGCACTGTGGAACATAAACAGAAAGTTGCACTTGTATCAGTCCTGTAGACAGTGAGACAATGCTGTGTAATTAAAGGCAGTAGAGATCAATGCGGGATTCAGAGTCTGCCTTTTTTACAAGCAAGGTTTTGAACTTAACTCTCTGGAGGTACCGTTAATCTAAATCACTTACTTACTTGAACAGGGACAGAGTTGGAAGGTTATAGAGACCTTCAAGCCAGCATGTAATGAACAGGTTTATTCAGCCTGAGTCAAAGTAGACTGGCATGGATGCCATCCTTCTGCTCCTGCTGTTCTTGGTTCTTTGATCTCTGGAAAGCCCAGATTGATCCACACAGCTGTGCAGCTGAAAGGCTTCTGCCTGGGTACAATACCCAAAAATTGGAGGACTGAGTTCAGAGTTGGGGTTAAAGGGTGCAGCTCCCATGAACATTATAAAATATGGATAATGATAGGAAGCTACTTTTGTTAAAGTGCTTGGAGAGCTAAGTCTGGTTAAGTGCTCAGTAGTATTTCCTTTTCGACATTCAGTGAGTTTAAACTGAATGTCGACGTTACAACTTGGCTGTATATGTTAAAGTAGTGTAAAATACCCTGATTTGACATTCACTAGGGGTGCAAAATGAGAGGAGCTTACATTTCTTGAGGGCAAAAAAGGAGGGTAACAGAGAAAGGAACAAGTAGGAGGACCTAGAACATAGCAGGCCCCTTCCACACTTTGTCTTTCAGTCTGCCCAAATTACACTCATTTCACCATTTGTCCTACTGTTTATAGAATTGGAGACTTGAAAACTCTGGTGCTGATGTTTCTTATGCTAGGTTTGAATTTGGGCCTTTGTTATCATTTCTATGAATTGCTCTATTATTTTGACTGTTAATATTTTATTAAATAGCAAGCACAGTGGTGCTACATGATGCTTTACAAACAAAAATGACAAGGAGCATACAATTATCATCTGTGGTTTGATCTTAGCAAGTGCCTGTCCCAGGCTGTCAGCAAATCTTCATTTTGTAAGTAGACAGTTGGTGAATACACTATTGAAGTTAGAACTGAACATTCCTCTATTTGTATAAGTTGCTACTAATTGGGATTTTCCACTTTTGTCAGTAGGCTGTTAGATAGGCAGTTCATAAAAGCACTGTCCTCTCCTTTTACCAACGGTCCTGATCGAACATTGTTTCTTTGTTGCTTGCTTGTAGTCAAACAGTGCATTTTTTATTGATTTTTTTCCAGGAGACATTCTTTAGATGGAGGGTGGAAAAAATGGATAGCTTTAATTGTAATCGACTCTGGTACATGAAGATTCAAGTAGTCTATAGGCTGCAGTTAAACCTATAAGTGATCAGTTTTGCTTTTGGTAAGTGGCATTTTAATGAGAATTAAAAACACCGTAGAAGTAATTTCAAGCTCTGTGTTCCCTTGGCACTATACATTCACTTCTTCATCAGTCTTCTGATGAAGATATGAGAATGAAAAATTAATAGAATTTCTTAGCATTTTGTCCCTGACCCAGTTCATCACTTAAGTGCTTGCTTAACTTTTCGGATATGAATAGAGACACTGGTTTCAGCAATGTGCATGCTTAAAATTACATGTTGTGCTGGATGCAGACCTTATGATAGCAAATGGAGAAGAAAAGAGAAGGAATCTGTAGTTATATCCAGGGTAAGTAGAAAATGAGATACAATTAATTAACAGAAAAACGACACAAAACCAATTTTTCCGAGTGACTGTTTTGCACTCACAAGAGAGAATTAGAAGAAGACAAAGTCAGTGTGAATTGTACTTAACTGTATAGATATAGTTGATTTTGCTTATATTTACTAATTAGTAAAATAATCTACTTGTAATTCATTTTAGCATATCTTTTCCTCCTTTAAGTATTACTCTCTTGGTGCTACATCTTTTTTTATTCTTGTGTGTTTTCTAGTGTAATTAAGATTAAAAGCTCAAAGACATAAAGCATGAATAACATCTTAATGAGAAATTTAAACCATTATTTAGTTCCCAAGGAACTAAAAACTCACTTTTCCACTCTTATGGTAACATCAGGCAGGAAAATTAATAATATAGTTTGCTCTTGCATTTCACTTTACATTTTCAAAGGCCTGTACTACGTTACCTAACGGTTGCTTATACATGGTTGCCTGTATCTCCTTTGATTTATCTTTCTAGTAAACTGAAGTTCAGTAAAGACATTGCAGCAGTCAGAAAGATGTGTTATAAAGTGTGACACACCTTATTCTCTCTAGGCAGTCCATCTGCCATAAAGCAAATTTCACATCTCTTTCATTATGTAAAGAGAGGTGTTAAGTTCCCATCTTACACTAAGATGATACATCCTCGAGCTGACTACACAGATTCCGTCTTGCCTGAAGTCAGAGGAGATCCATCAATATAAAACATTTTATGAGGGGAGGGAACAATGGGACTGTTATAACTAGTAAGAGTAGGAATTTCCTAATACACTCAAACTGACCGCAGCAAGGTCTCTCTCTAGTTAAACTTGGCAAGCTTTAGATATATATTGCCAGGCTAGTTTCTTTAAATGCTAAGTAGATTAGTAAACAACTTGATTTAAGGAAATATCATAGAGAAAACAGTTGAGAGCCTCAGGAAAGATTCAGGGAGCTTTAAGGGAAACTCAGAAGATTGATCAGAAAGCAGCATCTGAGGAGGCAGTTGTGAATCCATCAAAAACAAGTGTGCAGAGGAAGTTTTAAAGAAAGCTATCAAGTATCTGAGAGAGAGAGTAGGAAATTGAATGGCATAAGGGCTAAGAGAGCTCTTTGATGGTAGCAGGAAAATGCCAGAGAAGCATAAATAAATAAATAAATAAATAAATCCTTCAAATATCGAAGTAGAGGGAAAAGATAGTTAAACCATTTTGAGTGAAGATATAGAAAAAAAATCAGTCTTGATCTTGTTCTTTTGGTATGTTTTGAAAATGAGCAGGATCATTCCATCTTCTAGGGCCACCAAATCCTCCAATGCCAACTCCTCTTGATTTTCCAAAAACCATCAGAGAAGCTGTCACTTTTGTCATTTAAAAATAAAACAAATAGAAAACATTATGACAAGAGAATGGTAAAGTTGTAAAGTCAAGCATTCAAGAGTTACGAATGCCAGAATTAAGGTTGTCTATAACTTTAGTTTGCCTTATTATGTGTATGCACTAGGATACTCTCTTTAAGTACCTGATGGCAAACTTTTTTCCCCATCAAACCCCAGCCTCATTCAGATCACAAGAGAATATTTTCTAGTTTTGGAATTCTTGACTTTCTGACTCTTCACCCTTTCTGATGTATTTGTAAATGTCTTTTTCCTGTTTGAAAAAAAATCCCTGCAAAAAATTACAGGTTTGTTGATCCTCAGCTTGTGCAGGTCTTTGGAAGAGCAAAAATAACTAGCATCAAGGCAATGATGATCAAAGCTCAGCTTAGATGTACCAATCACAATACCAGAATGGATGGTGATAAATTCCTGAAAAAGTCTTCTGTGGTGGCCCAAAAGTTGTAAATCACATAGGGGGCAGTCAACATGAAGACACTCTTCATCAGAATCTCAACTCGTGCAACATAAATATTGATAACTTTGTGGACACAGCCGAGGAAAGTCCTACTCAGAGAACAACTATCAATAAGGGTTATAAAAACTTTAAGAAAGACCAATGCAAAAAAAGTGTTTTTTAAAAAATGTCTAGTGGCATGTCAAGTCTTCAGTGGGAGCTGGCATATTCCTTGTGCGACTTTTATTCACAATCTGTCTCCTTGCAGATCAGACTCTGCACCCACAAGAGAACTTGCAAGACGCTGTGGTGATATTGTTGCATATGACACACAGCCACAGAAGTAGGCTGTTATCTTCTAGGTATGCCAGTACTAGAGGACAATGAGAGCACATTTTTCAGTGGCTTGCTCAGCTATTGCTCTCTATAGAGAAATGTTGAAACCAAAGAGTCCCATGTTCAGTTCCAGGTTTGAGTATTTATAAGTGGGGCCAATGTTCCCTTTTAGTTGGGCGCCTGCACAGCCACACACACAAAAATCTGAGCCCGCCCACCCCCTTTGCAGAGCCACACAGCAGCACTCACCTTCCTGCTTAATTTGAAAGGTGCTGCTCTCAGGGCTGGGGCCAGCGGGCTGCTACTTTGGTGGCTGGGACTGTGGTGGGAGCTGTTCTGGCTGCCACCGGGTTTGGAGCTGCAGGCGGGCGGGCGGGCGGGTGTCTGATGCCAGGCTTTGGGGCTGTGAGTGAGTGGGTGGGTGTCTGCGCCCGGGGATTGGGGCCACAGGTGGGCGGGCGGGGTGCTACTGCTGGGGCTGGCAGCCACGTGGTAGGTAGGGTGCTGCTGCAGGGACTGAGGCAACAGGAGGGTTCCTGTCCAGGGCTTGAGGTAGTGGGCACATGGCGGGCGGCTGCTGACTCTCCGTGGCAGGGCTGTGTGGGTCAAACACTGGGGGGCGGGGACATAGAAAAGACAGAATCAGATCAAGTGAGAGCAAAATTAGCATTTCTTCAGTCTTGGGTGGGACTGATTCTGCTCTCACACAGCTGTAAATTAGCAATAGTGAGAAAACAGGTATGTGAATAAATGTTTACATGTCTTTAAAAAAAGGAACAGATGAACACAAAATAACATTTTGGGAGCTGTTTTACTACAGCACTGGTTTTGGAGCTTACTCTGTAAATTTATATTCTGATGCATTAGAAATGGAATCACTCTGTTTTGAGCTGTCCTTGAAGACTAACATGTACTGTTTTTACAGGTGTTGGTGGTGTGCTTAATGTACTTGATATTAGACTTCATTCTCCCATACTTCTACTGGAATAAAAGAATCTTTAAAAATGGAAGGAAAAAAGAGATTTGCAGTAGTAATCATAAGTAATGGAATATTGAAAATCTAAACATTCTTCAATATTGCACAAAGTAAATCCATGGTCCATCTAAAATAGACAAGTCTGTATTACTCTTAGCTTTAACAAGAGTGCTAGGGTGAGGGGAAAGGTTGTCTGATTTTGAACCAGAAACAGGAAGCTGCTGCTGTGCTTCTAATAGTAACACTAACAGTGCAGGCAGGAGGAATGCTGTGCAACTCTTCCTTTGTATTCTTCCTTGAAACATTATTAATCTGAAATTATTACTTGCTTGGTGCTCTCCATGAAACTACTGACAGTGAAATTTTTACTACTAAATGCAAGCAAAACTGTTGCCAAATGCATTCTTCATCTCCCAGTACTGGTGCAAATATTATTTACCAGCTGAGCTTACCGTAAGCTTCTTGTGCTTCTGCCATAAATTATGTGTCATTAATAGTAGCTATTTCTGGTTACTCTTCCCAATGCAGTCCAGAAAACACATTCTACTTTCCTCGATAGCTATAGTAAGTCAAAGAAGTCCTATGTTACATTAGTGTAATTTTGAGTCTGCATGTTCCTTTAGAAGACCCAATGAATTAACTGTAGATGCACACTGATAATAAATAGTTCTCCCCAGGTGGCGATGTATCTGGCTAGGATACTGTAGTAGTGTCTTCAGCTATACACTGAAGACATTTGTGTAGATGTCAAACATGAATTGGCCCAGTGATGGCTCAGGTGTGTGTGATTCTGTTACTGTCAGGGTGTGCATACAGGGTTCTGAAAAGCTGCAATTTTCAGGCTGCTGCAGCTTAGTTGTCTGTCAGAAGGCTTGGCTATGTCTGCACTGGCCACTGGATGACAAAGCTTGTGTCTTTCAGAGGTATTACCCCGCGCCTCCCAAGACAAAAGTTTTGCAGTGGCAGGTACCAGTGATCAGTATGTGATGCGCAGGGGCTCTCTCCTGATGACAATGTGAATGCTGCTTGTTGGGGGTGGAAGTATATTGTCAGAAAAAGAGCTGACAAACAGCAGGGCTGTGTCTAGACTAGCCAGTTTTTCCGGAAAATCAGCCGCTTTTCCGGAAAAACTTGCCAGCTGTCTACACTGGCCGCCTGAATTTCCGCAAAAACACTGACTTCCTACTGTAAGAAATCAGTGCTTCTTGCGGAAATACTATGTTGCTCCCATTTGGGCAAAAGGGCCAGTGTAGACAGCTGAGATTTGTTTTCCCCAAAAAAGCCCCGATCGCGAAAATGGCAATCGGGGCTATTTTTTTGCGGAAAAGTGCGTCTAGATTGGCACAGATGCTTTTCCGCAAAAAGTGCTTTTGCGGAAAAGCATCCGTGCCAATCTAGATGCTCTGTTCTGAAAATGTTTTTAACGGAAAACTTTTCCGTTAAAAGCATTTCCGGAAAATCATGCCAATCTAGACGCAGCCCAGCTGACCTGCCCGACTTTTAGTGGCATGCATTTGTTGCCTCTGATCCCAGGCACTAGTGCCCTGCCAGGCCCGTCAAGCAGGGGGCTGGGAGTGGGGGAGAAAAGAAGGCGGTTTCCTTGGGACTCAGTGATTCTAAAGAGCATGGGGCTCTGGCTGCTGCTGCCACAGTATAAGCAGTGCCTCCTATGACTTCTATGGAACTGTGGACAGTGCAGATTTAGAGCAGCCTTGAGGCTAATCTAACATACTGAAAACTTTGCAGCATTAATTTTCTTTTTATTTCATGTCATATTAAACACTTAAAGTCATGCACCTTGTTAATTATCCCTGTTTTAGTCTTTTTTATCAAAGGGAAATCAACGTATTTTCCCAAACCTCATCCTGAGAAACAGTTCAGCTCTTGAAGCTGAGACTTATAGACAAATGAAGACTCCAGTCTCCATCCCTGCAATACAGGTGAATACACAGGACTGGACTTGTGAGGTTTTCCCAGGTGATCCCAGAAGAATTTATTTGCCAAGCCTCAAAAAAATAGCTAATTGTAAAAAGTAGACAAAAAATACTGGGGAGAAGGCTATTGTATCTCATAACAAAGCTCATCTGGTTATGCATATTCTTTTTTTCCTGATGAAGAATCTGATCTTTCTAGTGATTTACAAGATACAATGCTTGGAAAACTCCTAGATATCTTCCACAAAAGAGTAAAAACCAATTACAAGATTGGGCTATGCCCATTGAAAGATAAATTTATGTAAATCCAGTCTGAACAGACAGGATGTAATACTGTAGATCAGATTTGGGCTCTTTTTCTTAATTTTACGTTTCAAGAGAGTGAATGTAATGGCTGCCCATGATTATGGTAGAGTAAGGAGGGAGAGTGTCATATCTTAATTCATCTAGCTAGAATCTAATTCTCAGCTTCTTTAATTGGGCGGGGAATTGCAGTTACAAATAATTTTCAGTAGGCACCAGGAAAAGAAGTTCACTTCTTTCCTAAGGGAAAAGAAATCAAAACAGCCTTGCACTGATCAGCTGGCACATGCAGTTGGATCAATGGTTGGCAATTTGCAGGCCTGTACTGTAGATAAGGCTGTCACATTTTGGCAGGCTCATCACTACCAGTCAGCCACATTATAGCTGATAGGTACCTTGAAGATAAAGACAAAACTAAAGGGAAAAGGGGGTAAGGGTGCTTAAGGAAGGAAGCTTAAGAGGGGTAGCCGAGTTAGTCTGTATCAGGAAAAACTTAAAAAACAACAAATAGTCTAGTAGCACCTTAAAGACTAACAAAACATGTAGATGATATCATGAGCTTTCCTGGGCAAAACCCACTTCTTCAGATGACCAGAGTATAATTAGTCAAGATTCAAGAATAAATAAGAGAAGGGTGAGGTGGAGGGAAAAGGAGAGGGGAGGAAGAAAAAGAGAGACAGTGAGTTGTCTCTCTTTTTCTTCTCCCTCCCTCCCCCACCTCCTTTTCTTATTTATTCTTGGATTTGGACTTATTATACTCCGGTCATCTGAAGAAGTGGGTTTTGCCCACGAAAGCTCATGATACCATCTACATGTTTTGTTAGTCTTTAAGGTGCTACTAGATTATTTGTTGTTTTTTAAGGTTTTTTTAAGAAAGGAAGAGAGAGATAATAAATTGGAATTTCCACACTGTTGTGTTGTAGTTCTGGTCAGTGTACATTGAAGTGGATGTTTATTTTTATTTTATTTTATTACACAATGCAATATAATAATGCTCATCTTACAGTAAAGCTCTTAATATATGGAAGGGTATAGAATTTATATAAAGTGAATTTTGTTATAATGGGGGCTAGGATTGGATAGCTAGATCCTCTTGTCATAAAAACAACTTCATCCACTGAGAAGCCAAAATTAGACTTCTTTCATCATCTTATTACACTAATCTCTCTCTTGTTTTGTGAGATTTGAATCTTGTGTGAAACATGGTAGCCTCCAGGAAAAAGGTGCAGTGTTTGGTGACAGCAAATTTAATTCTTACTAAAAATCTTAAAAAATATATGTGTCTTTCTCTCCTAATCCTGCCTGCAGATCCACATATCAAGCACAGGGTGCAAGGGAAATCACTGTGTGACAATGCGAATTAAAGGATTTATTTATATTTATGTAGAGCCTCAGAGCCTTAATCTTGGATGAGGACCCCGTTGTGTTTGGTGCTGTGCAAAGAAAGAACAGAAAGTTTGTCCCTGAGAAAGTGTCTGCATGGAATGAGTCAAAAGGATTTCTGGGAACTGAAGGAAGCTGAGAGAAAAGATTGGGTGCAAGCAATCCCAGACTTCAACAATGTTTTTCACGGACACGGTTCTTGGTTCAGTTTTGTTTTGATGATGACTTGACCTCAAAGGGTTAAACAGAGTTGAGTTGGGAGCTGAGGGGGGTGGGGGCTGGGGGGTGCCCGCCTTGACTGGAAAGAAAACAAGTACTCAGAGATAAGACCACTTCGGGCACATACCTTCAAAGCAGTGAAGAACAAATGGGGCCACTACTGGGAGAAGCTGCTTCCAAGTTCCCATTAAATTTAACAGGCTTTATTTTGTTAATGATGAGATCCTATAAAATCAAAAGACACCGACCAGTTAAAAAGGTGCCTCTGACAGCAAGGAAGTGGGGAACATGCTGTGAAGCTTACCCACAGACTAGGAGTTAAGATTCTGCACCAAGAAAGCTGTAACTTGGTGTCCATGGAGAGGCACCAGGGCTAAGTCTACCCCTGGGCTTGAGGGGAAGACAAAGGGTGGGCAAAATATTATATATGTAGGTCTGTTTGTTATTTTAAATCCTCTTTGCTGAGCTCTGTGGACCTTTTGGCAATATACATCACGCTTTGTTTGACAAGTGGTGACACATTACACTGGAATAATTATGCTAATACTTGTTAAACTGCTGAGCAGGCCCAGTGTTAACTAGCTACTTCCAGAAGCCTGTCAACACAAAGATTAAGCCATGTGCTTATTCACATATTACCAGAGCCCTGCCTTCTATTCAAATGAACTGACTCTGCAGTGCCTGTTAGAAATTTCACGGACCTGCCAAATGTCTTGCATCTTTTTGCATTAATTTTAAATGAATTTTAAAAGCATCTCCTTCTTGAAATGGAGCATTTTCCTATATGTTGCAGGAAGACATTTATTACTCTTACTTTTTGCAAATCTGCCCCACCTAGAGTATCTTGGCTGAAAAGTTCCTCATTCTGCCTTGTTAGAATGAAGAAACTGACCCTTTTTAATCCTGTGGACAGAGGATGATGAAACACATACCTCCAGCAAGTTTATAATTATAACACCATCCCCAAAATTGAAAAATATCTGCAAGGTGAACATCCTAGCCTTTCAAACTATTTTCCAACTTAAGTTAGTCAATTCTTATGGTGCATTTGGTCACTTTGTTGTAAGTCAGTGTCAGAAACACTGGAAAAAAGAAGAGGGAAAAACTTTTCATTATTGGCATTCTGGGGAATTAAAGACTAGGAGCGAGAGAGTCACGGCAGCAGACCGACATAGATTGTTTATTTAATTCCTCCAATTTGTTCACCTTAATGAAACACCAAAAGGTTTGAGGGAGCGGTAATTAACAAGAGAGAGGCTGCTTAATGAAACCAGTACGGGATGATATTTGTTTCAGGGATCAATAAAACACTGTGAGTGAAGATCATCGTGGTATAATTCAGGAAAACAAACCACCTTATGCCAATCAGTTGTCTGCTACACATGCATGAATCTGTGTGGAACATTTTCAATATTGCATCAATAGAGAGTCAGAGAAGGGGAAAGGCTTGATAAATTTGGAAAAATCTAGTACTTAATTTGTTGGTATGTCAAATACTATAATTACAGCTGTAGCATTCCTCTTCTGTGCCTTCAATAGTCATTACAAAACAATTTTAGTGAAATAATCTAATTAAAGTGTGCTTTTTCTGGGAGCATGTGGGGAGTGAATTGTACAGGGTTTCTTGGTATTCTGGTTGTAGCAGCTTATGTGCTTTCAGAACAGGAGAAAAACAAAGCATAACAAAACACAGGACTGCATTCTCAAAAAGAGAAAAAGCAGACAACAGATAAAAAAGATACTTCACTGACAGTCCCTCAGGCCCTCTAGAGACAACAGTTTGATTTCCCATCGCCACTAGTTGGGTTAGCAATTACTACCACTGTAATTAGCAGTGAGTTTCCAGATCTCAGTGCACTCAGCACAAATTATAGTCCCACAATAAGTTATCGAAGAGGACTGGGTGAAAAAGGAAATCATGTTAGACAGATTGTACATAAAAATAAATAAGCAGTGTGACAGGGTGTATGTGGGCATGTTACAAGGTAAATGAGGATGACAGTACTTAGTAGACATAGTAATTTGTAACAGACTGTAAGGTCTGACAATATAACCAAATGTGCAGCTAGCTATGATGTTAATTTCCTTATGGTAGATTTTAAATATTACCTTTCAACATCTATAAAAATAATTTTTATTTTGACATCTTTAACTGTATGAAAAATTTTAGATAATGGTTAAGTATTGAAAGATTATACTTTATAGTGCCTGTTTCTGTTTAATAATTTTTAGGGGCTGTCAATTAATTGCAGTTAACTCATGCAATTAATCACAGTTTTACTTGCATTGTTAAACAAAAGAATACCAAGAGAAATTTGCTAGGTATTTTGGATTCTTTTATATATTTTCAAACATACTGATTTAAATCACAACAGAAAATACCAAAATGTACAGTGCTAACTTTATATATTTATTTTATTACAAATATTCACATTACAAAAATGGCAAAAGATATTTTTCAATTGATTTCATACATGTACTGAAGTGCAATCTGTTTATTGTGAAACTGCAACTCACAAATGTAGATTTTTTAAAAAAATTACATAACTGCATTCAAAAACAAAACAATGTAAAACTTTAAGGCCTATAGGTCCACACAGTCCTACTTCTTGTTCAGCCAATTGCTCAAACAAGTTTGTTTACATTTGCTGCTTGCTTCTCATTTACAATGTCACCTGAAAGTGAGAAAAGGTGTTTGCATTGCACTCTTATAGCTGGTGTACCAAGATATTTGTGTGAAAGATGCAGAAAAGTTTCATATGTCCATTCATACTTTGGCCACCATTCTAGAAGATGTGTGTCTATGCAGAAGATAGGCTTTGCTTGAACATGATCCAAAGCAGAGCGGACCGATGCATGTTCATTTTAATCATCTGAGTCAGATGCCGCCAGCAGACATTTTCTTTTTTTGTGGTTCAGGTTCTATAGTTTCTGCATCAGACTGTTGCTCTTTTCAGATCTCTGAAAGCATGTTCCTCTTTGCAACCCTCTCATATTTTGAAAAGCACCTTGGATTGAATGCTGCAGTTATTTTTAGAAATCTCACTTTGATTGTATCCGCTTGGTGTTTTAGCATATCTGCAGTGATAACCATTCTCAGCGAGCAGTTATCAATGGTTCACAGGCATGCTGGAAGGGCATAACAAGTGGGGTTCCACAGTGGTTAATTTTGGGATTGGTTCTGTTCAATATTTTCATCACTGATTTAGATGATGGCATAGACCGGGAGTTGGTAACCTATGGCTCGCAAGCCAAACTTGGCTTACTTAGGAAATATGGCTTGCAGCCCCCCCTCCCCTCTCTCTTCCCCCACATCCGGGAGCCCCTGTTGGCATTCCAGCCTCCTCACACACCCCTCAAGTTTGGAGCCAATGTCAGCTTCCGGAGGGGGGAGCAGAGAGAAAGGTGTGTGGAGAAAGCCCCGAGACTTGCTGCGGGATCAGGGAAGAAGCGGAGACACAAATGGTTCCCCCCATGCATACATTCTCCCTCTCCCTCCTCCAGCCAGTGGAACAGAAGTGCACAGACATGCTGCCTGGAGGCTTTTCCTGCTGCTCCATTTGCCAGAATCCAGCTAATGGAATAGCAGGAAACCATGCCTGGGACAGGGAGCCTGAGAGCATTGTGGGGCACAGAAGCAAGTAAGTGCTGCCCAGACCCTGCACCCCCCGCCCTCCCGTGCCAAAACCCTGCACTCCCAGCCTATTCCTGCCCCCTCCCTGCTGGCCAGACATCTACCCCCAGCTTGTTCCTGCACACTACCCCCTAGCCAAACACCCACCTGCACCCTGGTCCTGCCCCCTCTACGCCAGCCAGACACCAACCCAAACCCTGCTCCTGCACCTTCCTCCCCCTCCCCCAGCCAGATTCCGCACCCCCATTCCTATCTCACTCACTTACTGGCAGCTCTGTCCCGCACAATGGACCTTGCATTTTTTCTCCAGAGCCTGGGGTAGGCCATAAAATCCACTAACCCAAGAACCCCAGAAGAGGGCGGATTTTTGCTTCTGACTGATTTTGTTGTGGGTCAGTGTCCCCTCTTCCAAAAAAGGTTCCCCACTATTGCGATAAATAAAAACAATGTTGAAATCTTTTGTGTTGGACATAATATTTTACTTTATTTAAAATTAAGTTTGGTAAACTAACATGAGAAAGTAAAAGTGCCCAGTCCCCATCTGGCTGCAGTGTCCTGTTCCTGGCCCTGATCTTGCGACAGGCCTCCCAGTCTGGCCCCCATCTGGCCACAGGAACGGCTGGTGGCAGCAGCCCCTCTCCTGCTTCAGCATGGGTAGGAAGGGAGGCCACGATCCAGCTCTGGTGATCCTGGCTCGGGCCCCTCATCCAGCTACTGCTGCAGGGATGCAGCAGCCTTTCCTGGATCAGGTAAGGTAATCCAGCCCCAGCCCTCCCCCCACATGCTCTACTTCCCACCCCCAGGACGCTGCTCTGAGCCCCTCATAAACTACAACCCTAACATCCACAAACTGTGCCTCCAGCAGCAGCAGAAGTCCCATTAAATAAAGTCTGTGAGTACAATATTTCATTTATGTGATTATTAATCATCATATCAATTATAAATAATATTAATTGTATATTTTCAGTCCTGCAAATGGGCATTTTTATAGACCATCTCTTTGTTGACCACTTGTTCTGAATTTTGATGTAGTTTGGCTCTTTGGTTTGAAAAAATCGCAAACCCCAGACACAGAGAGTACGCTTATTAAGTTTGCAGATGATACCAACCTGGGAGGGGTTATAAGTGCTTTGGAGGATCAGATCATAATTCAGAATGATCTGGACAAATGGCCTGAGGTAAATAGGATGAAATTCAATAAGGACAAATGCAAAGTACCCCACTTAGGAAAGAATAATCAGTTTCACACATACAAAATGGGAAATGACTGTCTAGGAAGGGGTACTACAGAAAGGGATCTATGGGTCATAGTGGACCACAAGCTAAATATAGGTCAACGGTGTAACTCTGCTGCAGATTCAGGGATGCATTAACAGAAGTGTTGTGAGACAGACACAAGAAGTACTTCTTTCACTGAATGCTGCACTGATTAGGCCTTAAATTGGAGTATAAAAATGCATTAACTGTAAAATCAACTGAAGTGCAGACTCACTGGATGATGGTAATTTTTCATTCCCTCCTAAAGATTTCTCAGACCTCTTATTGAGCACTTGCATATTGCTGTGAGGAACTATAATACAATCTCCGAGCCAATATGTAAGCACAAGCTTTATCTTGAAGTTAGTAGAGGACTCATCAGATGTTTTAAAAGTAAGTTTTAGATTAAACAATGTGTACATTTTACCCATAATCAGTAACACAATCAATTCATTGAGTTCAGTTCTCATAAAATAGAAATGTAATGTTAGTGTAGTGGACTTGTGTACATTTGTTGCTGGGTGTTTGACCCACACAAATATCCTTAGTATCAAAATCAAGTGATGCAGGGGCTAGGCAGGCACTGGACACTCTTAAATACAGGAAAATATACAAATTACCTTTCCAAACTGGCTGAGCTGTAAAGGAAAGGCTTCATTACAGTTTTTATCAATAAACCATTATTGCTTCTGGGAGATCAGTTCAAATGCTTGACCACACTATTATCAAATAGTACTTTGGTCAAATACATCACACAATGCAGCATTCTGCAGGCACCAGAAGACCTCCTCTAAACCAGAATGAATTCTGAGAATTGTTCAAATTTTTTGTTGGAATTTTTGGGGTAAAGATTCAAAGAGGAAGTAATATGTTCCTTATTAAATACTGCTTGAAGTGTAAGAGCTAGATAGAGTGTTTGAGCAAGCTCATCTGTCAGGCAGATACCTGATTTATCCACATAAATCCAAGTTTGGGGCATAGAAAACAGGTGCATATGTAAAATTTGGGGGGTGAAATTTTCTTGCTTGTTTTGTCCAGAGGGGCATATTTTCAATAGGCCTTAATTATAGAGAAGAATATTGTTTTGCACCCTTCTATTCTTGCCATCTCTCACCCCCAAATACTCCCAACTGAGTGCATGCACATGAGCCAACAGCATGTGCAAATGGATATTCCTCACACATTTGCATATATAGTTGATTTATTCCATATTAACAATAGTATAACTAGGATCAGACTCTGGTCCACACTCCTTATAGACTCATTTCAGCTTACTCAGTGTTACCTGTTTTCCTTTTTTACATCTAAACCATGTGAAATTTGAATTTCACGTTTTGCACTGCTGAACCATAAAATGGCTTATGTTTATTTGAACAGCTTTTTCAAATCTATTGACCAACATGGACTAAATTTCACATATGAAATAAAGCTTGATGCCCAGAAAATCTCATGGGTGAAATTCTGGTCCTATTGAAGTCAACAGCAAAACTCCTACTATTAACTTCATTCAAGCAAGGCTTTAATCTCGTGTGCTAATAAACCTCCCATGTATAGAACTATTGCTTCTTTTCTAAAAGGTATGAGTTTTACATGCATGCATGACAGAAAACTGGCTATTTTATGTTGTGAAAGCATCATGAAGAGCATTGGTTTGAAACTTGGAGATAGTCACTGTATCAAGGATGACAGTCTGGCTACATCTAGGCTGGCGCGCTTTTGCGCCAGAGCTATGCAAATAAGGCTTAGTGTTAGAATATCGCCGAGCCT
>JANRFK010001158.1:36138877-36162582 GCA_030068395.1 Apalone spinifera
AACTTTTCCGTTAAAAGCATTTGTGGAAAATCATGCCAGTGTAGACGTAGCCCCTGAGTCTTAAGAAGAAAATACTATGGAAAACAAACAAATAAAAAAGTTATTAGCTCTTAAATGTCAGCAGAAGATTCATATTGACAGCACTGTGCTATCTGCACAGCCAAATCATTAACAGCAAATACAATGTATTTCAGGACAACAGTAACCAAATTATCACACCCACATTATAAGTTGATTTCATAGATTGTCAATTTGCCTGCTGTACTAAAATTAATATTGTAGAGGAGAGGTGTTTGTCACACAATTGAGTAAAATTGGTTTATATCTTGAGCATCTTTAAGAGATTGCCAGAGGATTTGTATGGAATTTTTTCTGTACTTAGATAAAGTAAAAAGTTGGCATCATGAAAAAAAAAGTCACCCCTATATTTTCTTCATTGCTTTCAGATATGGTAAATGAGGCTCTATGAATGTATTATTAAAATATTTGTTTATTTTGGTCTTTAAATTACATCAAATAATTTCTTTGTAATTGTCAGGCAGAAAAGAATTCTTAAAGAAAAAGGGAAGAAAGGCAAGTTTAGAAAGTCTAGAAAAAAACAATAATTATGGAATGAACACACATGTCCATCCACCCCTTATCTCAGATTACAAATCATTCCATCAGTAATGCCAACGATTATTCTTTCTGAATGACATTTTGTCAGTGTCAGAGCAAGGGGGTTACAATACAGATAAGTAAAAATTACATCTTAATTATATGTGAGGAGGATTAGGATTAATTAGAAATGTGAAAACAATTCTGGAACTCATAAGTGAAAACGGCAAAGTTATTTTTGTTGTTTTATTTTTCCTTTGTTATTAATGCCAGAGATGATGCTTTGAGTTGTTAGAACAGAAATCATTTTATTTTTTAAAGCTAAGCAGAAATTAGATCTGTGAATGAGATCTCTGAAAAAAGCCTGTACTTCCTTCAGGCCCTAGTACTGCAAACACTTACGTATGTTTCATAGAAGCATAGAACTGGAAGGAATCTCGAGAGGTCATCAAGCCCAGTCCCTTGCCATCATGCCAAGACCAATGACCATCTAGCCCAAACCTGAGAGGTGTTTGACTAACATGATGTTAAACCACTGATGATGGATATTCCACAACCTCCCCAGTCAATTTACCTCCCGAGTGGTTCATCACCCGACAGGAGGTTTTTCCTAATGTCCAACCTACATCTCCCTTGCTGCAGATTAAACCCAATGCTTCTTGGCCTATCATCAGAGGTTAAGGAGAATATATTTTTTTTTCTCCATAATTCTTGTGGTAACTTTTTGGGTACTTGAAACCTGTTATCATGTCCCCTCTCAGGCCTTCCCTTTTCTATTTTAAACAAACCCAATTCTTTCAGTCTTCCCTCATAGGTCATTGTGACAGCTTACCCGGCTGTCCCGCTCGTCTCCCTCCTTGGAGTTTATTATTGTTCAGACTCCACTTGGAGGCAGCCTCCTGTCTCTAGCGGGCCCTTGGCCAACCCCCACAACGGCAGGCCCTCCTTCAGTGTCGTTGACGAATTACCATGCTCCCCGAGACAACGGGGGAGCGGAAAGGGGGGCCCGGGCCCACCCTCACTCACGGGCCCCAGCCCAGGGCCCTAAGGACTCGGATCTGTTATGATCCGGTCTGGCTGATGGGGCGTCCTGCCCACCAACCCTTCAGGGTTCTGCCCTGGGCTGCTTCCTTTCCCCTGCGGCTCTCCTCCGCTCCGGGGCTCACCTTCCCTTTTGCTGACAGGATGCCAAATGGCGGGGGGGTATGTGGGGGGGTGGCTGACCGAACTCTCTGGCACCTTGGTGCTGGTTCGCCCGAGCTATCCCAGGCTTCACTCCCGGTGTGCCAAGGCCTCTGCTGTCCTCTCCGTGCACCCCCCTTGGCTTGGTCTGGCGGCGGCGTTTTTTTAACCCCGCGCCGTTTCTGCCCGTCCCTGGGGGCGGGGCACATTCCTCCTGACGTCAAGGGGCAGGGCTATTGCGCACCCACGCAAGCTCCCCTCCCCTTGCAGGTTGCGATAGCGTCCACACATCCCCGCGCTGCGTCGTCTCCGCCCCGCCCTGGTTTACGGAGGGGAGACGTCTCCGCCCCTTCCCCTCTCCCTGCTCTGTACACCTGCGGCGCCGCTTGCCATGCTGTCTGGCCCAGTTAGCCACTGAGCGGCGTGGGAGCAAACGGCGCACCGCCGGGGCGCGTCTCTTCTGGTGCTGAACAAAGCCTGCTCGGCGGGGGCTGCAGTGCGGGGCGAGGACGCCCCGTCACAGTCATGGTTTTAGACTTTTAATCATTTTTGTTTCTCTTCTCTGGACCTTCTCCAATTTGTCCACATCTTTTCTGGGATGTGGTGCCCAGAACTAGACACAATACTTCAGTTGAGGTCTAATCAGCACAGAGTAGAGCAGAAGAATTACTTCTCATGTCTTGCTTACAAGACTCTTGTTAATACATCCCAAAATGATATTTGGTTTTTTTGCAAGTGTCACACTCTTCACTCATATTGAGCTTGTGAATCGCTCTGACTCCTAGATCCCTTTCTGTAGTACTCCTTCCTAGATAGTCACTTACCATTTTGTATTTGTGCACCTGATTGTTCCTTCCTAAGGAACTTTGCATTTGTCCTTATTGAATTTCATCTTATTTGCCTTGCACCAGTTCTCCAGTTTGTCTAGAATATTTTGAATTATAATCCTATCTTCCAAAGCACTTAAAACTCCTCCCAGCTTGGTGTTATCCACAAACTTCACAAGTGTACATTCTATGCCATTATCTAAATCATTGATGAAGATATTGAACAGAACCAACCCCAAAACCGATCCCTATGGAAACCCACTCATGTTGCCCTTCCAACATGACTATGTTCCTGCTGTCTAGGAATAGTCAGCCAGCCAGTTATGCACCCACCTTGTAGTATTTTCCTACTTTGTTAATGAGAAGGTCACATGAGATTTTATCAAATGCCTTAATAAAGTCTAAATATACCATGCCTACAGCTTTCCCTGTATTCACAAAGCTTGTTGTTCTGTCAAAGAATGCTATTAGGTTGTTTTGGCATGATTTGTTCTTTATAAATATAGGTGCTGTTACTTCTCACCTTATTATCTGTCAGATGTTTATAAATGGATTCCGTAATTATTTGCTCTATTATCTTTGCAGGCACAGAAGTTAAGCTGACTGGTCTGTAATTCCATGGGTTGTCCTTATTTCCCTTTTTATAGATGGGCACTATATTTTCCCATTTTCAGTCCTGTGGAATCTTTCCAGTAGTCCAGGACTTTAAAAAAATAATAACTAATAGCTCAGAGATCTCCTCAGTAAGCTCCTTGAGTATTCTAGGATGCATTTCCTCAGGCCCTGCTGACTTGAAGACATCTAATTTGTCTAAGTAATTTTAACTTATTCTTTTATTATTTTAGCTTCGGAATCTGCAATTCCATCTTTACTGGCATTCACTGTATTAGGCATCTAGTCATCACCAACTTTCTTGGTGAAAACCAAAACAAAGACGTCATTAAGCACCGCTGTTATTTCCATATGTTCTGTGATTGTTTTTCCCTCTTCTCTTAGTAATGGGCCAGTCCCATTGCTGGTCTTTCTCTGCATCCCTGCTCCTCTTTGTAGAATGTTTTCTTGTTATCCTTTATATCTCTAACTTATTTGAGTTTGTTTTGTTCCTTGGCCTTTCCAATTTTGCCCCTACATACTTGCGTTGTTTGTTTATATTCATCCTTTGCAATTTTACCTAGTTTCCACTTTTTGTAGGACTTTTTTAATATTATATTTAGATCATTCAAGATCTCCTGGTTAAGTCAGGGTGGCCTTTTATCATATTTCCTCTCTTTCTTATGCAATGGACTAGCTTGCTCTTGTGCCCTTAGTAATGGCAGCTTTTCAAAAAGACAACTGCCTTCAATTGATTTTCCTCTTAGATTTGCTTCCCATGGGATTTTATCTGCCATTTCCTTGATTTTGTTAAACTCTGCCTTCTTGAAATCCATTATCTTTATTTTGCCTCACCCTACCCTTCCTTGCAATCATGAATTTTCTCATTTCATGATCACATTTGCCAAGCTGCCTTTGCCTTTTAATTCTCAGCCAGTTCCTCCCAGTTTTTTGTTTTTAAATCAAATCTAGAACAGCTTCCCCGTTGGTAGTTTTCTCCACCTTGCAAAATAAAATATTGTTCCCAATGCATTCCTAGAACTTGCTGGATAATCTGTGCCCTACTTTGTTACTTTACCAACAGATGTCAGGATAGTTGAAGTCTTGCATCACTGCAAGGTCCTGTTCCTTGGATGATTTTGTTACTTGCTTTAAAAAAGCCTCCTCCACCTCTTCTTCCTGATTAGGTGATCTGTAGTAGACCCCCCCCCCATATCATCATCATAGTCCTTACCCAGAGACTTTCAACAAATGCGTGACCCAATTCCATTTGAACCTCAGTCCTAATGTATACATTTTTTATATATAAGGCAACACCTCCACCCTACCTTTTCCCTTGCTTATCCTTTCTACCCACCTCTATTAGCATTCCAGTCATGCGTATTACTGGCACATCAACTTTGCTTGATATCACTAAAATCAATCAGACTATTGAGGGTAAAGTCTATTTTAGAATGCAAATTTATCACTGATATGAAAATAGACTTACTGCACTCTATGTAGAGCAGGTCCCTCAAGTATACTGACTATGTATTATGAAGTTGTTTTTACTGTGACTTCTCATATCAGAGGTAGATTCAGTGACACTTGGCTAGAATAGCCGTACACTATGGCTACGTCTACACTGCAGGCTTCTTGTGCAAGAACTGTTTTGCACAAGAGTTATTGCGCAAAAGGCCTTGCGCAAGAGTGCGTCCACACTGCCATGTGCTTTTACGCAAGAGATATGCTTTTGCGCAAGAACATCCATGGCAGTGTAGACGTTCTCTTATGCAAGAAAGCTCTGATGGCCATTTTAGCCACATGTCTACACTGCCTTCTTGCGCAAGAGGGCTTATTCCTCATGGGGAGAGGAATAACTCTTGTGCAAGAAGCCCTCTCTTCTGATGCTTTACTGTAAATTTATTTGTGCAAGAACATGCATGGAGAGTTGACGCTCCGCAAGTTTTTGCGCAAGAACAGCTGTTCTTGCGCAAAAAGCCTGCAGTGTAGATGTAGCCTGTGAGTAGTCCCATCAGAACATGTAACAGCATCAGAAGCTAACCTTTATATTGTACACACAATGCGATGAATATATTTCTACTGTAAATAGTACCAACTTTGCCTGCTTCTACTAATAGGTATGTGGGTTAATAATTTTGTTCTTGTGTGATTCAAGTAGTGTCTGGAAGCTGCCTTTCATACACACACTTTGATCCAAATTTATAAGGACATGAAAGCAAAAGACATTTTAGAATGTTAAGCAATGAGAATTTAAACATGAGTTTAAAAATATTCCTCAGTTTGCCAATGAGAACTCTTTACTCATGCATGCAATCTCCTTCATACTATTAAGTCATAACAATAAATGGAATTGTTGCCTGCAAATTAGCTGTTAAAGAAATGTGGTGTTTGGTTTACATACTTCTGATGGATACCTAGACTTTGTTGACCTGAACCAGTCTGTAGTCTATGTAGTCACAATAGGTGTTAAAAACTTAATTCAGTTACAACCTGAATTCTTCAAACAAAAACCTACTCTGAATTTCCATTATATTTTATTATATGAAAATGTTGAGGAGTTGATGTTGTTTTACCTAATGGTAGCTTAATAGCTTGTTTGGGACAAAGAAAAAGATGGCACAGATGCTAAATGTATTAAAGGTTGCGGTTTTAAATTTATTAGTTAGATCACAAACTAATTAACAAATTTACTTATACATTCTCAGGAAATTAGTTCTTACTCAAAAACTAAGTGCAATAAGATTGGAGTAGTGAGACTAAGTACCCAGAGATTGAATTCCTGTGCAGAATGGAACTGAATCTCAACTATTGAGCCAGGACTGGCACCTTTGGAATGTACAGTGAAGCTAAGTAACTATTGGGTGATTGATTAAAGACATTGTATTTGGCGTGCTAGCGACTTGGATTGGGATGGGAAAAGTAACATTAAGGATTATGTGAGACAAGGTCATGTAACTAGAGATGGTGTAATGCTAGTAAGAAATTCCCTTGTAATATGCCATGTTAACCATGTAACTTAGTGACACATTTTTCTTTCAGTTTCTGTGACTCCTAGCTGTATCCTTTCCTCACTTCTTTCTCTCCTACATATTCCTGATATATGATACAGATTGCACCTCCACAAACCAGCACTCTTTGGTCTGGCAACATCCGTGGTCCAGTAGAATGTTGCCAGACCAGAGAGCCCTGAGAGCCTAGTGGCAGGAGGGCCAGCATCCAGCAGTGGGGATGAAGCCGAAGCCTGAGGCCGCGAGGCTCAGGCCAGAGCCTCTAGCAGCCTACAGCAGCACGTTTGGGCCAGAGCCTATGATGGTCCGTGGCAGTGGGTTTGAGGCCAGAGCCTGTGGCAGCCTGCAGCAGCAGAGCCATGGCAAGAGCCCTATGCAGCTCATGGCCGTGTGCAGCAGCAGGGCCAGAGCCAGAACCTGAGGAAGCCTGTGGCACTAGGATTGGGGCCAGAGCCGCTGGCAGCCTGACTGGAGCATTCTCATTGTACACACTTTGCACTCCCATTGCACACGTCCCATGGCAGCACTCCCATTATACAGGGCTCTGGTCTTGTTTTCCTAAAGGAGAAAAAACAGTTGGGAAGGAGAGATGGGGGATTCCTTTATACCAAAGTAAGTAGTAGAAAATGGTTTCTTGTATTGTTATGTGTTATTGGCTCCGTTAGGATAGAAAAGGTGTTTTGGTGAGAGCCCATCCTTGCCATGAGACTTTTTTATATGGCAAAGCTCTTTGGATGGTCAAAGCAAATGTCTGTTTTATCATGTTTTACCCCAGTGAGGTCTGGCTACTACTCTGGTCTTAGTATTGGGTATTATAAGATCTTTACATGACTGATGCAAGAGGCTATATTTATATACTATATTCTTCTTTACTTTCCTATTTTAGGTGTATGTGTATAGGCAATATACTTTATGGATCTCTGAATATCCATGTGCTTATGTGTATGTCTGTGTGTCAGTGTGTGTGTGTTTTTATATATGCATATGTATGCTGAAGGTATCCATATATTGTCTGCTTTTTCAGAGGTGCTTTGCACCCAGTTCCCACTGCTTGCATCCATCTACACTCTCATAGATACACTTTCATATTAAGAGAAGTAGGACATAGGTATAGGTTGCCCTATTAAGCATGTAAACCATTCCCTGCCCTCTCATAAATCATGTTACCCATCCCTAAATGTTCATAGATTTGTTATTTTAGCTGTGAATTACAAACCTTCTCCTATTGGAGAAGAGTTTCCATCCATCAGACTCTTACTGCTGCTCAGTCACTTGATAATGATGTCATTCTACTATTGAAGCACCAAGGGGGGGAAATTGCAAAGAATTTTTTTACAAGAACTGACTGAAAGCCTTGGTATAGTCATCTATGGAAACAAATAAATAAAGGCCAGACAAGTATGAATTACAGTCCCTAATTCCATATCTGGAACTTGCTGACTGTCCAGATCCCTTGAGATTCATTCGCTTTCTCTTATTCTGTTTAAGATGTCACCATAACTTGACATTTCAACTGAAGCTCGTCATCCTGCTAATATATGTACTATCCACAGGTTTTATTAGCTAGGAACAACATTTTTTCCTCAAGAAAAGTGCAAAAGGAAAAGTAGTTTCATAAAATTTTATAGAGAATTCATTACTATCTTTTTCTTACCATAAAACAGACATTAAATATCGATTTAGCCAGATCACAGTCTACTGGTTGAGCACTAAGGAAAAGAGCAAGAGCTTGACTAACGCTGAGTGTTTTCTACCGGGGAAGCAGAGCTGTTCCTTCACATAAAAATATCTTTCAAAATTGTATATGTATCTGTGATATGCTGCCTCACATGTCATGGAGAAACAGCACTGCACTGTGTGCCTTTCACTGACTGACTGTTACATTTATCTATGAGATATGTTTGTATGGCAAGCATAAAAACCATGGTATGGAGACTGTGAATGTTTAAGTGAGGAAGGTCTAATGTATTGTATATTTGCTGGAAAACTATGATACCATTGTCACAAAATATTGCTAATATTAGAATGTATTAGGCCAATCAAAGGAAAAAGGAAGATAGTACAGAGTGTTTGAATACTCCCAGTATAGACACAACTGAGTCCAATGGAATATATTAATGTTAGATAGAAACAAATGTTTAGGTTGCAAAATGAAATACTCAAAAATATGCAAATATGAAAACTAAGCTAGTCTGTACAATTGTATATGCATATAAAATTGCACACACATACAAATTATACAGATGTAAAAATTATCTTATGACTGCAATGGACAGTAATTCTGAAACATATAAACCAGTAGAAATTTTATACTCATATACTTAACAGTGTTGATGACTGGTAACCACTTTATAATGATATAACCACCAATGCATTATTTAGCACAGCTGTATGAATGTAAGAATTCATACATGAATGTTATTACAATACTGGGAGAAAAGCAAAGTCCTGAAATGTATTAAATTCAGTTCCTGTTATCAAGTACGGTTATTTATTTTGATTAACACAAGCTATACATACAATATAACTTAGTTATGTAGTTAATAGTAGTCAATGTATGTCAAGTGTATCATTAATATACCAGTGCAAAATGTGTGATGCACTGCAGCCAAAAACTTTGGTGGAAAGCTTCTGCAATGATATCTTGGTCTGTTAATAAAAAAAGAAAACAGAAACAAAAATATTTTTACTTGCTCATGTCCCCACTGCATCTTGTATATAAATATAAAGCTACAGAAATGATAGGATGGGTAAGATTTTTACAGACTGATGCCCTCAGAAGGAGACTTTTATCCTAATTTATTGCCGTGGATTCAAATAATGTGAATGCTAACGTAACCGTAGTATTCCAAAAGCTTCAAAGGTTATAGTTTGTAATCTATGCAAATTGTTTTTGAATGATTTAGTTCATTTATAATCTAGCTCATACAACACAGACCTTTGTTTTATTTTCCTTCTTAAATCAAAAGCTTTAATGCTTTCTGTTCACTTAAGCACAACAATAATATTAACAGGAAAGTAATGGCCTTTTTCTCTCTATGAAATGTTTATGAAGTATTTGTTTATCACAATGTACTGGCTTGTTAATTGTTTCGTTACTTGCTTAAGCAAGCAAATAACATGGGAAGGATTGTACCATTACTCTGAAACTAAACGAAGTGGCAGTAAATGCACTATCAATTTCAAGTTAATAGTTTTTCCCTGTGGCTCCAATGAATGGGCAATCTGGAACCTAAGAGACAAAGAAAAACCTGTGTGACAGATCTAAAGGCCAGGGCTTCACTAAAACACAATCCACTCCTCCTCAGATGGTAACTGTTGAAATCAGCATGGGCTGCATGATTTCAGTGTTCCTGCAGTTCCTGCTTTAGTCCATTTTTCTATACTCCATTTTACACAGAATCTCCTCTTTCTGGTAGCCATATAAATTGTGAGATGTTGCCTTGGAAACACAGCTGTGTGCATGCAGTTGTTGTAACTGTGCTTGTTACCTTTCTTTTATTAGAAAAGGTTTTCATAGTTTTTCCATATTTGCCCAATGTTTTCTGATACTGTAACTATTTGTGGCAATATAACACACAATAGCCTTAACGTAATGAAGTGTGCCAAGAGTATCATCCTGGCTGTGGGGTCCTCTTCGCTACTAATCCCCAAACCACCATCACTTCCTTTTAATTTAAATGTCAGTAGTAACATTATGCAAAATTAAGCCCATATCATTCACTCCCTTGGAAAGACCTGTGGGGTGGGATAGTGGGAGGAGGGAATCTCTGCAGGAATTCTTCATCATAGATCTCTGCCACCTTCGCCCTGAAAGGTGGAAATTTTGCGTTGGAGGGAAAAGTCCATGGGATGTAGACGGATTACCTATGAATCTATGAAAGACCAAAAGGCATGGAAACTACATGCCTCTGCACCAGCTCAGGGGCCCTGTTCTTCTTACTAGCACAGGGAGACACAGGAAATGCTCTTCTTTTCACAAGTGTTCCTTGGACACTTTTAGGCTATGCCACACTGCATTGTAGTTCGAAATAAGATACGCAATTTGAGTTATGCACCACCAGTATCTCACGTGATGGAGCTGGCACCATTGGAAAATAGGAAGGATAAGGGAGCCCCTGAAGATAAGGTGCTGGAGTGGGTCCTCCAGTGGTGTAATGAACATGACATCTGCCTCCAAAGCTCAACATTGAAAGCTCAAGTCCCCTTCTCTATGGGGGCAATTGGGCTGTGCCACCAGATTCCCCAGGTCTTGAGGTGTGTCCACATAGTGTCAAATTTTGCTATTCTGAAACATCCCTTACTGCTTGCTTATAGAAAGAGGTTTTCAGGGACATCAGACTAGCAAGCCTGAAATAACAAGCTTGCTGTTAAGATACAGAATAGCTGTTTCGGGATTCTCCAGTATCCTGAAATAGTGTTGCAGTGTAGACATAGCCTTCTATCATGGTAGAGATAAGAACATAAGAATGGCCATACTGGGTCAGACCAAAGGTCCATCTAGCCCAGTATCCTTTCTTCTGACAGTGGCCAATACCAGATACCCCAGAGGGAGGGAACATATGATCCCTCTCCTGTCATCCATTTCCAGACAAACAGAGGCTAGGGACACCATTCCTACGTATCCTGGTTAAAAGCCGTTGATGAGACCTAACCTCCATGAATCTATCTAGCTCTTTTTGTACCATGTAAAAGTCCTAGTCTTCACAACATCCTCTGGCAAGGAGTTCCACAGGTTGATCATGTGCTGAGTGAAGAAAAACTTTCTTTTGTCTGTTTTAATCCTGCCGCCTATTAATTTCATTTGGTGATCCCTTATATTGTGGGAATAAGTAAATAACTTTTCCTTATTCACTTTTTCCGCACCAGTCATGATTTTATAGGCCGCTAGCATATCCCCCCCTTAGTCTCGTCATTCCTAAGCTGAAAAGTCCAAGTCTTTTTAATCTCTCTTCATATGGGACCTGTTCCAAACTCCTAATCATTTTTGTTGCCCTTTCCTAAACCTTTTCCAATGCCAATATAACTTTTTGAGATGAAGCGACCACATCTGTACACAGTATTCAAGATGTGGGCATACCATGGTTTTATATAAAGGCAATAAGATATTCTGTCTTATTTGCTATCTCTTTTTTAATGATTCCTAACATTCTATTTGATTTTTTGACTGCCGCTGCACACTGAGGGGATGTTTTCAGAGAACTATCCACAGTGACTCCAAGATCTCTGTCTTGAGTAGCTGTAGCTGAATTAGTCCCCATCACGTTGTATGTATAGTTGGGGTTATTTTTTCCAATGTGCATTACTTTACATTTATCTACATTAAATTTCATTTGCCATTTTGTTGCACGTACTGTCTTTGTCAACTACTTTGATGCTATCTTTGTCAACTAACCACTGAAGTGTAGAAGAAGGGCAAGATGGGATCCCTCTAGCCTTGTTCCAACACAATGTCATTTTGCTTCAGAGCCCTCACATTGTGCTTCCGGCTGCTGCACAGATCCAGTACTCCTCTTAAAGGTTTCCTCAGGGCCCTGTGGGAAACAGGGAGAGTGTCATGGGGATGTATGAGCCCCTGTCAATGTTGCTGATGTCAGAAGACCTTCAAATGGAAGCGGGTGTCTCCTCTTTGAACAGCTGCAGGTGCTTTGATCTGACTATTATTTAGGAGTTGTTTGAGTATTTGGGAGAAGTTAAGTCAGGTAAGAAATAGCACTGATGTTTTGTGCATGTGTTTGCTTTTTTTAGTCAAGGCTTCTAATTGCTATCATATTTTCATTCCATATACCTGTCAACTGCACCAGTTTGGCTGGCATAGCCCTGTTTTTATATTGTTGCCTGCCAGTAAAGCAGCATAAAGAATATTGTAATAGTTTATTTGTTGCATGTTGTTCCCCTACCGATATGCTGACTGCTGAGCTTGTCAGTTTCCTCTGTATGTGACATAAGCTGTTAACAGGTGCAGAGAAGGATAGGCAGGCATAAACTTTTAACTTGCATAACAGACACAAAGAGAGTCTGGAAGCACAGCAGTTACAAGAAATGCTGCCATCTGCAACGAGATATTCAAAACATTGATTTCTTCTTTCCCTGTGTGTCTCTCCCCACCTCCCTTCTGAAAATCATCTAGCCCATTGTAATATGTATTTGTGTGTTTGCCTGTATACTGACAGTGAATATTGTTTAATTTGGAAGTAAAGGTTTTATGACTCTCCATTGAGCTGAAGACTTGAGTCAAATCAGTAATTAAAATCACAATATTAATTGGTTTTTTTTTTTGTGATCAAACTGAAGGTTAACTGGATTCACATTGAAGGAATGGGAAAGGTGATATTGCAGAGTTAAAACCTATGGTTAGAGTTGCTCATTGTAGTGCAATCAAAGCATGTCATTTTGCGTCTTTTTTTAAATATTATCTTTTCTTTTCAATTTTTTCTCAAATGTGGTCCTGTCTTATGTAAAAGATTTGGGCCCTGCATAAGTTGTGTGTTGGCAAGCAGTTTATTAAGACTTCTGATAAAGAATGCAGGGTTGTTGCAGCCATTACTCACAGGCTGATGGGAGAATCCTAAGGAAGACCAGGCTCACAGTCCATTGTCTGGCTAATGAGCCATCAGCCCTGTCTAGCTTTTTGATTCTTGGCCCTGAAGAGCTAGTTGTGGGTGACATCCAAAATAGCACAGTTGAAATACAGATACATGGTCACTGTTCCTTACTTCAGACACAGAAAGGATAAGGCATACAAATTGGACACTCACATTTGGCAAATCAGGCCTTTCCAATGATGTTTCATTTGAGCCATCTTGCATAAAGTTCATCTCAGTGATGTCATATCCATGTCATAAGCATATTTGCATAAATAATGCTGTGTGGAATGTTATAAGTATTTCCTAGTAAACCTGGGACCTTTTAACTGCATCACTGCCCTGTACCTCTTCAGCCTCTGTAGTGTGCTCTGAAGTTCTGGCAAGCCACTGCATGGTAACATGCCAGCTGCACAGGCCAGGGAAGTAAGTGTGATTTGTTCTACAGGCCCAGTATATTAAGCAGCTGTTAAATAAGGGATGTGTGCTCTACCATCCAATCTAAATGTCAGTGCAAGGATGCCCAGGCTGGCACAACAGGCAAGCTCAGTGGTATCTGAGCACCTCAGTTGATATCCCAAGGCGTAACCCGTCACAACAATACATATTGCATTTGAGCCGAGAAAATGTGTCCTTTAACAGATAGCCTAATAAACTGCTTGCAAACACATACACATTTTCACCCGCAGACTTCAGATAGGAAACTGTTTATCCCATGAAAAGTTAACACCACAAATTCCCTACCTGCTCTGTTTTAGCTTCTCCATGGTTAATATTACTGTAATCATTTTGCAAAGGATTACTGGATTAACTCCTGAATATCATTAAGCCCACAGAGATGCGAGAAATTAGACAGATGGTGTCAGTTCCTCATCTCATAACACAGTAGAGCTTGGGATTCATCTACAAAGCAGAAGCTATGCATGGGCGGCCTACTTGAGCCAGCTTGCATACAAGTTAGTGGGCATGCCAATAGCAGTGAAGACAGTGTCAGACAAGCTTCAGCTTAGGTAGAAGAAGCTTGGCATAGATTCTGGGCACATACTTGGCTTGCTAGCCTGCTCTGAAATCCCCATTGTGCTGGTTTCATTGGCATTCTTACCTGCTCTAGTTGGATTCATGCCAGCTTGGGTTGGCCTACCCCTAGGCACAGCTTTAGTAATATGGACTCTTAGGGGGTGAGGATGGTCAATGGTATCTTTGGACCCCTTGCTTAGTTCTAGCCCAGATAGTGGTGTCATAGTGCTATTAGGGCGACAGCGCCACCCAGTGCCATCAGGCTACAGGAGATCCTATTCCTCAAGCATGGCCCCTCCACCACCAACCAGGAAGGGATGGCGGTTATAGCCACATATCTCCCTACATAGAGGGACCTGGACTGGCTGGCTTTAGGATCCTTTTCTGTTAGAGAGTGACACAATGTGGCTGGAACAAAATCTAGGATCAGAGTTATCATTCACATCTCAGTGGATTATGGCATGTATCACTAAAGCGGCAAATGTACGGTAGAGTTTATGTTGGAATATTAAAATAAACAGTATGCAGGGTGCCCTGTGGACGCTTAAATAGTTTTGACTTTGAGTAATGTTTATTTAAGCAGTTATGGTGGATGCCATTAAAAAGTCAATATTAGCAAGAGATGCCACAATGCAGTGTCTACAATATCACCCATTATTATCTGTTCTTACCACAGGAGAATACTGTTATATCACAGATACAGTTTTAGCTGTAAAATATAGATATTGAGCTCCAAAGTTCAAATAGTTTTTCTAGTTGAAGCACCAGTAATTCTTTTAAAGGTTTTTTTTTTAAGGTTGAACCATTAGCACTTGATGGAAGTGAGCTGTGAAAAGCACTGCACCACACAGTCCTATTCTGAGCAGATTCCCCTCCTGGGAGGATGCCACTAGTTACTCCAGATGAATTAGACCTACGCTCTTGGGACATAACATATCTCAGCTTTGCACAGTTTTTCACTGAGTTGAAAGGGCTCTTGGGATGGAAAAAGCAATTTTCAATTGTAAAACACTGTTCTTCACTAATGTGTAAAAATGTGAACATTTCAGGTGAACTGCTGAATATTTCTGAGCCTGAGTAAAGCTGGAAAAAAGCCCCAAATATGCTAGTTTCGTATTGGATGCTAGTTTCACAGCACTCTGCTAAAGGCAGTTAACACCATCAAAAGAATTCTGTGGGACTTCCCAGAGATCAAGATGGCAACACTGTACACTTCTACACCGATTGTAAATGGGAAACTCCAATGACCTGTTTCAGAAACAGTCCCTCCCCCATCCTGAAGCTGAACAAGTATTCAGCTCATAAAGTAAAACATTTTCTGCTCACTGAATCTATTTGAATGTCTTGAATTTTTAAACCTTTGTTCAATCATAGCTGCTGCTGCAAATCAACAGGTATTTGCAGTGTGGGGAGGAGCAAGTGAGTGTGCTGGAAAGAGAAAAAGATGAATGGAATAAAAAAAATGCAAAAAAGACACAAATTAGGACTGTTTGACTCTCAGTCCTTCTTAAAAAAGATCATCATAAACAAACTCGCTTAAATTATTTCCCTGTGAGAAAGGAGAATGTTGCACTTGCTAAAAACAACTGTATCTTGCTTCATCCACTTTATATTTCTCCAATAGACTTTCCTCCCTATCATATTTCAGCTGTCGAACTCCAGAGCAGGAAAGCTAGCAGTTTTACAGATGATGTTCTGCTTTGCCATTTTTGATTGCAATTGCATCTGACAGCCCATGTTTGCCTATCTCTGAGATCTTCACAGATTAATTTCCATCCTGGCACTGAGGACCCATATCAGGCTATTAAATATACAAGGACGCAGCGAGCAAATGCCTGTCAGCAACCTGAAGACACTTTGGGTCTTGAGAGCCTTTAGAGATTTTGTGAAGTGACAAGAAAAGAAGATACCGCAGTTAGCTGTGCCTGAGGGTGAAGTGTGGGTACTATTATTGTATCCTTACAAGCTGGCACAGGATTTATGATTGTTTCTTCCCAATGCTTACTCTTTGCTCTGATGGTGTACAATGCCTTTTCCTCTCCCAAACACTGTTTCAACAGAAAAGATAATAAATACCACTTATTCCCTGTGAAAATAGGAGCACTAGAGGATGCTACACATAATATTTTCTGTTGTTGTTTAGACCAATGATGAAATTGTAAATAGTACTGAGCAGAAAGTGCCTTACAACTACATGCTACAGACCTATAGATATGTCATACAATGAGAGAGTTCTCTTCATAGAACAGCAATATCAACTAGGTGCTCTAACTTGCACCTAACATTTTCAAAAAGGTTATTGAGTAAGTAGTGAAAATCCAGATCCAATTTCTTGAACTGTTTTCTATAGCTTTTGAGCTCTAGGTATAGCACAGAGACAGGCTTGACCTTGCAGGTGTATGGATACAGCAGAGTTAGACATCCAGGCTGCCTTAGTAAGACCTATCAGCTGCTTTCCGTGTTAAGGAACACGGGATATTGTTGGATCACCTGCAGAACCTGGCAATGTTGGATGCGTCTTGCTTTTAGGTGGCACTATTCATCCCTTCAGAGAAGTATCATGGGATATGGGTATTTGCAATATCCAGCAAATATAAATGAAGTTTAAGGTCTCATGTCTTGCAACTCTGCAGTATTAGAAATGGGAGATTTATGCTACAGGAAAAGAGAGACACTCACCTGGTGTGTCACAAAGTAATTGCTTAAGCTGCAGGAGAGCCAGGGATGTTGGACTTGAAATTCCTGATAGTGACAGCATTGGGAAGCTGGTAGGAGCCCTTAGTATTAGTACAGTGGTGTAGTAACCTACTGATAACATCATTGTGCTTTTTATCTGGAAAAAAGGACAGTTAAATTTCTAAAGGTGGCTGCTTTTGCTACAAACATCAGCAACCTTGCCATAGCAGTGAGGGTGTTAGATTTTGATGGAAAATGTGAAGGATCTTCTATAACTTTTCATTAACTTCCCATATTAACAATGTTCATTAATAATTCACTGATGCATTCTGTCTCCACAAAGCAATTTTAATGGCACTACAAATGCATTTTTGCATCTCTTTCTTTGAAACCAATAAGGTACAATGCTTGTTTGTTGCCAGTTAAAGAAAAAATCAGTAAAAACTCCTTTCTTACAAAAGACAGACAAATAGTTTACTAAAACTCCAAATCTTGGTTGGAAGTGTGACATTTATCATGTCCTTAACTGTTTTGACAAGATGTGCTAACGGCACAGAGCAGTGATGCCTTTGTGTTGTACCTTGTTGACCACAGTTCTCAGGTGCTGGGAGTAAAACCAACTCTGCCATTTAGTTGTGTGAAAAGCTGACAACCTGTTGCTGGGAGGCACAAGGCTAATTTGGCTGATATGACAATGGTAACATAGCAGAGTTTGGCAAATCTATTCTTCAGTTCAAACCCATATCTAACAATATGAGTGAAAAATTTATCTTTATTTAAGAATTGCCAAAATCTGTGGCATCCAGGCCCAGAATTGCTAACTGGATGCTTTCTTTATGAGCTTACACAGTCCTACCAAAGGAGAACATGACTTTTTCAGAATATTGCCAGTACCATTAGTTCCCAAGCTCAGAGAAACATAATTGGATATTTACCAGAAACAAGTGTTTGATAGAAAGACAAGCTAGGGTAAATATCCAGTGCTGACAAATTATAGATGAGCTACTGAGTTAGGTAAAGCAACAGACTTCCAAACTGTTTAGATCTGATGTTGGTTGGTACCCAAAGCTAGGCAGGCAGACTGGTTGTATTCAATCTTTGCAGCTTCCTTCTGGGATCTTGTGGGCCTGCTGCATCTGGCCACAAGAAGGACGATATGAGAGGAAAACAACAGTACAGATGAGGGCCTCCAAATGTACTAAAGATGACTCTCTGGAAAGGCCATTTTAGAAACCAGAGATACCTGATCCTCCAAAGGCTAGAGAGCTTACCAGCAACCACTTAGTGCCTTTTTGGTCCAGATAAAAGGATCTGCATGGCCTCAGCAGATCAGTCTTTTCTCTGGGCACTGGGGCTGTGTGGGGATTTGCAGGGAGCGAGAGGACCTAAGAACCCGAGTTGAGAGTGAAGCTAGAAGGACCAGACTGGGAGAATCCCAGGAAGCAGCAGCAATGAATTAAATCAAGCCGAACATGGCTGCTGTTTATAGGGGTTCTGGGCTGGAACTCAGCATAATGTTCTGGCCCATGTCCCCCCCAGCAGCCATAGGTAAAGTGATGTAAACCCCAAGAAGGGGCTGGAGCTTGAAAAAAGGGGCTGCATTTAAAGTTCCCAGAGCTGGAGTTGAAAAGTCTTGCTAAGGCAAATAGACTGCTTATTGCTTAGACATTTCAATACTCCAGATGGGGTTCATTTGGACTTTGTTACTTGGCTGGAGTGCCAAGCCACAGAATACTCACCAAGGTTGGCTGGTAGCTTGCAGGAAGCACGAGGGGTGAGAGAAGATCACAATGAGACACTGAAGAGATGTGTACCCCTATAAAATAAAACTCTATTAGTGAAAGTGAGTCCAGTGCTATGAAACTACAAGGGGTTGCATGCAGGAGAAGATTAGACACAACATAATTAGGGAGTGCCAGCCAGTAGACGCTGCTCTTCAGTTCAAGCATTTCATATGCAACAGTGGGTAATAATTTATTTACCCAGGAATTTGATTAGCATTTCTGATGCATAACAGATATCTGGCTGGAGGATGTTGCAATTTTCCCTCCGTTTATTTAAGCCCAGATGTCTCCAGACAGTTTGCTGGTTCATATGAATCTAAAGGCCTGGGAGAGGTTCTGTACCACTGGGTCTTGAATCTCATCTTAAAAATAGGAAGAAGTGAGTCTTCTGCCCTAAATTGGTTTTGAAAGTTTGTATATCTTTTATCAGAGTCCCACGACAGGATTCAGGAGAGTTTTAAAGAGAGCACATTGCCCATAAGTTCCATGATGCGCACTACCAGTGGATTTCCATGTAAAATTCAATCTTGTTCTTTTTGACCTGTAAAGCCTCTAAGTTGTTGGACTCTGGTTACCGGAAGACTATCTTGCTATCCTTGTGTGATGTTGTTACAGTTACAAACCTGTTTGATGCCTAAAAAAGATTTGGAGAGAATGGTTTTCGCTTCACCATTGGTACTTCAAAGTCTGGACATTCTCATCTTGAGGACACACTGCAAGACTTAGCTTTCTCCCTCCACCATTTATTTCTGAAAGTGTGAGCTTGATTCGGGGCCAGAGTTTGTTTTGGAATTGAAAAAGTGTGTAAATGTGCTTTTTTCCCCACTATCTATGAAATGTGTTTGCAAAGGAAACATTTATTTTTCATTACATGCCTTGAGATTCTGAGATGAAAAATGTGTTTGTGAGTACATGTGGGAGGTGTGTGTAGACACACACACAAACAACAACGAAGAATGAACTTACATCAGCATGGATGTGAAAGGGTGAGTTTTTAGGGTCATTGAACACTGTAAGAGTGCCCATTGTATCAGAGTTTCAGAGATACCTATGTTAAATGACTTTGTGCTGTTCCACTGTGAAAATTCATTGTGCTCAATTGCCCTCAAAATTTCTCATTTTTCACCTGTATTGTTGCAGTCTACTGACTGCACATTGGGCTGCAGTACAAAGCATGTAGGTACATAGGTTCAGGACCTCTAAAGGACTCATTTTATATTGCCAGCAAGGTTCCTATGTGCTTCTTATTTACTGAATAGAGCGTTTCTGTATCTAATTTTTATATTTATCACACTTTAAAAGGTGTGAAATAGGTTTCACCAAGCTAGTTTAAAACTTGGGAGACTTCTGCGCTACAATGAAGTACAGTTCTCTGTATGTCATATGTCAGAAGTACATAACAGCAGAATGAGAAAAATAGGTCTATCAGGCTTTGGCCTCTAATCTCTAATAAGATCTCTGATTCAGAGAAACCCAAAGTACATCAGACCCTTTCAGTTTCTCTCTAATTCTATTCATGACTTGATGGAAACTGCCAGTAACAAAAGTTACATCTTTGGCTTGTGACTCAATGATAAATCCATACAGCCCCACAAGAGTTGGTTAGGGTTTCTTTTTGTGGTTCTATATGTGAGTACCTATCCCCAACTCTTGGTACCTTTTCAGAATTAAAAAAAAAAACCCACAAAAACCAAATATTTTAATTTACTAGCAGCACTCTCTAGACAAAAATGATCAACCAGAAAACCGACATGTTTACCTATCCCCTCTACTCACCATCCTCCAAATCTCAAGAGAGTAACCGAATATGGCCATGTGCCCTTCAGTTAAACAGACTCCATTGATGCAAAGGACTATTCCTCTAATTAACCAAAGTAATTTTAGCTTGACTGGATAAGCTGATCACAACTACAGCAGTATTGCATGAGGTGAGAAGTGAGTACTGTGTTTGGAGGCACTCAGATATTATAAGTACCAATATAAGAACCTGCTTAGTAGATAGGTGCATCTACCTATCTACAGGTAGACAGGAAAGTGAGTCCTGAGACATTGGGGCTATGTCTAGACTACACCTCTCTGTTGACAGAGAGATGTAGATTAGGCATGTTGAAATTGCTAATGAAGCAGGGATTTAAATATCCCATGCTTCATTAGCATAAACATGGCCGTTGCTTTTTTTCAAAACGTAGCTTTTTCAAAAAAAATGGCAGTCTAGATGCAGATCTGTGGAAAAAAACCTCTTTTTTGACAGATCCTGTATTCCTCAAAAAATGAGGTTTACAGGATCTGTTGAAAAAGGGTTTATTTTCGACAGATCCGCATTTAGACTGCCAGGGTTGTTTTTTTTTTAAAACTCAGTTTTGAAAAAAAAAAAGCAGTGGCCATGTTTATGCTAATGAAGCATAGGATATTTAAATCCCTGCTTCATTAGCAATTTCACGTGCCTAATCTACATCTCTCTGTCGACAGAGAGTTGTAGTCTAGACACAGCCTGGGAATTTAACTAGGTCAGAGTATACATGGCTGAAATTTCCCTGGAATTTCATTTTCATCAGTCTACAAACCAGGATGTAGACTTACAGTTTAGTATGGGCACTGTGTCTAGCACATCTGCTATGGCAAATAGTGCCACAGGATAGTTAATCACAACAAATGCTTAGGAGGAACTTAATTTTGTTTACAGTCAGAAAGAATGCCAGCTGCATAAGTTCCTCCTATCGTCTTGCTAGGACATTGATTCGATTTAGTTCAAGGAGAGGAAAGCTACTGAATCACCACCTCTGCTTCCTTCGGAACCTAGGCGTCCACTGGGTCTCACATATGCAAGTATTGGTCCAGCCTGATATTACTTAGTTTGTGAGATGACATTATATATCATAAGTAGATAAGTATAGTAATTAGATAATTCATTAATAACTTGAAATCAGATTTCATGTAATGATGAAGGTCCTTTTGTTAATTTACCTTAAGTCCTCTTTGCACTGCTGTGCCAGTTGTAAGAGTCTTTAGTGGAAATGAAAATTTGGTCCTAAAATTCTCTTTCAGATGGAAACAAATATGAACACACTCAGATATTACATTTTGATCAATAGTCTCTTCGATCTATTTACTCTCCCTTCATGCCATCCCTGCTCTGTGTGAATCTATAAGTCATCCTTTTACCTACAGGGAAAGACAGGTGTTACACTTAGCTCAGCTCTTTTAAGTAAAACCTAATTCCGTTTTTTCCTTTTGAAAGTTGTGTTTGTCTTTTCTCTCACTGACTCAATGATTTCTTCCAGAGGACTTTGTGAAGAAATGACAATGAAGAAAGAATTCAGACAAAAAGAAAAACAAACACCGCTCCTCGCCAAAAATCCCACAGCACGGACACTTCAAGTGTCCTATTATCACATGGCCTTGATTTACCTGTAGACAAGTGAGAGAACATGACATTCTTCGTCTGCATTCAATCTTCAGACTCTCTGGCAACTCTATCAGGAGTGGGTTTTTTAATGACTTTGGAATTAGACTTGAAACTATTACACCAAGTGTTCAGTTCCTCATCTCCTTTACATTTAGTCTCCAAGGGTTCCTTTTCAACTATACAACACAAAATTGGCTTGTGCTCTGAACCAGAGACATGGGACAATTGCACACTACCACCAGGGTGCCTCTAAGAGGCAATGCTTCCTATCTCACAAGCCCAAAGTCTGAGTACAGCAAAAAAACTTTTAATAAAAGGAGGGAAGTAACTCAGCCTTTCTTTGGGACCATACCACAAACAGAGCTCATAAATATAAACCATGAGCAAAAGACCCACCCCCAAGTAAGTTGGTCCTTTTTCTTCAGGTTCTTAAACTCAGCAACCAAAAATCACGTTAATAAACTCAACATGTTAATACAGGCAGGGGACTGAATGGCTAAGTAGCAGTTCTGCAGAAAAGGACCTGGGGATTACAGTGGATGAGAAGTTGGATATGAGTCAACAGTGTGCCCTTGTAGCCAAGAAGGCTAATGGCATATTAGGGTGCATTAGGAGGAGCATTGCCAGCAGATCTAGAGAAGTGATTATTCCCCTTTACTCAGCTCTGGTGAGGCCACATCTGGAATATTGTGTCCAGTTCTGGGCCCCCCACTATAGAAAGGATGTGGACGCATTGGAGAGGGTCCAGCGGAGGGTGACCAAAATGATTAGGGGGTTGGAGCACATGACCTATGGGGAGAGACTGAGGGATTTGGGTTTGTTTAGTCTGCAGAAGAGAAGAGTGGAGGGAGGGGTTGATGGTAGCCTTCAACTTCCTGAAGGGAGGTTTGAAAGAGGATGGAGAAAGATTGTTCACAGTAGTGACGGATGGCAGAACAAGGAGCAATGGTCTCAATTTACAGTGGGGGAGGTCTAGGTTGGAAATTAGGAAAAACTATTTCCCTAGGAGGCTGGTGAAGCACTGGAATGGGTTACCTAGGGAGGTGGTGGAATCTCCATCCCTAGAAGTTTTTAAGCCTTGGCTTGACAAAGCTCTGGGTGGGTTGATTTAGTTGGGATTGGTCCTGCCTTCGGCAGGGGGCTGGACTCGATAACCTCCTGAGGTCTCTTCCAATTCTATGATTCTATGATCTCTTTTCTGCACCCCACTTACAGTACAAGATGTATAGTACAGTTCAAAGGTAGATCTGCAGAGTTCACTTCCCAACCTTACTCGCTCTATGGCACAGGTACTCACTGGCCATTCCTCTCTGCCATGCACCCTGCTGGCCACACGCCATGCCTCTCTGCAGGGCTATGCTCTGGCTGGTCTATTGCCGTGTCTCTCTACAGAATGCCCTACCACCTGACTGCTGAGATGTTGTCGGGTCCTACACCTTAGCACGGTTCTCAATGATTTCAGTTGTTACTGAGCAGTCTTTTGCATTAAAGACACTCTCCCAAAGCAGGTCTAAGAATTAGGTTATCAATTATTTCAGCTTTGTGGGAATTAACAAAGCTATCAACTGAGTCTAAATTAGTTCTTTTAGTACATAGTGGAGAGAGGAAAGGCCAAATGGTGTCCTCATCACAAGATAAAAGTACCTTCTCCCCACCCTCTCCCAACTCACTGGGCTCTGGTATCCATGTCAGCTGTTTAGTCAGTCCCCCAATCAAGGTATGCCAAGTACAGATCTGCTGCCCTTGATTCACACAACAAGGATAACAACCCTTTATTACTCCTGCCTCAATAATATAATAGTTGGGATCCAACACTAGCTGAAAGTGATAATTTGGGCAAG
This sequence comes from Apalone spinifera, assembly GCA_030068395.1. Lineage (NCBI taxonomy): Eukaryota > Metazoa > Chordata > Testudines > Trionychidae > Apalone > Apalone spinifera. The sequence goes on from JANRFK010001158.1 coordinate 36,162,394, forward strand.
CAATCCCATCATACTGAGCACCTAAGCAGGGTGGATATGCCCATGCAAATGAGATCAACTCCTGAAGTCCCTTTCATGTTCATCACCAGGGGTATGTCTAGACTACATGGCTCCGTCAACAGAGCAATGTAGATTAGTTTACTAGACATAGGAAAATGAAGCAGCGATTTAAATAATCGCCGCTTCATT
>JANRFK010001158.1:36183750-36196598 GCA_030068395.1 Apalone spinifera
TCAGGAGAGAAGACCGAAGTGGAGGAGAGACCTGAAAATCCCATCTTATGACGGGCTATTTGGCTAGTTGTTTAATAGTTAATCCAACATAACATTGTACCCAATTGCTCACATCATATTTAAATTAAACAGTATACCACTGTTCTGAATTTCTTGATCACAAAACACACTCATTGAATTCCAAGAGCGTGTTTGGGACATGCAAAGAATATAGGACACTGCCCTTGTTCTCTTCCTTTCAATAATTTCTACTTTAGAATTGGTTATTTTCTGTCCTATTCATAGCCTTGGGTCTGTTCTGGCACAGTTCACTGTCTATATTAGTATTCAGTCAAATAATGAGAAATAGTTGTTCGAGCTTTAGTGTTAAATACAACTTAATGAACTCAATGCTACCATAGCTAAACAGCAGACAAATAGGGAAGCTGCTAGTGAGCTATTCCACCACAAGAAGGGTTTTTTTTCATCTTTTAAAGATGTGACTAGCAATGATTGTTGCATTACAAAGAGTCACATACAGGGTAAGTACTTGATGTGCACTAGAGTGGACTGAATTATACTGAGTGCTAGTATAAAATTATCATAAAACAGAGGCCTTTGGGCTTTTATAGAAGATTCATCTTTGGACTATTATACTTAATGGAAGAGATTTTCTAGTGTGCCTAAAGGATTTGGGAACAAAATTTCCACCAATTCTTTTTATTGGGACATATGCTTCTAAAGCTCTTCAGCACATTTTTACCAAAGGGGAGGGGGAAGAGTAGAAGAATTACAGTTGCTTTTTTTTCAAAGGTCAGTTGTATAACAAATCACAGTCTCAGATAGATGTGGTATTCACCACTTCCTGGGATTTATATGGATAAGTAAGTATGTCTATCTGTGTATATTATATCTTTATCCATAAAACAAATGAAGATATAATACACATGCATACTGAGTGAGCTCAATTATGCCTCTTTAAGGTCTCAATGAGGAAGGGAAAGTAAGGGAGTACAATTGGAGTCATTATGCGTCTGGGTGCTGGGTGGTGAATCCCTTATTATACCTGAGTAACACATTTAGTTATCATGGTTAATTGAAATTTTTCCTTTAAAATTGTGTTTCAACAGAAAATTGGCTCTTCAATAATACTTCTTTTCACTTTTTCACAGCAAGTTTTGGCTTTCTATTAAAATGGGGTTTTTTTCAATGTAAAAATGAATGCCTGAAAACTGAAATATTTCAATTTAGACATGATGCCCTGGTGCCTCATCAAAATTCAATCTTTTTGTAATGAAATGTAGAATTGTGTGCAAAAGAACCTGCATTAAAACAATTAAACAATGTAAAATTTTAGAGCCTGCAAGTCCATGCAGTCCTACTTCATGTTCAGCCAGTCACTCTGGGTATGTCTACACTTGCCCCCTAATTCGAACTACGGAGGCAAATGAAGCATACCGAAGTTGCTAATGAAGTGCGGGATTTAAATATCCTGTGCTTGATTAGCATATTCGCGGCTGGTCCCCATTTTAAAATGCTTGTAGCCCGAATTAACTTGCCGCATGTAGATGCAGTAGTCTGATCTAAAACCCTTCCCTCGAATTAACTATTACCCCTCGTGCAAAATAGAGCTGAGGATATACATTCTCCTCCAAATCCTTCCATCACAAATATAATTAATGCATTATTTTTTAAAACAAGCATCATCAGCATGGAGGCATGTCCTCTGGAAGGGTGGCGGAAGCGTGAAGTAGCATACGAATGTTTAGCATATCTAGCACATAAATACCTTGCAGTGCAGCTACAAAAGTGCCATGCAAATACCTGTTCTTACATTCAGGTGACATTGTAAATAAGAAGTGCAAAGCATTATCTGCCATAAATGTAAACTAATTTGTTTGTCTTAGCAATTGGATGAAGAAGTAGGACTGAGTGAACCTGCAGGCTCTAAAGTTTCACATTGTTTTATTTTTCAGTGCAGTTATATAACAAACATATCTGCATTTGTAAAATATATTTTCACAGTAAAGAGATTGCATTACAGTACTTGTTTGAGGTGAATTGAAAAATACTATTTGTTTATCATTTTACAGTGCTAATATTTTATAATGAGCATAATATAAAGTGAGCACTGTACACCTTTTATTCTATGTTGTAACAGAAGCCAAACATCCATTTATAGAAAAACATCAATCAATTTAAATTGGTAATCTATTGTTTAACAATATGTTTAACTGTAATTAAGTTTTAAAATAATGATTAGGGGATTTTTTTTAGTTAATCACATGTTAACTGTGGTTATTCAACAGCCTTAGTTCATATACTGTATTTTCAGCCTGCAGCACTTCCCCACTGACAAGCTGAACTTATGCTTGTCCATCCTCCACTTTTTGTGCACCCTAGCACTGAGAACCAGAGTATTACTCCCCTGTGCACTGTTACACAGAGATTACCCCATCCTGCCCGGTTTGCAGGAGGCAGAATAAAGTGTATGAGTTCTCTTATAGACTTTTTATTGTTTTCAGATTCTTACCATAGTTTTGAACATGTTTCCTTTATCTCCGCCAACTATACCCAATAATAATTGCTCAGTGACAGTCAAGGGAAATTGGCAGTTGTTCCTGTGTTTTTAAATTTCATTGTTAGAAGCTTTTGAACTACTACTGTGTACTTTTCCATTCAAAGGGAAAAAGTGAGCCTTTCAGTTGATTTCCAGAGCTTAAAAAACCCTTGGAAAGCAGGATTTTTATGTACAGTGATCACATGCCTATTGTTCTCCAGGCTGTAGGACACAATAATCCCTAATCAGATAATTAAGGGATTCAAAAAACTAAATTTTTTTAATTCTGTGATTCAAAAAACTAAAATTCTCTTGACTTCTACAAGAATGACTTTAACCTACCTCTTACTGATGTTCTTTCTCCTATTTTCCTCAGATTATTTTGGAAAATAAAGCCAGTTTTGCACTCCCTGAATTCAAAACAGGATGTTTTATAGCGAAATCAGTCTGGCTGAGGTTAATTGAGGCCCATAACCACCCACTAGTAAGTAGAAACTACATTTGGCCAACCCCCTCTACTTTCACATTCATCTATTTTCATTATTTTTAACTCATCTGATATGTCTTCTGCTTAACGCAGCATTAGTGTGGTTCTGTTTGGAACATTAATTGTAACTATGGCATCAGGGTGCCATATATATTCTTGTTCAATGACTGCCAGTTTGCATTTGCTTTAGTTTACAAGTAAAAAGGTATTTCTTCTGTTTCCTTTTATCTAAAAGTCCCACTGAAGTGTGTGTAGTTTTGTTTTCTAGTTCAAGTATCTTTGACAGTAGTAAATATTCTGTCTGTGTCAAAGTCCCTTTCAGTTCTACACTTCTATGATTCCATGTTAAGATGAGTTGTATATAAGTTGAGGGCAAAAATTAGCTCTCCAAGCTGAACTGGATTCTTCTGATCCAAATAAAAGACAGAACCGTTTACATGTATTAGTTATTAATTAAGCACAAGAGTAAAGACATATTTTGATGCTAACAGAAGTGCATATGATACTGATAAATTAGAACATACCATTTTCAAGTAGTCATTTTAGGAACTAGAAATGCCTATCTTCTCTTCTGTCCATAATTTTCTTTTGTACCTTAAGATATGTACTTTATGCATGTACATTTTTCTGTCATTTTGTCTGACCCATTTTAATAGAAGAATGTTATTTATTTGTTTTTGCTTGTTTGTTTTGTGTCTGCTTTTTTTTACGTTCCCAGTTGTTCACTCAACTAGTTGAAAATGTTTCAGATGCAATGTTGTTATATAAAAAATACTGTTATAATGAAATCAAAACTTTCACTGGGTATATCTTGAATCTGATAACATTTTGTTTTGAAAAAATATAGAAATGACATGTTTTCTTAAGGCTGAAATGTTCAATTTCAGATTGAAACATTTGGATTTATTTGTCTGCTTCAAAAAGAACTTGTCATTTCAAAAACTTATTTTATTTCATATTTCAAATTATAAGGTAAAATACAAACATTTTTAAATCTGAGGAAATGTTTTGATTTCATCCAAATTAAATAGTGCCATTGACTCAACAAGGAATTTTTTTTCAAGGACATTTCTCAATTTCTCAGTTTTATTCTGATTTAGAACAACAACAAATTAAAAAAACTCAGAGATTCCCACACAACTGAATTTCCAAGTTTTGACCAGCATAGGAGAAAACCATGTTTTGAACTAGGAATCACCAAATGAAATTAATAGGTGACAGGTTTAAAAAAACAAAACAAAAGGAAGTTTTTCTTCACACAGCACATGATTGGCCTGTGGAACTGCCTGCCAGAGGAGGTTGCGAAGACCAGGACTTTAACACGGTTCAAGAAAGAACTAGATAAATTAATGGAGGTTAGGTCCATCAATGGCTATTAGCCAGGATGGATAGGAATGGTGTCCCTAGCCTCTGTCAGAGGCTGGAAATGGGTGACAGGAGAGGGATTGCTTAATGATTCCCTGTTCTGTTCACTACCTCTGGGACATCTGGCATTGGTCACTCTGGGCAGACAGGATACTGGGCTAGATAGACTTTTGGTCTGACCCAGTATGGCTGTTCTTATGTTCTTATGGTATTTACAGAAGGTGACAAATAGCCAGCATTCCTTATCTGGTTACATTTACATATGTCACTAGAAGATTTACCCAGTGTTGCTCAGGTTCTTAACTCAGATACGTTTTGTTTTTCTTCATTTAAATCATTGTTCTGGGATGGGGTTGGGGATGAGTATGCAGTTTGCCCCTGAAAGAGAGGACAGTCCTCTTTCACTGCAGTAGCTTGGGGACAGGTGAGAAGTGCCTGTCCATGGCCACTAAATTGGGAATAGGTGCATGTCCCTTAGCTGGGGAACAGACAGACACACAGATACACAAACAGATGAACCCTGTGAAATATATAGTTGATAGCTGTCCCTTTTCCACTCCCTGCCTCCCGCTGTCCCAGTAGGATTATAGATGTCATGGTCCCCATCCCTAGCCCCTGCTGCCCTCCATGGTCGTTCTTCAGTATAATTCCCTTCTACCAGACCCTTCCCTTTCCATTTGATGAAAAACAATCGAATTTCAGGCACATCCCATTGTCCTGGCACAACCAAATGCTGACCTTGCTTTCAGTTATGGTAAGAGGAAGCTGCATCCTAAATTTGGTGATCTTAGCTCTTACCATTTAGGAGGAATTCTTGAACAAGCGGACTCACAGACAGATGGACAGACAGACACATGTTTCTAAAATAGATAGTAAGAAGATATGAAAATGCCTCTAGCAATCAGAGTGTTACTTTATCTGTACCATGTGCTTTTTTCACAATTTATTTTACATTGACTTCAGAGAAGACTGTGTACAAAGTTTATAAAGTTATTTTCATCTATGTTCAGATACAAACTTTGCTTGGGCCTGTTGGTGTCGCTAAACCTGCCAAGGAGGGGGCAACTGCCCTGGGGTCCAACATTTCAAAAGGGCTCCTGGCCACTGCGACTGTGGCAGTGGTGATGGCCAGAGCCTTGGGCCTTTTATGTCACCTCAGGAGCTCTGCACAGCACTCTCCGGGCGGAGGGCAGGGACACAGCACAGTCCAGGTGGTGGTGGGGACTGCCTTCCCAAGCCATGCCCCTTCCTCTTGAGGTCCCACTCCTTCCAGGAGGCAGAGCCAGACCCCCAATAATTCTGCTGCCCTCCTGTGTGTAGCTCTTTGTTTTATCTAGAGTATGACAATTTCTATTTACAAAAATATGCAAGAAAATGGCTGATGTGTGCTACTTTGTGTGATGACTGGATTTGATATGACTGTAGAGGTTACAGCCATAGACCTGCTAGGGTTGCCAGGTGTCCGGTTTTCAATCAGACAGTCCAGTATTTGAGCTTTCTGTTTGGGAAACAAATTGAGAAAATATAAATGAGAAAATATAAATGTCCGGTATTTTCTAAATACGGTGTAATGTAGATTGTGCTGTAATGTAAAGCGTGTCCAGTATTTTTGTTGAAACCATCTGGCAACCCTAAGACCTGCTGAAATATAAGGCATTCTTATGCACATCCTTGCACTTTGTGTAATCAATTATACCTGTCCATAGTGAGTACATTGTTCTACACTTACATTGCGTTACTTTTCATATGTTGGTAAGTGACTACAGTGGGTGGTAGTGGCTTAGGAACAGAATCTAATGTTAGAGCTCAAAGTGATTCCAAATATTCATTCTCAGATTGCAAAAGCTCTTGTATAAAAGCATGGGGGTCACAATCACTGAAAATCATATCACAGTGAAAAAAGGTTCATCCATGTGATCTTACCAGACTGCAGCACAAATATAATAATTTCCGTCAGTTAAAAGATGAGGGGTTTTGTTCAAGTAGAAATAATAATAAAAAGATACAGTATGAATATTATTATGGAATTATATGTCCAGGATTGCATGGCAAAAGAATCTAGTGTAGTAATAAAACATTTCAACAGTGGCCAATTTGGCTTAATTGCTGATGGTTATGGAAACAAAACTATGCCCACAGATATTCCAGTCATTGAAAAAACACCCATCCACATGTACACAAATGCACACACACATACATGCACACATACACGCACACACACACACGCACACACACGCAAAGAGTTTTCTACTATAAACAATTGTATGCACTATCCATCTGAATATAAATATGTAACTCAATGTCTTTTATATAGCAATTGAGAGACATAAAGTTAGAGTTTACTGCACTCGAGGGAAGAGGAGGTATATATAAACGTATTAGAGCATTTTTACAGAATTTTAATGGGGTCTGTAATCGGTTGCCTTAATTTTGATTAAAATTCATATTTTATTAAGGAAAGAGCATAACACCATGTTTATCAATGTTCACTTAGCACTCCTGAACATGCTGCAGGTTTGCCAGCCGTGGCGCAGTTAGCGTACAGTGAAACTCTCACTGATTGCTTGCTAATCTGTGAGGCTCTTACTAGTTCCCTTCATTATAGTATCAGCAAATTACAAGATGCATGTTGGTTTCTGCTTGACTAGCTCTTACAAACTGCTGATATATTACATAAAAAGAAATTGTATTGTATTGCTATGCATTAATATCTACTTTAGATGAAGTTTTTTTCAGAGTAGGGAGACATGATTGTAACAGTCAGTGATTACAATATAAATGATTAATCATGCTCTATTATGCCATAAACATGATGATATACGGTTTCATTATTATTAATTCAGGATTAAAATAATGGCAGATCCATTTTGATTTATATTTCAGACTTCCACATTCCACATGATAGAAATTACTGTGAAAAGACTAATTTTTGAGTCATCTCGTAAACGAGTAAATCTGAGAAACTCACTGTCTTTTATACTCTTTTAGCCTTCATTACCCCGCGGTATAACAAACAGGAATTCTTGATGCACTGGATGCTCGTGCAGATGTGAAATGATAGTTCCATAGCAAAGTTCAATTCTCCTGGCTTTGACTGCTTCACAGCATATGGGGTACATAGAACTGCTCAAACTTTTCCATGTTGTCCATAATCACTTCCTGTTGTGTGCCTTGTCACCATTATCCCAGCCTCCTAGGCCTTGCTCTCCAACTCCACTTGTACATGAGCCAAAGCCCATGGAATGTCACTTATTGACTTTACGGGGCTTTAGCTACCTCTTCTTGTAACAATGTTATCAAAGAGACAAAATGGAAATAAACACTTGAGTCTCATGTGTGACACTTGTTGGTTACATCTCCTTTTTCCTAGTTGTTTACTTCTGCTCTTTGGCATAGGACATAACATTTATTTGGATGCAGTCTCCTTTCAGTGCTTGTAGCCCCTGCTGCTCCAATCACCCCACATCACTCCTGAATATTTGTTACCTGACAAGTTTTGGTTTCCTCTGAATTTATAGCAAAGAAACACCTGAAAAAAGAGACATTGATGATGGCTCTTATTATCTGATCCCAACCAAACAGTAACAATTCTAATACTTTGCACCTCTCCAAAGGTCTAAGTGCTGGAGGATGTTCTCAAGACCAGGACAGGGTTAAAAAAAGAACTAGATAAATTCATGGACGTTAGGTCTATCAATACGTATTTGCCAGAATGGTGTCCCTAGCCTCTGTTTGTCAGAGGCTGGAAATGGATGATGGGAGAGGGATCATGTGATGATTGCCTGTTCTGTTCACTCCCTCTGGGACATCTGGCATTGGCCACTGTTGGAAGACATGATACTGGCCTAGATGGACCTTTGGTCCATGGGCAGAGGGTGAAGGTAGGGCTGGGGGAAGCAAGCCCCCAGCCCTGGCGCCAACCTCACCCTTTTTGCATGGACGGCATGCGGGCCTGAGCCTTCTCAGCCCTGGAGCACACGGAGGGAGGGAGGCTGCCCATGGCCTGAGCCTCTCCTGCCTCAGAGCATGGGGAGGGAGGAAGATGCCCAGCCCAGACCTCCCCATCCTGGAGGACAGGCACTTGGGGGGCAGCAACATTCCACCCCCACTATGCCTGCAGGTGTTCTGGGGGCAGAGCATGGGCAGGGCCAAGCTGGCAGTCTGGGAAGGCAGTGCCACCCCCCACATGGCATACTGTCTGCTCGTGCGTTGGTATGACCCAGTACAGCCATTCTTAATCAGAAACTTGGCTTGATCAAATGCTTGTGAATTCTTCCTTTCATTAGAGGAATGCTCTCATGCAACAGAAATGGTATAGTGACTGTATGCCAGTGGTCTCCAGTCTTTTAAAGCATGAGATCACTTTTTGAATTTAAATGCAATCCAGGATCTACTTCAAACCCAAACACCCTTCATCTGCCTCCTTCCCACCCCTTCTTCAAGGTCCCACCCATGCTCACTCCATCCTCCCTCCTTTCCCCATTCTCACTCACTTTTAGCAGACTGGGTCCAGAGGGCTAGGGTGCAGGGGAGGGGGATGTGGACTCTGATCTTGGGCTAAAAGATTTGGAGTGTGGGAGGGGTTCTGAGCTGAACCTGGGGCAGGGAGTTGAGGTGCAGGAGGGGGATCAGGGTGCTGGCTCTGGGAGGGAATTTGGGTGCAGGGGGACTCAGGGCTCGGGCAGTGGTTTGGGATGCAAGAGGAGTTCAGGACTTGGGATGGGATTTGGAATGCAGGCTCCCAGTGGGCACCGCTTACCACAGGTAGCTTCTGGATGGTGGTACAGGGGACTAAGGCAGGCTTACCCCTACTCTGACCCTCACCACTCCCAAAAGCAGCCAGCAAACTCTCTCCATCCCTGTCCCCCCTCTGCTCTGTGGAGATGGGATACAGGGTGGAAGGAGGGGCATCCTGACATCAGCAACCCCTCTACTTCTTCCTGTGCCCCACACAGCAAGCAGGAGGCTCCCGGGGCTGGGGGGTCAGCTCCGAGGCAGAGGGCAGGAATAACGCGACAGTGCTTTGAGGGGCAGATGAAGTGCCACCATTTGACAGCCTGTCAGGATCACCAGTCAAAGGCTCCAAGATCCACCAGTAGATCCCGATTGCTCTATGCTGCTTTTCTTCTTTCATAGGGCATGACTAGGGAAAAGGTGGTATCAGCAGGCTCTGTTATCTCTGGGGGGATGCTGGAATGATTCCATCTGACTAGAAGAGCATATGCCAATGACCAGCCACCATTGCTCTCAGACATCTCCAAGATGTGCTGAAAACATCTCAGATTCAGTTCAGAGTCTGGGCCCTGGGCTTGGATTTATTTTGGTTGTGGTTTTTTTGAGGTTTATTTGTAAACATTATCATTTATTTGCACCAAGGAACATCTGTTTATTGGTGTCATAGAATCATAGAAGATTTGGGTTAGAAGAGACCTCAGGAGGTCATCTAGACCAGCTCTCTTCTCAAAGCAGGACCAACCCCAACTAAATCATATTAGTGTCATAAGTTTCTGTTCCTAAATTCTAGCTCTCTCAGTAATCCCCAAAGCAGCTTGGGCAAACATAACCTTGCATTGTTTCTCACTCTCCCAATCATGGGACTCAGGCTTTCATATTTAAACTTTGCTTGAAAGAAGCCCAGCTTCTCACTTTCTGTTGCCCCCCCCCCCCCCCCAGTTCAGCCAGCCAAGCAAAGCATTTTAAGAATGAAAGGAAAGCTCCCATTGTCTTGCTTGATTAGGCCACTAGGATGTACTTTGGTGTCTGTGTTCTTGGTAAATGCTGAAACTTTGATTCCCATGAAGGAATACTGGAAGATAATCTGCATAGCAAAGCAGAAGTCAAATGCTTTGTTCCATGTCTTTGATACACTAGAAATACATTTACTTTATTCATAAAACTGCCTTGACTTCGCCAGCAAGCAAACTACAGTTTAGTTTGTTTTCTTTAAGTACCTTTACAAGTGTTTAAATTCATCACAGCTATAAACATATGGATTATAAATGAACTCACTGAGATTTTTTCTTTTACTCTGTCAACTTGGGGCATGATCTTTTATGATTGTTAAAATAACCACGTATTTATTTCAAGCCATTTATTTCTCAAAATATTTCTTCCACATATTTTGCCTCAGTGTAACATATACATACAAATCTATATGTAGTGTAATTGCCATGGAATCATCACTTACAGTAACAAATGGTTCAAACGACATACAAATTAGAAAAAATGGACTGAAGCCTGATGTTTTTTATGCCCTTTACATATTAGATATCCACATTTGTTTTTTTTCCTTTGTTTGCAACTGTGGTAAGTTAAATATTGATTGAGCAGTGATGCGGTAGGAATGGAATAGCCAAAGACCTGTCACATAAAACACCAGGGCTGAGGCTTTCATAAGAGGGTACCTAAAGTTAAATTTTCTCATGTATATTTAGGTTTTTAAATAACTTTGAGTCTGAATTCTAAAAGTTCTGAATACCTAATATCACCCATGACGTCAACAAGGTATGCAGATGCTCAGTACTTTGAAAGATTGAGCTAAAATTTAATTAGAAATCCAAATTAGAATTTAGGAGCCTAAATTTAGACACCCAGTTTTGAAAATTATGGTATTCCATACAAGAGAAGCTGGATGGATTTCAGTGTAACTGAAGTTCTGAAATTTAACTTGGATCTATCAGCTTCCAATTGAAGAGGAAAAAGTTACCAATGAAGATTTAATCCTGGAATAAAAGTGAATTATCTGCTTCAAGTGAATGTTTCAATCCAGCCTTTTTAGTTGATTTCCTTCCAGAGTATTTAAATAAGCCACTTACTTATTCCATGACTCCTAAGAGAATTACTGGATATCAAATTGAAACTGTCTGAGTTTGCATTCTGTTGAATTGAACTCTGAGCTGGATTCCCTACACCTCCTCTCTTCCCCAAAGGTCTGTCTTCTTTAAAAATACAGATTTCAGTTAGAATATGATTAATACAGGATTGTATTCTGTCTTCCCCATAAATTCACCCCCTTCTTTAAAACTGTGTGCTTCAGCCCAACAGGCTGTTATTTCTAGTGATCAAAAAGCCCTGCTTAGAGAAATCTAGCTTAGTTTTACGAGGAGTTTACACTTTAGGCAGTTTAGCTTTAATAAAGCAATAACACTTATGTTTTCATCAATTGTAACTAACCTACAGTACTTCAGCCTTCAAATCTGATGTATCTGAAGTGATATCATTGGAAGGCAGTATCTATAGTGTAAGCTTTCATTAGAAATTGATTTTGACACATTATTCAGTGGTGTTGTTTCACGCCTAAGGCCAGCAATGGTGTTTTTCTTTTCATCTTATTGGGTCTCTTTTATACCAAGTGACCTTTGTTAAACCATATCTACCCGATTAGTTTGTGTCTTGCACAAAAACAGATTTTAAAAAACAAACAAGCATGATTCTTTGATCTGACTACAATGGATAATAGTATCTTTTTGCCTCAGGGACATAGTGAGAGGTCAGTTATATTTGAATTAACCTATGGCAATTTTGAATGTCTTCTTTTTCAATCACATTGTTACACAAAAAGGATTTGTTTGTAATTAAAAATGTGTTAGTATTATGTCATTTTTAAATTTATGTGTAGGTGCTTTTAAGATTGTTAAGACTGAATCTCTTCCATGGTGTGCATCACTGCTTGGCTTAAATTTTCCTGTATTTTGATAATGTGCAGTGATGGTAAATGTCAACTCATATTAGACAAGTTATAAGGCCTATAGACCCTATGTTGGTGTATAAGTTTTGTGCTGGCCCTTCTGAATTTCATCCTGAAAGCAGAAGTAATAAACTATTAACATATAAACTCAATCATAAGCCTAATTTTTTTGGATGCAGTAAAGAACAGGGGTCAGCTCATGAACAGGTTATTGCATTTTACCAATTTTTTTTAACCTGGGAAGATTGGCTAACTTCAGTTCCTAGCCCAGCAGGGCAAATCACTGGCCTGATGGGATGTTTTATGTACCTGGAGTGTCTGCAGGGACAGAGCATCTCAGATCCCACTGACTGCTGTTCGCCATTCCAGGGCAATGGGATTGGCGGGAAGTTGTGGCCAGCTTGTTCCTTGGCCAGCACTACTTCCCACAGCTCCCATTGGCTGGGAATGGCAAACAGCAGCCAATGGGAGCTGAGAGGCTCTGTGCCTGCAGAAGTTCTAGGTAAACAAAACATCCTGACATGCCAGTGGCTTACGCTGATGAATTGAGACCAGAGTTTTGCAAACTGCCAATATAGAATCAGATTATGAACAGATCATTGCGATTTTCTGCAATTTTTTTAACTTTTGAGGGAGTGTCAGTTTATGAACAAATGGGCTTATGATCAAGTATATACGGTAACTAACACATTTGACCACTTGAATTCACTAACTGTTCTTGTGTCCAAGCATTATCTGTTCTGTTTCTATAATGTCTATGGTTTTTTTTT
>JANRFK010001158.1:36196698-36206742 GCA_030068395.1 Apalone spinifera
GACGATCGCTGCCCAGTCCTTTCCCTTCAACAGGGAGGATGGACGAGAACACCAGTTGCTCTGAGTTCTTGGATCCTTCTTCCCAGCACTACATAATCCGCAGTAACCCGCTCAAGGTCATTCTTGGCTGTGTCGTTAGTTCCCACGTGGAGAAGCAGAAAGATGTAGCGATCCGAAGGTTTGATCAGTTTGGTAAGCCTCTCAGTCACATCCTGAATGCGAGCTCCCGGTAAGCAGCACACCTCTCTAGATTCCAGGTCCGGACGGCAGAGGGATGGCTCAGTCCCTCTTAGGAGGGAGTCCCCGACCACCACCACCCATCGTTTTCTTTTGGGGGGTGGTGGCCGTGGAACCCCCATCCCTAGGACTACGCATCCCATGCCTTCCAGTAGATGGTGTTCCCTTCCAGTTTCTTCCTTGTGAGATCCTTTCAAAGCATTGAGCACCGCAGAGCCTGTGGAGAGAGTCTGAAAACAATTACTTACCTCTATAGCATTGGGAGATTCCCATGCTGGCCTTTTTCCCTTTCTAGAAGTTACATGCTGCCACTTCTCTTCCTGGTCACGCACTGCCCTCTCCGGCTCTTCCACCGGCTGTGCTTGAAGGATTAAACGCTGCCTTCTATCGAGGAAGTCTTTATCCTCTCTGATCGAGCGTAGGGTCAACACTTGGGCCTCCAGCCCTCTAATTTTCTCTTCCAAAATGGCGAGCAGTTTGCACTTAGTGCAGATGAAATCTGTTCTTTCTTCCGGAAGGAAGACAAACATGGCACACCCCGTGCAGGCAACAACAGCAGAACCATCACCATCCATCTGTGCTGTCCTGCAGAAGGGATTTAAAAAGAAAAGCAAGAGAACCTCACCCCCTTCCCAACTCCCTCTCTAAACTCCCTGTTAGTACTCATCTGTTCGCAAGTTCCTTGGTCGCTTGCCCAAGAACCTTTTTAAAGCCCTGGACTGCCTGAAAGTCCCTCCCCCTACCAAGGCTCAGCCAATCAGCAGAGGCTTCTAGAATTCAAACTTTAATTAGAAGCCAACAGCTTCCACCTGCCAATCACAGCACCTACCAATCACAGCACACACTCCAAGAAGGGGAGGGGAAGGGCAAAGGGGAAGTGGAAAAAAAAAAGCCTCACTCACAAACAGGGGAAAAAAGACAAACAAACAAAAAAAGAACACACACCAACCCTCACTCACAAACACAAGCTCAGCACACAGCAAGAAAGCCCCAAACACAACACACACTTCCCTCAAGAGTCCTGTATCTGCTTCTCCTCTACCTGGAGAACTCCCTCTCTAAAGCCTCACTCAAAACACAGAGAAGAGGAAAAAAAACCCCAAAAACCACCACCACACACCAACAAACACAAGCTCAGCACACAACAAGAAAGCCCCAACAACAACAACAACACACACTTCCCTTAATCTCTCTGTTAAAAAGCCACTGTCCTCGTCTGTCTGTCTGTCTGTCATGGGATTTTCAACTTTCACACACACATGCATATACGTATACAAACATATGGGTGTACATTGTATTTTTATTACAAGGGTTGTAAGGGCTTCTGGAAAGTTCAATTTGACCGGGATGGGTTCCAGAGGCTTCAAGAAGGTTCGCTTTTAAGCTGCTGGCATGCAAATGTAGACATGCAACCGTGTGGCATTGTTATTGCTATCACCTATTATATTGCCAAGTACATCACTAAATGTGAACCTATATGTCTTGAGAGAAGCCTCAGAGACACTATTGCTCAAATCAGAGAGGAGGAAAGCAATATTTCTCAAAAGTTGTTTAAAATATGTATGGCAATGTTAAATCAATGCCAAGTCTCTGCCTGTGAGTATGCTTTCTGTCTGTATGGCCAGCCTATGAAAGGGAGCATGAAAAGAGTCATTTATGTTAACACAAGAAAGCCTGACCTTTGATACAAAGTTGTAAGATTGTGAAACGAAGAGGTTCAAACCTCTGAGGAAGCCCCAGAGGAAGACGAACAAGGAGCAGAAAATCCACCAGAACAAGATCCAGGGGAAGAAGCTACAGGTAACAATAATTTCTGCAAACAAATAATTGATTGATGTTGATGAACTTTTGGGAGGCTTGAACACCTTGTTCTTCGGTGATCTTCATCTTCCACCAGTATCAGGCAGTCCCATTTATAAGTAACCTGTTTCAAGGAGACACGCTATGCAGCTCTGGCGCCTCTTTAGCTTTTGTGAATTGACTGAAAACATTCAACAGCGAAGGGTACAACATTTATCGAAATTTTAAATAATCTTCAAGAGGAAAAACTCATACAAGAACAACTAAAATTTTACTGTGTAAATGTGAGGAAAGCAAACAGCAAGGGGCCTTTTCACCCGGAAAAGCTTTGAGAATCATGCCAACTTGTAAAATGGTAGACGACCACAATAATCAAGTTTTGCCCACTTTAGACAATGTGAACCTCCAAATGTTCACAATCACAGTGCAAGATACCCCCAGTGAGCAGAAAAGACGAGTGCCTAAACTTTATCAAGCTATCCCAACAAAGATCAGTCAAATGGCAGGCATTCCGAAAACAACTGTAATGCATCTGGGCACTAAAGTTATGCTTCGGTTCAATATTGACGAAGCAAAAAGCTTGGTCAATGGCAACATTGGCACCATCACCAATATAATATGGCGCTACTTCTGCTGCTACCAAATTCATGAAACCAATATCCCTAAAGTTGAAATTGAATTCAAGGGAAATGTTGCAAAGCACATCATCGAGGCAATCACATGTCAATTTCAAGTGAATTTTGGATACGTCTTGGTGGAGTGGCAAATACTTCCAATCATCCACACTTATATAGTCACCATCCACAAAAGGAACCATGGTGGACAGAGCAGTTGTGAACCTTGGCTCTCAATATTTTGTGCCAGCTCAACCATTTGTTGCGCTTAGTCGAGTCCATTCTTTGGAAGTCATAGAGATTGACGAAATCGATCCAAACAAATTCAAGGGCGACAATGTTTGTCATAAAGACACCTTAGAAGAATTACACCATCTTCAAAGCCTTCCTCCTTTTAACCAACAAAACAATTGATTGATCACTTCAACTACTTTTTCCTTGCCTTAAATACAACTATTTTTAATTAAAAATGTAAATACCTAGTGCAAAAAACATTTTGTAAAACAGTCTAGCTCAAAATACATAAGCATATCAAAATGAATCATGGAGTTTTTATTAGTTGAAACACACTGGATTTAAGACCAAAAAAACAAAAATTAAAATATATATAAAAAAAACTTTTTAAAAAGACAATCTTTCTAAAAGCAGACCAAAAGACTACAAATAATAAAATATATATTTTATTCTATAATGGGAAGGAGAACATGTTTCATGATGATTCAGCTGAACTCTCTAGATACTACTGAAATTTACAACTTTATTTCTCTATCATTTTCACTGTTTTGAGACTATGGAAATAAATCTATTTTCCTCTGCACATTGTCACATTCATTCAGTGTTCTGGCAGTCGGAGAAGCGCTGGCATTCAAAGCATTCCAACAAACTAATAATGTGTAGAGTTTGAACAGTTCAAACAGCATTCAAGCAGCATTGTGTTACATATATTTTAAGATATTTTATTTATTGCAAGTGTTCTTCAGAAGATATTGAACTTTCATTAATTTATGAAAATATAAAATACATTATTTTGTTGCAATTTAACAATTTTATTATTTTCAACCTAGGTGTTTAATTTTATCTTTTGTTTTAGCACGATTTCTGTGTCCGAGATGAGGTAAATACATCTGGGAAGTATTTTAGTATTTGGAAAACTTCTCTAGCTTAGAACACAGTTCATTTGAGATTAGTCTCAGAATAGTTTGGACTGCATAGGCCATAGTCTTTTCAGAATGTCTCAGGCTTAAATAGTTAATAGCACTGCAGAACTCATTAGCAACAGTGTTCCATTCAGTGCTTTCCGAAAGACAGGTCTATAGCCATGACAGTAACCTATCTTATTGCTCACAGTATGGATTTTTAATGTCTGTTTCCCTTTGTTGCTTTGTTTTATTGGGAACAACTTTCCTTTTGTGCAGACAGTATTGTTGTTACCTGACCTCTTATCTTGGTCTTACAATATGCAGGAGGCTTTTATGTGTGCAAATTTATTCTAGTAATCATTATGCTAGGTGATTATTCTTTCATTTCGAAAAACAGGCTTTTGTGAACGCTTGCTTTGGAAAACTTTAAGGTTTGGTGTAATGCTTAATAAGGTGCAGAAATATTTAGCAGAAAGAATCTTTTCCTTACCTCTGGATGGGCAGCAGTCTGACGTTTCATTTTCTAATTTTAGTCACTTGGAAAGCTAGGTCAGGCTTTCCCATGCTCACGTTAGCAGGGCTTCACATCTAAGGGCTTGGCAATGTTGCCAATTTTCTAATTTTTTTCTGGGAGCCATGCAATTTCAGCGAGCACTTGAACCAGTCTTGCAAATATAGGCTGTAACCTGTAACCTCCTCACAAATTCCATCTGTGCGTTAGTGAAAACATCTCTGCCGCACTCACCTATCTCTTGGGAACATGCAACTAATCAGCTTTTTCTTCCCTAAGGAGACAACACCATTCTCACCAGAGGGGAAGGGACAGGAGGCAGCAGAAATTGTTCAGTAGGTCAGCGCACCTCTGCTCCTTGCCCCTCCTGTAAGCAATAGGACCTTTCTCTCCTCCCCTTTATGGGGAAGAATCCTTAGAACTTTCCTCTAGTTTGGAAGGGGACCCCTCCATAGTCCCCTCAAGCCTGCAAGAACCCATGGATCTGCAGGAGCAAAGTGCTGCTGGGGAGGGGGCAAGCTGATGTGGAGTACCTAGAGTAACAGAGCAGATGTGGGAACTGGGGAGAAGAACTGATGTAGAGCTTGGGGAGATAGGATTGATTTGGGAGATGAGGGTCAGGTAGATGTGAGAACTCCTTCATGAGAGTCCCAAATTACCTAACACTGTATTTGGAAGAATTGACAACACTAGGCTGAGGCTGAATCATAGCTTTGAACCTGTTGATGTTGGCAATACTGCTGTGGTGTTGGCAAGAGCAGCCCTAGACAAGCTGCCGGCAACTGGCGTTGTAGGCAAAACACACGATCAGTGTGCAATCAATGCTCCCTCCTCCAAAGCCCTCAACAGCCATTTATCTTGGTGCCCTAGGCGACCACCTAGTTCACCTATATTAACGGGCTGCCACTGGGTGTTGGTTCTTGGTGTAATGTGAGTTCTGCCCCTAGCCGGACTCCCATCTGCACTCAAAAATCTCTGGCTTTAAACTTGAGCCAGCTGGCCCATCCAGGGGACACAGATTAGAGCTCAAGTGACGCTGACAGTGGAGCTGGTAATCCATTGGGGATGCAACTATTGTTTGAGTCAGCACAACTCTTCAGTAGTGATATCCTCAGATTTTGCAATAGTCAAATTTCTTGATACAGACTAATCTAAATTTTTGAGAGTAAGGAAATGAAAAGTGAGTCCTCTGTGAGTGCTGGCACTTCCTTTATGGTTCAGGATCAGGGTGCTTGCTCTCTGTCCCATTAGAAATTCCAGTTTGTGAAATGTTTGGAATTGGATATATTTGGTCAGATTAATGTCTGTGGGTTTTTTTCTTTTTCTTGACATATTAACTGGAGGTTGTTGGGAGTAGGAATCAATGAGAGAGATTGTTGTGCTTTTAAAATCTGTTCAACATAGTTAGTATATTTAAACTTTTCAAGAACAGAAAATTAAAATGTTGTTTGGAATAGGAGGCATGACCCTTGATTTTCACAGAGCACTCTTTTAATGTATCTATTTTATTCTTCTCTATTATTGCCCTAATGCAATGCTCATTGAAGTCATTGACTTCAGTGGACACCTTGGAAGAGATCCCATAGAAGTAATGTGGAAAATGTGTCACGTTTTTCTTTATTGACCCAGAAAATATTCTGATGAAATCACAAGGAGAATCCTTCAATTTTATGTATAAATTGAGGCTAGCACAGTCATGCTGAGGTAAATCTGGTGGAAATGAGCGATAAATAATTCACTTAGGCATTCATGATGGAAAAGATCATCCCGTCCATCTTTCAACAAATCCCGGACTCTTCCCTAAAGAGCACTTTGTTTGTCACCACTTTCCCACAAATATACCATAAATAAAACAAAGTGATGCAGACAGCATAAACCTGCAAAGAAAGCCAAACCAAATTGGATCATTCCTGGAAAATGAGGCCCGTGCTCTGGCATATATTAAAGGGAAGAGATTTTCAGAGCATAGCTGGGCAAATAATTCATAATAAACAGTTTGACGAATTTTGCTTTTTTTTTCTGATCACCCACAGACTTTTGTTACTGTGAATTTCTTGTACTCAGTTATCCAGTGACTGTTTCATGCAGAAGAATTTCAGCCTGTGAAATTTCAAGAAACTCTTTGTTTCATTCTTAGCTCAACTTAAACATGTTTTAGTTTCCTTACAGGATGGATTCAGCATAGCAGTAATATAGGGAAGTGTGGCACAATCAAATCTGTAGGCTTTTGATCGCCAGAAAGGATATGGTTGAATTTTCTAGCTTCAAAAGGTGTAGATGTATCCCTTTCTGGCTTTTTTATTATATGTGAGCAAGGGCTCTGGGCACAATTTTTCATCCTCCTAGCTGTGAAATGTCCAGTAGCATTTTTTTTCTTCTTCTGGTTTAACTAAACTAGTGCTAAGGCTCTGGTGCCTGGGGGTTTAGGCACATGATCTCTCACTGTGGTGCTGTGTTTTGCTAATCCCCGCACAGCAATATTTCAAATTAGCAGTACCAAGTTCATTTACTGGTCTCTGTTGCCCTGCACATGAGGGGTGTGTATATTCCAGAATATGATCTAGTTAATTCGAACATATTTTGTGCATTCGGCCACACTAAATTAATAAAAGAGTGGCTGAATGCACATAATTAATGGTAAATCTAGAGACAGACTTTCAGTAGCAAAGTCAAAACTAGCTACATAATTTACTCCTGTGGCAGGTTCTGACAACCTGGGCTAACCACTTAAGTCAACTACTATTTATGACAGTCATCATCAAAAACAAAGTAAACAATTTTTCTTTAGGTATGTAGTCCTGGAAAATGGCATGGACAGAGCCCTGACAAGGCTAACAATCAGGACACAACATCATTTCTGTAATGTTCTGTTATTATTTTACAATAGTTCACTGCCAAGGGACTTTTTACAGTTTCCTGCTTTCCGGTTTTCTGTCAGCCAACCCTATTTCACCTTGACACACAGTGTAGTAAATTCAATATTTCAGTAAAATAAGTACAGTGTTCCTTGCCATTTATTTTGGCATGAAAATCAATTGATTGTAGTCTCCTGCCGAACATTCAATGTGTTGTGTTTTGGTATTGAAAAAGCTTAGCTGCATTGTAGATGTTGTCCGTTGTGACTTGAAAGTTTGGCAGTCGGACAGAGACGATACCAGAGAAGATAAAACCTTTAAAGTTTCGTACCTAGGAAGCTGTGGAGGCTTTTGGAACTGGAGAGACATGCAGCTCTTTGCTGTAGAGCATGGGGGGGGGAGGTTAATTTATATTATTTTCATTCTCCAGTAACCCTGCCCAACACCTAACTGCCTCTCTGCAATATGTCCTGATTGTTAATATAACAACTATACCAGCTTTAGGAACACAAGCTTAAGTTTACAGACAGGCCTCCATTTTTGTAAGGCTCCACACAGGTTAGTGGTCCAGAAGCTGAGGTAACGAAAAGAGGCAGAACCAGTGCCTTTTTTCTAACTGCAGAAACAAAAAGAAATGAACTAGAGATGGGGTTTTATCTGTAACTCATAGGCTGTGTCTAGACTGGCAAGTTTTTGCACAAAAGCAGCTGCTTTTGTGGTAAAACTTGCCAGCTGTCTACACTGGCCGCTTGAATTTGTGCAAGAGCACTGACTTTGTAATGTACAAAATCAGTGCTTCTTGCACAAATACAATGATACTCCCGTTCGGGCAAAAGCCCTCTTGCGCAAATGTATTTTTTCAAAACGGCCAGTGTAGACACCTAAAAAGTGTTTTGCGCAAAAAAGTCCCGATGGCGAAAAAGGCGATTGGGGCTTTCTTGCGCAAAACTGCTTCTAGATTGCCACGGACACTTTTCCGCAAAAGGTGCTTTTGCGCAAACGCATCCATGCCAATCTAGACGTTCTTTTCTGCAAATGCTTTTAACTGAAAAACTTTTCCGTTAAAAGCATTTGCGGAAAATCGTGCCAGTCTAGACGTAGCCAGAGGGTTTAAATGATTCCCTCTTGATTGCTACAAACTCTTTGGTGCTGGAACTCTTTCTCTGCTGGAGATTCATCTCATTAGTTGTACCACCTCTCTTGCTGCATTCTGTCAGAGCAGCATGAAAGCCTATTGATTAAAGGCTTAACTCCCTCTTTATCACAGCTAATTATCATTTTATGGCCAGGTGCTAGATTTGAAGACATTGCTTTTGGAGCGACCTCTAACAAATGGAGGAATGATTGGAGCCACTGTAAGCTGCTCACGAAGCATTCTGACTATGTAGAATATACTCTGGTAAAGCTATTGAATTTAAAGTTGGCATTCATAAGAAAGAGGAAGAATAAAGACTTTCTAACTTTGTCAGGCATCAAGCTATTTGCACCTTGTAGAACATTCACTGATTTTCTTCACTGAGTGCAAACAACCATCTGTGTTGCCTTTATCTCCCTCCTTTCAGAGTTACCCATTTGCACAGCTGATTTACAAGGTTTTCTAGGTTTTCTAGTGTTTCCTTGCTTTGTAATGCCAAGAAAACCTAGCTCCTGCACTGCTAAACTAGGAGAGCTGGGATGTGAAATGCTGACAGAGTATACTTCTGAAAATATGACACAAATATTTAACCAGTTCAAAGAGCAGGATATGCTAATTAAATATACTTTATAATTCTATGGTGAAGCGTCTTCAGTTTCTCGCTAGGATGGATGTTTCTTCTAAGTTAATTGATGTGTACAGATTTAAAAATAAAAGTATTCATTGTGGTATGAATTTAGAATATAGCACCATGAAGAACAGAGGGAGATATGTAGTAATTTTTATAAATATTATACCCATCTCAAGTTACCTATTTCTTTGCTTGGTGTTAAATCAAAGTAAGCAATAAAGAGGGAAACCCACAAGAAACAAAAGAATGGCAAAGCTAAGGCTCCTTGTAACAGTAAAGGGGAATTAGCAGTTGGGTGATATCCCTGCCTTCATCCATCCAGGCTCAGAAGGTATTCTTCACAAACCTGAGTGTAGCAGCAAAGAGGTTTGCTGCTAAAACTTCAAAGATACTAGAAAAGAAAGTAGGGTTCAATGAGTGAAAGAGACTACCCAGGGTGTGTTAGTGAAAGGTGGCCCTCTGAGGGAGATATTGCCACAGGGAGCTTGCTGCAGCAGAAGTGACTGCTTTTCCCTGCCATAGATGGAGTTATTTGAGCAGAGGGGAATGAACAAAAGCCAGCAAGGAAAGATTAAGGTGTAAGGAAGTCCCATATGTCTAAGCCTTTTATTGTTTCACGCTCTGCTCTGTATGCTTTGGAGAATTAATATATTATTTTGTTTTAAAGATGCTTACATTATCACAGCTTCCCAAAGGGGGAGGCCAGAACAGAATTGAGCCTGTGTTGTTAATATAGTTGGGCTCCCTGGGATTGCAGACCAGAGATCCAGTCTGAAAGCTTGGTCCACGAAGAGGCCAGGGCTGTCACCTAAGGAGTGCATTCAGTGGGACTAGCAGGTCTCACTGTAGCTGTGTCAGGCATTTTCTGAGAGACAATGAGTTTATTTTATTTTTTGAACAAACACACATATACAAAACAATATATTGTCATGGACCCACATGACTCCACTGCCAGTGTTCTTAGGGGAGAAGCATTGTAACATCTTAAGCTCTCAGTTCAAGCTGACTCTGTGTGCATTTCTAGAAACATACAGTTCATATCTAGGGCATAGTGCACATGCTCAGAGGTTTAATGTAAGTATTTGCATAGTTACTCTTTCTCAGCAGGCATCCCCCCCCCCC
>JANRFK010001158.1:36225442-36249653 GCA_030068395.1 Apalone spinifera
CCCCCCCCCCCTTTTTTCCCTTCAACAGATTTTTTTCCCGGTGTTGGTTTTTTGTTTGTTTATTTGTTTTGTGGGGTAGGGGGATGGCCAAAAATTGTTTTGCTTGGGGCAGCAAAAAACCTAGAGCCAGCCCTGTATACATGTCCATCTTGCTTTATTCTTGATTTCATATGATACCTCCCTCTTCTTTCTATTACATTCAACAATATTAACTTATTCCTTCTAGGTAACAAAAACAAAAGCAGATTGTCTTCTGACCGATAGTGTTGTCTACAATGGCATTGTTATGAAGTAATCTGGATTTTCAGTTTTATCAAGAATAAGATAAGGGGTCTTCCACAGTATGAGGGTTATCATAGTGCTGTTTGCTGTATTAAACTCTACCTTTTCACATTGTACCTCTTTTTTTAATGTACGGGGATTAGGGCATTCCGGTTATCTAAAAATTCCGGTTATCTGAGGGTCCCATCAACCTAGGAAAAACCAATGGACAATAACAGTAAAACTCAAGTTTTTAATATTGGTAGTTTTGTAGTGTGAGGCAGTTGGTCTCACATTTCAATTTTGAGTTAAAGAGGATGAGTACTTCTTAAATAAAAAATTGTTAAGCCAATCATGGTAAACTAAGCCGGGCCTGTGCGCCTGAAGATGTGACAGTATTGTGGCTGGGGGCAATGCCAGTTAACAAAGTTTTCTGGTTAACAGAGTGCCAGATAACAAAGGTTTCACTGTATATAGACCCAATCAACCCATAGGCAAGGAGACTTTTAAGGGGGCCTAAAGAAAATCTCTGTAAGGTTTATCTTCAAGACAGTTCTTCTGCCCAGTGACTCAGTAAAGGAGGATGTGGTTTACTTCCTCTCAACCCTTGGAACAGGCTGTGGGCTCCATTCCCAAACTCTTTGCAGCTAAAGAGATCCACACAGAATGCTGAGCAATCAGTGGGAGGTGCCTCCACACCAGTTTTGTGACTGCAGGATGCTTTCCTGGCTACACTGGAGTCCCGCTGATAGGTCAGGTAGTGGCTGCCCATAGATCTTCCTTAAGGAAGGCTGGCTCCCTCTTTTAGAGCGAGGGCCTCAGAAATGTAATCAAGACTTAGCCTGAGCTATTTGTAATGGGGAACATTAACATGTACCTGCCTACTTACCACAAAGCAGTCTTTTTGCATCCCACTTGTTGATTTCCATTGCATGCTCAGCATTCCTACTTCAGTTAGACATGAGCGAAAAGTTACCTCAGAGACCCATTCCCATATTTTACAAATCTCACTTGCTTTAGAGCCTCACACCCCACTTTGAAATGCCTTCAGAATGTGTAGTGAAGGGCAGCTTTTTGCAGGACTCATAAACAGTGTGACTCTTTAATTTAGTAACAGATTACAAAATGACAGATCTTTGTTGTGGATTGGATCTGACTGTGGGAACGCCCCTTTGCAAGGGCACAACGGGGCACGAGAATTGCACTGTTCCCCCTATGTCTTTGCATGCCCATGTAATGGTGGCCCTAATACAGTTCATATTAAAATTCATACATCTTGGTATTGCTTTGAATTTGTGCAGCAGCACTAGCCACCTGGCAGACATTTGGTATGTTTAAAAAAAGGAATAGGATTACCCCAAACTGCAGGTAAAGCATTTCCATTCTCCTAGGCTGAAAATGAACAATTCTTCATGCAAACCAACATATGTATTATTACTTCTGTCACTTATGCTATATAGTCTACTCCTTGAATTGAGGAGCTGTAAGTAATCTTAATGTTCAATAGGAATGAGTTTGCATGGTTTCGAAACAAGCTAAAGAACATGGGATGGATAATGGGGGTATATGTGGCTATCCTGACACTGTAAGGGCAGTGATGTCTGAGAGACCAATGTCATATATTCTGATTATCCGAGAAGACAATTGTACAGGCTCTGCTCTGTGGAGACCAAAAAAAAAAAAGGGGGGGGCAGGGAGGAGGAGAAGGACAGGAGGAGAAGAAGAAAATCAGAAACAACCATTCTTATAAGCACACTTCACAGTGCTTTGATTTTTATTTTTTTCCCCATTTATAAGTATTGTCAGTATTCAAAACATCCATTTAAGATTGCTTTCTTTGGCAGAAAGCAGCACTATCTCCTTTTGTGGTTTTGAATTATTATAAGTCATTTAAAATAACATTTAAAAACCAGTTTATGTGCTGGGCTATGGAACTGAGTCAGGCTAGAAATTGGTGTAAGCTGGCAGAAGAATATTGCAAACAGAAGCCTTCTGATTTTAATCAAATTAAATAAATGCTCTGTCTTAAAACAGATCTGAGATAAAATGAGTAGGCTGAAAATATATATGAATATATAATGTTATGTAGCAGTTAGCCAACGACTTTCACACCAGAGTCCTCATTCTTCTTTAAAATAATGTTTAAAAATTAAATGTACTCAGTTTTATGAAATATCTTTTAGGTTGCCTACAATAGGCAAGAATTGTGATGGATTTAGCCTCCTTAGATGGAATGTTTAAATGTTTCTTTGAAACTGTTTTCAATTATGGGAAAGCTATCTTAAGCCTTTTCCTCTTGACTGGTAATTTCAGTATATGTTGTGCTGGTGAAAAACCCTAGACTGGGGAATGATGTCCTTCACATTTGCACAGAACAACACGAGCAGCAGCTGTACAGGCTTTCTTGCCCTGAGCCAAATTCTGCCTTCGTTTACACAATAAGGGCAATAGGGGCTATAGGGATGCAGGAGTGTGCTTATGCTCCTATTGATGTCAATTACAAAACTCCCACTAATCTCCGTGGTGCAGGAACAGGCCTGAGCCAGAAGAATAATGTGATTTGGCCTACAGCCTTTCTAGTGGGTTTCTGTTCAGGAGAGACCAGGGCCATGAGTGCTGTGGTCAGAACACCAATTCATTTTTTACTTTGCTGCTGAGAATGACAAGGTGCCAATTGGTGCCAACTGCAAGGTCAGTGATGCTAACCAATGGCAACAGCTCTACATATGGAAAGTGAATGTACTGTGCTGTTCCATTGTCACCAGGTCAGTTTCCATGCAAGCTGTTTCAAAATTTAATTACATCTAATGCTGTAGATTGGTAAAATGCTGCTATATAACAAATGTCTTGAGACAGCACATCAATACTGAAATATTTTGAACTGATTTATCCTTTGAAAAACATTGAGCCCGTTGAAAGCTATAATATCTCTGCAGTGCAGCAATGGAAGGAGGCAGGCCATCTTCAAAGTGTCGTTTTGTTTCGTTTTTCCATGGGGGAAAAATATACCTGGCTTTCCTGCCAGGGGATTATTCTCCCATTCGTTGTGGTTGGAGGTTTGGTATCCTCTCTATCCTTTGATCTTCCTAGCCCTTAATTGTTCTCAGATTTTGTGTGGACTGATGGGGACCTCAGTTTCTCAGGTCAACTGACCAAAGGTCACAACTACTGCTGAACCAAAACTTCAGGAGAGTCCTTTAACTTGATTTTATGGAGTTCAGCTACCACCACTGGTGGTGGCCTGAGTCCCAAAAATAGCAGTGAGACTAAGCAGCACTATGGGATGCAAATGTATGTAAAATAAAAGCCTCCTGCCCATAAAGTGTAGGGGCAATTGTCATTTCCAGGCATGAGCATGTTGTGGAAATGATCAAATTGTACAAAAACATTTAAAAATCACACACACACGTTTTAATTGCAGAACTGTACAATTACAAGCAATTATAATTCATCTATAATTAATGTAGGAAAACGTTCTGCAGCTGTCATTATTTAGTTAGGATGAACTGTTCAATTAAACACATTTATTTTGAACACATTTCACTCATTGAGACCCTGTGCTCTTGCAGTTCAGTATAACTTCATGTTTCACATATTGGCAGTCAGTCCGCTGTGCTTTGTGTTTTATATTTGCATGGCATGGTCATTCTGTTCCTGACCTGTAGGACAGACGTGCTGATTCATCACCATGCCAAAATATATGCTTATGAGACTAAGAACTAGAGCTGGGCAGAAAATTTCCACTTACACATTTTTTATTGGGATTTACCAGTTCATCAAAATGGAAATGGTTAGCAGAAGCCATTTGATTTTATGAGATTTCGGATGGACCACAGACAGATATTGCAACCTGCCTGTCAGCTAGCCCACCCACTCCTCCACAGCTTGCTTCATGGGTTGCTAGGGAATGTAGGTTTCCAGGTCTGGCTGCTCTGCAGCAGCCCCTCAATACAGATTTCACCTGAGCTAGACCCATTGGAGCTTCCAGATCCCTAGCTCCAAGGCAGCCCAACATGCTAATCGCCTTGTAATCAAGGACTTCCAGGACTGTCCATTTCCAGGGCAGTGAACTCCCCATGGCTGGCAGATTCCAGGAGGAGCCAGTGACCTAGGTGACAAGGAACCATGAGAGTCCAAACTTCTTGGCTACCCAGGCTCATAGATCTGCCCAGGCATATCATTGGTCAAAATCTAGCGCTACAATACTAACTTCATCTGTGATTATGGGCATCTACCCATTGCATCTTTAGAAGAGTGTAAGGCCTTAAGATCAAAAAGAAGAATCATAACAGTATCTGGTTAAAAAATATTGGGAAAGGCTTTCTCTTCTTTTTTAATGGGTCATTTCTGGTCCTAGCCACTGTGGTACATGTCTGGTTATATTAATTTTGAGATATTGCAGCTTGCACTTCATAGAAGTAAAAAGACTTTCTTGCCACTCTTGAAGGAGGTGGCAACCTGGTTGCTGGGCAGGATCGGAAGGTACAAATGAATGGCAGCAGTATCCAACACACTCCTCTCACATCAGTCCTGTCAGTGATCTCTGGTATCCTAAATCACCTGGTATGGGGATATTTGAAAGATCAATTTCCTATCTGTGACTCATCAAGAAATTTACTTGGTAGAACATTTCAGTTACCAAGATCTGCTATTGGGTTTTTTTACAATAAGGAAACAAAATCACAAACACATGCCAATGAGTATCATGCTCAGAGAGTCATTGTAACTTAAACTTGAAATTCACTGATTGCCCCAAAAGGCACCTGTTTATTTTTAAATAAACCAAAATAAATAATTATTTGTTTTCAATATAAATTCCAGTTTGTTTTTCAATGCAAACCACAGAGCAGAAAGACAAGTGAGACACTAAAGAGAAGACCAGAGCCATTCATTTTGTTAAATGGAGGCACATTTTCAAGCTTTTTATGTGAATCTTTGTGATGGCTTGTGAAATTCTGAGTATTTCTTTATAAGGATTTGACATTTTAAATGAAAAATTGAATTGAAAATATAATAGCAAATGGATTTTTGATCAGCTTCTCCAAATTTCCTACAAGTTTCTGTTACTCTCACCTCATCATGCAGGTAATGTTTTAACCTTGACTGTCATGGTACAAAACTAGGGTCCAGAGGACAAAGAATAGTGCATTGGAACAACATATGGTATTCCATACATTTATACCTAACATACCAAAAAAGAAAAACATATATTTACTTCAGACACAATTGATGGACTGATACTAGAATGAAAAAAAATACAGCATGTACATTCATGACAATATCTATATGCATATATAGATATATATATATTAGTTCTGTATGTGTACTAGAGAAAGTAGAGATCTAAGAATCTCAAACTGGGCACTTCTCATAGAGGGCAATATTATTGCATTTCACTTTAAAAAACAATGAGGAGTCCTATGGCATCTTAGAAATGAACATATGTATTAGGGCATAAGCTTTTGTTGGCAAAGCCCATTTCATCAAATGAATTGGAGTGCAAATTACAGAGCTGGGGTGTATCTATAAGAACAACAAAAGCAGTTATTTGTTATGTGTAGGATGAATGTTAATGAAGCTAATTAAGTCCAGGTTAACTGTGCCTCATTCACAACATTTTATGTGGAATTGTGAATATCAAGAGAGGGGAAATTGCGTTTGTACTGAGTTAACCAGTTGAAATCCTTATTCAGCCCTAAATTGATTGTATTGCATTTGCAAATTAACTCCAGTTCCAATCTCTCCCTTTATAATCTGTTTTTAAAACTCTTTTGTAAAAAGGTAGCTTCTTTTAAATCCATTATTGAATGTCCAGGGAGGTTAAAGTGTTCACCCCCAGGCTTATATGTGTTACCATTCCTGATTTTTGATTTGTGTCTATTCATCCTTTTGCACAGAGACTGTCTGGCGGAGGGGCATTGCTGGTACAAATTTCTTTTGTTTTTCTTATACATACTGCTGCCTCTGTAATTGCCACTCCAATTCATCTGATGAAGTGAGTTTTACCCACACTAGATTATGTCCTAATAAATCTGTTAGACCTTCAGGTGCCAAAGGACTAATGTTTTTGCAGTTACAGATTAACATAGCTATCCCTCGGACACTTTAAAAGAAATACTGTTCAAGAATAACTGTTGCATCATCTGAGGTTTTTCTGTTTAGATTGGCTAGATGAGATCTGTTGTCTTGTGTGTGTTGAGACTGGTACAGAGTCAAATGTCAGTGCAAACATTTCTGCTTATATTATTTATGACTTATTTTTTTAATTTTTATCTTCTTACAACTAAAAGGATTTTGCTCAAATTTTCAAAAAATTAAATATTAGTTTATTGGAAACTAGCTTGTAAAATTATCATGCCAAAATTAACAAAGTTGGAAAGTTAGGAGCATATGAAAAGGGATTAGAATGGAAACTATTTCACAACCTCAGTCCTAGTGGTTTTACTAGCACAGCAACTATAGTACATCTATGCATTTTATGTGCAATTGTAAATTAATCACGTCAACTAGAAATATCTTACATGCATTAAACTTTAAAAATGTGCTTTCAACTGTCATTTTGACATCTAGTTAGCATACAATAACTGCCTTTCAAAAGCTAAATTAAATGTTTGACACAGTATAAATGCTGTTATATTTTCCACTTTTTTTGCTCTTTTATTACAGTTCTTTGCTTTTTGTGATGTTGATAAGTGTGAAAGATGATAATTTAATTGGTAGATGTTGTTTAAAAAATATTAACACATCAGATGTGGTTCTTTGGCATGAGAGGATTCGATTGTTCCTGAGATAAGCCCCTCTGGCTTCTTATTCAAATATCAGTAAAATACAACTTTGATCAGATTGATAATGAGCTTGTTCAGTGGCTCTGAAAAGGTTTAAGAGAAGGAATGGAGTATCAGTCCAACCAATGAATCTATTACACCTGTGAATATTTTCTTCTCCCCTTAACAAAACAGGTAGCAAAAAGCTTTTCTGTATTGTTTGCTTACATGTTTAGCAAACATTGTACATCTGGAATATCTAGGTACAGCACAGTTCAACTGTTTATAGAACCATAGAACACTAGAACTGGAAGGACCCTCAAGAGGTCATCGAGTCCAGTCTCCTGCCCTCATGGCAGGACCCAATACCATCTAGACCAGTGGTCACCAACCAGTAGATCAGGATCTGCTGGTAGATCTTAAAGCCTCTGACAGGTGATCTTGACAGTTTTAGCCAAGGGGCTACCAAGTACAGCATTTCAGCTGCCTTTCCCTTCACTGCAGCACACTTCTTGCCCTTTGCCTTAGAGCCGTCCCCCCCTCCCCCCAGCCTCCTGCTTGCTGTTCAGGGCAGGGGAGGGAAAAGAGGGGGCGCTTATATCAGGGTGCCCCTCTCCCACCCTGTATTCTGTCTCCACAGAATGGGGAGGGGCACAACAGGGCTTGGGATGGAGGGAGTTTTCTGGCTGCTTTTGAGGGGTGGTGCAGGGCCAGGGCAGGGGTGAGCCTGCCTTAGCTCCACTTCACCACCACCCAGGAGCCATCTGAGGTAAGCAGTGCCCAGCTGGAGCCAGCTCCAAACCCTTGCCCCAGTCATGACCCCCCTCTGGCACTCAAAGCTGCTGTCCCAGCCCTGAGCTTCCTGGACCCAAACTCCCTTACACAGCCTGTACCCTGAACCCCCTCCTGCTCCTCAACTCTTTGCCCCAGGCTCAGCTCAGAGTCCGTATCACACTCCAAATCCCTTAGCCCAAGACCAGAGCCTATGCCCCAAACCTCTGCTCCTGCCTGGTGAAAGAAGGGAGGGAGAATGGGGAAGGGAGAGTGGAAAGACTGAACAGAGGCAGGGCATCACAGAAGGGCATGAAGGAGGCGGGGCAAGATATTTGGGTTTGAGGTAGGTCGCAGATTGTACTTAAATTTAAAAAGTGATCTTGTGCTTGAAAAGGTTGGAGACCACTGATATAGACCATCTCTAATAGATGTCTATCGAACCTGCTCTTAAATATCTCCAGAGATGAAGATTCCACAGCCTCCCTAGGCAACCCATTCCAGGGTACGTCTAGACTACATGGCTCCATCGACAGAGCCATGTAGATTAGTTTACTGGACAAAGGGAAATGAAGCAGTGATTTAAATAATCGCCGCTTCATTTCAATCAAAATGGCCACCATGCTGTGCCGATCAGCTGTTTGTCGGCACAGCGCGGCAGTCTAGATGGGGATCTGCCGACCCCAGAACCCTTTGTCAGCAGATCCTGTAAGCCTCATTTCACGAGGCATAAATCGCTGCTTCATTTCCCTTTGTCGTCCTGCCTCATCTACATGGCTCCGTTAACGGAGCCATGTAGTCTACCCCCCCCCCCCAGTGTTTAACCATCCTGACAATTAGATTTTCCCTAATGTCCAACCTAAACCTCCCTTGCTGCAGTTTAGTCCCAATGCTTCTTGTCCTATCCTCAAAGGCTAAGAAGAACAATTTTTCTCCCTCCTCCTTGTGATACCCTTTTAGATACCTGAAAACTGTTATCATGTCCCCTCTCAGTCTTCTCCTTTCGAAAATAAGCAAGCCCAATTCTTTCAGTCTTCCTTCACAGGTCATGTTCTCATCACACTGTTGCCTCATATTTAGCTTGTGGTCCACTATGACCCCTAGATCCCTTTCTGCAGTACTCCTTCCTAGACAGTCACTTCCCATTCTGTATGTGTGAGACTGATTGCTCCTTCCTAAGTGGAGTACTATGCATTTGTCCTTATTAAACCTCATCCTATTGACATTTTATATATGACATTTTAATTTTCCTTTAGAAATAACTGATGGTACAGTTTTCTCAAGCATCTCAAAATATGTCTATGCTGCAATTGGAAGCGTGATTGCAGTATACATTTGCATACCTGAACTAGCTTTATGTTAGCTAGCATGATTAAAACAGAATAGATATGGTAGCACTAGTCTAGCACTCTCTGGCCCAGCAGCATGGTTAGGGAATGTCTGGAGGAGGTAGTGCCAGTCTCTCGACTGGGGCTTTCTAGGCGAGTAACATCTGTGTCCTGCTAAGAGACTTAATAAGAATTAAGGATTGGTAGTATAACTAGTGATAATTATGCTTTTATGGTAAATAGATTTGGATAAATAAACTTCTTTTTTATGAGATCGTAAGTTTGTCTGAGAGTTTTGGCATGAGTTGCATAAGATGCTCTGATTACTACCTCCACCATCCAAAGAGAGGGGGAGAGAGAGCGAGAGAGCGAGGAAGAGTGAGAGATGCACAAAATCATGATACAAAATCAGTGCTGCCCATATTAAAGGGATTAAAAACTGGTTAACTGATAGATCCTAAAAAGTAAATGGGGAATAGGCATCCAATTGGGGTGTTTTGAAGGGGGTTTCCTTTTTGTCCTAATACTAGTCAATATTTTTGACAATAACCTGGAAGAAAAGATAAAATCATTGCTGGTAATTTTTTTCAGATGATGCTAACGTAAGTGCAGTGGTAAATAACGATGAGGATAGGTCAAGTATAGAGACTAACCTGCAACATATGGCAAGGTAGGCTTATTTGAAAAATGTGTATTTAAATACAGCCATATCCAGAATCATCTATCTTGAAACAAAGAATGTAGGTCACACATCAGATGGGAGAATATAGCCTGCAAACAAGTGACTCTGGAAAGGAGTTGGGGGTCATGGTAGATAACCAGTAGAACATGAGCTCCTCCTGTGACGCTGTAACTAAAAGAGCCAGAATGATATTTGGAGATATAAATTGGCATAGGGAGGGTGCCTTTATTTGTATATGTTGCTAGAAGACTTACCTGGCATTGCCCATGTACTCAGGGCTGGCTTGAGCCATTCCTGTGCCCTGGGCAGCGGGAAGCGACGCATGCATGGCTCTGCCTCTGGGCACACGGCGCATGCGTGGCCCCGCCCCCCGGCACGCTGCACACCTTACAGCTGCTATCAGGTGCCCCCCATAGGTTGGCACCCCGGGCAGCTGCCCGGCTAGCCCCCCCCCCTTAATCCGGTCCTGCATGTATGGCCCAGGAGAGGGGAGGGCCGCACAGGGCTCTCTTTCCATTGCTGAAGAGGGGGGTGATAGGCAGGGTGGAGAAGTGGGCCTGGCTCATATCTGGGAGGAGCAGCCCAAGGTCAGGGAGGGCTGCACAGTCCCCTTGTCAGTGTTCTCCATGGCTGTGCTGGACAGTCAGGTGGTAATGGGGAGGGTGGGGTCTGGGGCTATGCTGCCCATTCCAGGCAGTGCTCCGGGGGGAGGGCATGGCAGTGTGGCCGGCGGGGTTTCCTCCTCCCCCTAGTCCAGTGCTGGGGCCAAGGGTCAAAGGATAAGGGACTGAGGCCAGTGGCAGGCAAGATGGTGATCCCCATCCCCAGATGGCCACTCCCTTGTTGGTGTGGCTGCCCCCAGTGGTCGGTCTCCGGTATAGCTGTACCCTGGGCTTGCAGCCCCCAGCGGTGACTGTGAGTATTGTGTCCCTTCATGCAGACCCCTCCCTTTCCATGTTATAGAAGACAATTGAATTCAGGCATGTCCAATTTTCCTGACACAACCAAACCCAGACCTTGCTGTAAGTTAGGACAAGAGGAAGCTGTGTACCACCTTCGGTGGTCCTAGCTCTTACCATTTAGGAGGAGAACAAATGGACTTGTCATGGCTGAATTTCTATGTCCAGTTCTGGTATGTTCAAGAAGGATGTTGAAAAATCCAGAAAATAGCTACAAGAATTATTGAAAGCCTGGGAAACATGCCTTTAAGCCACCCAAACACTTGATGTGCAACAAGCTGTGGTGTATATCTGCATCTTTACAGTGATCTGTGTGCTAACTGTCCATGTGGATCCTGTTGTTGTGCGCTGAGTTTCCTAGTTCAAATTATATGCTTTGTTCTTCATTTAATAAATCCACCTTTCAAATGAGGAGAGTGGCACCTATGAAAAGAGTGTAACTTAAATATAATTAATTATAAATCATAAAAGGTTAGTGTGATGTATTTAAACTGACATTGTAACCATAGATATCTTAGAGCTATTGGTCTGAACTGGATGTGTATATGATTTTTGGGAAGTAGGAAGTGCATACAATGGTGGAAACTGAATATGTTGAAACTACAGCAGCCTAGACTATGAAAGCTAGACAAAAGAGAAGTAATATTGGCTTTCCTTTACTGAGTCCAACAGCAATGATCATTTTTCTGTATCTGAGGTTGGATGCTTTTGACCTGTAAGCATTCTGCTATTTGTTTTTATGCAATTCATAGATTATCATATACTGATAACATCTGAAAACAAAATTAGGTGCTATGTCTCTGTGTCAAAAGCATGTGGAATAAAAGATTATACTTAAGTACTCTGTTGTGTAAATATAGGAAAAAACGGAGTTAGAAATTATGAACTGATTGGAGAACTTTTCTGAGCAGTGTCTAGAAAAGCCATTGGTGTTGACTGAAGATGATTACATAGTCAAGATATTTATGGTATATATTTCACACTTCTCTGACCTATGGAAAACATGAGGAAATGAGAAAGTGCAGTGATGGTAAAATAATAGGCCTTAGCATTTAAAAAGAAAAAGAAGAAATAAAAGATGTTGATTCATTTGTCCACTGAGCTCTGAACATTGGAAGAAAAGTTGGAAATAACATTTTGTTCTGTTTTCTTGGTATCTTTGAGTATCTATTTGAATGAACACCGGCTTTAATCATAATTTCAACTAAGGAACATAATTAATCCAACATAAACTAAAATAATCATTGTAAAGATATTTTTTCACAATCTTATTTTAAACTGATATTAATTTGTTTCAGTGAATGAAGATAATAAGGTTAAGAGTTTAATGTTACTTAGTTGGTATTGCTTGTTTTTTCTATTATCTTTTTTCAGTTTTTGATTATAAATTAACAACCCCCAGTGTATAATTCCAAGAATCAGCCTTCCAATGTATCTAAAGCTATTTACTTAGACTCGTCTTTTATTAGTCCCACTGCCACTGTCTAATTATTGTAGTGAAACAATGAACTCAGTATAGTTTGAGGCTTTGATCAGTCTTCATAGAGATTGGAATAATGAGGATAAAAGTTTTGTTTTGTTTGTTTTTGGTTTTTGGTTTGATTCCTTTTTGTAATTCAGTTTGATCCCTCAAGAGACAGGCAGCTTTACAAAAATGTAGCTTTTTCTTACTTGCCAGATGACACCTCTGACAAAAATTCTGATTGTGCTTATGGCATTTCTGGAAGTAAAATGCATTCTCTTTTAATTTCACTAAAGAACATATTAAATAGCACTAAATATGTCAAAGAAATGAATTCAAACTAAAAAATATTACACAGCTTTCTTTATAATGAATAGGAGCTGAAAGGAAAGTTATGGTTTGTAGCACGAGTTCTTTAAGGTTCTAATCCTATATTAATATTCCGTAAAGCCAATAAAATACAAGATTTTTTCTTTCTTTCTTTTTCTTTCTTTTTTTAAATGTGGTAACTTGTAATCAAATAAATAAAACAGGCCATAATCCTTGTTATTCTGTTACTATCTATATACGCTCCCTTTGGAGATAAATGGGAAAAAACAGCTGGAGTCTGAGGATATTTTGTAATCTTATAAATTGAAATTGAAATGCCTCAAGGAGGAAATTTCCAAAATAAATGTGACAGAAGATAAGTCCCTGCTTTTGGCAAAATTTTATTAGTATGACTTGTTCCAGATTGTTGTTGTGGTTTCTGCATGAATTAGGAAAATGGCAGCACTGTTACTTGGGAAAAAATAGTAGATTTCCTCCCGCATGTTGATAAATTGCTATAGAGGTAACTGTTTTGTTATCAGATTGTATTATCAAATGTGTCATACTTTGCAGGGACATTTTCAAGTTAATGATTATGAGCCAGATCCATACCTGGTGTAAATTGGGGTAACTCCAGTGACTTCAGTGTTGCTATGGTGATTTAGACCACCTAAGCATCTGGCCCTGTATACTTTTAAGGCAGATTGTTTTTGTCTATTACTAATAAAACCTTAATTTATGTTAACTGAAATTATATTTAAAAACTAATCTACTTCTCCAAATTTGTTTATTTGTTCATAGATTCCAATGCTGGAAGGAAATTTTATCATGATTTAGTCTGTCTCCCTGTATAACACAGGACATTGAACAGCCATGAGCAACCAAGAGCAATGCTTCATCTCAGTGGGCTGCAGCAGCCCACAGCCCATTGGGACTCCACCTGTGGCCTGCGGACCCCCAGTCTGTTCCCCTTCTCCCCGCACCTCTCATGCACTGAGGCACCAGAGCCCCACACTTTCTATTCTTTCCCCTTCCCTCCCAGCACTTTTTCAGCACCACACATCCACTGATTTTTACTCCATCCCTGCTCCTTCCCCTTCCCTTCCAAAGCTGGAATGCCACAAATCAGCTGTTAATGGGTATTGCAAGGAGGAAAGGAATACGGACAGAGTACAAATCAGGCAATTTGAATGAGTGGGAAGTGTGGGGCTGCAGTGTGTGAGAGGGACATGTGGGAGGGTGGCAAACAGGTGGTCTGCGAACTACTGGTTGCCCACCACTGGCATATAACTTCCCTAAAATAAATTCCTATATCAGATCTTTTGAAAAAAAAACCCTCCAATCTTGATTTTACAATATTAGTGATAGAGGGTCCACTTAGAAAATTGTTTCAATGGATAATTACTCTCACTGTTAAAAAATTACTCATTTCTACTCTGAAGTTGACTAGCTTTAACTTCCAGCCACTGGACTGTGTTATTACCATTCTCTGCTAAACGGAAGAGCCCATTGTTAAATATTTGTTTCCCATGTAGATACTTGTAAACTGTGAACAGTTCACCTCTTATTAACCTTCTCTTTGCTAAACTAAATAGATTGAGTTCTTTGAGTCTATCACTCTAAGGCAGGGGTGGGAAAGCTAAGGCCCGGGGGCCAAATGCGGCTCCTGGATTGCCTGGATCTGGCCCAGAGTTCAGTGCCTCCCCCAGGATTGGAGAGTACAGATTGGAGCTCCAGGTCTCCCACACCCCATCTCCCTGCAGTTCCTGGCCCCTGCCAGATTTTTCTTTGAGTCAGTGGCCCCTGACCCATATAAGATTCCTCACCCCAGCTCTAAGGAATGTTTTTCCACCTTTAATAATTCTCATGACTCTTCTCTGAAACCTCTACAATTTATCTTGAACTGTGGGCATCAGGACTGGCAACAGTTTTCCAGCAGCAGTTGCACCAGTGCCAAATGCTGATTTAAAATAATGTGTCTACTCCTATTTGAGATTCCCCTGTATATGCATCTCAGGATTGCATTAGCGCTTTTGGTAACAGCATCTGAGGCTATGTCTAGACTGCAGGCTTCTTTCGGAAGAAGCTTTTCCAGAAGAGATCTTCCAAAAAAACTTCTTCTGAAAGAAAGTGTCAACACAGCAAAAGCGCATCGAAAAAGCAATCTGCTTTTTCGAAAGATAGTGTCTGCGCTGAATGGATGGTATCTCGCATTTAAGCTGTGATTAATATGGACAGAGTGGCCACCAGAGCATCTCTACTTTTTCCTCTTTCCTCTTCTTTTGAAAGAACTCCCTCTTCCCCATCCACAAACGCCTTTTTCCAAAAGAGCACTTTCGGAAAAGGCTTCTTCCTCATAGAAAGAGGTTTACCAATGTCAGAAAAACCCATTTGTTCTTTTGATTTTTTTTTTTCAAAAGAACGCAATTGCAGTGTGGATGTAACTGGATTTTTTGCGGGAAAAAGGCCGTTTTTCTGAAAAAAACTCTGCAATATAGATATATGCGGACTGGGAGTGCATGTTCAACTGATTATCCTCCCTGTTCCAAATCTTTATTCAATGTCACTGCTTCCCAATGGAGAGTCCTCCCATCCTGTAAGTATGTCCAACTTCTTTTGTTCCTAGATGTGCATACTTACATATCTCCACACAATCTACCAACTGATTCAGAGTGCTGCCTCTTTATTATTTACCACTCCTACATTTATTGTGTCATCTGCAAACGTAATCAGTAATGATTTTGCTTTCTTTGAAGTCATTGATAAGCAGTGTAGCATTTCATGATCCTGCTGGAAATTCAACCAGTTGATGATGAATCCCCATTTGCAATTTTTAATCATTTAACATGTGCCACATTAATTTTATATCATTCTAGTATTTTAATCAAAATATCATATGGTACAAAGTCAAACACCTTATAGAAGTCTAAGTATGTCAACTTCTTTCAGATTTTAATGCACTAACACAGTGTTATTGAGCTGCAAATGCTGTTCATATTTCCCTGTGTTGAATATGGGACCTCAGGTAAAATTATTCACATTCAAAGAATCATAGAATACTAGGACTAGAAGGGACCTTGAGAGGTCATCGAGTCCAGTCCCCTGCCCTCATGGCAGGACCCAGTACTGTGTAGACCATCCCTGATAGACATTTATCTAGCCTACTCTTAAATATTTCTAGAGATGGAGATTCCACAATCTCCCTAGGACATTTATTCCAGTGTTTAATCCCCCCGGCAGTTAGGAACTTTTTCCTAATGTCCAACCTAAACCTCCCTTGCTGCAGGTTAAGCCCATTGTTTCTTGTTCTATCCTCAGAGGCCAGGAAGAACAAGTTTTCTCGCTCCTTGTGGCACCTTTTTAGATACCTGAAAACTGCTATCAAGCCCAATTTCTTTCAGTCTTTCTTCATAGATCATGGTCTCTAGACCTTTAATCATTCTTATTGATCTTCTCTGGACCTTCTCCAATTTCTCTACATCTTTTTTGAAATGTGGTGCCCAGAACTGGACACAATACTCCAACTGAGGCCTAATCAACGTAGAGTAGAATGGAAGAATGACTTCTCGTGTCTTGCTCGCAACACACCTGTTAAAGCATCCTAAAATCATGTTTGCTTTTTTTGCAACAGTGTCACACTATTGACTCATATTTAGCTTGTGGTCCAATATAATCGCTAGATCCCTTTCTGCCATACTCCTTCCTAGACAGTTGCTTCCCGTTCTGTATGTGTGAAACTGATTGTTCCTTCCTAAGTGGAGTACTTTGCATTTGTCCTTATTAAACTTCATCCTGTTTACCTCAGACCATTTCTCCAATTTGTCCAGATCATTTTGAATTATGACCCTATCCTCTAAAGCAGTTGCAACCCCTCCAAGCTTGGTATCATCTGCAAACTTAATAAGCATACTCTCTGTGCTGATATCTAAATCATTGATAAAGATACCGGTCCCAAAATAGACCCCTGCAGAACTCCACTTGTTACTCCTTTCCAGCAGAATTGTGAACCGTTAATAATTACTCTCTGGGAATGGTTATCCAGCCAGTTATGCACCCACCTTATAGTAGCCCCATCTAAGTTGTATTTACCTAGTTTATTGTTAAGAATATCATGCGAGACCGTATCAATGCCTTACTAAAGTCTAGGCATATCATGTCCACCGCTTCTCCCTTATTCACAAGACTCATTATCCTATCAAAGAAATCTATCAGATTGGTTTGACATGATTTGTTCTTTACAAATCCTTGCTGGCTGTTCTTTATCACCTTATTATCTTCCAAGTGTTTGCAGATGATTTCCTTAATTACTTGCTTCATTATCTTTCCTGGCACAGAAGTTAAACTGACCGGTCTGTAGTTTACTGGGTTGTTTTTATTTCCCTTTTTATAGATGGGCACTATATTTCCCCTTTTCCAATCTTCTGGAATCTCTCCTGTCTTCCATGATTTTCCAAAGATGATAGCTAAAGGCTCAGATTCCTCCTCTATCAGCTCTTTAAGTATTCTAGGATGCATTTCATCAGGCCCTGGTGACTTGCAGACATCTAACTTTTCTAAGTGATTTTTAACTTGTTATTTTTTTATTTTATCTTCTAAACCTTCCCACTAGCATTCATTATGTCAGGCATTCCTTTATCAGACTTCTCGGTGAAGATTGAAACAAAGACATTATTAAGCATCTCTGCCATTTCCAAGTTTCCTGTTACTGTTTCCCCCTCCTCACTGAGCAATGGGCCTACCCTGTCCTTGGTTTTCCTATGGCTTCTAATATATTTATAGAATGTCTTCTTGTTTGCCCTTATGCCTGTAGCTAGTTTGAGCTCGTTTTGTGCCTTTGCCTTTCTAATCTTGCCCCTTCATTCCTGTATTGTTTGCCTATATTCATCCATTGTAATTTGTCCTTGTTTCCATTTTTATATGACTCCTTTTTTATTTTTAGATCATGCAAGATCTCCTGATTAAGCCAAGGTGGTCTTTTGCCATATTTTCTATCTTTCCTATGCAGCAGAATAGCTTGCTTTTGGGCCCTTAACAATGTCCATTTGACAAACTGCCAACTCTCTTCAGTTGTTTTTCCCCTTAGTCTTGCTTCCCATGGGACCTTATCTACCAGCTCTCTGATCTTACCAAAATCTGCCTTCCTGAAATCCATTGTCTCTAATTTGCCATTCTCCCTTCTACCATACCTTAGAATCGTGAACTCTATGATTTCATGATCACTTTCACCCAAGCTGCCTTCCACTTTCAAATTCTCAACTAGTTCCTCCCTATTTGTTAAAATCAAGTCTAGAACAGCTTCACCCCAATAGCTTTTTCAATCTTCTGTAATAAAAAGTTCGGACACTAAAGAGAAATAGACATTTGTTTTGAAAACTTGACTTATTACATTTTTTAAAATGTGGCAACTTTTTGTTTGGGTTCAGGCTTTGTAAAAATCTAATTTTGAAAAACCTGAATTTGGAGTAACAGAATTTGAAGACTGTACTATAGTAACTGTAGCTGTAAGGCAGACAAGGTCATTCCGCTGTAGACTAGTACCTTGTATGACAGTGTCCAACAGCACATTTCAAAGGAGGAGTAACACTCTCTGAATATACCTATTTGTACAATAATATTTCAAGAAGTAGTTTCTTTTGGTTTTGCACCTGGTGAAAAGTTTATGCACTGGAATATGATGACTCATAACCTTTATAAATATATCTTAATTAGTGTTACTATTCTTTTTCTTAGTAATATCCTTTAAAGGCATTATTTTTACATATTTACACATGCAATTGAATGTCTAATTGTTCTTTGCAGTTACTATCACTTTATAAATGGAAATTACATGCATAATTGTGCATACATTTTGGCTTATTACAGGATGTAAGGCAGTTAGATTTTTTTCCTGAAAACTCACAGTTGTTCCTATTATTCAGCTTCACCAGTTGTAGCAATGGTGAGAAGTAGCATAGATTGGATTTCAAGAAGCCATGAATATTTTAAACACTCTGTCATCTGAGCCAGGAGACATGAGTCATCCCTGTGGAACCATCTTCTTTGGGAAGGCACTATGTGGGTCTTTGTGGGTTTGTGTTGGAAAGAATCAGGTTGGGTAGCAGGGGTGGATTAGCTTCTGGGGGCTATTAGATTTTGTTGGGTCCCGTAGGGTCTGACATGGGGTCAAAATGAGGGATTCAGGGTGCAGAATGGGGCTGTAGGTTGAGGCAGGAGGGCGGGTGCAGGATGGGGTGAGGACTCCAACTGGAGGTGTAAGCCCAGAGGTGGAAGGGAGGATGAAGTGTTTGGGGTTCAGGACAATGCTCCAGGCTACTGCCAAGGGGATTGGAGTGGAGGAATGGGCTCAGGGCAGGAGGTTGAGGTGGGGTTGTGGGGTCTGGGCAGGGGTTAAGTGCAATAGGAAAGTCAGGGTTGGTGTGTGGGGTCTAGGAGGGAACTAGGGTGCTCATCAGGTTCAGGGATGGGGCTCTAGGTTGGAGTTTGTGATCTGGGAGGGAATTAGGGACTTAGACTGCAGGAGGGGACTTAGGGCTGAGACGAGGTATTGGGCTACCTGGCGCTTACTTGGCACAGATCCGGTCAGTGAGAGGAATCAGGTGGCTCCTTGCAGCCTGATCTGCCCTGCACTCATCTGGGCAGAGGTAAGCCTGACTTATCTCCACTGCTCCACCGCTGGTGTGGCTGTCTGGCCACTCCCAGGATGGGGCTTGATCCCACAACCCTGTGCTCCCCAAGTGAATGGGTGGTCCCCTAAGAGTACCACCCTCCACAAATTCCATTGGTCATGATTCCTGGCCAATAGGAGCTCTAGGGTGGAGCCTCCAGGCAAGGGCATTATGGGGACAGAACTTTCTGGTGCTTGTGATGATGCGGTTCTAGCTGCAGGGGAGGGGAGTGAGCCACTTCCTCCCGCACTGCCAGGAAGGATTGGCCAGGAACATAGCCCTTAAAATGGCCCTTATGGGCAAGATTATTGTAGCTGGGGGCAAGAATGCACATTGTTCTTCATCCATTCATACAAAACATTCCACAGTATCTCCTTCTAGGCTATTTTGGAGACAGCTACAGCCAGGTTGAGTCCCAGGAAGCTTTTGGAAGGATGCACTGAGTACCAAAACCAATACAAACACAGAGAGTATCTGTATCAATAGGTTTGGCCTTTTGTGGATCTCTGTAATCTGTGAAATTTAAGACTAGGCCCTGAGGTCTCTTCTACTGGAGCAAGATTCCACTGTCTCTGGTGCAAGACCCATGGAATGAGATCCTCATGATTTCTTTTTTTCTGTAAGGGTAACGACCCAAAGCATAGTTATTATGCTTCTTTTCTTTTTGGGGGGGGAGGGGGTGGAATTTGAACCTTGTTGAACAAAGATAATGCTTTGGAAATAAAAGTGATGTAACAAGCACAAGTTTGCTAAGAACATTCCACTTTTTATGATCTTTGTTTCAGCATGGTTCATTACATTCCACATGCAAGGTTATAATTGGTTTATTAAAATGCAGGTGTTTGCATCCATTGTGTGGTACAGCACTGGATGTCATAAGAAAAGTGATGTTGGAGTTGTTCATAATATCTGTATAGCTTTAAAATGTAAGGGTTTTTAGATTTCACAGTGTTATGCTCAGGGGTAAAGGAACGTAAAGAAGGATATGGGG
Source organism: Apalone spinifera (assembly GCA_030068395.1). NCBI lineage: Eukaryota > Metazoa > Chordata > Testudines > Trionychidae > Apalone > Apalone spinifera. Next base: position 36,245,635 of record JANRFK010001158.1, read on the forward strand.
AAGGAGCAGGAAATAAGTGGAAGAAGAGTCTAGGGTTAGATGGCGAGAAGAGTGGGGAGAAATTTAAAGAGAATCATGCTAAATGCAAGTCCAATTAACATCAATTTGAGATGGACAGTCCCGTTGAGGAGATAAGGAATAATGGACACCATTACACCGTAAACCATATATGATGCTTTATCCTTCAGGGCAGATACATTAATTTTATAAATCCATGGGCAGAAGTCTCATTCCATAAAGCAGAATAATTTTTCTCTTGCAGATTATGATTTTCCTTTCTTGGCTGATGATTTCTCCACTCTAGACCCGAGGGGATGTTACTCTAGTTTTCTTCATGCTGCTTTTGTCACAGCCTTACTATCAATGGTAGCTGGAGGACATAAGTCCTTCTGTTGGCCTTCTGTTCTGAGGTTGCAACAACCATACTGTGATGTCTTTGTGGTCCAGAACATTCTGTGTGATACTCTCGACATATTCAGTGGCTGACATTAAAAGTTAACATATATCAAGAGTTACCATCGAAAACTGCAATGCCAGAAATATTTAAGAGCAGGTTAGGTAGACATCTATCAGGGATGATCCTGCCATGAGGATAGGGGTCTGAACTTGATGACCTCTCAAGGTCCCTTCCAGATCTAGTGTTATTTGATTTTATGATTCTATGAAACACCTGAGATTCTATATATTTTTCATATGATTTACTTTATGCCAGTGTAAATACTGACATAAAAGATATTCTGGGAAACACAAGTAGGTTTTAAATGAGGATAAAATGTCTGCATTTTCTACAGACATAAAATGTCTTATTTTCTGTCTGCAACACAAAGATTCGGTACATCTGATCTTTTATTTGAACTGCATCTCTTTGAAATCTAAAGCAGACAATTACATTCTGGCCCACATTATTAGAAAACAGGCCTGGGAAGGAGAAAGTATAGGGACATAGCCCCAGTGCCCCACTAGCATATCCATAGCCCCATCCCCTCCTCCAGCACCCCAGGGGAGTCCGTGGGGAGCCCACACATGCTCTTTTGTCAGCCCTGCTCATACCTCTTTGGAGTGTGTCAAAGCCAAAGTAGGAGAACTGCTTCTATACTAACTATTACAACAGAGTAGAAATAATTGATGATGCCAGTTACATCATAGATGATGTTGTTCAGGCAGGCGCCTTAGGTGCTCTAGAAAATTTTATCCTCTCACATCAGACTTTTGGTGCACCCAATTCTTCGCTTCAAACTGGTCACCTTGCTATGACTGTTTTGCTTCTCCTCCCAAATTTCAACCTTAGTATGAAGATAAATGGCCAGATTTTTAATAGGTCTGAAGTGGGATTTTCAAAAGATGTGGGTAGAATTAGGTGCCTAGATGTTTATGGAGAATTTTATTAGGCATCTAAATCCCTTTAAAAAAACTGGCCCCACAGCTCTTTGCATTGTGCATGGAATCAAAACAAAAGTGTAGGGCCCTACAGTTTTTGGAGGGGAAAGGCTGGGGACTACTTTTAGTTCATTTGTTTAGATACCGTTTTTTAAAGGACTTTTTTTTATTGTAAGATTTACTGATGATACGTTATTACTGTGGTTCTGAAAGAACCAAGCACATCAGTTAGAAATGTTTCACATTCTCTGGCCTTAAAGTAGAGGAGCAGCTTATAATGAAAAGAATATATCTTGAAAAATGGAGAAATAAGAAGAGAAATAAATTCAGCCTCAAATGGTGATTGAAATCTCCAAGTCAATTTACGGAAGGCTTCAAAGGCCTGTGAAGGTTGACAGAATCTCTTTAGCATGAGGCCGCTTTCATTTTTGCATCAAGGTTTACAGTTTTAAAAAACAGGAAAAGCTCTGCTGTCAGGCGAAGCAGGTTTGAAAGCAGAGCTGCATGTTCATGAAAGCCTGAAATTGTGCACAACTGTAGATAATGTTAACGTGTCCTCGCCAGATAGCTGAAATAATACATTTCCTACATTGGATGCATTAAGCAATTACTCCGTTTGTAGTTGAAACCATATAATTTTCTTTCTTTCCTTGCAGTCACAACGCCGTGTCACGTTTCACCTACCAGATGGTTCTCAGGAAAGCTGCAGTGACAGTGGGCTTGGAGACCATGAACCCAGCAGCAGTGCTAGCACAACGCATCCGCTGCCCCTTGGTTTCCCCCAGGAGGAGTACTATGAACAGGCTTCCCCCAACAGTCGGACAGAAGGAGATGGCAATTCAGACCCAGAGTCCAGTAAGTGATGTTCTTTAGGCATATTTGTCCATAAATCTTAATAAGATACAAGTGGGCTAATTTTAAAGCCACTGCTTCAAGTTTAATACTAAATTAGGGTGGGAAAATACTGTTGTGATTGCTCACTGTTATATTTTAAAGACAAGGATAACAAAGATCAAAGCAAATATTTGTGACCATTTTGTGTTGAAATGTTCTATGGCTTTTGTAGCTGGTTTGCATCATTTTTAGTTTGCAATGGATTTGGCAGGCTATCCTGCAGTGGTACTTTCTGGTTGGCTGTTGCTGCTGCTGCCTTTTGTATCCACACCGATGCTCCTTGAGAACTGTACCGCTTTTCACTTTCCCCCCCTTCCATACTTTTCCCAGCTTTGCATTCTTCAATAGCAGCAGAGCCCTCTGGGGCAGCATCACTGCCATTCTTCAGAAATTAAAGGTCCTTGGTTTAGTGCCTATGAGAGCAACGGTGGTATGTGGTAATCAACCAGAAAGGCATTCTTGTTGTCTTATATTGTTTAATTCTACGAGTGGCACTGGATGACATCGGGAAGTAGGTAGGCAAAGTTGTCATGTCAAGGTGTACTCAGAGCCAGCTTACAGGGAGTGTTTGATTAGAACAAGAAACTCCTTTGTAACTGTCACACATTATGACAACCTTTCCCTGGTTGGACAAATACTGGATTCGTGTACTTTTCTTCTTCCCTGGGTCTAGGCAGGCTCCAGATACTGTCTCTGGCCTTGAGTCTCATTCTGGGCATACAGACTCCTTGATGACACCCCTTCTCTGAAGTGATACCCAACAGCTCAGGTCCCCAAGACCAGTACTGAACCCCCCTCCTGCAAGTTTCTCAACAGCTTAAATATACCCTCCCTCAAGCTGTACCCAGGTATTCTTGTTTACCATTCAGTAGCACAGGCCAGTTGAATCCAGGCACTTAAAGGCTGTGCAAAGTTAACTTCTTATACAAATATGCAGAAAGCATAGAGATTGACAGATCAAGACAAAACCAACAAAATCTTGTCTCCCTCCATTGTCCTCACTAATCTGAAAGCTGCCTGGGTTTTTAGCAATCTCTTTCGGGAATCACTGGTGCTCACTCCGTGGACTCGGTCTTCTCCCCTTGATAAAGGTTAATATTCCCTGACTCCTGAAGCAAATTCCCTTCTGCTTCCATCAGTCTGACAGACTGTTCCCTCTAGCTCAGAAATGTGCCTCTATATTTTTAAAAGCCAACCCAACACCTGGTTTCTATTTTCTTTCTCTCTCTCTCTTTTTTTTTAAATCTATTTTCCACTCTCTGCAGATAAACTGGAGAAAACTGGTTTTACTTAGGTTGTAGCAATCCAGTTGTTTCAGGGCCAGGTTATTAAATCATTGCTGGTCCTTAAAGACCAGCCCATTTAGGGGTAGGCAACAAAATGCTATTCTGCCTCTTCTTAGCACAAAAGGTATGATGAAAGCATATAGCAAAAGACAGAGGACATTAACACACAGGATATGTCTACACTACAGCATTAATTCGAGTTAACTTAATTCAAAATAGTTAATTCGAATTAAGCTAATTCGAATTAATGCATCTACACAAAATGCATTTTGAAATACCGTTTTGCTATTTCGAAATAGCGTGTCCACACTGATTGGACCCTGAACCGAAGTTAAGGCTGGCCTGAACCAGTGCCGGCAGGACACCAGGTTAGGACTTAGTGTGTGGGACTGTTGCCTGAGGTTAACAGAGCTCCGTGCTTAAAGGGACCCTACCCCCACCCCAGACAGACAGTTCTCAGGG
>JANRFK010001158.1:36259342-36299212 GCA_030068395.1 Apalone spinifera
TGCATCCCTCTGCCAACAGAGGGATGCAGTCTAGACAGACCACAGAATACGGTAATTCTTGTTTTACCATCGAGTACCACTTTGCTACTTGTATGATGGTAGTGAACACTGGCCACCACCACCCTGTCATAGATTTACAGTAACCCCATCTTTGGCTGTGGTGGTAATTATGTCTAGATTTCAGTGAAAGCTGGTGTACCTAATTCCCCAGATCAATAGAGTGGGTATCTTCAAGAGGGAATAAATATGAGCTAGATCTGAGGAGACATCAGATAGGTGGAATAGATTAGATTCAGGGTATGTCTACACTGCAGAGTTTTTCTGGAAAAATGGCCATTTTCCTGGACAAGCTATACTTATGCTCACATTGCTATTGTGTTCTTTCGACAGAGAGTCGAAAGAATGGAGGGGTTTTTCTGACAGCAATAAACCTTTCTACAAGGTTTATGTGTGGACACCGAAGAGAGTGTTTTTTCAAAACAACAGGCTTCCAGGAAAATGCATAGGTGCCCTGGTGGCCACTCTGTCCACAGGAATCACAATTAAAGTGAAAGATACCGTCCAATCAATATAGACGCTATCTTTCGAAAAAGCAGATAGCTTTTTCGTTGCACTTTTGCTGTGTAGACGCTCTCTTTCTCAAAAAAGTTTTTCCAGAAGATCTCTTCTGGAAATGCTTCTTTTGAAAGAAGCTTGCAGTTTAGACAAAGCTGGAGAGAGGGAAAATTATCCTCAATATAATTAAATCCCTAACTGACACTATTTTTTAAACCTCTAGACAGGTTTGGATTTTGAGGAAATGCTTCACTGTAAATATTCATTTCACATTCACAATCATCAGAAGTGACATCATTGTAGTTGGAGTAGCATTTGGCATGCAGTGTCAGGATAATGAAGAACCCAGGTGAAAGAGCATTTAACAACTGACCAAAAGGTTGTAGTTTTATTTTTTTTAAATCATCTCCACTCCATCTTTTAATTCTACAACCATTTTGAAATGCAACATTGACATTTGTCATTGTCATTGGGAATATATCAAGTTGCCATAGCATTTAGGTCTAATAAAGCACTGTATTTGAGACAAAGGGGGAAATACTGTCATTTGTAATTTAAAGATAATAAATCTCAGTGCAGTCCCAGCCTGCCACATGTGTTTGTCTGAGTCCCTCTCCTTTTGTTATATTGGGTTTGCCTATCCTATGGCTGTACACTAATAATTAATTCACAGAGGGCTGAAGTTATTAATCTTTCTGAGCTAGCAGAGTTTGACTGATCTTCTACCTTTAATCTAATTAGCCTGTATGTAGGTGTGAGAATGTAATGGCTGACTACAATACTGTACTACTTTGAGAAATGCCAACCTTTTTGATGACCTGCTGAGACTGCTGCCATGAATCATATATATATGAAACACTAAGGATAATCAGTAGTTGGATATTTGATTTAAAAGGTGGGAAATTGGCAAAGATCAAAATCAAGGTAGGTGGAATATTCTCATTTAAATGCATATATCTCTTTGTATTCGCTTAATAATATAACTTTAAATCTTGATGGCATACATTTAAGGGCATTAGGGGTTATACAGCTGAAAGCTAAATAGGATTTGCAAAATATTTTAGCTGTGCCTTTCTAAATTGCAAACTGTAGTCATAGATCTTGCTGGGCATGAGTAAACGTGCATATGGCTTGATTTGAATGCAAGGTTAAACTGTATAAAGGGTGTGAGACTACGTGCTAAAAATGATGTTTCCAGGCTATTTGAGATGTATGTGAGCACCCTGAACTGATGAGGCTGAAATATAGGTATGGTGAGGGCTTAAGTGATTGGTCGTTACATTATCTGCAAAGCAACTGATCCTTACATGAGCAGTATGATGTCCAAACCAACTACATTCAAGAAATATAGAGGTTAATAGCTAGGAGAAATGTGTATAAACTGTGCAGTGTGTGACATGCTTTGGAATATTGTATCTAAACTCCCTTTGTCTGGTCCTGGCCAGCTTGAGTGTAAAACTGTTACCTGCCTAATAAAGTAACCTGAGCAAGGAAATGCAATCAAACAGAATTTGTTGAATCTCGGAGAATTCTATGAAGTGTTCTCCCAGAACTCTGTGGATAAGGTGTGTTCTGCATAAGAGGAAAAGGTCTCTGAAGGATTCTTAGCTCAAATCACAGGAGAAAATTACTGCGTATGAATAGCATATATGTTCAGTAAAAACTATAGTGTATTACAAGAAGTCAGTTATGAAATATTTTGTGAACAAAGGATATTTCATCATGTGCAGTGCCTCAACCTCCTCCTCTATTTTTGTTGGTGTAACTGGTGTGACTGATTGATCAGAAATGCCCTACAGGTGTCCTGAAAATAAAGCAGCTTGATTTAGGATGATTTCCAAAAGGAATGCTAGGGAAAAATTCTTATAATAAGAGGTAGGGTGGGACTTGGAATGTTTAAAATTGTTGGAAGGTTTTGGCTAGAATTCTGAAATTTTCCCAAGAAAACTTCTATGAACATAAGAATCCTTTGCCTTCAGTTTTTGTTACAATTGAAAACTAAAGCTATTTTTAAAAGATTTGCAAAAACTTGAGAAAACCAGGTCTAGTACTGGACCAGCATGCAGTTTGGAATTGAAATCACATACATTTGTGTACACATGACTTGAATGTGAAACCAGGAGGAACTCAACAGTTCTGAGCTTTGTTTTGAGGTTTTAAATTACATGTGGGATGGAGAGTGTCCAAAACAGTGATAAAGAAAACCAAATAAATCCTTGTGAAGTGAAACCTCGGAGTTTGGGATTTTTATTAGAGTTGGCTCAAGGTGGAGAGATGAACTTCAAAGACTGTGGAAAAGATTTAGCAGTTGGTGATGTTGGGAATTCTATCATGTACATTAGAATGGCAAATTTGTGACACTCCCTCTCTCCTTTTCTTCAGCCAGATGCTGTGGTTTCTGAGCATAGCCAGCAGCATGTAATTTTTGAGTCACATGTCCCCTTTAAAATACCTTTCTTATTGGTGTGACCTAAGAAATAGGTTATAACCTGCATGGAGGTATAGCCTGGAAGGTTTGCAGACCCACGGCAGGTTATCAGCGTCTCATGACATTTGAGAATGAATAGAGCACTAACTTTTTAAAATGGTGAAAAGTGAAAACATTAATCATCATTTCTCACAGGTCTGAGGTTTGGATAAGCAGGGCTTGGATTCAACGCACCCATAGTTTTAGCTTTAAATATTGAAATCTGGCCTGACCCTTGTTTTCCAAACCAAATCCATCTCTGTACATTGTGGGTAAGGTGGGTTTTTTTAACTTTCATTAGCATGTAATGCTATTCATATGTTTGAGGTATGGATCCCTTCTTAGGCAAGAGACTAGCTCCTTGGTCTAAGTGTATAATTTTGGGTTCCTGATTTTTGAGTTCCCATGCTGAGCCTCAATAAAAGAACTTGGTTTTGCAACAATGCTGACACTTCCACTCTAGAAAATGAAGCCAAGGTGACACTTGGTACCCTGAAATGGAGATTCAAAATCACTAGTCATTTTTAAATTCTGGACTTATAAGAGCTGAAGATGTGTATGCAAGCAGCATTCAGAATCAGAGTTGCTTTTTAAAAAAGAAATTTAAAACATTGAATTATTGACAGAGTTTAATAATGCCTCAACATGCTGTATGCATTTTCCATTATTCTAGAAAAAAAAGCATACACAGATACAGACAGACACACACACACGCACACTTCGTCAATTGGAGAATTTTATCCACATTGTGTTGCTCTTCTAAAGTATGCCTATACATTTTCTTGCATATCCTGGACTGCATACTGGGATAAGACAGACCATTTCAGGCATCATCATTGTATTTCTGAATATCTGCTCACTTTATTCCCTAATGTGAAATGTAAATAATAGAAATATCACGTGTATAAATAGAAAGAATGGATTCACCCTAGAGTTCAGAAATCTGCCATTACCTGAGTGAGAAGACTGCACACTTGATAGTAGTTTGTATAATAAATGAGCCTTGGCAGCTATAAACAGTGATTTAGTAGCAGATGCACTGTGATGTGCATTCATGTTATCACTTAAACTGACATGGTTTGGGAAAATCCTATTTTTTCAGTTTAAGGTTTATGAAAGTTTTAAAATACACCACTATAGCAAGCAGTCTAGGGAGGAGGTGGGGAGAGAACATGTTTCTTCCCTCTGTATTTTCAAGTCCTTTTCTGTGACTAGCTGTCATATATACAGTGCATAAAGGCATTGGAGTTTGGTTGGGTAAATGGAATGTAATTCAGGGCAGCCTGTGTTTGAGAGGGCATCAAGGGCTGGATGGTAGCGATAACCTGAAAAGTCACAAAGGGCATAGATCAAAATGGAAAGTGTATCTGTAATATATGAAAGTTGAAGTCGCTGATAGAGTTCCATTCTGGTGACAGCCTTGAAGATGAGTGTATCTTAGGTATCTTAAATCTAGTATGGATTAGACAGAGGTTTATCACTGAGAAGCAGGCCACTCAGAGTAAAGCAATCCCTTATCTTGTCCATTCTGTTTGAAAATGACAAGAGTGAGAACCTGGCACCCGCAACCAATTGAAAGCTGGTGTCACAAGGTCTGGAATGTCACTGAGCTTGAATAACTGCCTTCAGTAACAGAGAATAGGTGGCCTTCTCTTCACAATAAGCCTTTCTTTGCTTCTAATTTTTTATTAAGCCACCTACACCATAAAATAAAGTTCATATGACATTTATGTTTCTATTATTTATGAGCCACGAGGCAATTCATTTTATGACCTTCTTCTGTCTATCTTCTACCTATTTTATCTTAAACTCTCACTTCTCAGTTATCTTTGAGCATAACACTGTCTTTGCCACTTGTTTCTTTTATATTCTTTCACAAGTCAAGGTAATCAGCAGTACTAAGGCTAACTTCTGTCTAAGTGAAATATTAGAGTCATTGGTTGCTGTTCAGTTCCCTTATTTCCTTTAAAAAAGAAAAGAAAGAAATAGAGCCTGAAATTATTCTGAATTTGGAAGAATTTCCTCACTGTGCCAAAATTCTGGTGATGCCTTTTGATCTTTTAGATTAGTTGGAAGCCTCATAATTGCTTGCATCTACTGAATATACTGTAACTAGTAAACATATCAAGAAATGCATTTAATAATGAATAACTATAAACAATCTGTCTTAACAAGAATTCTGCAGTTTGTTCATTTACATCTTTATTGAATGCTAAAGGTTCCCAATAGACAATGGCTTGGAAGTGGCAGGGTTTTGCTGAGTAAAAGTGCTTTTAATCAATAATTCTAGTGATTTTAGTCCTGGTATATGTATGCAATGCTAGTTGAATATTTTCATTTCGCAATTTCTCTACGGTTATGTCTACATAACAGTGTTAGTTCGGAATAATGGATGTTATTCCAAAATAACATAGTCTGCATCTACACATCGCATCAAGTAGTTATTTTGATATAATGTCAAAATAATGTTGAGTGGGAGGACTTCTTACTCCAACTCCTATAACCCTCATTTTACAAGGAGTAAGGGAAGTCGGAGGAAGAGTGGTCTAATTCAGACTTTCTGCTGTATAGACAGTGCCAAAAGCCAAAATAAGCTATTTCAACTTAACCTATGTAATTTAGCCCTGCTCTGCATTGTGCCCTTACAGACTTCCCTCCCAATGACTTTAAGTGAAGTAGGGAAATAGGATGTGATTAAAGATATAGGTGAAGCAAACCAAGCAAAACAATTATGAGTTTTGCCTCAAAAGCCATTTTTACAAGCTCTTCCTCTCTATATTGCTAGGTAAATGAGATATCTTTGTATTCCTCTTCAATCTTGAAATAACTCAGTTACTTTAATCTACTTCTCTTTACTTTGAAAAACAAATTGTACTGGAGAAATTGCTATTCTAATCTGAATTTTGAGCCAGTTAAATTGACTTCAAAAGGCATTGAGTGAAGTCCCATGTCAAAAGAGCCATTGGGTTCATCTTATCTCGTCAGATTATTGATTCGACTAATGCAGTGTCCTGATTTTCAAATTTTATCTCCAGATTCAATAGCATTTTGAGTAGGGAAAATTCCATTGTGTGAATTAATCTTGGGAAAGCTGTGCAAAATATTCACAAAGAAACATTCTTAGATTTGTGTTGCATAAAAATCTTGGTACACAGACCTTAGTACAAACCTCTTGGGAGAGTTTATGACCTTTCTGAGGTAGTGAAGAGAAGGACCAGTGCTTATTTATTATTTGCATTTCAATGGGTGAAATTCAATTATTTTGATGTATCACCACGTCCCAATTAGAATTAGTGAAATTCTAATTGTGTGCTAGGTCTAACCTGCTATGTAGCTAATTCCAATTGTGCATGTTCTAGTGCTCTTTTCATTGCTGTCCTCTGGGGTGGGAAAATAAGGCCCTTGGCTGGATTTGGGTGGTCAAACTGCTGGATCTGGCCCGCAACTGGACCGCAACCCAGCAGGAGCCTCAGGCAGGCCTCCTGTCTGCCGTGTCGCATCAAGGGGTTGCGAGGCAAGAGCCCGTCAGTGCCTATGGGGAACTGGCTCAACCTCGCATATGCTGGCTCCCACGGAGCTGCCTGCCCCTCGTAAAAGCTGGCTCCACCAGACCTCGCCCCCACTGCCTCTGATAGAGAGGTAGCAGGGTACAGAGTGGGGAGGAGCAGGTGGGAGCTGGTAAATGCAAAAAAGCCAGCTTTAAAGCCAGCTCCCCGTGTAAATCAGGTTCTGCCCAGCTGCCTGCTCCCACCCCACCTCTCTAACACAGGCTTTGGGTTGGGGGAGCAGGTGGAAGCTGATTTCTGCCTGTTCCTCCCTTCCCCCCTCCCCCCAGTGTAATTGTGTAACTGCTAAAAAATCCAGTGGTTACATGTTTACACAAATGCTTGTTTGTTAAAATCCCTATGATCAGCACACTGGGGGACAGTCTCAAGGGGTCCTCTGTGATCCAACCTGTCTCATTCTCACTCCCACACAAATATGTTTAGTGTGTACTCATTTGTTGTGTCTTGCTTCAGATTCTAGGTGCAGGAACTGTCTTAGTACAGCTCCAAACACTGTATGGCTCTGATCTTGAGTGAAGCCCTGTATTTTGCAGCACAAGAAATCAGTCATAATTTTCTACTGCGTCTGACACGGATTTGCAGTAACAGCAGATGCTGTATTAATCAACAAGATTTCAGACTTTACTTCATGTGCCTTTGCTTTCATTTCATGTAGCAATCATAGCTAATCTGCTATGCTTGGATTGTCCTGGATGCCACAATTTATACTCTGCAGTAGATGACATCTACTGAAGAATAGTAGATCAATCACACTGTCAGCAATCCACATATATGCTGGAGTGTAGTTCAACACTTCACAAAATCAAAACAGAATTGCAAGACTGTATGGGACCTCAAGAGGTCATCTAATCCAATCCCTTGCAATTATGAAAGGGCCAAATATTATCTAGACTAGGAGTGGGCCAATACCAGCATATAGGCTGGATCTGATTCTTCTAGGTTAGCCCCGTGGCAGGCTGCCACAGCTATTTTTAGCTCCTCCTCCACAAGTACATTGTTTGTAGCTTCCATTGGCAGCAGATTACCATTCCCAGTCAATGGAAGCAGCAGGAAGCGATGTCCTAATCAGTGCCACTTCCCGCAACTCCCATTGGCTGGGGACAGCGATATGGGGCCAACAGGAGTTGCAATTGCCTGTACCTGTGGAGGCAAGGTAAATATAGCAGTGGCAGCCTGCCCGGGGCTATTCTTGATGCACCACCACTGCTTTATTGCCAATCCCTGATCTACATAATTTCTGACAGGTGCTTGTCTAATCAGCACTTTAAAACTTCCAGTGATGCAGATTTCACAACCTCCTGAGGAAATACATTCCAGTAGTTAGCACCCTGACAGTTAGAATCTTTTTTCCTAATGTCCAACCTGAATCTCCCTTGCTGCTATTTAAACCCATTGCTTCTTGTCCTATCCTCAGACGTTAAGGAGAACAATTCCCCCTGCTAACAATCTGTTTTGTATGTGAAAACTGTTATCATTCTCCTTGTCTTCCCTTCTCCAAACTAAACATTTCAGTCTTCCCTCGTAGGTCATGTTTTCTAGACCTAGATCAGTTTTGTAGCTCTTCTTTGGACTTTTCCCAATTTGTCCACATCTTTCCAGAAAAGTAGCACCCAAAAGTGGACATAGTTGTACTCCAGTTGTGGCCTTATCAGTGCTCAGTAGAGTGGAAAGATTCATCCCAGAATGATGTCTACTTTTTTTGCAAGTGTTACACTCTTGACTCATATTTAGCTTGTGATCCAATGTGACCCTTTTTGCTGTATGCCTTCCTAGATAGTCATTTCCTATTTTGAATGTGTGAAACTGATTGTTCCTTCCTAAATGGAGTATTTTTTTTCATTTGTACTTATTGATTTTCATCCTATTTACCTCAGATCATGTCTACAGTTTCTCCAGATAATTTTGAATTTTAATCCTATCTTCCAAAGCCACTTGCAAACCCTCCCACGTTGGTATCATCTGGAAACTTTATAAGTGTACTGCCCAAAAGTGTAGTATCTAGACCATTGATGAAGATATTTAACAGAACTAGACCCTGAACTAATTCTTGCAAGACTCCATTCAAAACATCTTTCCAGATGGACTATGAACCATTGATGATTTCTCTCAAGAAAGATTTTCCAATTCATTATCTCACCTTATAGTAGCTCCCTCTATGTTGTAATTCCCTACTTTGTTTATGAGAAGGGACTGTGAGACAGTATCTAAAGCCTTACTAAAGTCAAGATATACCTCATCTACTCTCCAGGGCTACGCCTAGACTGGCATGATTTTCTGCAAATACTTTTAACGGAAACGTTTTTCGTTAAAAGCATTTGCGGAAAAGAGCATCTAGATTGGCACGGCCGCTTTTGCGCAAAAGCACTTTTTGCGGAAAAGTGTCCGTGCCAATCTAGATGCGGTTTTGCGTAAGAAAGCCCCGATCGCCATTTTCGCCATCGGGGCTTTTTTGCGCAAAACAGTTTTTAGCTGTCTACACTGGCCCTCTTGTGCAAATATATTTGCGCAAGAGGGCTTTTTCCCGAACGGGAGCAGCATAGTATTTGCGCAAGCACACTGACAATCTTACATTAGATCGTCAGTGTTCTTGCGCAAATTCAAGCGGCTAGTGTAGACAGCTGGCAAGTTTTTCCGCAAAAGCGCCCACTTTTGCAGTAAAACTTACAAGTCTAGACGCAGCCCAGAAGGCTTGTTATCCTGTCAAAGAAAGCTATTAGGTTAGTTTGACATGATTTGTTCCTGACATAGTCACAGAGATAAGCTAATTATCTTTTAGATGATTGCAAATTTATTGCTCCATTATCTTTCTAGTACTGAAGTTAAGCTGTCGTATCTGTAATTTTCCAGGATTTCCTTATTCCCTTTTCATAGGTTGGCATTATATTTGCCCTTTTACAGTCCTGAGGAATCTCTCTCATCTTCCATGAATTTTGAAGGTAATCACTAATTGCTGAGGTATCTTTTCAATCAGCTCCTTGAATATTCTAGGATATATTTCATCAGGACTTGGTGACTTGGAGACAATTGACTTGTCTGAGTAATTTTTAACTTGCTGTTTCTCTATTTTAACCTCATGTTCTCTCTCATTTTCACTGGCTCATTTTCTGTTTTTGATGTCTAATCGGTGCTAAATATTTTGGAGAAAACTGAAACAATTCTGCCATTTCTACATCTTTTATTGTTTTTTCCTCCTCTGAGTAATGGGCCTATCATGTCCTTTGTTTTCTCCTTATTTCTAATGTATTTGTAGAATGTTTTCTTATTGTTTTTTATGTCTATATCTAATTATCTCATTTTGTACCTTGGCTTTTCTAAATTTGTTCTTGCATTTTTTGTTTGTTTATATTCATGCTTTGTAATTTGACCTAGTTTCCACATTTTTGTAGGATTCAGGTTTTTTCTTCCACTTGATCATTGAAGATCTCCTGATTAGGCCAGGATGGTTTCTTGACATACTTCCTCTTTTTCCTACTTAATGGAATAGTTTGTTCTTACACCTTTAACAGTGTCTCTGAAAAACTGCCAGCTATCTTCAATTGTTTTTAATCTTAGACTTGCTTCCCATGGGATCTTACCTACCAACTCCCTGAGTTTGCTAACGTCTGCCTTTTTGAAGTCCAATGTCTTTTATTTTTCTGTAGTCCCTCCTACCATGTTGGTAATCATGTTGCTTTCCATTTTCAAATTTTGAACCAGTTCCTCCCTGATCATCAGAACCAAGTCTAGAACAGCTTCTCCCTTAATGACTTTCTCCCTTTCTCAAATTAAAAAAAAATGTTTCCAAATACATTCCAAGAACTTGTTGGATAATCTGTTCCCTTCTGTGTTATTTTTCTAATAGATGTCTGGATGTTTCCCATCACCACCAAGTCCTGTGCTTTGGATGATTCTGTTAGTTGTTTATAAAAGTCCCATTCACCTCTTCTTCCTGGTTAGGTGGTCTGTAGTAGACCCTACCATGACGTCACCCTTACTTTTCACTCTTTTTTTCCAAAGACTTTCAACAAGGCTGTCTCTTTCCATTTCAACCTCAGCCCACCTGTATATATTTTTAAAATATAAGGCAGCACTTACTCTCTTCTCCCCTGCCTATCCTTACTGAGCAAGCTGTATCCTTCTATACCAATATTAATGCCATGTGTATTATCCCACCAAGTCTGTGGTACTAACTATATCATAGTTATTTTTACTAACTAGCATTTCTTGTTCTTCCTGCCTATTCCCTATACTTCTCACATTAGTATACAGTCCTCTAAGATATTGATTGGATTCCCTTCTATGTTGTCTCTTGTTTCTCCCTTACCCCTTATTTAATGGCCTATGCTTCTCAAACAGTCTGTCCCTTCTCCATGATTTTACTTACCTGTAGGCTTTTGTCCCCTGTCCCCATCAAACTTAGTTTGAAGCCCTCCTCACCACATCAATCAGTTTGTAGACAAACATGCTTTTCTTCTTCCTTGACAGGTGGACCCCATCTCTGCTTAGCAGTTCTTCTTTCTGGAATAGCAACCCATGATCTAGGAAGATGAAGCCCTCTTGGCAACACTATCATAACCAGGAATTCACCTCCAGGATGCAGCTATCTCTCCCTGGGCCATTTCCATTGACGAGAAGGCTCAAAGAGGATGCCCCCAGCCTCTATTCCCTTACAAACTATAGTCACTCATGATCTGATCAGGATCATACCTCACAGTATCATTAGTGCCCACATGGATGAGAGGGCTGGATGATCCTCAACAATTCCTCCATAATTTCTTGGATACAGGACCCTGGCAGATAGCATACCTCCTGAGATGCCAGCCTTGGGGACACAGAGCTTCTTCTCTATCTTTGGGGGTGAATAACCATTGCTTGTTGCTAGGGAAGCATAATGGTTCTTCATCTTTTGGTCAGTGAGTTGGGATAGTGATGGAGCACTGCCTGCTGCAGAAGCAACCAGCAGCCAGTGTCCTTTCTAGTACAGATCCTAATCCTCCTATCCTGGTTGTGTGACAGCAGTCCCTTCTCTAGCTTCTCTATTTGTTGTTTTTTACTTTTTTTGAAGGTCATAGATTCATAGAAGATTAGGGTTGGAAGAGACCTCAGGAGGTCATTGCATCCAATCCCCTGCTCAGACCTGGACCAACCCCAACTAAATTTACATAAGATTATCATTCCAGGCAAAGCTCTTTCCAGTACTGAATTTAAGGTGCATCAAGTTTACTCCAATCCATTGAGCATTTCTGAATATTCTGTCTTTCATTCATATAAACAATATGTTAAAAATCACAACTGCTATGAAACCCATCTGGTCAGACTCATGAGAGTGAAGGAGCTAGGAAGTTTATTTGCAGCAGGCAGCTCTTGTATGTCTGGAGTCATCTCCTGGGAACTCCCATGACTTGAGCCTGATGTGCTAGTTCTGAGGGAGGTGCACAAAGACCAGCAGCACCACGAGCTGTATAAATAGATTCTGTGGCTTGGACCAAACAACTTTGAAAGAATTCCAAGTTGATGAGTATAAGTTACACAGGAACGATTTAGGGCTTAAGGGCTTTGAACTTAAGATATTCAACTTTCTTTGTATTTGTCGGGATTGATTCTAGTGAGTTTCTCCTCACTTAGCTGAACATGTTAATTGTTATATACTAGAAAAGCCAGAAGCCTATGGAATTCATTGACAATAATAAATTCTCTGACTGTTCAGTTTCTAAGAAACAAGTTGAAGAGAAATCCTTTACATATGCTTTAGCTCAACTGCAAGTTATTGAGCAGGAGAACTTATTTTGAAATTTTAATGATGAAAATATTTTCAAGACTGATACCGCAGTTTGGATTTCATAAGCAAATACCAGCCTCATTGATTTTGGGCTAGTGTAGGTTGCTCGGTTTAGTTTGTGGGGGCCTTTAATACAGCAATGCCCACCCTGCTCTTGACCCAAAGGTTAGCCCACATGATGCTGGAAAGCTCCAAGTCGCCAGAACATGAAAAGTATCAGCTCAGTTGCAAGCTCCAAGGTGACCTTTGGCTACTAGCTTAGTACAGTAAAGTCCAATTGAAAGGCTTGAAAGGCTCAGACATTTTCAATCTTTCATCTTGGAGCTGCTCCACTTCATATAAATATTCACTAAGCCAGAAATAAAAAGTGACTCTATCATCTACTGAGTAGTAGCCTCAGGAACAAGTCCCTGCACTGCTGGTTCAGTTCAGGAACATAAACTGGGATCTCCCACAGCCAAACAATTTTCCCCTGCTACTATTTATTCTGGGGTCTCTGTCTCTCTTTGTGTGTGTGTTTTTTCCACAAGGAATTTCAAAATTTTCTTCTGCATTGGAATGAAAACAAACTTCAATTCCTGGCACAATTTTGCAAAACAGATTTGCTGTTTTATAGCCAGACCCAGTTACTGCCACTTTGTGGGTCCTGGAGGAAAAAAAAAAGTCTAGGCAGCCACTACAAATTCCTGATTGCCTCGCGTTCTGTGACTTATTATGACAGAATGGATAAAGGGCTAGGCAGGGACCCCATGCCTCCACACAGCCCAATTCACTCAGGGTGAAATTATAAAATACCCTTTCTTCTCCAACAGGAAGCATAAGGTAGCCATATATCCTGTTTTCGCTGGGACATTCAATTTGTAAAGCCCTGTCGTGGCTGTTCCAACTTGTTTGGCCCATTTGCTCTTGCCAACTTGCTCAAACAGTGAGGTCTGTGGGAGGGAGGCAGCAGTGCCAGTTCTGCACAGATTGGGAGGCAGGGCTTAGGCAGGAGGCCAGCAGGGCCCTGGAGACCAGTGATACCAGTCTCTGCGGCAGGGTTTGGGCCAGTGGCTCACATCAACCCCACTCCATCAGGTGAGCTTGATCTCCAAACAGGGTTCTGTTTTCCTTTAGGGAACCATAAAGGTGAAGCATCTCAATGGTGGAGGGGGCAAAGAAGGGAGAAAGGACAAGAGTTAGAAAAAGAATAAAGGATTGGCTAAAATGTTTAACGCGCACAAAAAACCTAAGAGAACAGAGAAACAAAGGCTGGTGTTGCCTCCTGGCTTCGTCACCCACAGGTGTACATTTGTCTTCTTAGGATATGTGACTCCCAGAAGTACTCTAGTGGCCCAAGGGAGACACCTTGCTCTGAGCCTAAATCCCTAAATATCTTTGAGAATCTGGGGCTTCGGAGTCTAACTCTGATGGGACTTGAGCTCCTGATTGTCAGAGTCACTTTGAAGAATGAGACTCAGCTTCCTAATGACTCCTGCCCTTTTGCTTGCATTTCCCACAGTCACCTCTGAAAGACAATTCTTCCCCTGCTTCCTACTTGCTGCTGAGAAAAAGATTTGTAGCTTGCTTTTGCCACCAATGAATCACAGGCTTAGAGGTGCTGAGGGGAAAGATTAACCAGTTGAGTGTACCTGCTCACTCCTGCCTGTGCAGGCATAGGGTCTAGTGCAGAGATGTAAGACTTCTTCCTCCCATTCACTGCCTTTGCAGGGATACAGGGGCATCATTTGGGGGTTCTAGTCTCTCCTGAATTTTGTACCAGGAGTTTGCTCACCCTTGCCTGAGACACATGAATATAAGAACATAAGAATGGCCATATTGGGTCAGACCAAAGGTCCAGCAAGCCCAGTATCCTGTCTGCTGACAGTGGCCAGTGTCAGGTGCCCCAGAGGGGGTGTACTGAAGACAATGATCAAGCGATTTGTCTCCTGCCATCTGTCTCTAGCCTTTGACAAACAGAGGCCAGGGGCACCATTCCTCACCCCCTGGCTAATAGCCTTTTATGGACCAAACCTCCATGAATTTCTCTAGCTTCTCTTTAAACTCTGTTATAGTTCTAGCCTTCACAGCCTCCTCTGGCAAGGAGTTCCACAGGTTGACTGTGCGCTGTGTGAAAAAGAACTTTCTTTTATTAGTTTTAAACCTGCTACCCATTAATTTAATTTGGTGTCCTCTAGTTCTTATATTATGGGAACAAGTAAATAACTTTTCTTTATTCACCCTCTCCACATCACTCATGATTTTATGTACCTCTATCATATCCCCCCTCAGTCTCTTCTTTTCTAAACTGAAAAATCCCAGTCTCTTTAGCCTCTCCTCATATGGGACCCATTCCAAACCCCTAATCATTTTAGTTGCCTTTTTCTGAACCTTTTCTAATGCCAAAATATCTTTTTTGAGGTGAGGAGACCACATCTGTATGCAGTATTCAAGATGTGGGCATACTATAGTTTTATATAAGGGCAGTAAGATATTATTTGTCTTATTTTCTATCCCTTTTTAAATAATTCCTTGCATCATATTTGCTTTTTTGACTGCTGCTGTACACTGCATGGACATTTTCAGAGAATCATAGAATCATAGAATACTAGGACTGGAAGGGACCTCGAGAGGTCATCGAGTCCAGTCCCCCGCAATCATGGCAGGACCAAATACTGTCTAGACCATCCCTGTTAGACATTTATCTAACCTACTCTTAAATATCTCCAGAGATGGAGATTCCACAATCTCCCTGGGCAATTTATTCCAGTGTTTGACCACCCTGACAATTAGGAACTTTTTCATGATAACTCCAAGATCTCTTTCCTGATTAGTTGTAGCTAAATTAGCCCCCATCATATTGTTTGTGTTGTTGGGGTTATTTTTTACAATGTGCATTACTTTACATTTATCCACATTAAATTTCATTTACCATTTTGTTGCCCAATCACTCAGTTTGGTGAGATCTTTTTGAAGTTCTTCACAGTCTGCTTTGGTCTTGACTATCCTGAACGGTTTAGTATCGTCCGCAAACTTTGCCACCTCACTGCTTACCCCTTTCTCTAGATCGTTTATGAATAAGTTGAATAGGACTGGTCCTAGGACTGACCCTTGGGGAACACCACTAGTTACACCTCTCCATTCTGAAAATTTACCATTTATTCCTACCCTTTATTTCTTGTCTTTTAACCAGTTCTCCGTCCATGAAAGGATCCTTCTTCTTATCCCATTGCAACTCAGCCTGAGTGTGGTATGTGCTGAATTCAGAAGCTGGGAGAGGTCCAGCCTTTGAAGCAAAGAGTTTGTTTATAAACAGGGGCAGGGATTTAGATAACAAAAGGCTTGTCATTAAAGTAAGCTACCATTCGTCTCCTCCTCTTGGGAACAGTGGTCATGGAACTCTCACCCAGTGACAATGCATCTCAGGCCTTCTCTTCAATGGAGTCTTCTTTTGATCCCTTTCCTCAGATATCTTTTCCAACCAGTCTCTGCAGTAGTACTTCAAATAGTTTCCTACTTTGGTCTGCACTGAAAGTATATAAGTTCCCCCCTTTCTTCTGGAGGTCACATGTTGCAAATTTTGCTTCCCACTTTATACTGCCCTCTCTGCAAGATAAATACTTGGGCTCTAGTCCTTTCAGCTTCTCTTTTAATATGGAGACCAGCTTGCACTTTGTGCAGAAGAAGTCACTTCTATCTTTTGGGGAAAAGACCAACATGGCACATCCTGTGCAGATCAAAACAACTCATTGCTCATGATCCATATTGTCTTCCAGCTAGAAGCTTCTTCTGATGTTCTATTTACTGCTCAAAGAAACCTGAAAGGCACAAAAAACTCCATGGGAGCTCCCCCCCAGGCAAACTCTCTCTGTTTGCCTGTCCTGGGTTTTCCACTCACTCACTTTGCAACTGGCTGCTTTCATATAAGGCCGCTTGCTCAAAGGAGTTGGCCCAGCTCAAGGTCTTCTCTCCAGCCAAGCACTGAAGACTTGAAGAAAGCGCTATGAATTCACACTTTTCAAAAAACCAAACCCATGGTCAAACAGACCCTGTAACTAACTCCCAGTCAAATAAATGGTCACAGCAGACAGACACTCAGATATTCATCCCATCAGCTCACAACACAATACAGCACTCACCATAGTTTCTCTTGGATGGTTCTAAGGTAAACTCCATTTGTTTCCCTGTCATCTATTCACCACCAAATGGAGGGATTTTCAAGGTCAAAAGAGAGGGATTCTAAAGCTCTTCTGGGCTTCATACGATGCTCTTGAAACTGCTAAACCATCCCTGTTCAGAATGCCTTTTATCATTGGCACATTATGCTGTATATGTTCTAAGGGCAAAAAGTATTGGACTATTCTAGATTGCGAGATACCTACCATTGCTTCAAAAATGTTCCCAGCAGAGAATTGAAACCCTTGATAATAGGAAAGGGAGACAGAAAGGGATGATATTGTTGATTTCACCAGTTGAGATGCTGACAACATTTAACCTATGGAAAAAATCAGTGTGCCACTGTTGTCTTTCAAGTGGCCTACATTCCTACCGTGCACTGTGGAACAAAGCGATTTGTATTACTTAAATCTTAAAAACAAAAGGTTGGTGCAGATGTTGGAGATACACAGTAAGGCCTCTCCGAGTATGGTAGAATCTCAGTTGTCATCCTGTCTTGCTGAGCCAGACACTAAGGCCTCCTGTAGCAAAGCACACAGGGCCACACCCAGCTGCAGAAAATATAGACACTGAGATAATCTCTGGGAGGACTCATCTGAAGGTACTTGCTGTAGCACTTAGATGCTCACCCTTCCTTTTTGGGTACAAACACAGTTATATGAAGTTTGCCTCCTTCCTCGGTGTGCAGGAAGGTCTGCCCAGCCATTTGCCATCCCTGTTAGAAATTACACAAACTGTGTTATATTATAAACCAGAAGTTTATTAGCTACAAAAACGTGTGTTTAAAGTTGTCAAAGAGGTAGCAAGCAGAGCAAAGCAAATTACTAAAACACAACAAAAAATAATGCATCCTAGATAGATATACTAAAGAAACTAGTTACATGTGAAATCTCCCCTGAATGTGGTTCTAATAATTTTCCCAGGCCAGACAGTCTTCCGTACAGTCCCTTCAGCATCAGTTGTTTCCAGCAGTCATCTTGGGTGGGTTGGCTGGGGAGAATTGATGACCTGGATGACTATAGCATTTGCATATGGCAGGAGTCCTTTGTTTATGAATTTGATCCCTCCCAGTTTCTCATTATAGAGAAGTACAGAATTCAAGATGATTTCTGGTATCAGATGACATGGCCACATGTCTGTGTAGGACCCTTTTGCCATTCCTCACAGGCTGATTCATACGTTCCAAGGAAGATCAAGATTTTTTACAGGTCATTTTCAGTTGAAGATTGGCCATCAGCACTGTGGCCTCTTTCGCTGTTGTACTGGACAGCAGGTAATATGTTTCACTCAGCATAAACATACAGGTAATATAAATATTCAGTCATAGAATCATAGAGTCCTAGGGCTTGGAAGAGACCTCAGGCAGTAATCTAGTCCAGCCCCCTGCCCAAAGCAGGACCAATCCCAACTATATCATCTCAGCCAGGGCTTTGTCAAGCCTGGACTTAAAAACCTTTAGGGATGGAAATTCTACCACCTCCCTAGGTAACCCATTCCATTGCTTCACCACCCTCCCAGGAAAATAGTTTTTCCTAATATCCAACCTTAGACCTCCCCCACTGCAACATGAGACCATTGCTCCTTGTTCTGCCAGCTGTCACTACTGAGAACAGCCTCTCTCCATCCTCTTTGATACTTCCTTTCAGGTAGTTGCTGCTATCAAATTCCTCCCCCCTTCCCCTTCATTCTTCTCTTCTGCAGACTAAACAAGTCCAAATTCCTCAGCCTCTCCTCATAGATCATGTGCTCCAGCCCCCTAATAATTTTTGTTGCCCCCTTCTGGGCCCTCTCCAATGTGTCCACATCCTTTCTGTAAATGGGAGAGGGAAGGGGGCAAAATTGGATGCAATACTACAGATGTAGTATCCTAGACCCTTTTCTGCTGAACTGCTACTTAGCCAGTTGGTCCCCAGCAAAAAAAGCATGAAGTACTGTAGCTTTTTCCACACCACCTGTTACTAGATTACCTCCCTCATCCAATAAGGGTCCCACACCCTCCCTGACCACCTTCTTCTTGCTAACATGCCTGGGGAAACCTTTCTTGTTATTCTTCAGATCCCTTTCTAGCTGCAATTCCAAATGTGCTTTGGCCTTCCTGAGTACGCTACTGCATGCTCAAGCAATATATTTATATTCCTCCCTAGTCATCTGTCCAAGTTTCCACTTCTTGTAAGCTTCCTTTTTGTGTTTAAGCTTGCCAAGGATTTCACTGCTAAGCCAGGCTGGTCATCTACCATGTTTGTTTTTCTTACTGTGCATTGGGATGGTTTGTTCCTGTGCCTTCAGTAAGACTTCTTTAAAATACTGCCAGTTCTCCTCGACTCCTTTCCCCTTCATGTTAGCATCTCAGGGGATCTTACCCATCAGTTCCATAAGGGAGTCAAAATCTGCTTTTCTGAAGTCCAGGGTCTGTATTTTGCTGCTGTCCTTTCTTCCTCTGGTCAGGATCCTGAAATCATCTGTCTCATGATCACTGCTTCCCAGGTTGCCAATGATATCTACTTCCCCTACTAATTCATCCCTGTTTCTGAGAAGTGAATCAAGCTGTGCATGGTTCCTGGTTGGTGCCTTCCTCACTTGTACCAGAAAATTGTCCCCAACATTCTCCAAAAACTTTCTGGGTTGTCTGTGTACTATTGTATTGGTCTCCCAACAGATGGGAGGGTGATTGAAGTCCCCCATGAGAACCAGGGCCTGTGATCTGAAAGTTTCTCTCAGTTGTCTGAAAAAAAAGTCTTGTCTACCTCATCCACCTGGTCTGGTGGTCTATAGCAGACACCAACCACAATATCATCCCTATTGCTTCTACCTCTAATCTTAACCGTTATGCCAATCAAATCATAGTTCTTTGACTGGGCCAGGGCTTCTAATTCTTCCTGTTTGTTGCCCAGGCTTTTTGTGTTCATGACACCTTAGATAACTAGCTGATTGCCCTACATTTTCCATACAATTCAAGGGTCCTCCTCTGTTGCACCTTCCTCCTTGTGCTTCTTCCCGGTATCCCATTTCCCCACTTACCTCAGGGCTTAGGTCACCATCCCCCGATGAACCTAGTTTAAAGCCCTCCTCACTAGGTTTGCAAGCCTGCCTGCAAAGATGTTCTTCCTTCTTCCCTCTTTGTTAGGTGGATCCCATCTCTTCCTAGCAACCCTTGTGCCCGGAACAGCATCCCATGGTCGAAGAATCCAAAGTCTTCTCTCTGACAGCACCTGCATAACCATGCATTTACTTCAAAAATTTGATGATTCTGACCTACATCTTTTCCTTCAATGGGAAGGATGGACAAGAATACAACTTGTGCCTCAAATTCCTTGATCTTTTTCCCAGTGCTACATCATCTGCATTGACCCGCTCGAGGTCATTCTTGGCGGTATCGTTAATTCCTACATGGAGAAGTAGGAAGGGGTAGCGGTCCAAAGGTTTGATCAGTCTCAGAAAACTCTCAGTCACATCCTGAATTCTAGCTCCAGTAAGCACACTTCTCAAAATTCCCAGTCAGATGGATGACTCTGACCCTTTTAAGGGACATATTCCTAATTCTGGGAACATGCCTGATGCATGCAGATATATAATTCACACACCTTCTGGGTGTATTGCAGTGTCCCATCTCATGGCACCAAAACTACTTGCAGAGAGAATACTGACTCCCCTTGCACGGCTCTCCTCCTCCACTGCCTGCCCTAGAGCAGGCCCCGGCACTACCCACCTCCCCAACCTCCTTTGGTGAGCACTGGCCTGTGGGAGCCCTGGCCCATGGGTCCAGCTTGGGGACACATGCTGCCCTTCCTACATTATATTCTGTGCTGCCAGCTAAGGCAGTTGGGAGCATGCATGGGGGAGGCAATTTATTTCTGGGAGAGGACAAGGGTCCTGAGCAAAGCAGTTAGCTGCCCCGTTCTGAGTGGGGCGGGCCAACTCTTTGCAGCTGAAGATGGAGCTGATGTTGCAGGGGCATTACCCTGGGTTCTTGGACAGCAGGGTCCCTCCCCACTATGGAGATTGGGGTGGGCAGGGCCCCAAGGCAGTACCCCTTTGCCCTGCTGTGATCTGACTGAAGCTGCTGCTGCCAGGTGCCATTGCTCATACGCCTCCAGCAGCAGCAGCAGCAGCAGCAGCAGCAGCACATAATGCAAGACTATTCTTTTCCCTCTGCGCCCCCCCTTCTTGAGACACTCATCATGCTCCTTTGTTGCCCCCAGTCCATGGTTTCATACTTCCTGCCTCTTCCCTGCAAGACCCTGCTCCTTCTATTTTCATCTATGTTTCCTCCTCCAGCTCCCTCCAGATGGCTTGCTGTGTGGATGAAAGAAAAATCCGAATTGTGGATTGGATGATAGGTTGAGCATGGCGGATGTGGATCCACATTTTTGCATCTTTTCAGGGCTCAGTCTAACAGCTCTTATAGTCAGCTGCCTGTGTGTAGTTAATTATCTACTTCAGTGGTTAATTTCCTGCAACATCTAATGTGGTCACTTAGAAATAATGCCATTATTATGCTAATATTTTCTATTCTGTATAATTCCATCTATCCTAGCAGCATAAGAAGGACAAAAGATGTTACTTGTAAGGTCATATCAATATCGTGAGGCTGAATGTTTGACAGACTTAAGAATCTATGCCATAAAGACCTGCCACAGAGTTGCATCCATCGTTAGAGTGAATATAGCAGTTTGCCAGCACAAGATATAACACTATACAACAGTTTACGGTAGGATGTGAGGGAAAATATTGTATTCAGTAAAAATTGCAGAATGAATTTAGAATCTGTGACCTTGTAGCAAGAAGGCTAATGTCATATGAGGCCACATCTGGGCTGCGTCTAGATTGGCATGATTTTGCGCAAATACTTTTAATGGAAAAGTTTTTCTGTGAAAAGTATTTGCTCAAGAGAGCGTCTACACTGGCACAGATGCTTTTATGCAAATGTAGACGCTCTCTTGCGCAAGAAAGCTCTGATGGCCATTTTAGCCATTGGGCTTTCTTGCGCAAGAAATTAATGTTGCTGTCTACACTGGCCCTCTTGCACAAGAATACTGGCACAAGAGGGCTTATCCCTGAGCGGGAGCATCAGAGTATTTGCTCAAGAAGCACTGATTTTGTACAGTACAAGGTCAGTGTTCTTGCGCAAATACTCGCACCCAGTGTAGACAGGCAGCAAGATTTTGTGCAAAAGCGTCTGCTTTTGCGCAAAAATTTGCCAGTCTAGACGCAGCCCTGGAATATTGTGATGTGGACATTGAAGAAAGTCCAGCAGAGAACAACAAAAATGATTAGGGGGCCAAAGCACATGATTTATGGGGAGAGGCTGAGAGATTTGGGCTTGTTTAGTCTACAGAAGAGAAGATGGAGGTGGGGATTTGATAGCAGCCTTCAGCTACCTGACAGGAGGTTCCAAAGAGAATGGAAAGAGGCTCTTTTCAGTGGTGACAGATGACAGAAATAGGAGCAATGGTCTCAAGTTACAGTGTGGGAGGTCTAGATTGAATATTAGGAAAAACTATTTCCCCAGGAGGGTGTTGAAGCACTGGAATGAGTTACCTAGGGAGGTGGTGGAATTTCCATCCCTAAAGGTTTTGAAGTCCCAGCTTGACAAAGCCCTGGCCGGGATGATTTAGTTGGGTTGGTCCTGCTCTGGGCAGGAGTACATTTTTATAGGGACACCCAGATTAACAGGTTTATAGAATGTGATATGAGATTTTTAATGAAAAGGACCAAGAAATTCTTCTCTATAGCCTTTAAAAAATGGTGACTCAAACAGCACAATGTCCTTTAGCAGTATTGTGCTATTTCAGTCCATTACTAACTCATGCCTTTCCTCCATGTGATGACATGAAATAATCATAATATAATACCTCAGTCCTTTGATTAGGTTTCCTAGGCACTGTGGTAAAGCATCCTTACACAGAAGGTTTCAAAGTACTGTGTAAGTACTAAGGCACAAAGCAAGACTAGTGACTTTGCCTACATGGAGCAGAACTAGGCTTAGAACCCAGCATTTGGGTTCCAAGTCCTAGTCCAGCATTCCATCCGCTAAGCATTGCTGCCTCCCGGTGCACATAATCATCAAGAGTGGAGCTCAGTTGGCTCAAAAGCCCTGGGCTTCTTGTTTTACCATAATCCCACTGACATTCTTTGGGTATGAGATGTATGTCAGAGTAATATAAGCCTTATATGTCTTTATTTTATGACAAGATGATTTGCTACTTGAATTAGGGATGGGTCCAAACTATGAGATTGCATCTAGATCCAAACATTGTCTTTATTTGAAGAGGGTCAGATGTAGTGTCTAATCTACAATACAGATGAAAATCCATCTCTACTCCATAACGTTGTCTTAAATGTTCAGAAAATTTCCATGGATTTTAAAGGTGCACATTGTAATTGTGGTTCACTCTTTTTTATGAAAACCCTGTGAGAAAGCAGGGCTAATATACCGAACTCCATCCAGAAGCGGGGCTGAGAGCAACTGTGGGTCCTGGAACAAGTTGTGTGTGTGGAGGGCAGATTTGCTCCCTGGAATGGGCAGAGAAGGTGGAAGGGGGGGGCAATAGCAGTCAGCCCTTAGTACCTCCCAGACTGCGGTGCCATCCGACCCTCAGAGCCATGGGAAGCACCTGGTGTGCACTGCACTCCAGTAGCAATTCAAATAGCTTGAGGCTCTGGCCACTCCAGACCCCTTAGAATTGAAGGGTCTTGGGGCAACTAACCCTTTAGTCCCCCTGCCAGTGGGCCTCTCCAGCCAAATGCTCTTTCATTCATAGCACGCAGTTTAGAAATGAGTTCACGAAGAGAAGAGATACTTGATTTCCTGTGGAGGATTTTCTGGTCCATAAGCTGGAGATCTACTTAGGTGATGGAACTGGAAAGGTATTTAATGTGCTTCTAGCATCAAGAGCCTGATTCTCTGTCATTGTATTTTTTTCCCTCTAGTTAATGTGCTTTAATCCATAACATAGTCATGTTACACACTGTGGTAGGATGATAAATAAAAAATGCCTTTTAATAATAAGGTTATGGCACAAACCAGTGAAGACAGGAATTTCAAGGTGAAAGCCGATGTTCTTCCTTCAACTCAAGCTGCTGTAAAGGAAGAAAATTGTGTGGGAGGAAGCTGCTAATACTCCGTGTGAAGCTTAGAAGAAGTATGTTGCCTCAGCAGATTTGTTTCTAAATAAAATATGCTTATAATTTCCTCTTCTTGTTAAGAATATTTGAGTGGAATCAAATTCTTTATTGCTTAGGTAATTGCTTACTCCACCGATTGATTCTTCACTCAGTTTATTATCATTCTTATTGATGACATAACTGTTTACAGAGGAATTAATTTTAATGTAGCAGAAAACTGTGTTTTGCAGAAGCAGGAGTTGCTGAACTCCAGAGTGATAAATAACCAGTTTTCATTCAGGTGTCTATTATAACAAAAACAGAGGAAAAGAAATGCAGACAGCAAATGCTAACAACAGAATTCTCTCAACAGAGAAAATGCTCTTTTATGAAGTATCATTGGTTGTTAAGAGTATGGAGCCCACTTGAATGTTGAATATTGTGGTCTTTGTCAAGATTGAATGCTGTGCTTCTTAAACAAATATATAGTCTTCCAGGTTACCTGGCACATTTCATTTTTCTTTAGAGGAAAGATGTGAGGGTGCCAAAAAAAACCCTTTGTTTTATTCTTTAATTTAAAACCCATGAAATAAAGTATTTGAGTCATCTAAGCTTGGAAGCAGTCTCTGGGTGTAGGTTTCTGCACCTGTGTCTGCCTCCCACTCACATTAATGGGTGGGAGAAATTGATGCAGCCAGTGGTGAAAGGGAGACAATTCCTGTAGCAAGGGAAGGAGGCACTTACCAAGGGACAGTTGGGAGCTCCTTCCAGGAGAGTCTCAGGCACCCATGGGCCAGGTGGGGGAAAGAGGTGCAGAATGGCTAGTACTACCCCACCAGTTCCCAGGATTTAACCTCTTTTGGCTCCATTCCAGAAGTCCATCCTAACCTTCCAGAACTGCGAATGGGAACCCCGTCTGACAGGTGCGGTGGGACCAGCTGATTGGGATTCGGGGATTGGGAAAGAATTGTTTTCTCCTGTTGGCCACATTGGGTTGGCAGACCAGGGAGTTTGTTGCTTTCCTTGCAACATCTGCAAGCCACAGTGGGTTGACTAGGAATGTTCATAGTACTTAGCTAAGTTACTGGGGAGTGTTGCCTACCTGTCACAGCTCACGATGAGTTTCCAGTGTGATT
This sequence comes from Apalone spinifera, assembly GCA_030068395.1. Taxonomy (NCBI): domain Eukaryota; kingdom Metazoa; phylum Chordata; order Testudines; family Trionychidae; genus Apalone; species Apalone spinifera. The sequence goes on from JANRFK010001158.1 coordinate 36,284,084, forward strand.
AAGAGAATAAAATGAATGATTCCCAGAGGTAAAAGACCTAGGATTTTGGAGTTGGACCATGGGAGCATATGATCTGTGTGAGCTGAGGTCCCTACCCTTCTGCACCCTCTGTTGCTCTCATAGGGGGATGAGTGCTAGAATTTGGAGGGAGCTGAGTCCTGCTGGTAGGCTGAGAATAATATACCCCACATAATGAGTTAGGTGGTAAGGAGCCCTGTAATCCTGGTGCAAATTACGGGTTATTTGGTAAGGAGCCCTGTAATCCCCACACTGAAACCAATTAAATGTCTAGTACAGGGGAGTATTGGTAATGGGCCAATAGAGCTAAATGTCTGATAAAAATTATAGCTTGCAGCTTAATTTCATGCATATGTCCTCACTTTGCCTCTGCATCCGCATATATTACAGTAGGTAATTTACTTTTAAATGCATCAGAAACACTAAAAATATCCCACAGCATATGTAGCAAAAGCTACATATATTACCATGTAAATTGCCAAGATCAGGTAAATGTGGTGAAGGTTTAAGAAATTGTTACGTGTCCTTTCTCTTCTCTTACTCTGATCATATTTTCACCTTCCTTAAATTTCTTCACTAACCCACAGTCAGTTTAAAATCTATTCCTGACTGTCAATATTCTGCATGCCTCTGCTTCCACCTACGTTCTTTTGTTCTGGACACATGGGAAGAAAGAAAAGATACAAGGAATGTGGTTTAATTGGGCTACAACTTTAATAACTCAGCTCTCTTGGAATAACTCCTATAGTACAAATCAGCATCCTTTCCCACCTAGTCAAGGGCTGCTATGAGCCTGCAACCCCTCTACTACTGGTCCCTAGGTTGTGGTCAGGACAGTCTGTTTCCCCTCATATGAGGATTAAGGGTCTGGGAAAAGGGGGCTGTCTTCCCGACTGTACTGACATTAGCAGCCACATTCCCATTACCAATTTTGGTTGGATGTATTCGTGGAGGTTCCTTTGCGTGACCTAAATGTTATTTAAAGATTAATCTTTAATTTTGGGGGATTCCAGGCCAATTCTGAAGGATTTGAGAAGCTACTCCCATTCCCTAGCTTCTTTAGCGGGGTCCCTTCTCCCAAATCCACTTTTCATTCTAGTTTAACAGGGAACTGGGCCCCTTATGTAATGGGTACCTGAACTAGATACCTGCCATGTTAAAATGTAGTAATGTACACCTAACCTCCTGATTCACTTCCACCAGGTCCTTGAGTTGCTGTGAGCCAGGCAAAAATACCCATCCCACCCTGCCAATCTGTAAGCAAAGGAAAAATTCTTTCCCAGTTCCGCAAAAAAGGTGATCAGAGCCATGACTAGAGCAGACCCCCAAAAAATCTGGTTCTCTGATAGACCCAATGCTAGGCGGTGGTAACCCAGGTATGAGAGAGGGTCCAGGCTGGAAGGACTAGGTTAATATGCCTTCCTCCAGTCTGCAGATGCAAATGGCTTACCTCAGCTTCACTGGCCTGTCCATCATCTCAGGTAATCTGCCAATACCTAAGCAGTGCAGGAGGGAGGGCTCTTGAAGGAGCCACTACACTTTTTTTCCATCAGTCCGGACAATCCCAGATAATCTTTGAGATTATCGGTTTTACATTTTCATGGTCCACTCAAGAAACCTTTCTTTACAGCTCTTCTTGGAACTGAGAATTGAGAACCATAACTTTTTAGAATTCATCTTGTTGTCATTTCCATTCTTTGTGCCTGTTAGTGCCTTTAATACTGCTCCCTACCCTTGGAACAACCTTCAAAGTGATCTTCTACAAACCCCACTTCTTCAAATCACATCAAAATTACTGTCTGTTCCATGCTACCCAAAATAATATATCCACCCACTGCACCAGAACCAGTAACTCTGCTGCACCTTCATGTTCCTTTGGATTGAAAGCTCTTGAGGCAAAGGAATTTTATTTCACTCTGGATTTTCGCTTTTATGTTTGATTCTATAACTCCTGTAGCATACACCTGAAGCATTACTCTCCCTGCATGTATTACACTGTGTGCGTGTATTTAAGTGTTTGCGTGTCTATTTGTGTGTCTGTCTGTGAGTCCTTTTGTTCAAGAACTCCTCCTAAACAGTAAGACCTAGGACCACCAAATTTGGTATGCAGCTTCCTCTTATCCTAACTTAAATAAGGTCTGGTTTTGATGGGATATGGCAGGTCAATGGGATATGCCTGGAATGCAATTGTTTCTCATCAAATGGAAAAGGAAGGGTATGATAGCAGGGGCAGTTATATTCAGAAATTGCCACAGGTGACAGCAAGGAAGCACAGGGGACAATTATACCCCAGAATGACCATGGGGAGTAGCTACCAGTTGGCTACTGCGGCCCCTGCAACTCTCCGGGGAGCAGCCTTTGGCCAGCCAGCATGGCCCCACTAACTCAGCCATTCCTAGGGAGCAACTGGCCCTGAGTAGAAGCTGGCAGGTCATTCTCCCCCACCCCCATCCTGAGCCTCCCACCCTCTGCCCTGAGTGTCCCCACACCTCCCAACCCTCTGCCCTGTCTCCGGCAGCCCCACTCTTGTTCTGAGCCCCACCACTCCAGCTCTGACTCTTGCATTCCCCATTCCCTACCCTGAGCCCCTCCTCACCACCCAACCCTGACTCCAGCACCACTGCACTGCCTCTCCCCTCCCTTCCCCCTTCCTGCTTCCCCCCTGAGCAATGATGACAGATAAGTCTGACCATCAGATTTAGCTGGTGTTGCCTGATAATACCAAAACAGAGCACTACTCCAAATTTCTCCATTTTATTTCATTTCTGTGAGGTTTATTGATGAGCAATCCTATTCCAGAATCCTAATCCTATTCTAGGTTCATCCTATTTTTTTGGCTCTTTTTGGTTCAGTGCCTTTCAACATTCACTCGATAATGTCAGTTTTGAGGACTGTAATGGCTTTCATGATTCTGTCTCTTTTCTGTTATGTCTGTTTATTCCATTATATTATATTTATACTTTTTCAAATATTTCTTTCTATTATAAGACAATGTTTCTGAGGTGTAATGAACTGGAACCAAAAAGAGAAGGCTAAGATTTGGTAGCAGCATAAGCTATAATGTTTTGTCTAAATACATTTGGAAATGTAAACAACCTTACAGTTTTTCAGACTCTTCATGTAAACTTACATGATTGGTTGTGTCCTACAATCCATGGTAGGAAGTGACTTTGTTACAGATTGTTGAGCTTCTGGTATATGTTGATGAGAACTCTTTTATGTGTGTATTCTTGATTCAGTGAAAGACATAGACTGGAGGTCCCAGAAACAAGATTAATGGAACATGGAAACACTATTCCCAGAAACACTTTCTACACTATGTTTGAGAGCAAGCAGACTAGGACCCAGCATGCATTGCCAAAAATAAATTGGTGTACAGAGCAGATTTTAAATGCTTATGCATCATATTCATCTTTTGTTGCTCCTGTCACCTGTCTCCACTTCCTCAACTCATTCCTCAACTTCCTTCCATTTTTCCTGACTCTCACCTATTCCTCTGCCTATATCTACAGCCTCTTCCAAACCCAGTCCTCAACTTTTATTTAAAAGGAATCAAATCAGTGAGAAAAGCTTTGATTTAATTGCAAAATAAATCTGAGAAATGTCTGACCGGTGGACTAGAATCAGCACTTGAGAAGTATGGTGATAGACTCTATAGGGAGATTCTAATCTCAAAATTAACAAGGATAGAATATGGTTATTGCTGCTGGTGTCATAGGCAATTGACTAAATAAAGTAGCCAGATGAGAGAATGACCATAATTGTGGAAAAAAACACACACGGAACTGTTAATAATTAGAAGTATTGAGCCATAATCTATTACAACTATTGGTTACAATAACAATTGCTAAAACAAACTAGGAAAGATGGGACCCTGATGGAGCAGGCTGAATTTGGTCATTAAATGGAAAGTAGAGTATTTTGAGATAGATCTGCAAACATGACAGCCTCCATGCATATGTAAAACCAAATTCCATATGACGTAAATTTGACTTTAAATTTCAGTGGTACAGAAGATAGGGATAGGAGATAATCTCTTGGATTGGTTACAGAGTCTAGTTAAATCTTTTCTAAAGTGGGACCAGAAAGATGAAAAATCAGGTTTTCAGCTTTATCAGAAAAAAGTTTGGAAGAAAACCAGGGCTGGTAAAGGAAATAAAATGGGATAAATCAGTGGAGGAAAAGGGCAAGGCGAGAACTGGAATATGTTCAAATATAAAATACCTGATGGTGATGTTGTAGGGTTATGCTACCATTTCACAGTAAATACACTATAAGCAAAGAGATCTGTACAAATGAACAAGGTAAGGTGCCAAAGGTCTGAAAAGGGAAGAAGCACATGGGAAGGTGTCACATATTGAGACCAAGGGAAAAACAAACAAACAGTGGAAGTGATGAGCAATAGGAGGAAAGTTGAGAATAACAGAAATATGGATCAAGAAGTGAAGATACTAATGAATTGTTCTATTATATTAGTAGCAAAATATGTATGAAAGAGACACTGGGAGTTTTGATAGATGATAGGGGATATTTTATTGATGGAAACTAAAGGCTAAAATAATTTAATTAATTAATTGCCTCAGTGTTCACAAGAGGAGGATGGCTGATGCTACAGATGTAAATTTTTAGGATGGAAAGAAAATATCCTCAAGGAGATCAATATTATGCCTGTCAATGATTTGATTAAATGCCAGAGCAGATGGAATCCATATCATACTCTAAGGAGTGGCAAAAGATATGGGAGACTTACTTCAGAAATGTATTTGAAATGGAGGAAGTGCTAGATGGCAGCTTAGGGTTATCACCTATATTTATCAAAGCAAGGACGATCTAAGGAAACATTTCTCTTTAGCTATGATTTATCAGTGAAAAGAGAGAAAGGGGGGTGTTAGTCCTCAGATGAGCCAAATTTATATTTAGAATAGCTGGGGGGGAAGGAGGAAAGGGGTTGCTTTAAGTTACGTGTCTGCTCCCCTCATTCTGAGCCAGTCCTGGGCCAAACCAGCACTCAGCATGACCTAGAGCAGTCCTGACACTGCTCTGAATTCATCTGACTAGAGCCAAACACTGTGCCAGCTGATGCTCTCGAGGACGATCATGCCCCATCCGTCCCTGACATGCTGCATTCCCTGTCCCTGTCTGTCTGCATTCCTGATGCACAGGAGAGATTGGGGGCACAGACCTGACAGGAGCTTTTCATTAGCCAAGAATTCCCATTTGTCAAGAAGAAATCCTTAGAAATACCTTTGTAGAGCTCTTTTGTGTTGCCTAAATATTTGGAGAAGCTGCAATGTGGGCTAATGATTCAGCCCCAGAAGTTCAATAGAAGAACAGTTTCATTTTTTCCAAAGGCAAATAAACAAATGACAGGGCGCACAAAATTAGTGGACTCTTTGACCTCAATCTTTCTGTGTCTCAGGTCCCCATCTCAAAAATGAGGATAAAATAGACCCTCACTTCACAGCATTATCCACAATTGTTGTGGATAATGCGATTCCTCCAATGACTTGTTTTCATTGTTGTACTAATCTGTTTGTTCGCAAACATTCTCTAAATAAACGTCAACGTGTTTCTAAAATACCCATTTCTAATCATGTAGCTAAGAATAAATATAGTAAAAGTACTGCCTCATTGCCCTAGTCCTACCATGGAACTGTGCAACTAGAGTTGCTTTTCTGATTTTAAGCCAGAAAATATTTTGCTTCTAAATTTCAAAACTCTGCTGCTCATTGCACTCCTGGTACTTCCACACACCAGACCAAGAAAACAGCCTCATGGAATCTGTATATAATTTATATCTACCGCTTAATAAAAGATTAAGGAATCACAAGGATCCTTCTTTTCATAAAATAGAGCTATATGTGTTGTAAATACAGTAGCTAACTTTTAGATAAGGCATTTTGTTATGTAAAATTGTGACTCGTAATATACTTGTCATTCTGATTGTAAAACACATGAGACAATTGTGTCTCCAAGCATGTGAAGATAATGCCATATCTGAATCAAACTAATCAGCTATGCTTCCTTAAGTTAGCAAGGCAGACTTTAAAAACTCTTCTCATAGACAGGCCTTCTTCATATTAGTTAGTAATCTGCATAAGAAATCCTAGCTGCTTAAACTGAAAAAGATAAATTGTGTGATCTTAGGGCTTATGAGAGGTGATGATAGGTAGAAGACCTCTATTTATCCACAGAAGAGGTAGATTAGAGGCAGCCATACAAATTTCCCTGATCAGTGCCTCTGAAGTGATTTGATATCTCTAAGGGAGAAGTATTAGTGAAGCCTCTTTGAGCCCTGACACTAGTAACAAGTTTACTAGTTTAGTGCCATTTATGGTTTTGGGTCTTGTGAATGTCCACTATGAATAGAAGCATTACTACTAAGCTCATTTCCATAATATCTAATTAGAGAGGGAATATCACTCATTGCAGGGATGGAGTCAAACCAGTGCCCTAAAGATGAAAAGCTTCATTAACCTCAGTACCAATCCCTGACTTCAGTTCCAGCTTGTTCACTATTCTGTTCTCTCTAGTCCAAGAAATTATTAGGATCCAAGCTTTTCTGTGGTGACTTCATAATAATGCAGTTTATAATGATTTCTGGCAAGATACAAAGGCAGTTTCTTATCAGCTTCACAACATACTATCTTTAAATAATTCCCTCCACACACACACACACACACACACGCATGCACACACACACACACACACAGATTTTTGATAAGTGAAAATTGTTTTAAAGAATATTTAACTCCAGTTTCACAGAGAAACCTCCGTGCAAGTGGAATGCTGAACAGAATATCAGACTGCAGCCTGTGCTGATTTATAATGAGTAATTATCTAATGAAGATCGTGCTAGGTATGCATGAGAGTTCTTGTTAGAAGATTTGCAATTTTAAGAAAATACTGTAGATCAAATGATAATATCTCATTTGTATTCTCTCAGTTCTCTAGCAGCTACTGCGCTTTGCAAAGCAACTACCAAAATGGGCTGCAAACAGACATCATTTTTACATGAGATGAGGCAAGGCTCAATGATCCCCAAATGGTGCCAATAATCTTATCCTGTTATACAAATCCTGTGTTACTGTAGCTTTATCTTTGTCTACATACCCATGCACAGTATGTGAGAAGGGAGATACTGCCTATGTAGGACAGACAAATTGTATGTACAGAAATATAAATCATATTACGCCCATACACGTAATGTCATTTAAAATTAATAGTACAGGTACTGCACTTAAGTAACTGAAGGACAAATTTGATCCATATGTGTAGTATTTGACTGGTTATGATCATAATAGTGCTGTAATATTTGCAATACCGTGTGCTACAGAAAATTCTCTTGCATGTTTAACTTTAACAGTTCTGAGTTAGAATTATACATGTAGCTACTAAGGATAGATTGACCACTGTGATACTTCACTTTTGCACCAGTTACATGGATGTAAAGCTGGAATACCACAATACTCAGATCTTTGTGAAACACAATTGCCTGGACTCACAGGTACTTGCATGAATATTTTCTTCTGGTTTTGATCTTCAGGTATTTCTACCCCTGCAGGTTCCCTATATAGGTTCACTTGAAACTGAAAAACAAATTCAAAGCAAACCTCAATCAAATCACTGAGTTTCACCTAGCTTTTACTGACTCTTTCAAAATGCAAGGTTTTGCACACCTCAACCATCAAATGATAAAAAAAATTGATGCAGCATTGTTTGAAAGTGGGCCTACCTCTGCTCAAAAGGTTTGTTAACATTTCATCAGCCATGGATTGAGTTGGTAACAAAACCTTAAACAAAGCAAGTTTCTTGTATTTTGGGTTTTGTAATTAAAGTTTCAAAGAGCAGTTCTGAGGAATGGTAATTGGGCACCAGCAAACATGCATTATAACTTTAAGTTCCCATTCTGGAAACACAAATGGTTGTTAACTAAATCAAAATTTGCTATAGCACAGAAAGTCTTCGTTTTTCTCATTATGTAAGGAAGAACTATGCTATAAAAATAATTTAGTGGAGTCCGGTGGGATACTTGATTTGCAGGTGAACAGCAACTATTAATTAGAAATGCTATAGCTATAGAGATAATACTTTTCATTGCCTCTTAGGGGGTTATTCATGTGATTATTAACTGGTTTATTTTACATTATATGGAAGGAGCTTTTTTTTTTTTGTTTCAAGTTAGAAATATAATCCAGGGTTTTACTGTGAGACAATAACAAAGGCATGTATCAAATATAACAAAAAATTAGTCTTTTAAAAATTATTTTCTGTTACAGCTGGTCAGCCCAGATATAACCTCTTTTTTGTTTGTTTAGGATTTAATCCTTTGGGGCCTGATCTAAAGCACATTGAAGTCAATAGGAGTGATCAAAATGTCTGCAATAGATTTTGGAACAGTCCTTTAGGGCATGTCTACTGATGTATCATGCAAGCAAGGTACTAAAAACTTCAACAGGCCTTTATTTAACAAAGGTGAAACATCTTTACAAAGCTGCTGCTGCACCCTTCTGTAGTTCTCACTCAGCCCTGGCTCATCTCCTCCCCCCTCCTTCCTGTTTCCTGTGCTTCCAGACTCCCAACAGCCAGTGCTCCCAGTTCTAATAATTACAAGAAGCATCTAAAGCACCACATTCCCTCCTCTCTTAAGAAGCTCTCTCAGCTATAAAATAAACATCGTTGTTCTAACCACAGCAACAAATATGGAATAAGACACTATACTGTTGGCAGAAATATTACACTGAAAACACTGTAAATACTGCATAACATAATCTCTAGTCCAGACAGGTGGTCGTCTGGGTCTGACAGACCGTCTCTCAAACCCCGGTTCCAGTGCAATATCTTGTTGTGTTGGTGCTTCGGTGAAGTCATACAACACGTACTGGGTGTTGGCCTCATCTTCTCTTGGTGCATAGGCAGGTGCAAGATAAGAATTATTCCATACCCACCCATCAGAAAGTTGATAGGTGTAAGGTCCCTTCTTCTCTATGATTTTAAGAGGAGATGTGAATTTATGGTCCCCTTTGCATAAAATTCCAGGTTTTCTTACTCTGACGAAGGAACCACACTCAAACTTTGGTTCCTTAGCACCCCACTGTTGTCCCAACAGCCAGTGCTCCTAGTTCTAATAATTACAAGCAGCATCTAAAATACGTCATCTACACAACAATTAAACATCTGTGGCAAACCTGTGTCAACTGACTCAGGTTGTGGGAGCTACAATTGCTCCCACCTGAGGCGAAATTTCCACACTGCAATTTTATGGACTGTCAGCTTGAGCCCTACATCCCTGAGTCAGCTGACATGGGCCAGCTGCAGGTATGTACCAGTGGTGAGAAACAGAACTGTATAGTTAATATGATGTCCTGTGTCCAGGTAACATCTTCTTTTGTGACTAGAATCAGACTAAGGAATATTGATGATCCATTAATTCATATGGTGATCTATGTTTTAGCTGTCTACCGAACGTTTGCTATGTTCTGCCTTATAATTTTGAATAACAAAAATATTTCTAAGAAGGAATAACACAAGTTTTATACTTTGGAAATTAATCATGATTATTTATTTGAATGAATACGTTTTGTCTCTCCAAATATGCTACTTGCAAATATGAACAATCCACATACACTACAAGCCAGTTGATTATGGCAGCTTGTTATTTTATGGTCCACTGATATAGAAAAAAACCTTCATTCAGGTTGTTCTAGTAATATATATTTAATGAGAGTACATCCTTTGTTATAGAATAATAGGTAGGTAAGATGAGATAATGAAAGTTCTATGAACACAGAATCTCACTGGGAGCAATTAAATGCTCTGTTTATACAACAGAGTATTCAAAATATGGGCATTTTTAGATGCTTCTGGAATAATCTATCGACTTCACACAGAAAAACGTATTATGGCAAAGTCCATCTTAAAGTCACCAAAGAAAGTATTTTTTTATGCAGGCTTAATTCTATTCCCAACTTGGTTTATTGTGAATATTATTGGAGACTCTGTTTCTTAAGATTCTGTTCTGTTCTGAGACCTACATTATATTTAGACACAGTTTGGTGTTATAGCTCTTTAGCTTGCATTCACAATCACTTCTATGATACTCTTCTGCTCACAGCATACAGTGATCGTTTCTCTTTCTGAATAGGTTAGAGAATTCCTGTCCAAGTTTTCACATTGTGTCCATCTCTACAGCATCTGACACCTGCCAACCACCAGCAGTATTAGGAACCAAGGAGATTGAAGAACAAATACCTGGTCTACCATGGGAGTTGCCCACTCTGCAATTTGCTAAAGTGACTACAGTGTTGTAATCACCATGAACCTCAGAGAGGCATTGCATTTGCTGTTTCAGGGTACATCTACACTGAGGGCTAAAGTTGAATTATGATACGCAACTTCGGCTACGTTAATTTCATAGCAGAAATTGAAGTAGCTTAACTTGGCTTTTGGAGCTGTCTACACAGCAGGAAGTTAAAGGAAAAACACTCCTCATGAAATGAAGGTTACAGAAGTTGGAGTAACAATCCTGTTATTTTGAAATTATTTTGAAATAATGGGCTTGCTGTGTAGACGCGCACTCTGTTCTTTTGAAATAATGTGAGTTGCTGTGTAAACATGCCCACAATGTCTCTGGGAGCTGTGGCCTGTGTGCAAGAGCTTTCTTACCCCCTCAAAGACCCATTTTAGGACAAGTAGACCCTGTATATTGTGGGAACTTCCCAAATCCATCTGTATCTTAGTCAGTGTTATTGCATTATTACTTCATTCTACCAGAATATCAGACTGCCTTACAGCATTTCTTTTTTATACCAAGATGCCTTTCCTTATTATAATAATTTAAACTTGAATAAGTATTGCCCACTTGGGGAAAGAAAATGTATCAGTGTGAATTAGTGGCAAATTTGCACTGTATGCTGGTATTTAATTAATGGCATAACCCTATTACTTTAATAAGCAACATCATTAGTGCTCGGACTCTGTAGTTTGTGTGTACCATGCAGGATGCCTTTCTTCTTACGGACTTTTGTAAAGAAAAGGTGTTTCTAATGTGCCTTCTCTGTTCTAAATCTTGCTTTTGTTTGGCTTTTCATTTCACATTCATTTCAGCAACAAGCAGAGGGCACATAACAGCCCCTACAATAAGACTGAATTATATCGTTATTACATTAAATGTTAAAAGAACATAAAGGTTGCAAAGTCAAGTAGTCAAAAGAACAGGAATGCCAGACTTAAGCTGGCTTGTGCAACCTTTGGTTTGCTCTCTAATGCATATACACATTACAATACACTCTTCAATTACATGATCCCATATTGTTTTTTTCCACAGGATCCCTGCCTCATTCAGTGTACAAGATGGATGATGCTCATTCAATATTTGTTTTATTTTCATTCTTCAATATATCATTTAGTCAAGTTTTGCTGTGCAAAGAGAATTGTTAATTTCCCCATAGATTTGTCTGTAGTTCTTATCACTATAATCTGAGTGCTTTTCAAAAATTAATTTATTTTCATAACACGCTGTGAAGTGAGGGTCTATTATTATCATCATTTTTGAGATGGGGACCTGGGACACAGAGAGATTGAGGTCAAAGAGTCCACTAATTTTGAGCGCCCTGTGATTTGGGCTTATTTTTCAGAGTACTGTGCACTATGTAGTACTTTATAAATTGAACGCTCAGGTCCCATTGACTTCAGCTGCATTAGTGAGGACTTCTACAAAGCAGACACCAGGGGCATAATTTAGGGGCTTAGAAAATGAGGAACGTACAATTAGTAACCACCTGTAGAAAGTTTGATTTAGGTCACTTGATGAGAATTGCATAGGCAATGCTGTGGGGTGAAGGCAGAACTGTAGACTCCATCTGTGTAGGGTAGCGTGCAACTACTTTATCCAGGAGACAGCCTAACGGTCTCCTGCTATGTTCACTAAGGATGGGACAGCCTCTGTGACAAATGAGGTAGGAGTTCAGCAGACAGCAGTCTTCTTCCTGAAACATTCCCTGTGCACTGAAAGAGTCAGGGGTCCTCTGGGGACAAAAGATGAACCTGTGACTGCATCACAGGCAGCCTCGATTTTGGGGTTATTAACTTGTGAGTGCTTGTCTTCACAGCCTTCATATTCTTTCTCTTTAGTTTGTTTTATGTCATTTCCTAAGTTTCTTTTAAAACTAAAAAAAAAAAAGGGTTCGTCATGTGAAACCATACTGACCACCTCATATGGATCACTGTCAAGCCTAGTATCTGCTGCTGGGTCTACCTTGGTAGAATCTTCTATGTGAACTTGCCATTAAAGGGGGATGGGGACACACATTGTGCTAGTGGGTTTTGCAACTTTTTACAGGACAGCAAAGGAAAGTGGAAATTCAGAAACGATGGGTTCAATGACAAGGGCGTTGTTTTCTAATGGTAACAGACCCTGGCTACTGAACTCACCCAGGCCTCTCCTCCTTGACGCTCCTATCACCCCATCTGACTCATGTGCAACTCCATCGCCTGCTACTATCCTCTCCCCCAGCTCTTGCCCTTGCCCTTGCCCCTATCCTGTCCCCTCCTATGCTCCTGTCCCTGCCTCCCTCCCTCTGCTGCTAAGTCTCCTGTTTTTGCCTGTGTTCCCCTTCCACTGCTCTTGCCCTCTCCCCCATCACCTTATTCCTTTCCCTTTCTTGTCTTCTAGTGTTGCCCTTGTATCCTCTTCTGGCCCCTGCTGCTAATCTTTCTCCTATCTCTCTTCCAACTACTTTTCCCTTGTCTCATTATATACTCATTTTTTGTCACATCAGGTTGCTTTCTCATTCTCATCCACACTGGCAAGGAGCCGATTTGGGGAGCATTCATGTGGACACTAGCTCCAGGGGGAAGAAATGCAGGGGAAAATCCTGCTTAGCCTCTGCAATCCTAGCAACTGAAGTGTTCAGTTGCTATGGGTCAGCATTTCAGTCTGAGACAGGAGGTGTAAAGAGTTAGAGCATCCACAGTGCATATGGAATCTATGGAGGCTTTAGGTGCCAATCTGTAATGAGTCTCTACTGAGCATGTGTGAACTGGTATTTTTCAGCAGTTTATAACACACCTGGCCAAAGTCACCCTCTCTGGCATCAATGAGACCTCCCTAAGACATTTAAACTCTTTGTCCCAAAGCATAGAGGCACTAGAGCTTCTGAATGATATGATTGGTTTGCCTATGTTAAAAAAAGTATACAGTGTATTTTCCTTGGACTTTTTTCCAAGTAATGTCTGAACCATTTTAAATTATTTTTTTTAAATTGAGCCTGAGACAGACACCCCCGCATGGTATATTTCCTCCCAAAAATGTTAATTGGGCACTGATGTGAAGTTTCAGGCCACCTTAAGTTCATTTCTCATTCCCTTTTCTTTGAATAATATATTTACGGTAATACAGACCTATCTCTTGGGAGCTTCACTGTATACACTGCAGCCAACACTACTATATTTCAACCTGACACTGAACACCATCAAACATGATGTTGTATTTTGTGTTTTAATACTATTAAAAGCAATAATGGAATGCAAGTGGTTGGCTATTCAATCAGAAATTTATCTGTATATAAATAAGCTCTATCTAGTTGTACCTTTTTTAAGTGAATTCCTTTTTCTTTATTTTTATTTTTTCTATATTTTCTCTGTTACAGATTGACAGATTTTATTACAGAAATGGAAAGTTGTTTAGCAAAATAAATAACCTGAAAAAATAATTAAACAAAATATTACATTTCTAGGGGTAGTGAGTGGAAGAATTTTGGTGCCCAATGAGAGAGACATAAGAGTGTGTAAAATAATTATATGTAGTTTAGCTTTCTTTTCATTTTCTGCATTGCTTATTCAAAATCTGCTTTAGAGATAAAATTATGGAACTGCTGGTAATGCTGCCGTAATTTAAGGTTGGAAAGGGCATTCTATTCAAATCCTCTCTATATGTCTGTAACTATATAGATATGGAATATGGGTGTATATTTCTCTCTGTATCTAACAGTGTAGATAGGGACACATTCTAGAAATATTATCTCTAGCTGCTCACAACTGAATCTATTCTTGGCCACTTGCCAGGGAGATTGTCAAACATGGAAATTCCACATTTCAATGGAAGGAGAAAGAGAAAACATTTCTGTGGCAAATACCAGTGGATGTTAGCACTTTTCCACCATAACGAACATTATATATGTAAAAATAAAAATGCACACTAAGTTCAGCTACCTTGAAATTGGGAGCAAAGAGCAAATTGGTGAGTGAAATCCATTATGAATCTACATGTGGAACAATTACCTTTCAGTGTTTATGCCCTGATGCTGTAAAGACGTGCATACTTAAATTTACAGTCTGTGTGTAGTCTCCACTAAACTAAGTGAAGCTCTAGATATTGTGTATATCTAGGCATGTGCATAAATCTTGCGCAATTACATTTTACATGGTAGGATGATTAAATAGATTTTAGGTTTTTTTGTTAGAATGTAGATGTTAGGACTGAAATATTTGTCAAAGGAACATAATTTAGCCCATAAATAATTTAGCCCATCGATATTCCCTCAGTGTGTGTGTGTAAGAGAAAGAGATTAAAGGCATAATTTCAGTCTGTGCCTGTGTATATTTATACCACGTCACCCCAATTCATAGACCATGAAATCATAGAATCATAGGGATGGAAGAGACATAGGGTTGGAAAATCATTGAGTCTAGCCCTCTGCTAAAAGCAGGACCAATCCCAACTAAATCATCACATCCAGGGCTTTGTCAAGCCGGGACTTGAAAACCTCTAAGAATAGAGATTCCATTGCCTCTCTAGGTAAGCCATTCCAGTACTTTATTAAGAATAAAACTGTCAGACACATAGATGAATATAATTTCTTGGGGGAAAGTCAACATGGTTTCCGTAAAGGGAAATCATGCCTCATTAATCTGCTAGAGTTCTTTGAGGGGGTCAACAAACAAGTGGACAAGGGGGATCCAGTTGATATAGTATACTTAGATTTCCAGCAAGCCTTTGCAAAGGTCCCTCGCCAAAGGCTCTTAAGTAAAGTAAGTTGTTGTGGAATGAGAGGGAAGATCCTTTCATGGATTGATAACTGGTTAAAAGACAGGAAAAAAAGGGTAGGAATA
>JANRFK010001158.1:36302030-36317795 GCA_030068395.1 Apalone spinifera
CGAACAGTCAGCCTCTGGAATTCCTTGCCTAGGACTTTAACATGGTTAAAAAAAGAGCTGGATAGTTTCATGGATGTTAGGTCCATCAATGGCTATTAGCCAAGATGAGTAGGCATCATGTCCCTAGCCTCTGTTTGTCTGGAAATGGGTGACAGGGGAGGGATCATGTGAGGATTGCCTGTTGTGTTCCCTCCCTCTGGGGCATCTGGTATTGACCACTATTGGCAGACAGGATGCTGAGCTAGATGGACCGTTGGTCTGACCCAGTATGGCTGTTTTTATGTTCTTATGTTCGAATGGATCCTAATATGCCATTAGCCTTGTTGGCTAAAAGGGCACTCATACTTCTCATCTAGTGTAATCCCCAGGTCCTTTTCTGCAAAACTGCTGCTTAGCCAGTTAGTTCCCAGCTTGTAACAGTGCCTGGGATTCTTCTGTCTCAAGTGCAGGACTCTCCACTTGTCCTTGTTGAACCTCATCAGATTTGTTTTGGCCCAATCCTCCAAGTCACTCTGGACCCTATTCTTATCTGCCTTTCCTCCTAGTTTAGTGTCATCTGCAAACTTGCTGAGGGTGCAATCTGTCCCCTCATCCAGGTTATTTATAAAGATGTTAAACAAAACTGGCCCTAGAACCAACCCTTGGGGCCCTCTGCTTGTTACCGACCTTCAACCAGACATTGAACTTTTGATCACTCCCCATTGAATCCAATGATCTAGCCAGCTTTCTATTCACCTTACAGTCTATTTGTCCAATCCATACTTCTTTAACCTGATGCCAAGAATGCTGTGGGAGATTATATTTAAAACTTTGCTAAAGTAGAGGCATATCACTTCCACGTCCTTCTCTATATCCATAGAGCCAGAGGATATAAAGGAGGATATTACTGAAAGACAAAATTCACTTTCTATTTTCATACATTTTGAAATGCATTTGATTTCAGGAATTATGGTTTAATGGGCTGACAGGAAATCCTAAGTCTAATAATGTGTTTTCTACATCATTTTCCTGCCTTGAACCTGCACCTCCTTTGTATCTCAATTACCTTCATTGTGTATTTGGGAAGGAATAAAGTGGAGTGTTATGGGCTGTTGTGAAGTTTGATTAACGCTTGCCAGGCTCTTCACAGTTGAAAAGCTCTATAAAAGTGCCAAGTATTATATTTTATTATTGTGAAGAAAAGGCTTTGGTTTTTGTTTCATTATACCATATAATAAGGAATTATGTTCACAACTTGTTGCTCATGTAGTCTTGCAAGCCCCTATTTTCAGTGAATTTTCTGTACTCAAGAGGACATTAAGCACTTTCAGTCTGAACATTTTCTGTGCAGTGTTGTTGATGTGTTCAAAATGGCAGTGAAATCTCACCTCAAAGGTGGTGCATGTTTGAAACTAATCCAGATAGGTAAGTTTCAGAGATGTTAGTTTGTTTATGGAAAAACAAGGAGTCTGATGGCACCTTAATCCCTGTCTATAGTAACCCTCACCGTTGATCTAAAGCATAGCTAAAGTCGACATACTTATCGCGGTGTCTTGCATGCAGTAATCTTGGTGGAGCTGCTCTCCCGTTGATGCCAAATACTCTTCTCATCCTGATGGAGTACTGGTGAGATGGGAGAGTGCTCATAGATTGATTGATTGATTGCATCTAAGCAGATGCGATAAATTGACGGCTGATGGATTGATTTCTGCAGAGTTGATCTCCAGGTTAGTGGAAACAAGCTCTTAGAGACTAATAAAAGATTCGTAGATAGTCACTGGAATTCCTGAGAATGCATAGGTAATCAGATTTTTTTCTATTTTGTAACAAGATGCAACGTATTAGTGATTTCTCCATGATCTGTGAAGAACCAATTTATCCTCTTTCAGGTTGTATGATAAAAGCCTAATTTAGCATGATAATACAATAAGTATTAAACAGGGAAAGATTGACTTTCTATATTTTACCTCTAGCCTTATCTTTATGCCTGTGACTGCTGATTATAAGTACTATCAGTGAAACAGAAATCTGTGGTACACTCAAGTTGCTTTTCAAATAAAGTTCTTGTTTCAGCATTAAGGTTCCCAATAGGCTTTTAATCAAGGAAAAGTCCATAAACTTTCTGCTGAATATTTAACAAGCTGGAGGTCATAGCAAACACGACATGCCAAGGACAAGTGAAATGAGATTGCAATCAGAAGAGCAGAAAAGACCTAACAATAAGCAAGACTTTATCTTCTAGATAATATCTAACAAAACAAATATCAGAGAGTCACATTTTCAAGTTCCCTTTGTGAGACTTAATTTCTAGGTTTAAGCTGCCAGTATGAAAAAATGGTGAATAGAATTGGGCGGCTCCATTGATTTTAATCACTGGCTTTTCTTCAAGACCAGGATTGAAATCCAGTGTTAACAATGCCAAAATAGAGGAGACTCTTTTAACTATAGACGGTGTGTTTAGTATTCACAAAATAAGAATTTTTTTGTAAAAGTTAGTTTATACTCCAAGGACTTTTTTTTACAAATTTTTAAAAAATCTAAACTTAAAGTATAACTAGAAATCAAAGCATATATGTGACTAGAGGTGTAGGCTCAGTGGAATTGCTGAGAAAGTCTACATTTCATATATCATTGGTGATGAATTTTGTGCTGCTTAGGTGTTCTGGTTACTCCCTTGGGGTATGTCTACACTATAGAGAAAGATTGAAGTTGCTGCTATAAATCTTCCAGGGTTCAAATTAGTAGTCTAGTTAAGATAGCTAATTTGAAATGAGAGGGACACCTCGGTCGATGCCAGTAACCTAGCTTTCACAAGCTACACAATTAATGTAAATGAAGTTGAGTGTCTTTGTCCTGTAGTGTAGACAAAGGCTAGGTCTAAACTGCAATGTTAAATCAGAAAAAGAAATACATCTTGCAGTACACAAATTGCATATCTTTTTCTGATTTACTTTTGAAAGAGGCTTTTTCAAAATTTGGTGCATCTACATGGTGCCAAATGTCAAAAAAAGGGCTCTTTCGACACATCCCTTATTCCTCATAAAACAAGATTCACAGGGATGGCAAAAGAGTGTGTCCATGGTGCTGCTTTTCCAGGATACCTCTGGTATCCAGAGTTGTTGACTCGAGTCCCACGACTTGAACTCGAGTCCAACTTTAGTTGCCTAGGTGACTTGATTTGAGACTCGACTCAGATTCATTGTTTGTGACTTGAGACTCTACTCGAGACTTGCTAATTTTGTTAAATCGACTTGGTGAAAAAAATGTCCAAAAATGCTGATATTGATGGCTTGTACAAAAGTGACTTGGCATTTTTTAAATTAAGACTTGAGATGCGACTTGGGACTTGACTCGAAAGTGACTTTAGGGACTCAAGACTCGACTTGAGACTTGAACAGTAGTGAGATTCAACTTGGGCTTGACAATGATGACTTGAAGACAACACTGCTGGTACCCCCAAAAAGCAATGCAATCTAGATGTAGCCTTATTCTCAGGGTATGTCTACACTGGGGAGTTATTTTAAAATAATGGTCCTTATTTTGAAATAACAAGGCAAGCATCCAAGCCTGTTATTTCAAAATAATGGTCTTGTTATTTCAAAATAATAACTCCTGCTTGTGAAAAGGAATACATTTATTTCAAAATAGTTATTTGAGGAGTTACTATTTTGAAATAACGTGTTTTGAAATAACCTGCTAGTGTAGACATAGCCTTACTGAGCCAGTCTTGATTAACATAAGGATAAGTCCCAACATAGCACAAGAGAGGTTATTTGTGCTTAATTTTGAGTCAAAGAATATTCAGGGAGTGGCAGAAAGCTCATGACAATTTGAGCCCGTTTTCATGATCTTTCCAGGCACGCTTCACAGGATCCTCAGATATGGAGAGTTTTGGAAAAGCTCCTACCAGTTAGATTGTTATCCAAAAACAACAGAAACAAAACTATATTTTGATGTTCATTCGCTGCTAAGACTCGAGCATTTTAGAATCTGTCTCATTTTATCAGTCAGCTTTCCTCTCTTTCATAATTTAAATAAGTACAATATAACTAGTGTAAGTAATTATACCAACCTATAATGATTGTTTATAAATGCGTTCAGACTTTTAAGAGCAGTTAAGGTATGCTATTTGATTGCCCTTTATAACACAGTGACTAATTACCCTGAAGTTGCAGTATACACACACAGTGCTTATGTTTAACTTAGGCTGTGTAAATACTTCCCCAGTTTGAGTGCAAAAAGTCAGGTTTTTGTGCAAAAACCACGCTAGCATCTTCACTGGAAATCCACATTTTGCACTGAGCTAAGCAGTTTTAGTGCAAAAATAAAACCACTCCAAAAAGAGTCGTTTTGTGTTTTGCACTGATGCTTTTGCACTGATGTGTGTGTGAAGACTCATGATTACTTTTACCCATCTAATTGCCCTCCAGAGCTGTCCCACAATTCAGAGCAGGAGTGGCTGCTCTTTGATACTGAGCAGTCCTGCCTGCAGGTATGTGTTCCTCCCTTTTAGCTCCATTCTGACACCAGGTGCTGTTACTGCTCCAGAACCCACAACAAATCATTCACTGTGGAATTCTCCTGCTACCTCTCACAATGCCAACAGAGGCAGACAGATGAAATGTGCAATGCAGGGTCAGGGAGGGAGGCAGGGGCTGAGGCCAGGGTCACCACCTGCACTCGCCTCAGGACTGGTTGCTTCCAATGGCTGTCACAACCACAGTAATGATTTGCATTGTGTCCCGAAGCAATGCATAGTGGGAAAGCTACAACATAGTGCTCCTCTCATCAGTGATGTTAATGCTGCAATGTGAACACAAACCAGTGCATGTCTTTTAGCACTTTTTTATCACTGACAAAACTGTCAGCAAAAAATTGTACAAGTGTAGAGCACCGAAGAGAAGTTTCTTTCTTTTCTTTTTTTTTTTTGCATGAGAAGACAATTTCACAAACATCTGTCATCTCTCTAGAGTCAGGATCCAGAAACAACATACTCCAGAGAGTGCAGAGCTTGAAACTTTAGAGGATGAATGTGTTTAGTCAGTCTGCTTAAAATTTGTCAAGGATACAGATTAACAGGTAGCAACAATTGCACACCTGCTCCTCCAAGTGATGCATTATGGAAGCTTTGGGCATGGTGACTGACAGAATTGCCAGGCCACTGTGCATGATGGTAGAGGAGTGTGCTCCTGGAAGGGGGAGGGGCCTCAGGCAAAAGGTGTGGAACTGGAGGCAAACCTTCCCCTGCCAGCCTTTTAGCACCATCTGGTGCTCTGGTGGCAATTTAAAGGAAACAGCACTCCAGCCGTCGCCGTTGCCACAGGGCCCTTTTGAATCACTGGGCCCCGGGACAGTTGCCCTCCTTGCCCCCCTCTGTTAGTAGGGGAATACATCTCGTTCCCTACCCTCTACCAAAGACTTGCTCAGACAAGCCAGCAGAATCCATAGGAGCTGCCTGTAAGCAACAGACCTCCTTTTCTAAAAGCATAGACTGCAAAGTTATGCAGAAGCCCCATTAAATCTCTCCTACATGTGGCTCATCTCTGTCATGTCACAGAGCACAGATAGGAGTGAGTCAGTAGCACATAGCTACTGGATGTACCAAGGTTTGAAGAGGAGCTGAATGGGAGCAAGGACTCCAATGGATGTGAAGTCGCTCGTGTTTGTTGGATCAGATCTAACTTCCTACATGTTTCTTTTAATAATCCTTAGTGATCACTGCCTAACAGAGCTGTCATTCAATGTCTCTTAGTTGGGTTTTAACCATTTGTACTCTGAGGGTGTGTCTACACAGCAAAGTTTTTTTCAGAATAACGGCTGTTATTCCAAAATAACTATGCAAGGGACTACACAGCAATTCTATTATTTCAAAATAATTTTGTAATAACTTCTGCAAACCTTATTCTATGAAGAATAACACCTATTCCAAAAGAGCTATTTCAAAATAAGGCATGTGTAGACGCTCCACTGTTGCTACTTCAAAATAGCCCCTCAACAGGGCCATTCTAAGTTATTCCTCCTGGGGCTCTAAATCAAGATAGCACATTTACACTAGGGAAGCCTGCTTTGGACTAATATTGAGGCTTCCCGGCGGTATAGATGTTCTATTTTGAAATAAGATATTTCAGAATAGCTACTCCAGAATAGCTTATTCCAAAATAACTGTGCAGTGTAGACGTAACCTTCATGAAAATAGTTGTGAAAATGCATTCAGCAAAATTGCTATTTTAGAGTATGTGCTGCATGTAGGGGTGGGTTTTTTTTCCCCAATTCCTTTAAAGCAAAAAGCTACTGAATTCTGTAGCACTTGAATACATTTATTTTTGTAGCAAGTTTGGATGATCAAAGTGTCTAGTCTTTGAAATAAGACTACAGACATCAGACTCCATTTTCTTTGGCAACTTCAACAGCCTTAAAAAAAGGCAATACTCCAGTGGGAATTGAGTGTCTAACATCTCCCTTGCCTCATGCAGACAACACAGCAAATGCTTTTTAAAAAACCAAGCACCACCATGAATTTTAGTCCAATTTTTCTTCTCTAGGGAAAGCTGTTAAGAGGAAAAGTTCAACTCTGAAAAGGAATTAGCATAACTGTCATTAACTGAATTTAACAAACTATCACTTATATTCAAAGCAACCATTGTTCTGTATAAATGCAAACATATCCCATTTCTACTAATTGAACCGATGTATAGTAGAGTTATAAATAAGGTTAGATTAGATACTGCTACTAGGCTCCTACTATTATCTGGCCTGAAGCACTCATCCTTGACTTGAGTTTCAAAGCAGAGGGAAGTGTGAAATGGCGGGTTGAGTGCAGTGATTCTCCAGCTTTTTTTTTTCATTCCTCTTGTCACTTTTATACTAGTGAGACATTTGTGTGGACCAGTTCTTTTCCCAGTCTCCTAATCACAGTGTCACAAAGTCCAAAGAAACATAAGGTGTCACAAAGAAACATAAGGTGTCCAAATGTCAGTGTATTTCCCCTAATAAATACCTTTGATTCCCTGCTCTTTTGACAGTGCTGCACTTAAAAGCAGATGTCTTTAAAGTGCTTAACACAATATAGTGGCTCTGAGCTGTGTTTGTCTTCTTTTGTTTGACCCACTCTTTGTTTATTTACTCTTTTTCTCTCTGTCAAGAGTTGGAGAGGAAATGGTTTGGGTTTGGGTTTTTTTTTTTTTTTTTGGTCACCCCACTTTTGATGTATTTCTTAATCCTCGTTTCCTGGTGCTGTTTCCTTTCTATCTGCTCCATTTGCTATCTGTGGTTAGCTTTCCCTCTGTGCCACATCCTCCCCTTTTCTTCCCATTTTCCTTCTCCTACCCTATTCTTCCTGTTCTTCCTAGCTCCTTCCTTATTCCTCTTCTTTTCTTTGGCTATGTCTACACTGGGAAGGTTTAGGAATGAAAGTGCAAATTCTCCAGAAATGAAAACTGGTCAAACCAGGTTTTCTTCCTCCAATTGTCAACATTTCAGGGCCGTGCTGCTAGCTCCCTGCTGGCAGAGCAAAGCAATGTGGGTAAGCATCCCACAGTGCAGTGTTGTGGGAAGGCAGTGCTTAGCCCTGTGCTTCTTGGAGTTCCCTTGTAGCTCTGTGAGCTCTCCATGCTAAGGAATGGCAAAACAGCACCACAGTCTCTCCACCAAAAAACAGGTTTTGGTGACAAAACATGCCAGTGTAGACAAGGCCTTTCTCTCTCCCATCTCTCTCTGTTTTGTGTTCCTCTCTCTTCCACAAGTTGGGTGCCACTAGTCCTTTACTCCAATCTCCCTAATCTAGTTTGTGATGGTTTCACATGCCCCCCCCCATGCTTTATGAAATTAAATTATGGATACCAATATGCATAACTTGAAGATGCTTTGGCAAAATACCTCATGTAACCTATCAATTTTCATGCCACAGTCTGCTGGATCTGTATATCTTATTTTGGTGTATGTATCATTCTTGTATGGAAAGTAAGAAATATGGGATAGGAAATGGTTTAAATGCACAAATGAAAGCCATCAAGGGTGTTTTCAGTGCTGGGACTACTCACCATCTGGGTGATCAGCTGTAAACAGCCTCCTTTGTCCTTTAAGTCTAAGCAATGGTTAGTCTTAGGAAGACATGTACCCATCCCAACTGATAGAGTCTGACTAGGTAATTCTTCATGGAAGGGGAAAATGTGAAACAAAGAATTTTTCTATGAGAGATGTCCCCATGGGTGCTCCACATCATATTGGTGCACCACCTCTGCGTCAAGGATCAGAGTCTACAGAGTAGTGTCCCTCTGCACATGCATGACCCCCCCCACCCCAGTTCCTTCTCTTCCATCTCCGGCTAGAGACGGAGTGTGGCGGTGTTCTTGAGCTCATTCCATATTTAGATAAGTAACGCTGTTGTTTGATGTTGTTTCCCTAGTTAGTTACTAGGGAAAATTGTCTTTTTTTCTTACCAAAAAACCTCATTCCCTCTGTTCTTTCCCATATGTTTCTCAAAAGTTCCTCCACTGTGAAATTAAAATGAAGAGCCTGCCATGACAGAGACTTATGGCTTAAGCTCATACTGTTGAAAAAAATCATTGCCTCTCACCTCTGATCCAGGGCAAGACTCTGAGACCTCTCAGGCACATAAGAATAAAAAACCTCCGAAAAAGCAAGCTTCTTTGTTCCCTCAGAACCCTCCGGCACCAAAAAGGCACTCACCAATGATCTCGGTACCAAGAAAAGCTGTGGCTCCGAACCTTAATACTTATAATGCAAAGGGTGTCACCGACTACCACAGGAGTGGGTGCTTTCAAAAGTACTAGCTGTCGTTACTGCCAGGAGCGGCCCTAGACGAGCTGATGGCAATTGGTTCCCTACGTGAAATGCATGATCAGTGCGCGATTGGCGCCCCCGCCTCCGAAGCCCTCAACGGCCGTTTATCTTGGTGCCCTAGGCAACCGCCTAGTTCGCCTATATTGATGGGCCATCACTGGTTACTGCCTACTTGAGAAAATAAAATATTGTTATATTCTTTTACCTGGATGACTGTCTTCTCAAAGTGCTTCCAAACTCGACTCTTATCGCAGCACATCCTTCATGATTCATGTCTTCAGAACTCTCGGCCTGCAAATAAATGAGATGTAATCTACTCTACTCCTTATACTGAAAATACAATTCATAGGTGCTTACCTGGACTCCACAAGGACTATTGCCTCACTTCCCATGAAACAGTTCCTCAAAGTGCTGGAGGTAGTGCACAAATTACAGTCCAGCCACAAAGTTATGGCTCACGATTGTCTCCAGTTACTGGGCTATTTTGTAATTATGAACGCATGCCTGTACATGCAATGCCTGCAGGGTTGGCTCAGACACGGGAGGAGGGGGGAACCAAATATGCTATCCAAATCCCTATCAGGCCCCACAACAGCAAGGCAATCTCTCCAGTGGTGGACAGTATTAGACAACCTCTGCTCCAGCATCCCATTCCTTGCACCCAAGCCAGACATTACCATAACTACAGATGCCTCCCTTGCAGGCTGGGGAGCACACTTTCAATATCATAAAGCTCAAGGATTATGGTCCAATACAGAGAGGGACCTACACATAAAAGTCCTGGAGCTTCAAGCCATAAGGTACACATGGGAACAATTCCTTCCCTTAAGTACAAACAATCATGTCAGAGTATACACAGACAACATAGCAGCTATGTTTTATATAAATTGGCAGGGCAGGGCCCAATCACATGCACAGAAACCATGATCCTCTGGAACTGGTGCTTAAAACACAGAATAAAAATCTTTTACCTCCTAGGCCATCTCAACACTACAGCCAACACACTTAACAGAGCGCTTCCTACCAAACACAAGTGGCAAATCAATTAAGACATCCTGTCATGGATCTTCCATTAAGGGGATCACGCCACCACAGATCTTTTCGTCACTCAAAACCAACAAGAAATATCACCTGTTCTTTTCCAGAACGGGAATAGGGAATGGATCCCTGGGCGACGCCTTTCTAATCAGCTGGTCCTCTCACCTTCTGTACGCGTTCCCTCCCATATCACTCTTAAACAAGTTTGTACACAAAGTGAGGATGGACAACTCAAGAGTGATACTCATACCTCAATCATGGACATGACAACCCTGGTTTCCTTTTCTGACAAGGATGTGTCATACTCTTCCAGTTCCCCTACTGGAGACTGCAGATCTACTCTTCCAATCGGGCATTCAAATAAGTTACCCCAACCTGCACATGCTGCACCTCAAAGTGAGGTACCTCAATGGTTCTCTGCACAAGAGCTAGAATGTTCATAACAAATACAATGGGTATTACTCCATAGTAGAGCCCAGAATACCCGCATAACATCCATTCAAAAGTGGAAGAGATTTTCCATATGGTTCTCGCACCATCAAGTCGACCCATTGACGGCTTCCATATCCCTTATCCTTGAATACTTGCTGCACCTTAAACAACCAGGCCTTGCTATTAGCTCTATCAAAGTCCACCTCACTGCTATAACAACCTTTCACCTCAAGATAATTGACTCTTCAATCTTTGTACATCCCACCACCAAAAGATTTCTGAAAGGCTTACAAGGACTTTATCCTGAGGTGTCCCCCTACCACCAGAACCTTGGGACCTGCACCTAGTGCTGAATGCACTTACATGCATTCCCTTCAAACCGATGGCAACATGCTTTTTAGTACACTTATCTATGAAAACAGCATTCCTTGTAGAAATTATGTCAGCTAGACAAGTAGGAGAAATCGCAGCATTTATGGCAGTTCCTCCATACATGACCTTCTTTAAGGATAAAGTGACATTACGCACCCCAATTTCCTACCTAAAATACAACCATCATTCCATCTCAACCAGATGATACGTCTACCCATGTTCTTTTCCAAGCTTCATGTTAACTCATTTGAATAAAAAATGCACATAATTGATTTATGCAGGGCACTTTCTTTCCATTTACACCATATTAAGCTGCTCAGTTCCTCTCTAAGACTGCATCTGTCTGGTTACTAGCAAACCATAGTAATGATCAACCCATCTTATCACAGATACTTTCTCATTGGATTTTGTATTGTATTAGACTCTGTTATAATCTGTCTGGCATTAATCCTCCCATGAATGTCCAGGCACATTCCACTAGAGCCATGTCTACCTCAATAGCATTCATATGCAAGGTTCCTATAACAGATATTTGCCGAGCCACTACAATGGGCATTGGACCAGACATTTGCAAAGCACTGTGCACTTACTCAGGGACCTTTATCTGAACTTAAATTACCTAAGGCAGTCCTTTCCACTGCCTTCATGAATCATACAGCTTTTAGTCACCTGATGTGGAGCACCCTTGGGGACATCTGTCTTGAAGAAGAAGAGGTTACTCATTTGTGCAGTAACTGACGTTCTTCGAGATGAGTAGGTACGCCAATACCCTACCTTCCTCCTTTCTACTTCGGAAGTCTGGCCTCTTCAAGGAGTCTCTCTCTGAGATAGAGAAGGAACTGAGGGGAAAGGAGAGCTTGCACATGTGTGATGCCCGCACACTAGGAGCGCATGGCTGGAGACCCACGCATGCGCAGCCTCAGGGATGCTGTTCTGAAGACTCTGATCCTTAGTGTGGCAATGGTGCACCGACCTGATGTGGAGCACCCACAAGAATACTCATCTCAAAGAATGTCAGTTACTGCACAGGTGAGTAACCTCTTCTTCCTGCATAAAAGGAAGGCTATTTAAGATGCAAAGTTTTCAGGCTCTTTTTCTTTGGCTGGCATGGCACATCCAAGAGGATAACCAGAGACCCCAGGAATAAAGATCTTCCCTGGCTTGGCAGTTTAGCTGAAATACGAACAGTTTTAGTGTAAATTTTCTATAAGCTTGGTGTTAGAACAAGCTATGAATTTTCTGTTATTTCAGATTTGCAATTTACTTTGCTCTGCCTGTTTTCACTTGCAGTCACTTAAATCCTTCTGTTTGTACTTAACAAAATTACTTTTATTTATTATCAAGCCCCAAGGTAAATAATTGTTACTTGGGGGAACAATCAGTGTGTACATACTCCTTTCACTGTTAAAGGGGGTTTACCTGAATGATTTATTTTGGGTTCTGATCCCATTTGGGGAATGGGTTTCCTGGCAGCTGTGGCCAAAACTGCATTCTCCTCAGTCCTGAAGAGGTTCAGTGTCTGTATTGCTCTTCCTCTGTGTGTGTGTGTGTGTGTGTGTGTGTGTGTGTGTGTGTGTGTGTGTGTATGGAGAGAGGGTGATCTCAGTTCTGTGCCTTGGCTGGGGGAGACCAGGAGATCTGGTCTAGCAGGACAGGGTGCTGAGAATCCTTAGAGAGCAAGAAGGCAAGTGTCAGTGACTTTAGCACAACAGGAAGCAGCTCCATCGAGTCTTCTGTGACTCCATCCCGTCACATAGCTTTCAGTCCTTGTCCTCCTGCCAGCCACCTCTCCTTTCCTCATGCAGGCTGCTGTATGTGCAGATCTCTGGGTACATAATATCTCACATCTTAGTTGTTAAATCAGGACTCTGATCGCCATTTTTTAAAACATGCTCAGGGAGACGCAACATGATTACCATTAAATAAGACAAGAGGAAGAGACAGAGTCTTGGGCAGCTCTTGAAAACAAACTTAGAAATAAAACACATTTGTAATGTGGATATGGAGGACATGCTAGAGAGGCTGGTTAATAACACATTTCTTCTCACTGCTTCACTTGTAAGGTGCTTCATATTTCATTTTAAGCTTTACCTCTTTCAGGAGTGAAAGGGTGATAATAAATGTATTATGAAACATCAGTCATGTACAGTATTCAAGATATATTTCTCTTTCCCTTACCAATCTAATTTCAGGTATAATGCTTTCAGCATAGGTGTTGAAAAAACGCTTTTCACTTTTTAAAAGATGGTGGGATTTATTAAGCCATTGATTTGAAAAAGAAGAAACATGCTTCCGAGACTAATGTGGTGACCGTGGTGCTCCAGTGAACTTCCCATGTGTTGTACAATGTCAGTAATCTGTATCACTACAATGCAAATAAGAAAATGGCATTCAGGGGATGTTGTCATATTAAAATTAATATGTTTTAACAATTTGGATTTTATTTACTAACAATTTACTGATTGATCATTTGGGCCTAGAGACTGAACATAGGAATCCTAAATACCTGGGATCTGTATGGGCCTCAGCGCTGCAGTTGGATCCACCTGAATGGTTCCATTCAAATCAGTCCCATTCAAATCAGCAGGTGCAAGGGCCCTATGGATTGGATTGCAAAATTGGGACCTTGAATTGTACAAAATGTGAGTTTTGCAATTGAAAACACTCAGTATTTGCTAATTTGGAAATTCCACACTTCTGAAAAAAGGCACATTTTCATAGTAATTGTCAGATGTCTTTTTTCGGGTTTTTATTTAGGTGATTTTCTCACATAACAGGTCAAAAATAGCCATTTTGTGACCTTTTTTAATTCATGGTGGTATAAAAGATGTGGCTGTTTCCTAGATTTATTATATCTTCAGGTTTTTTAACTGTCTCTTCCCCTCTCCACAATGAAACAAGAGTGAATGAACAGGAAGTCTATTGTCCTGCTCTTGAGCAAATGGGAGTATCCCTGTTTTTCCTTCTCATTACTTAATTGTGCATAGTACACACATGGTCTGTTACAGAGTCTGTCAATGATGGTCCCATTCTTCTCTGATGCATGGGGGTTACCTGCTCAGCAGCACCGCTTAGCTCTGCTTTCCTTGCTTTCCCCTAGCCTCTGACTCCTGAGTATGTTAAATTGTAAATCATAGAGAAACTGGGGAGATCCATTCTCCAAATCACCATGGGATAAGAGAGAAAAAGGAGGAAGAGGAGAGTGAAGGGCCTTGAGATAACTTTGTAGGGTCCTCTGAAATTTTAAACTTGGAGTATGTACATACCAAATTTTACATATTGCTGTTCCACATTCTATAGTATTATTATTGCAAACATCCCATTCACAGTGGAGTTACAGAAGCATTGTTACATACTAGATCCAAAAGGGATTATAGTTGCTTACTAAAGTGATGTAGGGTCAAGGGGTATATTCCCATTCCTCTTAGTGTGTGAGAAAACTATTTTAGATTATTTCCAGCAAAATTGTAACAAATACATTTTGTCTGAAAAGCTTACAAATGCCTTGAGATTAGCTTAAAATAACATTATTTAAATCTTCTATCTATCTGTATGTCTGTCTATATTTTAGAATGCATCTGCCTGTGTGTTAATTTTTCCATTTTTTCCCAAACTCCTCCTAAACAGTGAGAACTAGGACCACCAAATTTTGTATGCAGCTTCCTCTTACCCCCAAAGGTGGCCATGGAAGGGGGTGGGTGAACCTGGAGGTGGCATCCCCCGAAGCCCTAACCCCTATACCCCAGCAAGCCTGCAGGTCGGGGTAGAGGAGCCCACTGGCAGAGGAGTGCAGCTCCAGCCTCCTGAGGAGATTTGCCTCCAGAGCAGCGCCACCCTCGCTGCTACAGATAGCCCCAATAGGCCCCCCATCACCTTCCAGCCTTCTGCCCTGAGAACCCTCCACTTCCCTCTCCCTGACCTGAGCCCCCTTCACAACAGCCAACCTTCTGCCCTAAGTCAGCTATCCCCTGCCCCTCCTCATCTCCAAACTCACTCCAGCCTTCATTTTCCTTTATTTTTGAAAAATAAAATCATGAAATAATTCATGTATATTTTTCATTTATTTTTCAAAAAACCAAAAACCCTAAATAATAAAAACCCTTCATTTACTAACGTGAGCAACACTGGGTACATCTGCTACTAATAAATGCTTTTATTTGACTTGTGGCTCTTTTTGTTTGCCTTGTGGTGTTGGAATGTTTGAATCACATTGTTAACAACTATGAGGTCCTCTTCTTATCAACTATGAGGACCTGAACTTTACTTTTTGTTGTTGTTTAACCAAAGTTCAGATTCTCATATAAAAAGGTGATTTCAATATCTGGAGCTTTAAGAAAAAAAACAACCAAACAAATGTCATGATAGTTGTGATAGAATTATGAGACTTGGGAAGACTGTAATCATTGTAATACATCTTTATTTTGGTTAGTTTCTTTCAGGTGGAGGCTATCACAACATATTTTGAGTCAAACACTAGAGTTTCCGTTAAATAATAAATAACATAAATTGACAGAAGAAAAAAATCATGAATAAATTCAAGAGTTTTCAGAGGAGGGTAGGAAGCAGATGAAGATGAAGAGGATAGAGCAGGAGGCTGGACTTGATGACCTTCTGAGGTCTTTTCCAGCTCTATGGTTCTATGATTCTATGTTTCTAAGATTTGAGATGGGTCCTTTCTAAAATCAAGTTAAGAATTCTCCCCATGTATTTCAGTGGCATATTTCCCTGCAGATCTCTTTCTCTCACACAAAGAAAGCTTGAACATATAAAAAAAATCAGAAAACACATTTAAAAAATGTGATTTAAATATATATATATATATATATAAATACATTATTTTAAGCCAGTCTTGTGATTTTTTAACTTGAAAGTTAGTAGTACTGATCATTTCTATGTTGGCTATAAACAAAAATTCTTCTGATGTATGCAGAGAAAAGGCAAACATCTGGAAAATATTCACTCAGCTTTACTCTAAGGATATGTCTACACTACAGCGTTAATTCAAGTTAACTTAATTCGAAAGAGTTAATTCGAATTAAGCTAATTCAAATTAACGCACCTACACACAAAACCTATTTCGGAATAGCGTTTTGCTATTTCAAAATAGCGCGTCCATACTGAGTGGACCCTGAACCGAAGTTA
>JANRFK010001158.1:36363529-36396485 GCA_030068395.1 Apalone spinifera
AACTCCGGTTGCCTGATTTGCCTACCTAGCTCGAATTAACGAGCTAGTGTAGACGTACCCTATGTTGGAATTTACCAAACTTCTGTGTTTATTGCCTGCCTTGGAAATAATCATGCACTGTTTTGTGAAGGTTTTGTGTGCATTCTGGAATTGTTTGGTGGGATCACCTGACATGCTAACTCTGCTAAGTCTGTCCCTGCTGCAACTAAATTGTGTTAAGCTAAGCTGCTTTCAACAGAACCACTTTCTAGTTATTTGTGCCTCTTGCCCAGATGTATTTTTAAAATATGCTTCTTTAGCACAGTTTTAAAGTTGCATAATATGTATGCTGTGATGTGCTAGCTATTTTTCAACATAAATACTATCCTTTCATTAACAATTTTGAATTGACAGTTCAATTTAGTATTTGGGGTCCATACATGCTCCTGGTTTTGTAAAATCTGCACATGAGTAAGAGAGGACAGGGGATAAATGAAGAGATTTTGACTATTGGAGAGTCAGAAAATGAAAATGATTTAATACTGAAGAAATTGGTAATATTTAATTATCAGAGTAGAATACACTCAAAAACAATAGACATGAATATGTTTACAGTACAATTTAAAGTAGCAGTAAAACATAATAGAAGTTAAGTTGTTATGATTTATTAGAATATTTTACCTAGAGGATGTCTTTTCTTTTCAATGTGGCATCAAAAAGTATGAAAGACTGGATAGATGAGTCATAATATTTATTATTAAAAATGGTCACCAATATGGTAGGATCATTAGGCAGCATAATGGAAAAGGCCAGAAAAGGTCTATATTATTCAATATCACACATAATCAGATAGCGACTACATCTCAATACCTCATTGTATCCTCATAAGAAGTATCACAAAAATGCTTTTTTAGAAAGGATCGAAATAGAAAGATGATGTTTGGAGTAGATGAGGAAGCGGCTCCTCTATATTCGGAAAAGAACAAGTATCATGTAAAGTTATAAGGAAAGAAAAGAGAAAGCCAGAACTTGAGAGAATGAAAGTTGGAATGAATAGCAACAGATTGAAATGTGCAAAAGTGTGTCCATATTCTTCTGACGTTTCCCTTTTGAGAGTATGAGTGAGAAACATTCTGTTGAAGACAGGTGATAAAATTGACTTGAACTATCAGAGTTGTCTCATTTATTTTCTTGAGGTACTTGCCTTTCACCCAGTATACTGGGCATTATGCTTTGAATACAACAAAAAATTACATTTACTTCTGTGTTGCTGAATGACCTTGAGTGTCTATATCTAAAGTTCCATTGAGACTAGGGTTTGCTAGCATCAGTGGCATATATGCATGTGTATTCTTTTGCATATATACTCTCCAAACTGTGAAACTAAATGCTTCTCTGCTTAGGATTAATAGCAGTTGGATATTTAGTTGATTTAAACTATGCAAGTAAGTAGATAGCAATTGGACATTAACTGTTCTTCTTAACTTAAATGAAGCG
Organism: Apalone spinifera; assembly: GCA_030068395.1. Classification (NCBI taxonomy): domain Eukaryota; kingdom Metazoa; phylum Chordata; order Testudines; family Trionychidae; genus Apalone; species Apalone spinifera. The sequence continues at coordinate 36,365,006 of JANRFK010001158.1, forward strand.
TAAAACCATGGAATTGTGCCTATTAGGGCCCTGATCCATTGAAGCAGTTAAGCAGATATTTCAACTTATGTATGTAAGCAGTCCCATGGACTTTAGTGCTTAACTGTAAATACATGCTGTAGTCCTTTAATGGATCAGAGGCTAAAAGTCAAGCATGAGTCAACAGTGTGACACTGTTGCAAAAAAAACCAAACATGATTCTAGGATGCATTAGCAGGAGTGTTGTGAGCAAGACACGAGAGGTCATTCTTCCACTCTGCTCTGTGCTGATTAGGCCTCAATTGGAGTATTGAGTCCAGTTCTGGGCATCACATTTCAAGAAAGATGTGGAGACATTGGAGAAGGTCCAGAGAAGAGCAACAAAAATGATGAAAGGTCTAGAGAACATGACCAAGAAAACATGAGGGAAGACTGAAAGAATTATGCTCGTTTAATTTAGAAAAGAGAAGACTGAGAGGGGACATGTTAGTGGTTTTCAGGTATCTACAAAGTTGTTACGAGGAGGAGGGATAAAAATTCTTCTCCTTTGGCTCTGATGATAGGACAAGAAGCAATGGGCTTAAATTACAGCAAGGGAGGTTTAGGTTTAACATTAGGAAAAACTTCCTAACTGTCAGGGTGGTTAAACGCTGGAATAAATTGCCTAGGGAGGTTGTGGAATCTTCATCACTGGAGATATTTAAGAGCAGGTTAGACAGACATCCATCAGGGATAAACAGTGCTTGGTTCTGCTTTGAGGGCAGGGGACTGGACTTGATGACCTCTCAAGGTTCCTTTCAGTTCTAGTATTCTGTGATTCTGAGTGTGTTGCTTGTTTGTTGACCCATGACTTAACTGAAGGAGAATATCCGATATAGCCAGTTTGCATTGAGGGAAACCAGTTTTTGATTATAACTGAATTCCAGTTGCTACCAGTGCTACTTGCCGTCATTCCCATGCTGGACCTTCAGAATTATACTCAACAGTACTGATCTGCTTCTCCTTAAGATATCTCATTTGTGTAGTTTCTTCTGGACTACAGACACATACAAGTCTATTTTGTTTGCCTTTATTTAACACGAAAGTGTGTCAGTACCTAAGTGACCAATTTGTGTTAAATGCTTTAGCTGGTTGCATACCCAATGAAGAATAACTTAACAATTTATGCGAAGAGCTCTATATTCTTGACTCCTGTGTACTTGATTGTGCCTCTTAGTGCTCTTTCTCTTTCATGAAGAAGGAATAATTTGATTGATTGTAGAAAATTGCTGTGTCATTTGGGCTGCTATAACTCAAGCTAGTCTGTTGTCACACATCAGTAATTTAGACACAGTGAGGTGTACAGCACATGACAGGGCACAACATCAGACAAAGAGATTGGGATGCTGGTGGGAGAAGAGAAAGGAAGTGTACATAGTCAATAGACTCCCTTCATAAAGCCTGGTTGTTGAGTAGATGATCTCAGCTAGAATCTGGTCAGCAGTGAAGCTACACTCTTACTGGTAATCAGGAAGTGAGGGGTAGAGCTCATTGTTAATCTATTGGTAATCCAACAGAAAGCTTGTTTGCTTTTAAGAGAGTTTCTAAAGAAACTCTCTCTCTCTCTCTCTTTCTCTCTCTCTCTCTCTCTCTCTCTCTCTGTGTGTGTGAGAGAGAGAGAGAGAGAGACAGACAGACAGACAGAGAAGTGCTGCTGTCAACAAGCTGAATAGGATACATATACACATGGGAATGAGGGATAGGTTACAATGAAGCTTTCAGCCCCCTTTGCATATAAGTTAGGCTTCTGCATTTCAAAAAGAGTTGAAATGTAACAGATAACTTTCTACCAAAGACATTGGCATCATGTCTGCTGACCGGTTACAAGTTATGTAATCTTGTTTTTACTTGAGCATTAGAAGTAAAAGCTTATTCATTTTCACTTTTAGAATGAAGAGCTGATCTCCCTTTTCATCAGTAACTGCCATCCAATTTCATTTGTTTCTTTATCATTTCTGGACCTAGATTTATATATCCTTTGCACAAGTGCATGTGAGGACGTGTGAGCTGGGCATATATCTTAGAGTTGCCACTTCATAATTTTATAATCAATCTTATAATATTTGATAAAAACAATGAGGAGTCCTGTGGCATCTTAAAGACATGCATCTGATAAAGTGTTTTTTATCCACTAAAGCTTATGCACCAATAAACCTGTTAGTCATTAAGGACTCCTCGTTGTTTTTGCAGATATAGACTAACATTGCATAGTTTATTTTGAGTTAACGTTGAAATACAGAGCTATTCCAAAACGTCCCTTAATCCTCATGGAATGAGGTTTACAGGGATGTCGGAATAGTGAGCCCGTTATATTTCGAAATAACAGGCTTGTTCAAAAGACACGGAAAAGTTATTTTGGAATACCAAAAGTATCCCAAAATAGCGCCGCAGTGTAGAAGTACTCTTAAGCTACGTCTATACTGCCTCTGTTTTGCAGAAGAGGCAATGCAAATGAAGCACTCATTAGCAACTTCTCATGCTTATTTGCATCATCTCTTCCAATGTTTTTTGCGCAAGAGGTTTTTGCGCAAAACTAGAAGTATAGACGGGTCTGTTTTGCGCAAAAAAACCCCTTTTGCACAAGATCCTTATGCCTCAAAAAAGGAGGTATACATATCTTGTGCAAAAGGGTTTTTTTGCCCAAAATGGACCCGTCTACACTGCTAGTTTTTGCGCAAAAACCTCTTGTGCAAAAAGCATAAGAAGAGATTATGCAAATGAAGCATGAGAAGTTGCTAATGAGCGCTTATTAGCATACTCTCTGCCAGAAAAAAAGGCAGTGTAGACGTAACCTCAAAGGGTAACCCATATATATATATTTTATTAGTCTGTAAGGTACTACAGGACCTTTGTAGTTTTTTAGGTTTTTTTAGTTGCATGCTAACACGGCTACCCCCTGAGACTTTTAAATATGTCCCAAGTGCATCCTAAAGGCAGGCATAAGCCCTTCCCCAAGTCTGGGTCTCAAATAATTAGGGAGGGACAACAGAAAAAAGGACAAGTGTGAAGGTCAAAGTGTCAAAGATAGGGAACCTGAGGGGTATGTCCCTAGACAACGCTCACTGCTCCTTGACAGTATCAAGGGAGCCAGTGTACGTCACTCAGAGGAACTCTGCCCAAATGCATGAGACTAGGATTTCAGAGGGAAGACTGGAAATAGGCCCCAGAGGTGCAGAGAATCCCTCAGATAATATCCTCTCTATGGTGTTATAGATGGCCACTTCGGTCATTCCTAAGAGTAAGTTGAGGAGAAGGTCCCATGACTTTGTGGGGCCACAGATGGTATGTGCATATATGAGAAGGCAGGGGGAGAGGTGAAATAATTGATTAGCAGGATTGATTCTGGGACTTAGTGTGTGAGCCTCTGCTGCATGAGCTACAAACGTGACTGTAGCAAACTCATTAACCTGTGAATAATTTTGTTGTTACTCAAGGAGATAAAACACTATATTCTGGGATATCTATCCCTAAAAAATGGTCAGGTGTGATATCATCATCTATTGCCCAGTATGTCTCCTTCTAAGATCCTGTTTTATTTGCATATAACTATTTTTATAATTTTTTAAATAATTTAAAGAGTTTAACATCACATTTTCCATGCCCGGTGTCCGTCTAATGCTGAATTCTTTTTAAAATTTTCAAATAAAAAGATTCATCCATTTCTGAGGCTACGTCTCGACTACAAGCCTCTTTTGAAAGAGAGCATCTAGACTGTAACTACTTCTTTTGAAAAAGCGAGCTGCTTTTTCGAAAGAGCACCCAGACAGTCTGGATGCTCTCTTTCGAAAAAGCCCTTTTGCATTCAAGAATGCCTTTTTTCAAAAGAACACTTTCAAAAAAAGATGTTCTTCCTCGTAAAATGAGGTTTACTGTGGTCGAAAAAAACTGCTATGTTCTTTGATTTAATTTCAAAAGAACTCAGCAGCAGTCTAGATGCAGAGGAAGTTTTTTCGAAAAAAGGCCACTTTTTTTCGAAAAAACCCTGTATTCCAGACACACCCTGAGATCAAAACTAGCGGAAAATACTTTGTTTTCAGATGACCTGTTCTTGTGAAAGGCCTAGCATCCTCTGTGTTACAGCAGAGACTTAGAGTTTGGTAAGGAGCAGCCATTGCGTTAGTGATGTGCTTTTTACTCTGATGGCTTCTAGGCTACCAGCTGTGAGTCAGACACCTAGACCCTAAAAGTCTTGGTTAGAGTTGAGGCTTCCAAGCATCCTGGGCTGACTGGCTGTGTGGCTGTCTGACCCTGGGGACAGTTAACTCTCTAAGCTGTGGAAATTGTGCATCCCTAGGAGTTGGGAAGCTCTAGGCTCCTGTCACTGTCATTCAGACAGGCTGCTGAGAAGCTGGACTGGCAAGCTGGCAGGAAATCAGGCAAAATGTTGACAGAAAACTACTGTCAAAGGTTACTCCTGCCCTGTAGCACTCCCTTCTCGCTAAGTGTAGTTCTGCTGAGGCCTGCCTCAGTCTCCCTTTAGCTCCATCTCCTTCAAAAAATCCCCACAATCCTGATATGCAAAGCCTCTTACTAAGGCCTGGACAAGTCTTTTAACATAGAAGCCAAAGTCTTCAACCAGTTTCAGGTAGGCCCAACCTCTCCTTCCCATCAGAATTCAATCACTCTTCTGCTCCAGTTCCAAGCTCCATACATTCCTTTCTCCCTGAGAGTCTGCCTTCCTGCTTTCCCAGCTCCTTCAGTCTGGAGTTTCGCATTTTCCACAGGTCTTTCCTGGTGTCTTCTCCCTGCAAACGCAGGGCTCAGTAGGTGTCCTCTTACTCCGTGCAGTAGGTGCACCTCTGGTGCACTCCCTTTCAAAATTCACCTTTGTTTCATCAGAAGGTTAATCAAAATCAGCATATTTTCTGTGAAATGTTTTATTTTCTACCAATCAGTATTCTATAACAGAAGTTCCAGCCAGCTCTGGGATTGGGATATGTATGGCGGGTCTTAGACCACCCATAGCTAAAGGCCACAAGTAATTATGAAAGACCACAAATGAAAAACCATGAATGGGATGGGAGTCAAAGATGATCAGAAGGTACAAATCAGGTAACCAGAAGAGCATCCCAGAGAGTGCCTCAAACTTGTCTAGGGAGCCAGTGGACACTAACCAGAGAATCTCTGCCCAGGGACTTAATAGTATAGAGGAACGGAACTAGGTCGCAGAGCCTCAGGGGACTCTTGCCCTCTCCAGGTTCTCCTCTGGGTATGATGGATGGTTGTCTTGACCTGCTCCAGGAGGAGATTGGCAAGGGAGTCTCACCAAATGTGTGGAGCCACAGATGAGTAAGCCAAGTTCAGGAGATGTGGGAAAAAATTCTGGAGGAACCAAAAGAGGGGATGCAACTTGATACAGTCTCTAGGGTCAACCATGTCCAACAGTAAATGAGGCGGGGTATTGCAAGGACAGAAAGGATGATCTCATGATAAAGGCAGTTGACTGCTGCTCTGGAAAACTGGATATATCCCCCTTTTTTTTTGTTTTTTTTTTTTTGTTGTTCCAGAGTTCCTACATTATGCTAGTCAAGGTTCTTAACCGAAACCTTTTACTTGTTATCACTAGTTGTGGTTCCTTGTTTTCTGGGAGTTTGTCATGAGTCCCTGTAATCCAAGTTCTAAGTACTCCCAGCTGCAAGTGAGGTTAATGGGAGATGTGCTTTGAACACACACAGTGCTACAGCGAATGTTTTGATAAGTGTGGAAAAAGAAAGTTATAGAGCCCCACATTGAATGATGGGGAGAAAACAAAATACTGAATAGCTGCCCTTTGAGTTAGCGCTGTCCATTCTGTGCACTGAATGAGGCTGGAGTTCTGTGGAGAAATATTATGCTACCTTGTAATTAATGACTGTATCATAATGCATTGGTACAAGGAGGCTGAACTAACGTTTCACAGGCAGCCTTAATTTGGATGTTTCTTCTTTTCTGAGTACTTGACTTTGCAACCTTAACAGTGTTATTTTAACATACTGTGTGTGCGTGTGCGTGCATATGTGGGTATTACCATAATTAAAAGTCAGTGTTGTGTGTGTAAGTCACTGAAATATTTTTAAAATAGTATTGTTGTTAGTAATAATCGAGGGGAGTAAGTGGCCTTTCCAGGAAATAAAATCCATTTTGCTAAGTTTATATGATGAATGTAGCCTTGTCTTTGGCTGACTTCTTAGAAGCTATTTTAGAACACTGACATCTGCCAATTAAACAGAGGTTGTGAACTGTCTTAGAAATGAAGAGGTGAAGAAGACTGACTCGAGGCACACCTGTGTAGATAATAACATTGTGTGGGAAGTAATGATAAAAGCTATTTATCTCTCATTTTGTCTTAGCAATCACCTTGGATTGGGCTATTTTCTATACATTAATATAAATAATACAGCATTTAAATAAGACTGCAAAATGGGTTGAGAATGCACAAAAGGGCAAGTTGTATATGACCCAACCAATGAATAGTGCAGACAGTACATGTGCTGAATAAAAGTTGAGATAGTTAACTCCCTTTGAAAACTATGTAATGCAGTGCTTATGAATAAGCCTTGGGAATGAATAATGGCATATAAATGGTTGCTTCTACCACTGAAGTTCAGATTTGTAACCCCCTGAAAAGACTGACAAATTGCATATAGGATTTTAAAAAGCCTTGATGGAATTATCCTGCATATTTTTAATACTCCTTTAGGTAATCATCGCATAAGGCATTTTTAAATGCATAAAAATATCCACTATTTAAAAAACAGTTTCAATATGAGAAGCATGAAAGAAAGTCTTACAGGAAACATTTCTGCCTTCCTCACTTTCTTTATTTTATGCATTTGAAATAAGCACATTTAAAGTGCCTCCCAAGTTGACCTCATAGTATCAAAAAGTTTGAGAGCTGAATTTCCAGTCTTCACAGGCAGCGCAAAGTGACCTAAACCAATATTCCAGTATGTCAGATCCTTGCTTGTGCAAGGTCCTAGTGTGTCCCTAACTTGCACCATGGTCAGGCAGTCCTGAATCCAGGCACCACAATAGGCTTCCTACAGTCACCCCTTTTCCACTGCATCCTGCTCATGGAATGAAAAAACAAGGCCTGACTATTTTGAAAAACAGGAAACTAATAGTATATGGGAACTTATCCAAACAGTAAGAAAGGTTAGATACAGATACAGCAGGGCCTACCACCACTGCAGGCCCCGAAGCAAGGTGTGGGGGGTGGCTCCGTACCCCCAGAAAGGGCAGGGGCAGGGCCAGGGCCAGAGCAGCCAGCCCTCAGTGCCACCCAGACCACTGCACATGCCCCCTCAGCCCTCAGATCTGTGCAGGGTGGCAGAGTGGTGCTCTGGCGACAATTCAACAGGGATTGGACTCCAGCCACTGCCACTGCTGTAGTAGCAACAGTGGAAGCCAGGAGCCCTGGACCCCTTTGAAATGCAAGGCCCTGGGGCAACTGACCTCTTTTCTCCCCACCCCACCAGTTAGTGGGCCTGATAGAAAATGTAAACCAGGGCTACACAACACGTGGCCCGCAGGCTGCATGTGGCCCACGGCCCATTTCTTTGGGGTCCACAGTGCGGTTTGGGTTTACACAGAACTCAACACGTGGCCCGTGGGCGGGATCCTTTGAGCATGGCCTTCACTGGGAACATGCTCCACAACGGAGAGGCATCTCCCAGCCAGGGTGAGCATTGAAAGACACAAGCAGACGGGCCTGCTGGAACAGACGGGTTCACGGTGTCGGCATTTTTAGCCCTCAGGGAGGAGGTGCCGGGAGCACCGGGGCATTGTGGGAAGTGCTGGCTGTTTAGCCTTGTGGGCAGAGTCTGAGAGGTGCTGACTGGCTTACATTGGCCATGTTTGGGTCCAGCACCACAGCTTAAGGCTTAAACTTTACATTCATGCCTGTCAGTGTGAGAGAAGCTATTTGCATGTATTTGCATATATATTTGCATGTATATGCAACCACACTTAATTTGTGGCCCTCAGCATGTACTGTGAATATCATTGTGGCCCCCAGGGCTTGCAAAGTTGAGTAGCCCTGATGTAAACAGTGTCTGAGATTTTCAAAGGCACTTAAGAAAGTGAGACAACTGCAAATTCCACTGAATTTCAGTGAAGGCAGATGTGCCTAACAGCTGTACGCAATTCTGAAAATCCCACACTTTGTGTCTAAGGCCTGGTCTAACCTTAAATATAAGGTTGATCTAGCTACATCACTCTGGGCTGTAAAAACTTTTATGCTCTGTGTAATGTAGAAGGTTAACCTAACCCCATGCTAGATGCAGGTCAGTGGAAGAACCACTTCTGTCTCAGTTGCGTGTACACTAGACATGTCACAGCTGTGACTGTGTCACAGTAGTGCTTATATTGTAAACATACACCCGACACATCTTTGAGTTTCACTGATCTCCCACAGCTAGGTATCTCAATAAAGTTCTGCGGACCTAGTATTCTTCCTTAAAGCTTTTCCATCTCATGGCTCATTCTCTCTTACAGCTATCACATCTTTCTATCTCCTTTTTCACTCTTTCTCGAGTCTAAGGTAACATTTTTCTTCTGCTTCCATGGTACATGTCGTCTTTTTCTTGTATTGATCTAAATAAATGTGCTAGCATTTGCCGCCCATAATTAGATTGAGTAATAACTTTGCAAGTAGTCTCTTGAAATCTGACTGTAAAATCATGCTTAACATTGATAAGGATGGCAGAATCTGCCCATATTTCTGAACTGCTTTCAATAGTTAATGGAGTCCCTGGTAGACGATCAGTGATGGTAATCTAGACTACTGAGTGGGACGCATGAGTGCCTCTCCTTCATCTCCGTGAGCCACAAGATTGTTTTAATGAAGACTGTCCCCCCCATGATAGGGTAATTTTGCTAACTTTGCTTGCGTACCTAGAACGTACGGGTTGTGCTGATTGAACCGTAGCAGCGCTGTGATTGGATGCAAAGGAGTGCACGGCTCTCACAGTTAATGCCATGTGTAGTAAGCATGCACCTTACTTCACGTGCCCTTGCTTTATGTGGGTTTCACTTTAGTAGTAGTGATCTGAAAAAAACTACACTTACAAAAGCCAGCGGAATCTAGCAACTCTGAAGCTGGGTGAAAATTAACGAAACATTTTAAGGGCCACACATAGAACCCTCTGGCCACAGTTTCCCCACTACTGGTATAGATGGGCCTGATAATTAGTAGATCTATAATTTGACCCAAAATGAATCTAGATTCTGGCTAAGCCAAAGTAAAGGAGATAATAATAAGAAAAGCCATATCATAAAAATAATGGTTCTTACATTCTAATAATTTGTAGGATGTTCAGTGGAATAAAACTAAATGTAATTCGAACACTTGTGTTTTTCGAGGACTTTCCACTTAGTACGAAATATATCTAAAACAGCTTTTTGAGTGGGGAAAGATCAAGATAGTAATTTCAAAAAGCTCAAATATCTCTCCAAGAGTTTGTTTGCTGCCTAGACAGATCCTTCAGCGATATCCTAGTGTTTTGTGAAGTTTGTAGCAGCCTTCAATAGAAGATAAAAGGGTATTATCACAAATGGGAAGCTTAATTAGTTGATTTTTACAATAGTTGAATGTGAGATTTCTTAAAACATTTTACCAAGCACCAAAGCTTGCACACTATGTCAGATGGCATGGGAGAAAGAACACTTATTAAACCTATTGTGCCACCACTTCATTTTGTTACTCTAATAGATGTTTGCAGCATTAGAAACATTTTCTAAAGTTTATTGTACCAATCATATAGCCCAGTCTCTGGGTAAGGAATTGAAAGAGGTTCTGTGTTTGCACTCAGTGAGTGAGCATCAGTTCAAAGATACTAACCTGCAACCTTTTTATATAATGATCATAGAAAAGTCATACTTCTATCTCAGGATTGCAAACAAATGATCAGAAAGTCTGAAGGGACATTATGGGTATTTTTGCTTTGACACTCCTTTGGCTGTGCACAAAAAAGCAATGGTAATCTCTGCAAAAACCAATACAACCTTAGAGCAGAACAATAATACAGTACAAAACTTCAGTACATACTGTGTTATTGTAACAAGCTGCAAACATAAAGAATAAAAAGAAAATCTAGTTCTACAGAGATCAAGGGGAAAATGTTAAATCTCAATTCACTTCTATAATAAATCTTTTAAATTAGGACACTGGATAAAACGAGAATTGAAGCATTCCTCTGTATGGCCTAACTCACTCTCCAATTCTTTAGTTTATCACTACTACATGCCATTGTTTGTCAGACTGGACTGTTAGCTTCTTGGGCTTGCTCTTTCTCATGGTCCAAGTGGGTGTGTCCCTCTGGGAGAACTTTTTCTCGCCACAGCATTTTGAAATCAAAATTATTCATTGTTCTGTGGTTTAATAATAATAATAATAATTAATAATAATAATAAATAAACCCAGCATACAACAGCACTAGTACCAACTTTATAATTCTTTTTATCCATAGGCCAACAAAACGTTTTAATGGATGCCGAATGTTAGAAATGGAGAAACTGAGGCACAGACAGATCAGATACCTGCGATCAGACAGCAACTTCAGTGGCTGATCTAAGCATAGTACTTATGTCTTCTGACTCCTAGTCTGTATCCACTAGACAGATTACTTCTTCGTCACTGTATTGCTTCTACATTTCACATCACAGTTTCCTTATACATTCATTATTTGATAAGATTTACCCTTTTCCACTTTGCTTCAGAGTGAACATTTTATTTTATACAAAAAAAAAGCAGTATACATTGGCCACTGTTTTCAGTGGGATTTGTAGCACAATATTAGTGATAGAAAAATTAAAAGACAATGAAACATTTACTAATAAAACTCCAAATTTTAACACAAGCGTTCAGAATTAATACGTGGCTGTATTTCAGCATTGCCTCAAAACATGCTTAGATGTGTCATGCTTACTCATGTCTAGACCTAATTATGTACACTCAAAATTCCTGTACTGATCACTCTGTCTCACTCACACTACATTTTTCCTTCCGCCTCTGCACTCCCCCTCCTCCTTTCCCCCTCCGCAAGCAAGTACTTTGACTTCCATACATGCAATATTTTATTTCAAAATAGCAGAGTTTATTTCAAGGCCTTTCTGCACCAGGTATTTGTCAGTCCTCCAGTACAGGGCTTTATGCCTACAGTAAAATTACTTCTTACTAGTTGCTGTGTGCTTTTCAGTATCCAAGCTCAGTAAATAGAGATCTTGTCCGGAAATGATCACTAAACAGCACAGTGATTTTACTTCCAGTTATTCAAAAGCAGAAACAGGGAGTTGTACTGATTAAGACTATGAAATAGGACATATGCATACATGTGATTTAAAACATTTTAAAAATATTTGATTCATTTTCTTGTTTTCTGCTAGTACAGGGCTGGGCAAAATAAGCCCACCAAGCCACCAGATCTGGCCCCTGGATGCAGTGGGGAGCCTCAGGCAGGCTCCCTGTCTCCCCCCACCTCCCCACACGCTGCTGAGAAAAGCAGCTGCTGGCCTTGTTCATCTTTGAACAGCTACGAGCCATATGGGAGGGGATAAAAACCTTCGGGCACTGCCCCTACCACCAACACAACCCCAACACAATCCCATTGGCTGGTTTCTGGCCAAAGAGAGCTGTCTGTTTGAAGAACAGGCAGCCAATAAAGTACCTCTCCTCCTCCCTTCAGGCTCATAGTTATTTACAAATGCACATGGCCCCTGCCATGAGAGCCTGCCCGAGAAACCAACCCTCTGCCCCTCCCCCCATACCTATATCTCCTCCCACACCCTTCATTCCAGTCCCCCAAGTCACAACCCCCTCCTGTACAAGGTCACAACCCAAGCCCCTGCACCTCCTCCAGCACCGCAGTCCCTACCCTAGGTCACAGCCCCTTCCTTCCTAAGGTCACAGCCAAACCACTGTACCCCCTCCTGCACCCCAGTTTCCTGCGCCTGGTCACAACTGCCTCCTTCACCCAACCTCCATCCCGGACCCCACACCTCCTCCGTTAATATAATGGAAGAGGGCAACCCCAACCACTTTCCAAATTCTTGGAGTGTCAAGAATGAAAAATTATGATTAGGGTTAGTATGTAGTTGCTTATCTCTTCCCAGCTCCTGTTATTTTGGCATACCTGTTCTCCTAATACTGGCTTCTCAAACTTAGCTGTAAAAGTCAGTGACTGTCAGTAATAATGCTGAACAGAGTCAGTAATTTGTGGCTGGGTCATACACAATGGTTGATCCATCCTTTTTTTAAATATCTGGCTCCCACACTAAGTTCTCAAAGCAGAAACAACCCCTGTGATGAAAAGTATGTCACTGAAACCCAAGGCATGGATATGTAAAGCACACAGAGAGGGAATACACTGGTCCAGAGACCAGTCCATCTGTCATAAATTTACACCCAAAAGGCCACAAATATGGATTGAACTAGGAAAATAAATATGACATTTAGATAAAAAACAATTGAGAACATAGGGAAAAAATGCCATATTATCTGGTTAGTTCTCTTAAATGTGCCCAGAATGTATAGTCTGGTGCTAGCACATTCTCTTTTTCTCTCTGTCTTTGATTTTCAATGTGAAATATTTCTCTACCACTGGCATTATTGTAATTGATCTGAGACCAGTCAAAGCTTCATGTTAAAAAATAAATATACTAGTATTTGTACAACATGTTCCTTTATGTCATGCTTCAAAATATAACTGGTGTAATAAGAGTACATGTATTGTTTTTTTAATTTCAAATTTCATAATGATATGTCTAGTGACTTATTGTAATAGACAGATTAATAAATGGATAATACATTATTCTCATGTATAATGATTTTTTTTTATCCAGTAATACAGAAGACTCAGCTCTTAGGCCCAAACCTTATAGATTTTGCTCATTTTATTCAGGCAAATCTTTTACTGTCTTCACTGAGAATCTTATGTGACTTAGGTCTCCAACTTAGGCCCTTGTTTGTTTAAGTTCAACATCCAAAGCATTGTCGTGATTTTCAATAGTATATTTCTCGATTTAGTTTGCATCCATATATCTTCTTATTGTGAATCTAAAGATGTATTTACTGAAATGTTTTGCTATAGGTAACAAAGGTTTTATTAGTTCACACTCATTTTGGATGGATCTTTATCAAAATTAACATTTTCATTAAATTGATTCCATCTCAAATTTGATGAATAAGTTAATTTCCCACAAGGTACCAGAACAATTGGAAAATTGTGTTTTCCGTTTAATAGAATAAAATCTCTGAAAAGAGTTTGACTTGAATCCTTTCTTGCCAAATGTAGGACAAAATGTTAATGAGACTGGACCGAGGCATCTTTTTTTCTCTCCAGTTGAATATCTAGTGGCATGTACAAAATAGCCTAATCATATTCACAAGATTTTCCATTATAATATTCTTCTGTGACCTATTCTCAGAATGAACTAGCACATGTATCCTGCCAATGATCAACAAGGCTACCTAACTGCTAACTTGATTTTAAGATGGTTCAGTTGTACCATTTCAATTCTTCTTGTCCATTTTGGATTAATTTGCTTTTATAGAAGCATGACAATCAGAAAAGAGATTTCTTTCCTGTGAAACAGTACTGCAAACATTTTCCTTCTCTCCAGGATGTGACTCATTACAAAGACTTAATATGTGTATAACTCAAAGGATGTTTATAAAAATTTCCATTTGTTCTGACACATACGTTAGCATAATAGTCTGAAAATCATGCTCAATTTTTTGACTCTCTATAAAGATTTAATACGTTAGAATAGCTAAAATATTTATGATGTACATCATATTTGCTGTTTGGGCCAGTCTCCTAGTACCACGGAATCTTCAAGCGCTTGTATCTGAAAACCAGGCTTCCTGAAGTCTTATCATTCCTGCTGTTCTGCTATTTGGTGTTGGTTTTGCTCTGTGTAGCTAACAAGGGTTTAGGTTCTCATATCCTAGAAACAGTCTCTCTTTAATTCAGCAGTTAAGGTCAGGAACAATTGAGACAACAGTCCCCATATCTGTAAGTGTAGAGGGAGGGCCTACTCAAAGGAGGATTGTAAACTCTTGGATACTTTTCATTTGATCAAGCAAAACTCAAATTTGTTGTCTGGCAGGTTATGCTGTGATTACTCAGTGTTTTTCTGAAGGGATGAATTAGGTACAGAGAACTCAGCTTTGTTTTCTGTTCATTTGCAGGTTAGAGAGTTCTTAACTAACATATTTGGATGGAAGAGTCCATAGCATCATATTACTCCTACTTCTCTAGACCCTCACAAAAAGAGTGGGAGGCAGCATGGGTCTGAGGGGGTATCCTAGACTAATATTTTTTCAATTCTTAGTGTAGCTTGCAACTTCCCAGCCCTTTGTGCACAGTCCAGTGTTGCCAACTCTCAGGACTTTATTATGATGATGGTCTTAAAATCCCAAGTTATGGATTAATTTGATTAGCAGAAAATGCTTTTGAAGGTTTGGGGTTGTCCATGCTGGTGCATTTGTTCAAAACCTGGAAAAGCAAACATGAAAAGGCTATTCTAGAGCAAGGGTCTCAAACTCAATTTACCTTGGGGCCAGTGCCAGTCCTCAAATCCTCCTCATGGGTCAGTGGACACTTCCCTCCAGTGCGGCTCTGGGAATGGATCTCCACATGTTCCCTCTTCCACACCATCTCCCGGGCCCAAATTGTTGAACTGAAGATGGCCCGCAGGCCATGAATTTGAGACCCCTTTTCTAGGCATTTACCATAATGGATTCTTCCATTCTTCCTTCATCAAGATCTCCCCTCTTCCTAGAGCAACATGCACAAGACAGTAAATGCAGCTTTCCCTAGTGCAATGAATACTGAAGTCACTGGAATCTCTCCAATTCACTTACTGTGCCTCAGATTAATCCTACCCAGTCTGCTTTACCTACACATTCCCAAGAACTTATTCCAGTGTCTGTAATGTAATATGCCTTGTTCAGATCACATTACTAATTATATGCAGTGTTAATCTCCTCATAGATTATAATGTGTCCGCTAGTTCTAGTCATCTATAATTATAATACGTGTTTTTTCAGTCTTTTCTGACAAGGACAGTAGTTGCCCGACACATTATGTAACACACCCGCACAGTAGTACTTATGGGTGGAATACAGAACTTTTGGAGCTCAAGCAATATTATTTTTTAAATAGCTGTGTATATAACAGATATTTAATGCTTTTTAAATGGTAGATATTATAACAGTAGTTATAATGCAAGAGTTTTGTGTTCCTTATGAAAAGCCCTTTATATATCTTCTAATTATTATTTATTGTTAGCATAGTGGAAGTGTAATTTTAAAAGGATACCAATTACTTCAAATCAGCAAACAGATTTAGAGAGAAGTAAAGGAATTAGGAAAGAACAATCTGACACCTAACTAATCATATAGTCTCTAAAAGCTTGTAAAATGTGGTTCTCTGTCAATAGAACTGATGGGTTGTTGAGCATGGCTAGTTTCTAAAGAGGCTGATAGGTATAATTTTTAGTGTTCAGACCTAGGAAGACTGTTGTAATGTTCTAAGTTGAGGCTGAATTTGTCATGCTTACAATACAAAATTAAGTACCAATATAATAGAATTCTACAGGCACACCAACAAGAATTCAGAACCCCCTGCCCTTCTCCCTCGGCCAGGGCCATAATCCCTTCCTCCACCCCCTCCAGACGAGCGCTAGGCAAGTCCAGCACTGTCCCTTCTCCCCTTTTTTCCCTGGATCTAACTTGCCTGCTCTAGGGAAAACTGCAGCATCTTTTCTTGATTGAAAGACACTTTTGACATGCTCCATGGAGGTTCCAAAGCCAAGTAACTTGGCCTGAGAACCTAAACAGGGCATATAAAAATGTCTTTCAGTCAAGAGACACTTTACATCAGAGGTACTGTGGCAGTGACCAGGACCCCTGAGCAAGTTCCCCTCCCAACTCTTCACCCCGATTAGCATGCCTGTGTACATCTACCACCCATTGAGATTAGTGCGAGGTATGCCTTTTCATTTTGGGGAGACTTGATTGTATAAAGTAGTTAGTATCTCAACATGAGACACTTGCTCTGTTCATGTTAGGGATGCTTAGGCTGTCAATTAGCTGGGAATTTCACCTCTAGTATTTCACTGTATTTATAAAAATGACTTTGAAGTCGTTAGTAAAGGGAAGATCGCCTGGTCTGTACATAGCAGACCTGGCCAAAATATGGCCCGTGGGCCACATCTGTCCTGCCAAGCCACTGGATCTGGCCCACAGATGCTTCAGAGAGCCCCAGACAGCCTCTTTGCTTGCCCTGCCCCACCTGCATGCTGCTCAGAAACGACGCTGTGGGGCGATTTCACTTTAAAAACTGAGTCCCGGAGGGGAGGGAGGAAGGCTTTAGGAACTGCTTCTGCCCCCAGCACAATCCCATTGGCCAACTTTTCACCAGAAACTGGCTAATGGGAGCTGCCTGTTTCAATAACAGTCAGCTACGAAGCACAAGGGGCTCATAGTTCTTCACAGAGTACATGGCTGCAGTCAGGGAGGCAGGGAGGCTGATTCAGGAATGGGCTGCTGGGCTGGTAAGTCTCCTGGACAGAGATTGCCACTGGCACCCCAGTCCCTCCGTTCCTGAAACTTCTGCCCCCCACTCCTGCCCCCTACTCCACATACCCAAATCGTCTGCCCCCCTCCTGCACTCATACCCCATCCTAGATCTGGCACCCCAATCCCCTTCCCCAGATCACAGTCCCCTCCTGCCCTAGCTCACAACCCAAACCCCTGAACCCCTTCTATGCCCCAATTCCCTGGCCTAGGTCACAATCCAACCCCCTGAACTCCAGTCCAGTGCCCGAGGTCACAACTGCCTCATTCACCCAAGCTCCCTTCTGCACCTCCCTGCTCCATAAGACCCCACATTTCCTCCATTAATATCATGGAAGAGTGTGGCCCTCGACCGCTTTCCTCCATCAAAAATTGATGGTCCTCCATCAAAAATTATCGCCCACCCTAGTACATAGTATAGCATGGGAAATGGATGAAAAAACCCAATATTTTACTGGCAGAATGTTGTACAGGGAATAAAAGGAGTGTCAAAGATTTTTTTCTACATACAGGAATGGATTTTTTAGGAATATTGCAAGTTTTAAATTCAAAATGAGTTCTGGGAGCATTTTATGGAAATTCCAGAAAGTTGGGTGTTAAAAAGCATATCTTCAACAGCAGCATGACTGAATGGTGTGATATTTATTTGTATTGTATATAAATCAATCAATCTGTAACACCATTACTTTAATAAATATTAAATACAGGTTGAACCTCTCTAATATGGCACTCTCTGGTCTGACAACATCCATGTTCTGGCATGATTTTAGTTAGCCAGATGTACACTTATGAATGTGGCCATTTTCCAGCGATCCTATGAAGTTTGTTTATAGTCACCAGTCCTGGTTCTTAGGCTATGTCTGCACTATAAGGTCCAAACCTGGGGAGTGTCCACAACTCAAATGAGCTCTTGTGCAATTCAATGGGCAGTTACACGGCAGAACAGAGGGCTTTTTCCACCGTAGGTAAACCTCCTTTTCTGAGGCATAACTGCTTTTAGCTCTACAGCTATTGTGCAAGAAGGCAAGTGTGGATGCTCCAGAGGGGTTTCTTGTGCAACAAACTCCTATGGAAAAAAGCACAGGTGCTCTGATGGCCATTCTGTGAATGGCCATCAGAGCTTTCTTGCACAAGAGCGTCCAGCAATGTGGATGCTCTCTTGCGCAAAAGCACATCACTTTTGCAAATTGTTTTGAGGTGTAGACGTGCTCTTGCGCAAGAAGTTTTTGCTCAAAAACTCTAGCACAAAAGGCTTCTTGCGCAAGAAATCTGTAGTGTAGATGTAGCTTTAGTGTTCTGTGCTGTTGTTTAGCTCTAATTTACCCCTAAATGTCTTCTAAGAGCCCCGTAAGCAGCGGAAGTGTTGGTAATGCTGCAAAACAATACCTGTATTTCAGCAAATTCTAAGGATCGGCACCAATCAGGTCCCAAGGGTACTGGACTAGAGAGATTTAACCAGAAGAACAGCAAAAGTGTTACCAGACTAACAAATTACCATGAATGAAAGAAGAAAACAGTAAGTAAGTAAAATTCTCACCATAACAGAGAGAGGTCAAATCCCTCTACAACCACATTGCACAATAAGGCTACATCTACACAGCAGAGCTATTGCGGGATACCTCTAGCAAACCTGTTATGTTGAAATATAATGGGCTCGATATTCCAACATCCCTATAAACCCCATTGCATGAGGGATAAGGGAAGTTTCAGAATAGCACCTTATTTAGAAATTTGGCACTGTGTAGACAGCACCAAATTTCAAAGTAAGCTATTTCAAAATAACATCGAAATAAACTATGCAATTTGTGTAGCACAAATTGTGTAGTTTATTTCTAGGTAAGGGTGCTGTGTAGAGGCACCTTAAAGGTTTCCTGTCTGTTGTTCCCTGAATGACATACCTGATTTTCCCTTATCAAGTCCATATGCCTTCCTTGTGACAGAATTGTATGGGGAAAAGAATCAAACTGAACATTTAAAAAGCCATGTTTTGGCAAGTTTCTTGGAAATAGAAATCTTTGTGTGTCTGAAGTGACATCGGCTTGTCTGGTAAAATTATGTATTGATTAAAGTCATAAGAGATACTTGCATAAGCTCATTTTACAGGACTGTGTACATCTTAAGAAAAATTTGAAGACAATCTGAAATAGAGGTTCTGCATCTTCTGTGCTAATCAAATTAAATGAATAAGTAAGAACTGCCTATTTCACCAGCACAATGGAATGAAACAGGGCTGCAAATCTCTTTTATTTTGTTTTGTGTCCTTCATGCTCTGATCATGACACTAAATTTATTCTTAAGCCAATTCTTGCACCAAACCTAGCAATTCATTTTCAGGAATTAACAGTTGACATAGTAAATTGCAGGTAAATTATGAGAGTATTTGTTGCCCATAGATTACACGAAATGTTGAATATTGTTACGCCATAAGTGAAACACAGGACAAGTGCTTTAACATCACTTTTAAAACTATTGACTCATTTCCTCTTCCCATTCATTTGAGGTTTTTCTTTCGATTCATGTGTTGATGAAGTCACTGTACTGTCCCTGCAGCCCACAGGCTGCATGGAAAGACAATTGAATTGCTTTGTAGGACCTCTGCAGTGAATGTTGGTAAGAAAAAATAAAACGCCATATAACCAATGAATTTTTGAAAATCTCAATGAGTAGAAGCTAAGTAAGTCTGAGCATCCACTCATTACTGAACATGTATCTTCAAAGTACAGGCACTGGCCTCTTTCTCCTTTGCAAATTACCCTTACTGTCTGAGTGCCCAAAATTAAGTGACCACAAGCTCAAAGGAGATCCTTTGAAAATGTATCTGCATATGCAGAATTTGGGCCAAAATTGCCATTCAACTCCTCTTACTGCGTGGGTGTCTGGAAGCAGAATTTGATCCTGTCTGATTTGGAATGGCACAGTTTACACCACAGGACCAAATACTGTAGTCATTTCTCCTAACTGACTCCCAATAAAGTAAGGTGTTTTGCCTGAATCCAGAAACCATATGAGGATATTGCTGCTTTTGGCCACTCTCTGTTCATAGTATGCAGAGATGTGTGTATGTGGAAAACATACAATTGGTTTTGCAATTATGAGAAAATAACCTAGAATGAGTTAGAAAACTCATTTCCTTATATTATGTCATGAGTTCGTTTCATACAGCACAGGGGGGCTAATTATCTATTGTTTTACTTATATCACAGCAGATATTTAGTTTCTTGATCCTGTATCAGATATAATAGGTAGGAAGACGTGTGCAAAAGAGAAATTATTCTTAAGCTATGTTGCTTTCAAACTTTTAAAGATTAATTTTATCACAAAAAGATCTATTTTAGTGTTTCAGGTGTCTTTGAAGTTTATCCGTACTACAGGGTCTGATCTCAGCAAAGCTACAGTTTTTTATTCTCTGCTATCATCCAAAATTATTAAAATTAGGAAAGGTCTCTTTTTAAAACAGATACATAATTGATGATCCAACCTTTTTTTAATTAAACAAATCAAAGTGTAATTGTTTGATATTGGGCAGGTTGTGTTCTCCCACATCAATTGAACTACATTTTGCACTAACCCATGACATCAAAAAATCAGTCTAGCAACATCAGAGGGTTAATTTGAAAGCAAAGGCATCACTCTAAGAGCTTTATCTATTTATAAACCTCATTAAGACATGCAAAAAAATGTCCTTTTGGAGATTAGTGGCCTATTCTCCCCGTTATTCTGATGGTAGTTACACATGTATCAAGGCTAGAAAGGTCCTCCTGGGCAATAGTTTCTGCACTTCTGTTTTGTCCCTGTAATATACTGCCTTGAGTAGTGAACTAGCGAGGGGGGTTGGGTAGGGGGATGGGAAACAATCATGGATTTGAAATGTGCTGAATGTGATTTTCTACTTCTCATAAATGTTTCTCTTTCTGTAATATATATGGTGGTTTTCTGTCAGGCCAGAAAGAAGGTTGTCATTATGTTTGGAAATATGAAATGTAATAGCATCCCCACCTATTTCACTTTGAAGCTATCTGGCATGCTGCAGTTTTATTTAAAGACAAAGTTCTTTCAGCCATCAGTGAGCAAGGAAAAACCATGGGGAAAATTATGACCTTGAGATATTTCAGTTACCTGCAGCTACATTTGAAATAGTTGTTCATAATGTTTAAAAGACATGTATTAGAAAATGTGAAAAAAATGCATTAGAAAATTCCAGAAATTTAAATTTGCTTAACAGTTAATCAAGCTTCTTTTTACAAAATGCTTATAAGAAAAGAGAAAAATAAACATGTTCTATTTTAATTCCATTAGCACTAGGTTTGATGCACGCAACAATCAAGTTCTTTCAATAGGTATTGGATGATGCATCTATTATCTGAAAGCACATGCTGGATTAAGTTTTCATAAGTGATCAGGTTTGTCCTAACTGTTCCCATTGATTTCATTAGTAGTTTTACCGTTGATTGACTTGGGAGCAATACAAATATGGAATTTCTGAACTTTTGCAGAGCACCAAAAAAGACTAACATTCAAGATGGTAGGATTTTTTTTAAAAATTAGTCCCTTAAAATGTTCCTAGAGGACTGATTTAACATATCACTAAACCATTATCAGTCTCAGAGATTAACTGCAAGAGTAAAGCTAGGGTAACATTTTTCTTGCCGTTTGACAAGACTGTGATTTGATTAGTAGAGAAAAGAAAGCCAAGCACTAAATAATATTCATAAGCTGTTGTTTTCTTGTGCTGTTACTGCAAATTCTTTGTGTAGTGGATCAAGATCTATATGTAACTGAAGCTCTGTGGGACTGATTCCCTTTCATTTATATTTCCTGTCATAAGTGAAAGGAAAATCATTGCTATAGCTCTACTTGTGTGGTTACATTTCTGAATTTACTAGAGAGGAAAGCAGAGTGTAGTCTTAATATATACTTGAAATATATAACATTTTTCTTCATTTGATTGCTCCTATGGGCATGATATTATTTTTCTGGAAATAATTTTTTTCCCATAGTGCTGCATGATGATGACAACAGTGTGGATTGGTACTTCACAACTAGAAGATTTAACCAAAGCATGCCATTGACTTCCTTCCTTTTTACCTTTTTTGTCTCTGTTCAAGAGCTTTATTCTATAATAGTTCCCCATAGCTATGAGCTGAGATTGTCACATGAATCATATCTATACTGAGATTTATTTAGTCAAACTCTGTGTTGCCTTCTAAATTAAAAAAAAACACAAAACACAAAAAAGCCCCCAAAGCCAGTAACCTTATTCACTTAGGCTATGTCTAGACTGCAAGCCTTTTTTGAAAGAGGCTTTTTCTAAAGATACTTTCGAAAAAGCCTCTTTTGAAAAAGAGCATCTAGACTACAACCAGTATTTTCGAAAAAGCAAGCCACTTTTATGAAAGAGAGCACTCAGGCAGTCTGGATGCTCTCTTTCGAAAAAGCATAGTTTGCATTACATAGCACCTTTTTTCGAAAGAGCACTTTCGAAAAAAGGCGTTCTTCCTCATAAAATGAGGTTTTCCATGGTCAAAAAAACTGCCACATTCTTTCGATATGCTTTTGAAAGAACGCGTCAACAGTCTAGATGCAAGGGAAGCTTTTTCGAAAAAAGGCCCCTGTAGTGTAGACACACCCTTAAAGTACAATCTGCTTTATTATTTCATTATATCTTACTATGTCTTATTTTGTCATGATCCTATCAGTAGTGCCTCACATATGGCAAGAAGAAAGGGAAATATTCTATTCTTCTTTGTTCTTTCTGATTTGAATTTGTAATGTTTATTTTCTGGGAAGTCACCCTGGGTGCCCATATAGCTATGTATCACATTTCTGTGGGAGTGCTTTTGTCAACTAGATAAAAAGTTATTCCATTTATCTCAAAGTACAGGTGCATGCAATTTGGACTGAGATTAGTAAAGTTTCCTAAGGAACCTGGGCACCCAGTTAGCGTTAACTTTAACGTTGGGATTTGGGTGCCCAGATTCCTTAGACAATGATTACAGCTTTATGCAAAGCAAATTCTTGCTGTGGTAATGGAACTGCTTCCAGTGGTCTTCATGACATCAGTGAAATAAAATGGCTTGTAAAACAGCCACTTCTGGTGTTGAGCAACTAAAGCTATTTTCATGAGAACTGTGCTACAATTCAATAGCTTTCATTGGTATTAGGATAGATATAAAGCTGCTATTTGTATCTAGCCTAAGGGTTTAATGCACTATATGTCTGCAGGAAAAATAAATCCATACCCATATTATAGAATATTTTGTCTACCTGCCAGTATTCTAGTCAACATAAACTGGTGTTTCATTTTAGTGCATACACATCTAACATTTTGTTATTTTGTATATTGAAAGGATTTTAAAATGACTTTTTCCTGCACCTCCACCAGTTTTGACTTGATCTTTACCATTTTTGTTTACACCACCATACAACCTACTCAAGTATGATAAAACTGGTACTTACTAGTTTTGCAATCAGCAGGAGCTGTAGTAACATTACCTAAATTATACATCAAAAAGTCCTGAAAATTTTTGTACCTGTGGTAGAATGTTATTAAAATTAATACTCTTAACGGAACTGAAAAAATAGATATTGAGCCATTGTCATGGCATTGCATGCTTCTAAGCATTTTATTTTTCATTCTGACTTTACTATATATTTTGACCTTCAGTACAAGAAATTTTGTTCGTGAACATAAGAATAATTTTTTTCTGAGGTTAGTTCATAAAACAGGAGTCTATGATTTAGGAGAAGTAAATTCAAGGCTCATCAGACATTCTCTGTTGTAGGAATAACATATGGGACTTATTATACAATAAGTAACAGAAGAGAAACAATTATTCAATACATATTCATAAAGATATATCCTCACCTTTTTGTGGGAAATGTAGGCTTATTTCATTAAAGTAACTCAGGTTTTGAAATGCGAATGCACTTACAGATCAAATATCCATTTCTGTAATCTTTCTAGTTACTGTCCATATATTATTCAATAACATGTTTCACTTGGAATAGCATAAATAATTATTAACACAGTCTAAGACTAAATATGTATTTATAGTCTCAAATACTGTGTTTTTTTGTTATAAGCTTTGGTTAGTCTCTTTTACTGAAAATAATGATGTGAAAGTGTAAAATATATAACTCTACTACCATACACCAGCAAGCATGACATGAAACCTGAAAGAGAAAATGCAGTCTTTAAGAGAGAACAAATTTGATTAGTTTATCTAATGAGTTGTTTATTTATTTATTTATTGGTACATGGGTCCTTAAGTCAATTAATATTTGTTTTTCTTCATTTAAATCGTTGCTTTTGAGTGTGACTGGGGATAAGAGGTTCAATATGAGGCTGCCCCAGGGAGACCCAACTACCCTTGGCCTTTCTCATTGCAGCTGCTTGGGATCAGATGAGAAGCACCTCTCTAAGGCCGCTCCAGTTCCAGCGGGCACAGTCAGAGTGACAAATACAGCAAGCTTTACACTTTGCCTTTACTCCATGATGAAGGGGAACAGCTATCAATGTCCCTGTTGGAATTGGAGGGGGGAGACCTTCAGCCCCCCCTCTTACCCTTCCTAAAGGACACCTGGTGGGTGGGTGGCTTGGAGTTGAGGCAGTCTCGGGCAGGGTGTGAGGAGGTGCCCCAAGCCTGGTGATCCTATCTTTTTCTGTATGGTTTGATGAGAAGCAATCCCATTCTACGCACATCCCATTTTCTGGGCACAACCAAACCCTCATCTTGCTTTAAGTTCTAGTAAGAGGAAGCTGTATACCAAATTTGGTGGTCCGAGCTCTTACCATTTAGGCCAGTTCTTGAACAAACAGACAGACACATGGACAGACTCACAAATATTCTCAAATATATAGTAAATTAGAAAACTATTTCACTCAAAAGGATTCTGGGGATTACATGAACTCTCTTTGGTGAAATATGCTTTCTTAGGTTCTTTTGATCAAAGGACTTGGATAGGATGAGAAAAGGAATTTACATAAGATATTTCCAAGCTGCACAGAAAAATGGAGTAATAGAAGAACACAAATTTGAAGACTTCTCTATAAACATTGTGTTTCACTAGTATCCTATTCTGCAAGTATTGCTTCCTTGTTGAATCCATTTTGACTTAAAGGAAATTACTTGTGTGAGCGAACATTACATGTGACTAAGAGTACGTCCACACTAGCCCCCTAGATCGATCTAGGGAGGCTAATGAGGGTGACCAGAATTGCAAATCAAGCCCGGGATTTAAATATCCCATGCTTGATTTGCATGTTCCCGGCTGGTCACCATTTTAGAAATTGACTAGCCCGAAGTAACTGCCCGCGTTAAAAGGCGATAGTGAAATGGGATTCCGATTTAAAGCCCTAATTCGAATTAGGTGGTATTCCTCCTGCAATGAGGTTTATCACCTAATTCAAATTAGGGGCTTTAAATTAGGGTTCCTTCTTGTCTACAAGGGCCACTGTTGACTCATATCCAGCTTCTCATCCACTGTAATCCCCAGGTCCTTTTCTACGGAACTGCTACTTAGCCATTTGGTCCCCAGCCTATAACAATGCTTGGGATTCTTCTGTCCCAAGTGCAGGACTCTACATTTGTCCTTGTTGAACGTCATCAGATTTCTTTTGGTCCAATCCTCTAATATGTCCAGGTCACTCTGGACCCTATGCCTGCCCTCCAGTGTATCTACCTTTCCCCCTAGTTTAGTGTCATCTGCAAACTTGCTGAGGGTGCAATCTATCCCCTCATCCAGGTCTTTAATAAAGATGTTGAACAAAACTGGTCGTTGGGGCACTCTGCTAGAAACCGACCATCAACCTGATCACTACCGCTGGGCCCGAAAGTCTAGCCAGCTTTCTATCCATCTTACAGTCCATGTATTCAATCCGTATTCCCTTAACTTGCTGGCAAGAATATTGTGAGAGGGAGACCATATCAAAAGCTTTGCTAAAGTCAAGGTATATCACATCCACTGACTTTCCCATATCCACAGAGCCAGTTACCTTATCATAGAAGCTAATCAGATTGGTCAGGCATGACTTGCCCTTCGTGAATCCATGCTCACTATTCCTGATCACTTTCCCATCTTCCAAGTGCTTCAAAATGGATTCCTTGAGGATCCCCTCCATGATTTTTCTGGGGACTGAGGTAAGGCTGACTGGTCTGTAGTTCCCTGGATTGTCCTTCGTCCCTTTTTTAAAGATGGGCACTACATTTGCCTTTTTCCAATCATCTGGGATCTGTCCTGATCTCCATGAATTTTCAAAGATAATGGCCAAAGGCTCTGCAATGACATTTGCCAACTTCCTCAGTACCCTCGGATGCATTAAATCTGGGCCCATGGAACTGTGTATGTTTAGCTTTTCTAAATATTTCCTAACTTGTTCTTTTCCCACCAAGGGCTGTCGACCTCCTTCCCATACAATCATTTGACTCCATTTGATCATTTACAGTAAAAAACACTAGTGAAGCATTTCAGTGAATTGTATCCTTGTATTCACTCTAGGGTAGGGCTACTCAGCTGTGGAAGCATGGGGCCACAATGATACTCACAGCACATGCCAAGGTCCGCAGCTTAAGTGTGGTTGTATATACATGCAAATGTATTTGCAAATATATGCAGATAGCTTTTTTTAAATACTGACGGGCATGAATTCAAAGCATTTCCCACAGTGCCCCAGCACTCCTGGAACCTTCTCCCTGTACCTCTGTTCTGACACCCTGTACCCGTCTGTTCCAGCCAGCCTATCCACTTTCATTTTTCAAAGCTTACCCCGCCTGGGAGATGCATTGCTGTTGTGGAGCATATTCCCAGTGAGGCCATGTTCAAAGGATCCCACCCATGGGCCGCGTATTGAGCCCCAGGTAAATCCAAACTGCACCGCAGGCTGCAAACAAATGGACTGCAGGCTGCATGTATCCCACGGGCTGCGTGTTGAGTAGCCCTGCTCTAGGGTATCTTCTATGTATACTTTTTAAATACTGTTGATCGATAAATGCAGAGGATAGGATTCCTGAGTTATTTATAGGGTTGCCACAGGATAATGTCAATAATGTTATCTGACAAAAGAAATATAGTAGCTGCTTGTAATCATTTCCAGCAGCAAATATTTTAATGAACACAACCAGTGCATTGTTGTATTGTGGGAGCCCAGTAAATGACATATCACAAAGATACATGATTGTGTAAGCAGATTCTGAGGGGAAACTCTGTTTAACCCTTGGAATTTATAAACAGGATATTAGTTTCATAGATAAAAAGAGGAGAATGTACTTGTTTTCTGCCAGCATAGAAAGATTTTGTTTCTGAGCAATCAAACATTAAAATAGTTAGAGGAAACGTGGCTTTTAATCACTTGCCTCTATACCTATGCAGCCCTGTGGCAACTCAAGGAATTAAGTGGAGCCTCAAGGCTGCCTCCATTGCACCAGTTGCTGTAGAACACAAGAGGTGTTCCAGAAGCCAGGAACTCCTACTGCAACAGTCTATCCCTTGCCATAGCCTCTGTGTTGGGAATGGCAGAGGGCTCGCACAGTAGATCTTACAGAAACTGTACATTTTTCCATTTTTAAGGAAACCTGCAGTAGCTATCTATGCAGCTGCTTTGTGCCAGTTGAGACTAACATTAAACAACTTGTATTTGGGATCAGAGTTTGTCCTCTAATTTTCAACATTTTATTCATTCATAAATTGTTTCATATTCTGACCTCTGTTTCCAGTCTTAGAGTTTAACAGGGCAGATCTTTGACTACTGAATTGCTTTTGTGAAACACATTTCATCTTCCTTAGATACAGACCCAATGAATTTATTTATTTTGATTTCCTTCACATGTGAAAGATGTTTTTGATCACCGAGGTCTGGCCTGGATTGGAATAGCAGTTTCAGAGATGAAAAGCAAGCACTTTGTTACAGGCTGCCTTAGGCAGACTTTATTTTCCATAATAGCGTATATGAAATTTCAAAGTACTGCTACAACAATATGTTGTTAATTCTTTTAAAAATCAGATTGAAGCAGTAGGTTGTAATGAAGAATAAAGTTTTTCAAAAACTGGATTGGAACCAAAAGATGTTTCTGTGGAGTGTTTGTTTTGGATTGTAAATCCAAAGAAATCATCAAATGAAAGCATAGCTTGTTATTTCTTTTTGCCCATCATATTTCTATGTGCTTTGCATCTCTATAAAATCATATTCTTCATAAACCAAGCATTTCTGCAGTAAGAAAAGAAGATTTTATACTTTTCACTGACATTTCTAAAATATACTGCATGTGCATTTCTAACTCCATCATTAATCCTGCTGTACTTCTGGATTATGATACAGCATTAGCATACTGTGTAGAAAAGTTAACAGACGCAGTTTTAGAATGCATTAAAAATAGGTGACAGGAAAGTACAAAGTACTGTCTGTACTCATTCAGTTATATCTTTGCAGCCCAGTATTTTTTTTCACACAGGTCCTTCACTGTATGGTTGTAAATTCTGTTCAACATGTTTACAGTTCTTGTTTCTGTAATTATCTCACAGAACTCACATGATACACATTTTTAATTTGTTACCAGTTATTACGTGTCTAAAAAGTTGCACGGTAATGGAGAAATTGTCAAAACCCTTTTGCCTTTTGGTGGGTTTTGCATTCCTAAATCTCTCTGAATTATTCCTTAATGGGCTGAGGAAGCAAATCCCTATCTGGGGTAAAGTGTTATAGTTCCATTTAAGTCTGGAAACTGGAAATTTCCTAATGGCAGGCAATTACTTTGTTACAGTACTTTGTTAAAGTTGAAATAAGTTAATATTACACACTTTTCCAAATTCTTTGACATCTTTATCCCACAGGTAGCAATGAATTTTTATCATATATTGTTTGGTTTACTAAGAATATCTCAGGCTATGTCTACGCAGCACTATTTTGAAATAAGCTTATTCCTCGTCACAAGGAGGAGTTATTATTTCAAAATAACCAACCCCTTATTTCAAAATAACAGGCTTGGTAGTGTGGATGCTCTGCTTGCTATTTCAAAATAAGGGGAGTTATTTTGAAATAACTCCCCAGTGTAGATATGCCCTCAGTTACTTCAGTATAAGTTATAACTGTCAGAACTGCAGGACTGATCCCTTAACGGGCTGAGGAAGCAAATCCCTAGCTGGGGTAAAGAGTTATATCTCTGTTTAAGTCTGGAAATTGGACACAGTGTCAAAATGAGGATAGAAACGTGGATAGATTTTAAGTGACAGACCACAGCTTTTATTAACAGTTAACAGAGGAAAGAGTTTCTATCAGCCCCCCACCCAGATTGTCCTTTACCAGGCTTTTAACTGGCTCAAGCATGGGGGCTAGAGGACTCCAAACTGTCCCAGTTCCATCAGCTGAGGAGCTACTATGTAGCCTATAACTTGGAGTAGGTTCTCCTTAGCTTGCTGTGGTTCTCACCACTGTGAGGGTGCACAAGGTTGTAGACCTGGACCTACAAGGGCCACAAGGTCTCCACAATGAGCACAAGGCCCTTCACCACGGTTTTCCCCTCACAAAACCATTTTATGCTTTTAACTATGCTAGAAAACCAGCCATATTGTAGGCATTTAAATGGTTCCATGCTCCTGCCATATAACCCCTCACTGGCCCCCTCAATCATTCTCCCCAATAGCACTCAGAAGCCTCAGTATCCTCAGAAGCCCCAGTATAGCATCCCAAACTACCCCTGGGTTCTTTCTGACTGCAGTACTTCAGTCCTTTCCACCCACAAAGGGTTTTGGGACTAAGGTGGCTTTTGACAATGAAATAAAACAAAAACACACCCACACCATACATCCTATGGGTGCTTTTTCAATCTCCATGTAAAAAGAGGTGATGGAACACAGCTGCCAAGTATAATAGCCATATAAGCAATTTCTGAACATTCTAAGATAGTATTTTATCATTGCCCCTTTTTAGACTACGTTGAAGTAAGCAGCACAGCCGTTTGCTTCAGAAACTTTTCTGCTTGTTCTCCTTCTCCAATGAGATGACATTGTAGCAATCTCATTATTTTAGCTTTGTTTACAGGCTGCTGCTTTCTTCCTCTTTCCCCATAATAAGTTGAGTCATTATCTTTTGGATAGCTAAATTAACGAGACTCAATTGTTACCAACATCTGCAGTCATTCAGTTGACTTGCAGTGACAATTTCAGAACTCTGTGCAGTGTTCAAAATGTATTTTATCCTGTGCTAGCAGAATCTTTATTGTCAGATCTATATCAGTATCGTATAGTTCCTGTTCATGTGTGCCTCCTTCTCTTTTTCTCTTTTGCAATTGTTAATATTACTTGTTCTATTAGTAATAGTTACTTGGTGGTATCTGCCCCTGTAAGTTGAAGTGCATGCTTTCTGGGAAAGTATAAGCTCTGGGAAAATGTTTAGGATTGTAACATATTGGAGCCAGACAAGGTTCCTCTTGACATCATGTAGTTGAAGTTGAGACTCTGGCCTCAGTTTTGTATTTTGATCCATGTGCGTTAACCCTTATGTCTGACTGCAGGAATTCCAATTTGGAGTTTTCATTTGGGCCAAAGCCAAATGTCAACATGTCAAACTTTCCTTTGAGACAGAAAAAAAATTCTTTCAGCTGTAGTTTCTCTAAGCTTTTAAATAGATCAGGCTAAATTCTCCTCTGCACCAGACCTCTGCATGATATGGAGGAGGTAGTGTGTAGGAGCCAAATGTATTTCCCTGATCCTGCACCTGCAACCCTAAATTAAAGAAAGTGAG
Source organism: Apalone spinifera (assembly GCA_030068395.1). Taxonomy (NCBI): domain Eukaryota; kingdom Metazoa; phylum Chordata; order Testudines; family Trionychidae; genus Apalone; species Apalone spinifera. The sequence continues at coordinate 36,395,320 of JANRFK010001158.1, forward strand.
AAGTAGTGTCTGTCACTTTCATATCTGTAGAGAGTTACTCTTCACTAGGGAAATTCTCCATCAGCCATATCTGGCCAGATCAGCTACTTTACCCTGCTTGAATAGTACAAAGTGGTGGTGTGACCAGAGAATCTGGTCCAACATGGTCAGATTCTTTATCACACAGTTCACCTGCTGGAAACAACTCATCACAATTTATGAACTTACTTCAGTTAATCAGTGGTGTGGAAATGAATGTCATAGGCTGACAGTAAAGAACACAGCTTCAGATATTTCTATCACCTTGCAATATTAGAAACAAGAATGGGGTAGTTCTCAGTTGATGAAGCTGGTACAATTTGCACCAGCTGAGGACCTTTTTCCAGACAGTGCTTTACACAGGGTCAAAAGGACTTCCTTCACAGGGATAGCTTGATCCTTTCACACTCTATACAGGGAAAAGATGTAATCCCATTTGTGCCAGACATTTTATTTTATTTTATTTTGCTGTACGACTTCAAGCTGTCATACTGCCAAAAATGAAGCTAAAGAAGATTGAGCTAGTTCAATGCTTGGAACTCTGAGGAAAATCCAGATGCTGCATGAAGTGGTTGTGCCATTCAGAACATGGTATTCTTTGTTCTGAGTCAGAACCGAACCAATCATATTTAGAGGAATTCTGGCTCATAACATTGTCAGAAAAGTACCTGTGTGGCTGATATTTTCCATGCTTGGTCTTAGCCTAGAAGTGAATCTGAGGGAATGAGCCCCAAGTCAGTTTATTGGCATGCAAGTGGTTTGCATATGTTCCAACTAAAATATTTAACCCAAGATCTGGGAAATCTGAAAAATCAAATTTGGCTTTTTAAATAATCTTCAGTGAAGAAAGAAAACTAACCACCTTAAAAGAGAATAAGTTACACATTTATGAGCTATTAATGTTTAAATTAGTGAACATAAACATAAATCATGTTAGAACACTTTCTAGCCAATCGTTCTCCTGGTGGCTTTAACGTGGTGGATTGGATTGTTTTGAGTATTCTGTTAATGACACAGTTGAGGACACTTCTATTAAGAACTCCAGCAGTGAAGATATTTACAAAATAAATCAAAGTTTCATAAAGACTATGTGACTACATCTACACAGGCCCCCTTTTCCGGAAAAGGGATGCAGATGAGAGAAGTCG